>OZ010789.1:250955371-252155371 GCA_963932465.1 Maratus speciosus
AAAATTTTCTCGAATGGGGAAATTATTCTTTAAGAAATTTATAAAAAATACTCAATGTATGAAGTTGAATAAGTGGGTATTCAAAAATCTGGAGACAGTTATAGCGTTTCAATAATACGGTGTATTTCATATTTGCATGTACATGTAATAGAAAGTTATATTTAAAATCACCCAAATTTTAACAAAAAAAAAAGTGTTTAAAAGGGGGAAAAAACGGGGTTTTTATATTTTTATGCAAAAAAACAAGAACTTAGTTTTATGTCAACCTTGCGTTAATTGTAAACTTTTATAAATTTCTCGATATTTTATTTCTTAGAAAACATTGTTATAAGAGCTTTTTAAAACATATTTTCAAGACCCAGAAACATGCTAATAAATTCAAAATAAATTATAATAAAAAATGTATCATATTTGTACGAGAAAAATAATTTCTTTTTTGAAGCCCTAATCAAAATATCTAGAACTATTATGTATGCAATGATAAAATTATTTGGTAATTAAGTTAAAAATATTAATGAAAACCATACAATATCTATTGAAAAAGATGAAATTAAAAAAAAACAATTGTTAAAGGCAAACGAGAATCATTTCACAACAACATATGAAGCTAATTAGAATCTCGCAGGATCTGCAGTGATATGAGTTTTAAACCAGCAGTTAATTTCTGAAAGCTGTAAAGTCAACAACTCTTGTTACAGAACAGGTGAGATTTATACTTTGCTCTGGAAAAGTGTTTAAAGTAATAATTTTCATACACTTATTAGAATGTTGAAAATTTCACAACAATCAGTATGTTTGGGAACATATTGAACAACACTTTGGAATCAAAGTTCAAGTAATTCTGCTTTGATACAAATTTTATTCTTTTAAGTACAGTCTACGTAATTAACTAATAAATGTTAGCTTTCACATTCAAAAAACTGTTTCGTTAAATTTATCCAACCTGCGAATACATACTATATGCATTTCTATTACTATTTTGTCACTGTTTACATCATCTTTAATATTGAACCATCCATTAATGTTATTAATAATTCAATAGTTTATAAATATTATCAATGAATCAAAAAAGAAAATCTGGAGACGCCACTCGATTTTCCGAACATTTTATAGAATACTTTGCATTTAGATACCAGTTAATCCGAAAGTAATTTATAAAATATGTTACGAAACATACGCAATTTGTTCTGCTAAAATACTTCAGTTATAGAGCTAATCTTCCGTAATCGAATGTTGGCGTCGACAGGAGCAATCCTGGCAATAATTATTTTCAAGTGTTTGAGAATTACGGCAATGATTAGGTACAATATTTTAATTAATTTTGTGCTCAATCATATACCAGTTTGTTGCAGAGTTGATTGTCAAAGAATACCCAATATGCATATTGTAATAATTGCAATTACATGAGAATTTTACCAAATTCTTGAATTAGTGCCAAGTTGACATTGTTTTTGATGACTTTTCACGTAAAATTTGAAGAAATTTTGCCAATTATCGCCAAGTTTGGCAAAAAGTTTCGTGCGAGTGTGCATGCGTGTGCCCGTGTATACCTACATCCAAATATTACAGTACATTCCCTTGTCGACTTTCCCTATTAAAATGGTATTTCTGAGTTACCTCTGGTCACAAAAAGATTGATAAACAATTCTTGGGACAGGGGACTATAATATACTTGCCAACCGACAACTTAATCGAAAACACCGTTCGGAGGTTGTATTCATTGACACACAATACATCACGATCATAGTACTTTCCTTACACCATATTTATCCGGAAAGTAATAAATACGGAAAATGAATATACATAGCCGTGGCTTATGAGAGTTTAAAGTTATTTTAAAAGCATATGTTTTGTCTTTTTTTTTTCATAAAATTCAATACTTAAATTTCCACACGATTTTATCAGACTATTAAAATTCCTGTAATTACTATTTTTATTTTTGTTTTTTCAATTTAAAAAAAGTTTTATTCAATTATGCCACGTTCTGGTAAAGTATAATTACTCTATCGACATACGAGGAACGTTATGCAATAAAAATATTTAACTGAAAAATTGAGTTAAGAAAGAAAAATCAGTTATCTGTGATCACAAAATTGTTGGAAAAGGGTTTGGATATCAGATATCTGATTTGTATTAAAATGTATACAGATCTTACGACAGTGACTTGAGATATATTCACCAAATAGGAGCTCAGTCGAAAGCAAAGTTTGAACGTTTGAACGCTATCGTATTTAATCACACACATACAGTGGCGGTCAAAAGTTTCCGGCCAGCATAAAATTTTTGGCTAATTTGTAAGTATACCCACATGTAGAGGAATCTCAAAGTAATGCTTATACACTTTATTGACATAATAGTTAGGAACATATTTATGGAATAAAGAATAAATATCAATAAATTTAATTAACAAAATTAATTGCAAAAGAAAACGCATGATCTCAAAAGTTTTCGGCCATCTTTGAAAGTTTGATAAAAATGGTGTTACAATAGAAAATAACTGTGATCAACAACATTTGCAATCAGTATTTTGTCTTCATACATTTAAAAATAAGTACTGCGGCGCAGCGACGTGGCATTAATTCAATGAACGGTTGAACGTCGTCTATGGTAAGTATGTTTTTCCATGGTTCTCGAAATTTTTGGGGAAATTCAGCTGAATTCAAATATTTATAATTCCGCACACGTTTTCAAGTTCGTTCCAAAGATTTTCCATTGGATTCTGATCAGGTGATTGGGCTGTCCATTTCAAAATCGGATATTTTTTGTGCTGAAGCCACTGCTTCAAGAGATTGTATGTATGATTTGTGTCGTAATCATGCTGAAACAAATAGTTGCGACCATATTTTTTCCTCCAAAAAGGCAGCAAATGATCTTACAAGATATCTTTATAAATTGCACCATTCATCTTGCAGCGAATTTCAACTTACGGGCCGACATATTTTCCAGAAAATGCTCGCCACAGCATAACGTGTCCTCCGCCATGCTCCAATGCAGGAATAACATATTTCGAATCTTATATTTTGTTATTAAATCGTCGGACGTAGTGCCAGCCATCACTCCCAAAAAGGTTGAACTTCGATTCATCGGAAAATAGTACTTTTTCCCAGTTTACACTTGACCAGTCTTTGTGTTCCTTGGCAAACGCCAGTCGGGCTCTCTTATTTTTTTTATTTATGAAAGGTTTTGTAACACCGAGTCTTTCATAAAGTTCTACGTCACGTAAGCATCCTGACACGGTAGACCGACTTATTTCAGCAATATTTTAACACCATAAATCGAGGGGAATTGCAGCGGCATTTTTATGTGGGTGATCAACTGCTTTTCTCCTGATAATTCTGTCCACACGAATAGTCGTTTTCCGGGGTCTTCCGAACCGTGGCATGTCCTGAAGATCATGGCCATCTTTATATATTTTTTAAATATCGTTCACAGTAAATTTTCCGATCGATAACTTTGCCGCAATCTCACGAGAGGATTGGTCCTTTAGCGACAAACTATACTCGTTTACGAACTATAATTGTTGAACTTTACATTTTTTAATTTCATCTACGTTATTCACGTTGATTAATTAACAAACACGGTGAAAAAAACACTTTACCGATAGCAAAAACTGACGAATGGCCGGAAACTTTTGCACACGCGGGTTTCAAATTCCTCCCCTTTGCATCAAGTATCTTCAGTATCCAATCAAAATGATCAGTTGTCAGAGGTCATTTGCTTATCCCTAACTCTTGGAACATTTGTGCTTCTTCTTCGCTGAAACGTTCTGGCAAACAAATCAAAGAATGTAACTGGCCGGAAAGTTTTGACCGCCACTGTACATAAATACTGACAGTATCGAAAATACTCCGAAAATGGGATCTTGTGACCTAAACACGTGAGGAAATTCTAATATACACAGGCTATGATTACAAAATAGGCACTAGAAGCACGTGCTTCCCTTAGAAAATTTTAAAGGGGCCCAAAATTTTATATTCAATTAATTCCATTCCAAAATTCTATCCAGTTTCTTTTCAAATTAGTCATAAGTGTTTTATAAAAATACTTTTCATAACAAATTAATTTTTCATGTAATAGATCACTTTCAATCACATGGTTACAATTCTTCAATTTGTCCATTGTTTTAGATGTATGTTTATTTTACATACTGAATTTGAATATTCTTAAATTTGGCTTGTATACAACATAAAATATTAATAACTTAAACTATTACCAGAATAGAAAGAAGTATTTCTTCAAAATGTTGATATTTTATGTTGTACATACATGCTGAATTCAACCTTTTTATCCAACTTACATTTTTATTCTAATACTATGCAAAATCCATTTTGCATATTTTTATTGATTGTATTCAATTTTTGTGCATAAATATAGAGAGAGGAACATAAAAAAAGTTATTTAATGAAATATATGTTAACTCTACAGAGCGCTCTTTGGAATAATATTTGCAGCATTGGTGAATTTCCAGGTATATCAAATTTAGAAAACTATTCTTGAAAGAACAGGGGCCCCGAAATGACACTGTGCTTCCAATCGCTTCAGAGGTTAATCAGCCCTTTACACGCGTATACATACACACACTATATGGCCAAAAGTCGCCGGACGATTTCGATTTTAGACGTTTTGTTGAATAGGGAAAGTCAGTAAGTAGGTTACAAATCAATATGAGAGGTCGGAAATTTGTAGTAAATTATCTCCATTTATGCCAATAGGTGGCAGCACTATCCAACTGCAAGATGTTAATTTCAAATTTATGAGATAACAGTTGTACAAGATGAGCAGCTGCATTTGAAAATGGCGACTGTGCTCGAGGAGTGCACACTAGAAGAGCACCGAAGTGTCCCAGACTTCCGGCAAAGAATATCCACACGGAAATACTTTATAGTCCGAGAGCAGGTGACACCAAAAGTTCCGTCATCGCGGAATTGAAATTTTTTTATGTAAATCGACAGTAAAAAGTCATACGAACAAAATGAGCTAGGTGTGACTAGGTTTGACATGCCGAAAATAAGTTAAATTAAATTAATTATTATTAAAAAGCTGTACCGAATTACCGTTTTCGCGGAAAATCGACACTTGGCCAGCGTCCAGACGCGAAATAAAGTAGCCACCGGTAAAAACTCAAAGCAAAATAAATGTTTAATTTTATCATATTCCTCCTCTCTTAAATAGGTGTGTCACTTCACCATTGCTTCAAATTTGTGCAGAAAACACCAGTGCTATGTGCCAAAATAATAGAATGTGTGCGGATACTAGAGAACAATCAACTAACTTTCCAAAACCTACAAATGCCTATAGATGAACAAGATTAACACTGACTAGTTACATGAAAAAACCTATCTCATATGTTTCAGTAAAAACCTAACAAAACCTTCAACAAATGTGTAAATAGAACTAGTGTGAAGACATTTTTAAATGCCTGAATTATGTGAATAATGTGTTTCAAATGTAAAATAATATTTTTTTTTCATTTAATGAACTAGCAGCGCGGGACCTGGAAGCCTATGCCGATGGTGGGTTATCACGCGCTGCAGAAACTGTAGAAACTATAAAATAGGTATGTCAGTCTTTTCGGGCAGAGTAGAGTTTGTAGTACTAATTTTTTCTGAAAGAGCACGAAATTTGCTATAAAATGCTCTAACAGCGATCCAAATCCTTGATGACGGGAAAACATTATAATTTTTTAATAATAATTCATTTAATTTAACATATTTTCGGCATGTCAAAACCTAGTCATACCTAGCTCATTTTGTTCGTATGACTTTTTACTATCGATTTACACACTGTTAAAAATTTGCAGCATTCTGGCAGGTCATTTGACCGTTTTTTTTCGAAAACGGTTATACAACCGTTAATTTAACACTAGTCTGACCATATTATTTTTCCATTTTATGGTCAGAATATAGGTAGATTATGGTTATGAAACCGTTTTTTCAAAAAACGGTCGGATGACCTGCCAGAATGCTGCAAAATTTTTAACAGCGCATAAACATTTTTCAATTCCGTGATGACGAGATTTTTGGTGTCACTGAATCCCGGACTATCATGTCTACGGTGAAAATTGTTTGTCCTGTCAAGCAGTCTCCAATTGAGCCAAAAAAATTTCTGAATGGCGTTCAAAAGTTGCAGGCGAAGAACGAAGTAGTCGTCCTGTTGAGATTGCGACAGAAGAAAAAGTCCGGAAGATTGAGGAAATGGTTAGAACTGACAGACGAACAACAATAGACAGTTTAGCAATTGCAATAGGGTGTTCACATGGTTTAGCCTTACCCTACAGCCGACTATTGCAAACGTTGAATATGAGGCAGATAGATGGCTGAGAGAGCAGTCCAAAGACTTTTATTCAGCAGGAATTTGAAAACTCATAAAGAGATGGGAAAAAGTGTATCAAAGTAAATGTGACAAATGTATCAAAGTAGAGCTGACAGACGAACAACAATAGACAGCTTAGCAATTGCAATAGGGTGTTCACATGGTTTAGCCTTACCCTACAGCCGACTATTGCAGACGTTGAATGTGAGGCAGATAGATGGCTAAGAGAGCAGCCCAAAGACTTTTATTCAGCAGGAATTTGAAAACTCATAAAGAGATGGGACAAATGTATCAAAGTAAATGTGACAAATGTATCAAAGTAGAGCTGACAGACGAACAACAATAGACAGCTTAGCAATTGCAATAGGGTGTTCACATGGTTTAGCCTTACCCTACAGCCGACTATTGCAGACGTTGAATGTGAGGCAGATAGATGGCTGAGAGAGCAGCCCAAAGACTTTTATTCAGCAGGAATTTGAAAACTCATAAAGAGATGGGACATATGTATCAAAATAAATGTGGATTATATAGAGAAATAAACATGCTTTTCAAGGATCGTTGCATCTTGGTTTCTCTTTTTTTTATTGGCTTTTGAACCTATGTACTGATTTTCCCTCGTATCTAGAGAAATGTCGACTTCATTTTGGAGCTTCCGAAATAAAAAGAACATGTTTGACATCTGATTTTTCAGCGAGACGACGATTTAAACAAAATGGCACGCCATCTTGCGCGGTCAGTAAAACGAGTTTCTCGCAGGAAGCGATCGAGCTAGCCTTTTGCTCGGCACGTAAGATCTCGCTTACTGACCGTGGGTTCTCCGGTTCAATCCCTATCGGCGCCCAACTCCTGCAGATGGCTGAGAGAGCAGCCCAAAGACTTTTATTCAGCAGGAATTTGAAAACTCATAAAGAGATGGGACATATGTATCAAAATAAATGTGGATTATATAGAGAAATAAACATGCTTTTCAAGGATCGTTGCATCTTGGTTTCTCTTTTTTTTATTGGCTTTTGAACCTATGTACTGATTTTCCCTCGTATCTAGAGAAATGTCGACTTCATTTTGGAGCTTCCGAAATAAAAAGAACATGTTTGACATCTGATTTTTCAGCGAGACGACGATTTAAACAAAATGGCAACCAGACAACCGACAACAAATTTGAGAAAATATCTAATATCTTTACAATCACCCTGTAAAATAAAGTGTTTGAAATGATCTACAGCTGTAACACGTGATTATGTAGATCTTGCACAACATTTGCGTACATTTGTGTACGCATAGCACACATGTTCGCGGAAATATAAGGGTTTCTTCTAACATTTTAAGAAATTTTCGCATGCTTTTTGTTGTTGTTGTTGTTGTTTATAGCCTTCAGGGTTTTCAAGCAAATTTAATGGCCCTTTGAGAAAAGTAGACAATATACAGTAGAAACAACATATTACAATTAAAAAATTAATATATTGAATATGTGATGAAATATGAGCATTTGTATGGAATAATTTTTAACAGAGCGTATCAGCAATGCGGATCAATTTCGTAGTGCTTTAAGGTATCTGGCTACGTTCAGACCGCTTTAAAACAATATATACAATGTTGAATAAATACTCATATTTTTAGTTCAGTTGTAATGCAGAATGGTTAAAAACGTAAACTCCTAGCAATATATGCATAACCTTTTAAAAAATTGTGTGTGTATGTGTGTGTGTGTTTTGCCATTTTTTAAGCAAAATTTCATGCTTACGCCAGATAGCATACACTCAATTCAACTAATTATATTTCAGTTTCGTACTACATACTACTATTACACTTATTTGTGCGCTGAACTAGCAGTTTTGCAATATCTTCAAAATTAATTAAAATATTTCAAAATATGTCAAAAAATACATATTCTTTACAAAAAATTATCATTTTTACTTTCTTCTATCTTCAATAGAAGAAAGTATTGTAATCGAAATTTTTTTCAACTTCCGGTTTTCGACGGATTTGCATGTTTTAGGGGTCAGAGATTCCAAAAAACATGTTTATAGAAAATGTCTGTCTGTCTGTCTGTCTGTGTGTCCGTCTGTCCGTCTGTCCGTCTGTCCGTCGCCATTGTACCATCAAAAAGTGTATGAAGTTATGTATAGAATTAAACCAAAATTTTATTATAAGTTTTTGGCTATGGCAAGCAGGTTCTCCTGGAATTTGGAAAAAATTCGCCGGTAGGGGCGCTGATATAACAATTTTTGTGCGATTTTGAATATTGTACCATCCAAAAGTGTATGGAGTTATGCATAGAATTGAACCAAATTTTTAGTTTAAGTTTTTGGATATGACAAGCAGGTCCTCCCTGAATTTGGAAAACATTCGCCGGCAGGGGGCGCTGTAATAGTGATTTTTGTGCGATTTTGAATATTGTACCGTCCAAAAGTGTATGAAGTTATGCATAGAATTAAATCAAATTTTTATTTTAAGTTTTTGGCTATGGCAAGCAGGTCCTCCCTGAATTTGGAAAAATGCGCCAGTAGGGGGCGCTGTAATAGCGATTTTTGTGCGACTTTGAATATTGTACCGTCCAAAAGTGTATGAAGTTATGCATAGAATTAAACCAAATTTTTATTTTAAGTTTTTGGATATGGCAAGCAGGTCCTCCATGAATTTGCAAAAAATTCGCCGTTAGGGGGCGCTGTAATAGCGATTTTTGTGCGATTTTGAATATTGCACCATCGAAAAGTGTATGAAGTTATGCATAGAATTGAACCAAAAAAAAATTTTAAGTTCTTGGCTATGGCAAGGAGGTCCTCCCTTAATTTGTAAAAAAATCGCTCGTAGAGGGCGCTGTAATAGCGATTTTTGTACAATTTTTGTGCCATTTTGAATATTGTACCGCCGAAAAGTGTATGAAGTTATGCATAGAATTGAACCAAATTTTATGTGTTTATTTTTGGTCATGTCACGAAGGTCCTCCCTGAATTTGGAAACATTCTACCGGAAGGGGGCACTATAATTGCGATGTCTGCACCATTTTCATTATTGTACCATCGAAAAGTGTATGAAGTTATCCATATAATTGAACCAAATTTTTTGTGCATGTTTCTGTCTATGGCAAGCAAGTCCTCCCTGAACTTGAAAAAATTCCGAAAGAAGGGGGCGCTATAATTCCGATCTCTGTGCCATTTTCATTATTGTACCATCGAACAGCGTATAAAATTATGCATACAATTGAACAAAATGTTTGTGCTTGTTTTTGGCTTTGGCCAACAGGCTCTCCTTGACAGGGGCGGATTTAAGGGGTCGCGATGGTCGCAATCGCGGGGGGCCCCGCATCCCAAGGGCCCCCAAATCTTCTTTTGAGTTCAAAGAGAAATGTCACGTTTTGATAAAAGGATTTTCTTAGAGTTCTTTTTTAATTTTTCAGTTAATATTACAATTTTGTTTTCATGTAATAAATATAATTTTTCTGTCATTTGCTACTACCAGAAATGTTTTACTTTTCCCTTATCATTTTTTTCCTTTATGAATTATCAAGACTATGATCGTTTATGAATGGATAGGGTGAGATTCAAAGGAAACTTGGGTTTGAGCTGAAAGGAACGCTGTTAGAGACATTCTATGACAATTTAATTATAGAGATTGAGGGACTAATTAAATCAGGGGTCGTCAACCTGGGGCCCCTGATTTTGGGGGCCCCAAACTTGGTATGCAATTTTCATAAAACTGATGTTTTAAGTGAATTTTTATTTTGGTACTTATTATCTATACTAATAGAAGAAAATTTCACTCTGTGTCTCTGTCTGTGTGCGATGGCTAACAAAATATACCACACGTAGAAGTCTGAACATTTAGGTGAGGATAGTCTAAGCGAGTTCCTGATGCACTTGAGAGTCTGATTTTTAATATTTTAAGACCCGGGTCCCCTGAGTCCTTCAAATTTTTATGCCCTAAATTTTTAATAACTTGCCCCTTTTTTATCCGATTTTCTTCGTTTTGGGGGCCTTTCGCCATTTAGTTATTCCCCCTTTCTACATTTCAGTTGGCACCCTGGGGACCGATACAGGGCCCTGGAAGTTTTTGTGCCCTAAATTGTTAATAAATTGCCCTTTTGAATCCAATGTTCGTTTTTGGTGCCCTTTTTGATTTAGTTATTCCTCAGACTCTACATTCCAGTTAAGACCCTAGCCGCCTAGGGCTCGGTCCAGAGCCCCTTGAACTTTTTGTGTGCCATGCATTTTTCACTCCCTAATTGTGTCGCCCTCTCAATGCATAACTTTAAAGTTGATTCTTGGATTTCTGTCTCCGTGCCAACGCTCTCATATTTTTATTGCATTTCTCCCCATTTTTGCGTATTTCTTTAAAATTTTATTCTAATAATTCATACCCTATGCTCAATTTCGTCTAATTGAAGATCTAAAGTGCAAAGTACTAGGGCCTTTTAACATGTCTTCATTCAGATAGTTCAGAGCTCTGCTCTGAACTATCAGTTGGCCTTTTTGCATCTCCTATTATAGCTTCCTTAAAAATGGTCCTATTCACTAGCTTTTTTTCGAACAACTTCTTAGGTCCTCCAACTACTACATGAACTAGAAAAAAATTTCTCAGACTTCAGCTACCACCAATTTTGAATATTAATGTCTTTCTTGTGGTCCTTTCTGCACCTTCTTTAAAAATAATCCAATTATCTTGCAATTTTCTTCTACATTTGGGTTCTCCGGCTACTTTATGAACTACTAAAAAATGTCCTTATAGCCGACTACATGCGAGTTAAGATTGTGGTTCCCTAGGACGTGGTACAGGGCCCCTTAAATTTTTGTGCCCTTAATTGTTAATAAATTGCCCCCTTTTAATCCGATCTTGGTTTTAAGGGAGATTTTCCATTTAGTTATTCCCCCATTTCTACGTGAAGGCTCTGGCTCCCTGGAACCCGGTCCGGAGTCCCTTGAACTTTTTCTGCTCCACGCATTTTACACACCCTAATTCTGTCAAACTCCTCTCTCAATGCATAAATTTAAAATTGAGTCTTGGACTCCTGTCCCCGGGTCAACACCCTCATATTTTTATTAGAGCACTAGGGCCCTTTTTTAAGCATCTCCCCTATTTTTTGCGCTTCTTTAAAATTTTATTCAAATGATTGATTTATACCCTATGCATAATTTCGACAAATTAAAGATCTAAAGGGCCAGTTACTTGAATCTTTTAACAAGTTTTTATCTCAGGACCCTGCTCTCAACTATCAGTTGGCCCCTTTTGGAACAACTATTATCGCGCACTTAAAAATGGTCTGACTCACTAGCTTTTTTTCTAACAACTTTTTAGGATTTCCAGCTACCCCTCATATTTTTATTGGGGACTTAGGGCCCTTTTTAAGTATTTCCCCTTATTTTTGTGCATTTATTAAAACTTTTATTCTAATGATTATTTATACATTATGTTTAATTTCGACTAATTGGAGATCTAAAGAGCTAAGTACTAAGACCTCTTAATATGTTTTCATCTTAGAATCCTGCTCTCAACTATCACCTTCTCACCCTTTGATCCCTCTATTATAACTCCCTTAAAAATAGTCCGATTCCCAAGCTTTTTCTTTTCTGACAACTTGTTATGTCCTTCAGATAATATATGAACGACAAAAAAAAATTTCAGACTTCAGCTACCACCAATTTTGAATATTAATCGCCTTAAGGCCCTTGGTGCAGTTTCTTTAAAAATGATCCGCTTCTCTTGCAATTTTCTTTAACATAGCTTTAGGGTCGTCCTACCCCTTTATAAACTACTAAAACTTATAAATTCCTTATGCCCTTGCTACCAAATTTTTCGATCATTAATCTTCTTTTCGGCATCAACTTACGTTTACTCATTACAATCGTAAATTAAAAATAAAGCTATTAAAGGTAAGTAGCTAACTTTAGATAAGTGGGGGTATTTAACCATCGACCGTTTGGGCGCGCATTCCTTCCTCGGATTTTATCGGCCCGATTTCAATGGCAATTGATTCATTCAACTGAGATTAAAATTAAGCTACTTTCTGCATTATGAAAGTTTATCTTGGACTTTTGTTACCATTATTTTCAAACGTTAACGGTATGCATTCTTTTCTCGATTTCTATGGCTCGATAACATCGAAAATTGGTTCATTCAATTTAGCTTAGGATTGTTAAGCAGATTTTAGTTCCATCGTCTACCGCTAGGGGGGGAGCATTCTAATCTCGGGTTCTATGGGCCCGATAACTACGGGGTTTGGGTCATTCAACTTGGTTTTCGGTTGTCTTCGGCACGCATGGAGCACTTCGGGTATACGCTGCTTCAGAAAGCGGCAACCTAGGTCACAGGTTCGTTCAGAAAGAGGCAGTAGCATAGCCAGGGAGGAGGGAGGGGATCAAAATGCTCAGGATATCAGTAATATTTTAAAATTTCTTCGTCTTGATTAATAGCAGAAGATTCCCCGAATAGATAAGGCGAACTGAACTTTAAAAAATTACTGGTATCCAGAGCATTTGGACCCCCACCCTGGCTACGCCACTGGAAAGAGGTTTGTTGGGAACACACTCGACACTCCGAAGTAATTGGGGGCCCGGTAAAACTAAGTTTATTTGAAACACTGTTTGGAGGCATTGGGGCACCAATTATCCGACGATATAAAATCACACAAACTTGAATTTTGTTCAAGGTTATTATAACGGGCCCGGGCAACGCCGGACGTGTCAGCTAGTAATCAATATTTATTATTGCATCGTAAGTGTTCATACTTTCCCCCCTCATAAAATTCTCCACATCCAGATCAAAAATGACACACGACAATTAAATATATCATGATTGTAAAAGACAATGTCCCCCATAGTTTTCCCCTCATATGAATTTTTTCCATTTTAGCAGATGTTTTGCTAATCGAATCGCTGTTGTGAAAGTGCCACTTTTACATTTTTTGGACCATTTTTATGGCATTCGCTATTAAGACACACGCAATTAGAAACCTATGTGCAGATTAGTTAATTAAATTGGTGTTTAAAAAATATCTACGATATATATATATAAAATCCTAATGAAACGAATTTATGAAATGGCTGATTGTATTTCACAGCTATTATTACTAAAATATGGAACCTTTGACGGTAAAATTAGCACTAATTGTCCGTATTAATCGGCGTATGCCAAAAATGGTATTAAAATTTTAAAATTTGATTTAGTTTTCGAGGTATTACTTTTTTTCTAATTATAGCAATAGTTTTGTAATGATGGCAACTAAATGGTTCCAGTTTTGTGAAAAAAATTGAGGAAAGGGAAAAATATAAGGATTATTAGATTTATTTTCTTTTCCGTCATTTTCACACTGAAATTGAAATTGTCTTTGAAATTGTCTTTTATTTCAATCAAAAGTCAAGACAATATTGTGATTAAATTATATTTTTCAGGAAAATTTGGAAAAATAATTCTTTAAATATTAATAATAATACAATTAAATAAACATTTTTTTATTTATTTTAATCAAATTGTCCTCATTTCAAGATATGTTTTTTTCATATTTTAGAAAAGGTTACTATTTTACATTGTTGCCGATTTCACAAACAACGCTAAGAATAATATTTCATATAAATTAAAAATTTATTTACACGTGACTGTTTTACGTTTGCAGGGGGCAGAGTCTCCAAGTATTTATATAAAAAAGCAGGGTAGATGGTTATAAAACAATTCATAGTGCCCCGAATTCTTTTTATATCCATATAGCATTTGCTATTCTTTGAGCCCAGCTATGTAACGAAAAGGAGAAAAATATAATTTAATTTGGTTATAATTGAGGAATTTATTGGACTTCTGAAATTGTTTTATTAAAACATGAAATTAATACTACAAGCAAGATAATGGCATGCAGTGCAGGCCGCTGCAGCCCAATTCATTAAAACCCCATACATTTATATCTTATTTCATGAAATAAATGAGCCTAAATCGAAAAGCAGCGAAAAGAGGTTTTGAGTTATCGTTCAGCAGATGCTAAAATATTGTCTCCTTAGTTTCTGATTAATTTTGGTTTGAATTATCATTTTATGTTCTTAAAAATTTGAAAGGAAAATAAGATACATAATTTTAGCACATTTATCCGCAACAGTATCTAAGTTCGTGTGAAATAATCTGATGCAATTTGAATATGAAATGAATTTTGTATAATTAATCCTTAAGGATTTGAATACATTTTAATTTATTTGTTAGTAATTATTGTAGTTAAGTTTAATAGCTATTATTTTTAAACTAGCTGGCCCGCCCGGCAGCTTTTTCAAGAAGGCTCACGTTTTAAGCACCAGCCTTGGCGAGTTGGCGAAAGCGATAGCGTTCAGCCAGCTCTAATGCCAATCGTCGTCTTATATTTTGTTTTGAACCGAAATGGCGGAAGACGAACTAGCATATTTTAGAATAACAGTCCTACCTGAATTAAAGAAATATTTTCAGTTATGTGTTCTAGATGAAAAGAAATCTTCTTCGAAAGAAATTGTATTACGAATTCTTATACTCTGTTTTATCGAAGGCCTTTATTACTTTTGATGATATATAGACTAAAATTTTGATTACTTGATCCCCTCAAAAATCTAAATTTTCATTCAATTGAGCATTATTAATTCCATAACTCTTAAACAAAAACACATTACCTTCATATATTTAGATATTTGATTACATATAAAGATGGATTTATGGGGATCATGAATTAATGCAGTTTCAGTGCATTTTGATGCATATAAACACAGATTTTAAAAAATACCTGTGGCAGAAAATTACTATATTTTCTGCGATGAACTTATATAATTAATTTAATACCAAATCATTCTGCAGAAACAACCCCCAAAGTCGAGTGAAAATGGGCCAAACCAAAAAAGGAAAAAAAAAAAGCCTTTCACACCCCCAAACAGGATGTTTAGAAATTGCCTTTTTAATGTGAGATGAAATTCTTAAGGGGAGATGGGGTAGACGGAAGATTGAATGACTATCTTTTGTTGCTTCAAAGTAACAAATAAAATCATTAGAGAATTTTTTTAACTGTATATGATAGTGAGGGGCTATAGATTTAAATAGTTAAATTTATCAATTAACAAATAGAAAAAACAAAAAATTAAAAACTTGGAATATTTAACTTTTTGGGGGGGGGGGGACAAAAACAAGCTTTTCTTTTTTTTCGGGGGGGGGGCAGAATTTGAATAATTGGTCTTTTACTTATAGTTACTTACTTCAAAGTAATAAATAGGACAGAAAATTTAAAAAACTGTAAAGAATTAAAAAAAAATGAAAGCGTGTGCACAAAAGGTTAATCCTTATTATTATTTTTTAAATCTTTCATTCTATTTGTTTCCTTATCTTTTTTTAAGGTAAATTACTTATTTGTTACTTAAAAATCAACAGATAGGGCAAAGCAGTAAACTTTATGCACTGTTATGGATAAGCGAAGGAATAGTTAACATTTCAGACACAATTAACTAATCTTTTCTGCAAGGCAACAATGAATTTTAAATGGGCAAAAAGTAGTGTGATGGAGGAGAGGATTGGGGGGGGGGGGGGAATTCGAAATGGGAGGTTGCCTCAGACGATTGAGCATTTTATTATTGCCACTTCAACTTAATAAATAGAGCAATATGTGTGCAGAATGACGAAATATAAAGTCTGTGTGTGTGGGGGGGGGGGGGGGGATTTCATTCGAGAGAAAATTCGAAATGGGAGGTTGCCTCAGACGATTGAGCATTATTTTATTGCCACTTCAACTTAATAGATAGAGCAATATGTGTGTGAATGACGAAATATAAAGTGTGTGTGTGTGGGGGGGGGGGGGAGGGATTTCATTCGAGAGAAGAATTTACATGATTTATTCAAATATGACGAATTATTATTTTTAAATAATAAATAAAACAACTAAGGCGAAATAATATTTAAAAATATGGCAAAAATTTTTAAATAAAAAACTGAAGAATTTTAAAGATTTTTAATTTTGTGCACTAGGGACAGACCAATGTATTTTTCATAAAAACTCAAATAATGATAAAATTTTAACAATATTAAAATGTAATAGTAATTGATTTAATTGCATGCATCAACTTGCAATTATTTTAGCTCATAGATTTAATTGCAGGATACGGCTAAATAATTTATGCTTTATCGTTCAATCTAATTATAATCGAATTGATTTTAGTTTCAACTTCCTATTAACTTCTAATCGCAATTAAATTAAAAACAATTAATTTTTAATGAATTATTTCAGTGAAAATGTGTTTTATTAATGCAATCAACACGTCACACAATTATGCCGCTTAGTAATAAAAAAAACTAAATTAATTCAGTAATAATACTAATAAAACTATGTTCAATTGTGTCATAAAAACATGATCAATACAATTATATTTATTAAAGAAAATTTTTGCGTCTGTTTTTTAAAATACGTTCTCTATTTCTTCGAACATATAGCGAATTAATGAAATAAATGAATATTATAGAACTGAAAAAAATAACTTATGTTTGAATTACATATATTTGTGCAATTAAAAGTTATTTTAATCCGAAAAAGATTTTTGTTTTAAGCAAGGTTCTAATTGCAATCCACGGCGAAATAACATTTCGTCTAGCTTTTTACATTTGCGGAAAAAAACAAATGAAAAAAAGCACATCTCTTCCTCTCAGCAAAGGAATGAGGTTGCTGTTCGCTACGCGTACGACGTCACGAACAAAAAAGGGTGCGTAGCGTTGAATTCATCCCCGCGCCAACCCTTACTCTGGCGATAAAGTGCTCAAAACGTGAGCCTTCTTGAAAAAGCCGCCCGGCATTGCCAGGGCCTAGCATGAATGACTCTTAAATGAACCTCAGATTTGTATGATTTTATATCTTCTCCATTTTGTCTGAATTTATATTTTTAAATGAAAAAATATTGAATTAAAAGTACATGCTATTTGTTATTTCATTTTCTGCGTAATTTGATTTTTTGAGTCCATGATTAACAAAAGTCAGTGAAACTGTGACGAAACACTCAGGATTTTACTGATTTCGTCGAACTTTCACACATTTTATTTTCACCGATTACATTACCGATTAGAAGAAGGTTTCAGCTTTAAGAACATATTTTTGCTTCGTCGGTACCTCTAAAATTGCGCCCTGGAGGGGCGAAACCGCGAAGAAACACTAAAGTTGCTACAGATTTTGCCGAAATTTTCACATCATTTTATTTTGTAAAAAATATTTCTAACCGAACGTTTCATAATTCTTGTAGGTGATCTAAATCTAGTCTATAGAAATTGTCTAAAAAGACTGTGTTAAAATATATACAGATGTTTAGTTACTTTTAGCGTATAAAAAATATTGTCTCCGTGAGGCGCGAAGTGACCCGAGTTCGCCAGTTATTTGAAAGGGTTAAAACTCTTATTTTTAAAAACCGATTGCGCCCTCGATTAGAAGAAGACTTTATCTTTAAGAACATATTTTTGGTTTGTCGTACCTCTAAAATTGTACCCTGGAATGGCGTTGCCATAATGGGGAAAAAGTTTTTTTGGAAAAACGACACTCTTTGAATTTTCTTTTTCAAAGAGTTAACTGCGATATCTTTTTTTTTTAATTGATTACGGGATTTGGGACGTAAGGGTACGATCTGTGAGAATATGTCTTCCGCTTTTAACTTTAGTAAGCGGTTTGGCCGATGTAAGTTAATATAACAAAATACCCCCCGCCTCCCCATTCCTTCTTTTCGATGTTCATTTTCTCATGATGTTTAAATAAGGCTTGTTTTTCCTTCTCGATACCGAGATGAGTTTTTAATGAGGGTGCGCTGCGATTGTTAATGAATAACTCAGCTTATAAGTAGATATTTTAGAATTCAGAGTCTCAGATGTATCAGGAGAGGCCTTGGAATACCTCACAAAAATTTCTCGCTTTGTACGTGCGGTAGATTTCGCTAGCCATCGCGAATACACACACAGAGAGCGAAATTTTCTTTTGTTAGTACAGATTATAAATATGCCAAATTTTTCTAGACTGAAGGGCCCCAAAAAGTTCCAGTGAGGAGGGCCCCTCACTTCATAAATCCTCCCCTGCTCCTTGAATTTGGAAATATTGTGCGGTAAAGGGGCTCCGTGCTAGCGATTTTTGTATACTTTTCTTGATTTTTCGTAGTTCTATTGTGCATCGGCGGCTCATGCAGCAGCGGGAACTCGCTTCCTGCTATGCCGGCTATTCGCAAACAGCTGATAACGACAGAATAAGGAAAAATTAATAATTTTAACAAATATCATGATATAAATTAACTCGTTTTTAGTCCGTTTAATTGACTTGAGCAGAAATTTTAGATGAAAATCAAAGTTGGTATAGTATTGAACTAATAATATTGAAGTATTAACATGTGTAACTAGGTTTTGAAATATTAAGATATATAAGATAGAAGAAAGTTTTGGGATTGACACATCCAACTAGTTTATATTCGAGTACCCATAAAATAATTACATTATCACATAGAGCTTAGATTCTATAGCGAACAACATGGGAAGCATTCTGAGAATAATTCACCGAACTATGTTCAATTCATTTTATGTAATGAAGTTTATCGAACTTGGAAATAACGGGAAAATTGTTTTTTTAGGAATCGCATTTAAAGGTTACTTTTATATCTTTCAGATACATACAAAATTAATATAGATGTGTCAGTTAAGGTTTTTAAAGGTAGTATTTTTATGTAAAAAGAACGTATGAAAATGATACATACTCGTAGAAACATTGTTTTCATTTCTCCCAGCCTTCATACGCCCACTTAGTGATGGGCGATTTCGATTTTTTTAATCGATTTAATCGATACTATGGCCAACTCGATTTAATCGATACTATAAATTTTTTAATCGATGTCTCTAAAGGTCATATCATTTTCATTTTCCTTCAAAAATTTAAGGTCAAGTAGTTGCATGTCCAATCCCAAAACTTTCTTCTGTCTCATAAATGTTAAAACTTCAAAATTCGCTATCACAGTGTCAAATTTAAATAACCTATTCCCATCATGAGGATCCAAAAGTATAGGTTCGTTGAAATATATGTATTTAAAATATATATATAAGAATCCCATTTTCCTAACAAATCATTGAATTTCGGCCCACACCCTCTTAGATGTCCGCAACGGAAAATCCCAGTTCAAAGGGCATAAAAGCGACACCTGCTGGGTAGTATACACCCAAGCCTAATAAGGATCTATTTATACGACAGTGTAACAGAATATGAAGTTTGATTAAATTCCGTGCATTAGTTTTGAGATATGGCTATCATGAATATTATGAAAAAAGCAGTAGAGCAACGCAGCGTATTACATGATTAACACGAAAGACTCAGAAAAAACAACTTACGTCAATAACTAACAGAATATTAAGTTTGATGAAATTCCGTTCATTATCTCTTGAGATGTTATCGCAAACATTGTGTAAACCCTGAAAAACAGTGTTGAATTCAGGGACTGGTACGGGTGGACCCCCCCCCCCGGAACATTGAAATGTCCCCTAGGGAGATTTGAGATTTTATGCTTAATGGACGAAAGTCCAATCCTTCCCCCCTCGTAACTCTAGAATGTTCCTCGCCAGAACCATAGAAATCCCCCCCGAAGAAAAATGTCTGAATTCAACACTGTTGATAAAAGCAGCAAGGCAGCACAATTTGTTATATCATTTACACAAAAACCTAATCATGGATAACTTATGGCATTGTCTAACAGAATATTAAGTTTGATGAAATTTCGTTCATTAGTTCTTGAGATATTATCCCTAAAATTGTTTAAATCCTGAAAAACGTGTTGAATTCAGGGGGTGGCCCGGGGGGATGACATTCCTCCCCCCGCAACAAAGCATAAAATCTCAAACTTTCTGGGGGGCATTTGGGTGTTTCGGGGGGAGGAGAATGTCACCCCCCCGGGCCACCCCCTGAGTTCAATACGTTTTTGTACATTAAAAATTGATGAAATTTCGTTCATTAGTTCTTGAGATATTATCCCTAAAATTATTTAAATCCTGAAAAACGTGTTGAATTCAGGGGATGGCCCGGGAGGGTAGCATGTACAAAAGTCCAATCCCCTCCCCCTCTGAACTGTCCCTCCCGGAGAAAAATGTCTGAATTCAACTCTGCTGATAAAATCAGCATAGCAACGCCCCCTGTTGGGCGATTTATACCGAAACCTAATAAGCAGCAATTTATGCCAACGTCTAACTGAATGTGGTTTTATGAAAATCCGTGTATTAGTTCTTGAGATAGAGCTATTGCGAAACTCGGGAAAAATGCAGCATAGCAGCGCCACCTGCCGGTAGATGTACATCAAAACCTAATCCTCAACAACTTATGTCAACGTCAAACTGAATCTGAAGTTTGGTGAATATTCGTGCATTAGTTCTTGCGATAGCAATCTTGCGGAAATCATGAAAAATGCAGCATAGCAGCGCCACCTGTTGAGCGATTTTCACCAAAAAGTAATCAGCACCAATTTATATGAAAGTCTAACTGAATCTAAAGTTTCAACAGATTCCATGCATTAGTTCTTGAAATAGACCGCTCACAATTTTTTTGTCAGAGACAAACAAATAGACAGACTGACAGACAAAAAATTTATAAAAATAGTCAAATCGTATTCCAGACAAGAAGTTCTAACACTATAAATCCTTAGAAACCGGAAGTCGCAAATTTTCACGAAAACAACACTTTATTTTTCTAAAGACAAAAGAAAGCAAGAAAAGATGAACGCATCGATTCTGCCCTTGGATCAGAAACGGTGAATCGATTCAGTTCAGATTCGATGCCGATGTCGATCTTCAGATGCGATCTTCAGAATCGTTACTTTTTTGATTTACTTCAATTCTTTAGATGCAATGTCGAATCGTTATATTTTGATTTATTTTCAATTCTTTAGATGCAATGTCGAATCGTTATGCTTTGATTTACTTCAATTCAAATCGCATCGCGGTCGATCCACGATTCGGGTTGAATCAATTCTTCCAATTTTGCTGTTTTAGTGCCAGAATTGCTGTAAAATTTTGTATAAGAGCCTTTTTTTACTTTCTAGGTTAAATCAGTGTTGAATGCAGGTATTTTTCTCAGGGAGGGATTTATGCGACTCCGGTCGGGATTGGGGGGGGGGTATTTCAGAGTTCCGTAATGGGGGGGGGGGGTGCACATTTGTCCATTAAAAAGCATAAAATCTCAAAACTTACGGGAGGGACATTTCAATGTCCCGGGAGGGATGTCCTCCCGGGCTACCCCCTGAATTCAACACTAGGTTAAATCGTTATACTTTTGTTTAGAAGCCTAGTTATTCAAGTTACTAGTTTATTATATTGTATTTTTCAAGTTCGTCCCTTCTAATCTCTTAACCCCCCTCTCCCCTTTTCCTCGCTAATCTTAATTTACAGGGCCGTTCAAAATTTGCATGCAATTTTTAAAATGTCCAATTCTTGTTCTATTTTATTATAAAGCCACATTTTGAAACCTTGACCAAAGATACTTTTGAGGTCGCCCCTCCGACCGTTTGGGGCTTACCTGTTCCCTCGGGGTGGGAAGGGGTATATTTTTTGTTTCTTCCAAACCATATCGTATAACATATCGTTGGAAAGCTTTTAATGTGATCTTTTATTTTCTGTCTCTAGCCTTCCTTCTTTTTGGTAAGGGTCAATCGTGCTCCAACTTTTGTATTGATATTTTTGACAGTAATTTCAAAGGAATATATATTTATTCTTTCGGATTTACTGTTTTAAAGGCAGAACTGCTGTCAAATTTCGCATAAGAGCCTTTTTCTTTCTAGGTTAAATTGTAATATTTTTAGTTTAGGAGCCAAGTTATTTAGGTTACTAGTTTATTAAGCTGTACTTTTTCAGTTCGTCACCTATACCCCCCCCCCCCCCCCGATCCGAATTTTCTTAATTATGGTCCAATTTCAATGGGACCTTTTTTGACATTCTTCCCGAATCATTTGTTTACCAACTAAACACTGATATTATATCTGCAGCTCTTTGTGAGCACTATTTATGAATGGTAATAACAAATTTAATCTCTTTTCCATTTTAAACTTATCATTCTTGGTTTAAAGCCACGTGGCTGAAGGTTCTCGTTAGTTAAGCCGTATTTTCACCCGTAAGTTTGTCAAAGTGTTTGTGTAAGTTGTATTATTAAAAATTCAGTCGTTTACAACCAAACTTACTGATTTATGATACTTTGAATTTTATGAAATTTCGGAGTTTTCCGAAACTAAAGGATCCCCTGTATGTTATTAATTTTTTTCAAGGGTGTAGGTATGAAAATACATGCTAAAATGCTTTAAAATCTTTTTTTTCAAATAATATATTTAACAATTTAAACAAAGTGATTCCCGAGAATTTTCTACTGTTTTAAAAGGGGACCACATCTTAGAATGTAAGGGGCGTAAAAATTCGAAACTTGGACAGGGCGATGCAAAAAAAAAAAAAAAAAATTCTCCTTTCAGAAATTCGAAAAAATATTATCTTAATTACAAGCTGAAATATTAATTATTATTTCACTAATTGGTTTATTTCTATAAAATGCTTTTTTTTTAAAGGCAGTCACGTGATTTTTTATAGCAGCATTAACGTTTTCTACCGTTTAGCGTGCGGTTCTTTGACGGCGGGCTGAGATAATTACTACTTTTTCAATATCAAAAATTTTATAAGTGTTCATACCACTATTTTCGAATAGTAATTTCACAAATATCTTGAATTCTTGCTTAAGACTACCACCCCCTAGACTAATATATCTTCGGATAGGTTGTATAAAGGAGTTTCGTTTAGATACACTTTTGTTTTGAATAGACTGCGCTCCCTGGTGGTGGAATATAGAACTAACAGACCGCGATTTCATTTAAAGTAGAAAATCTAACAAGGCGAACTGTTCGAAACTTTAAAGATAGTTTATAACACATAAGAAAAAGTTTTAAAAGAATGGTGCGAAAATTTCGGAAGGAGGGGGGGAGGGAAGGCCGCCAGAATTTTTTTTAAACCTTAGCGTTCCTTACCGTTTTAGGTGGGGTTTTTTGACGGAGTCCTGAGATAAATGCTACTCATTAAATATAAAAAAATCAAAAGTTTAGTTACCATTATTTCCGAATAGTAATTTCGGCAAATAGCTTAAATTTTTGATCAAGATTGCCACACTCTTGAGTAATACATCTACTGATAGGTTGTTTAACGGAGTTTCGTTCACAGTTTTGTTAGGAATAGAGTGCGCACCCTGGTGGTGGAATCTGGAACCAACATAACGCGATTTTGTTAAAATTAGGAAATCTAACAATGCGATCTGTTTTAAGCTTTAAGATTGTTTATAATACATGATAAAAAATTATAAAAAAGAATGGCGCGTCACATTTCGGGGGGGGGATAGAGGGGGGGGGGCAGAACAAAATTAGAAAATATAACAGGGCGATTTGTTTGAAATTTTAAGATAGTTTATAACACATAATAAAAATTTTTTAAATGATGAATGTCAAAAATTGGTGGTGGTGGGGGGGGGGGGGAGGTGAGCGCGTTTTTCCGACCCGGTGGGCCAAGTTGGGGGGGGTGGTACACCTATACGATGCTCAAGGGCGGCGCCAGAGGGGGGACCGGGGGGGCATATGCCCCCCGTCGGGCACACCTGGCCCCCCCGTCGGGGTCAAATTTAATCGTCGTCGGGGAAAATTTTTTGACTTGAGTGTTGAGTCCTGCATCGGGTCGGGTAATCCGATTTGTCCTGCACACGACCCGAGTCGTGTCGAGTCGGGTGCAGGTTAATTTAAAAAATAATCTTAGGTTAGTTTATAAAAAATGCGACCCACGGAATAGCAGGGCACTGATTTTTTTTTCTTCGGAAGTCGGATTGGCTTGAATCACATGTCGGTTAAAGGCTATCGTCACAACGGTCGGATGTTACCGAAAACTTCATATATTTTGTCTAGAGCTCATTCATGTGCACGACTGTTCTATGTTTATTCGATTGACAGGGCTCGTGGAAACCTCTAATATATATTTTGAATTCGGCCCCCCTGTCGGGGATACTCTGCCCCCCCCCCCCCCCGTCGGGCAAGTTCTGGCGCCGCCCCTGATCGATGCTGTAGGCAGCGGGAACCCGGTTCGCGGTCCGTTCGCTTCGAGATTTCATATTAGGCGGAACTCGCTAGTTACTAGCTATAATGTTAAAGATTTCCAAGCAATATACATGTGCGTCCACTATCCTTCTAAGACAGTAAAATTAATTGATTTTTATTTCTTCTAAGAAAACTAAATTTTCACGTCTTGCAGCGACGATTTTTTTTTTTTTTTTTTTTTTTTTTAAATAAAAGAACTTTAATAAACTTTGCTAGTTACATTATTAAACTCAAATTGTAAGAATACTAAATCGGTTCTTATGGCAACGTGAATTATGTCCCTGAAAATTTAAATTTTAATTCAGGCTGGAAGAAAATCACAATGATTTAATTACAGGGACAGTCAAAAGTTTTCCGTTACACTACGGCCAATGGAAAAAATTATTTCAAGTGCATTTTAAGGATGTTACAGACTTTCGAACAGAATGAAATTGATATGCACTTATGAAGTGCACTGTTATAGTACGAGCGCACCACATTTGCCACGTTTGACGCGCAATTTCCAACTTGTATTTAACCGAGACCTTTCTTAAAAAATAAATTTAAATAAAATCTAAAGTACAATATTAGTAAAATTACATCTTAAAATTGATAATTTAAAAGTTAAAAACTTTATTATTTGACTCAAAGGTCTGTAATAGCTTACGACTGGGCCCCTGACTTTGTCTACCCTCTAAATGTGAGGTATGGGAGGTGGTCGCTACGGCTCTGCTGATTCGCTAAGTTTTGAAATTAATATTTTTGAGCTTATCTGTGCGAATCTGTGACTATCGAAACATCGATTCTAGAATTTGGGAATCGATTCTTATTGTGATCGATTCAGTTTTATACGATGTCGATTTTAATCGATTCCTGAATTTTCCAGAATCGCCCATCACTACGCCCACTTCCGGTAGTTGACTCATTACGTCCTACTTATTAAATTGTTTATAACTCCTCTTCTATTAATCACGGGAATAAAATTGAAACAGATTTGGAATTGGAAAAGATTGCTCTTTCAAATAAAGCAATAAGAAAATTTTCACGAAAGTGGCCATTTTAATGTGGGCCATTAATACCTTAAATAATGTAACACCCTTAAGTTCAGACAATCCATCTGTCATAATTTAGGTAAATTGTTTTGAGTACCCTTGAAAACGAACTATAAATGTTCTATACTTCGCTTTAAATATGAAACATGCTCAATAACATATATCAATTTCATTGAAATCCAAATGTATTTACGAACGTTAGATCTTGAAAAGATAGGCGAATCGAAGTCATAAACATTTTTCAACTATGTTGGAATGTGTTAAAAAATTAAGATTTTTTTGTTTTGTTTTGTTTTTGCTATTTTACTTATCTTTATATTAAGCTCAAAGTTGTCAAATTTATCTTAAAGAGTTAGCAATTTCTCAGTTAATATTTCATTCTAATTTTCCCTTTTCATTAAACTTGTAGAGAATAACGATTTGCAGTTTAAGAACTCATTAAGAATGAGCAGTTTAAAATATAAATACTTAATTACTGACAAACATTAATTGACTTTCCTTTCATTAAAAAAATTATATTTAACAACTTTAGATGCTTTTACTTTGAAAAACGATCGGTTCCTTTCAGTGTAATAATAAATCTCAACTTGTAGTTTTAAAATGCATTCTTACATTGCACACCTTTAAAATTTAGTTTAGACAACTAGACCATCTATCATAATTTAATTGTTTTGAGCGTCCTTGAAACCGAACTATTAAATGCTCTATACTTTTCTTTAAATATGAAACATGCTCAATAACATTTATCAATTTCGTGACAATCCAAATATATTTAAGAAAGTTATAGCGTAAAAAGACAGACGAATTGAAGTCATACACACTTTTCAAATATGTTGGAATGCGTTAAAAATTAAGATTTTTTTTATTTCTTGTTTATAATATTTTATTCATCTTTATAATTAGCACAAAGTTATCATATTTATCTTAAAGAATTAACAACTTCCCAGTGAATGCTTCATTCTAATTTTCCCTTTTCATTAAACTTGTAGAAAATAACGATTCGCAGTTTAAAAACTCATTAAGAATGAGCAGTTTAAAATATAACTACTTAATTAATGGCAAACATTAATTGATTTTGCTTTCATTAAAAAAAAAATATTTTAACAACTTTAGATACTTTTACTTTGAAAGATGATCGGTTCCTTTGGGTGTAATAATAAATCTCAACTTACAGTTTGAAAATGCATTCTTACATTTCAATTTTAAAGAAAATGAACATTTAAAAGATGGTAACAGTGTGTGAAAGACGCTCTTAATTTTTAAAACAGTTTTAATATTTAATAAAGAACGAAGCTTGTTATAAGTGTTCACTTCTTGAGAAGTGGAAAATGAAAAAGTATTTGATCATAACTAATAATAAACACTTTAAATTTTTTATCATAAATATTTTTAAAACACATGAAGTTTATTGAATATTGTTAATATGTACTTATGAATTTTTTCAAGAGAAAACTGCATATTCTGCATAAAAGGAAGTTTTTAATAATGGTTACAGAACTTTACTCATTTAAAAGAAAAATTTGTTATGAGTATTGTAAAAATATATTGAGAAAAAGCTTTAAAAATATTAATTATAAAAAAATGAAGTACATATTGGTATTAAAGTATTCGATGAGAAGTATACTTGATTATATGAGGGGCTCACAACCATAGTAGACGAAGTCCATTTAAAAAAGAAAAAAAGTGATAATCCATTTAGAAGGTGCAGAAAATCTATTTAATCCACTCCCACAGTAAACCAAGTCTGTAAAGATGACAAATATGGGGCATTCTCACAATCTTTTGACTTTTAAGTCCTTGAATAATAATTTTTATTTTAGTACATATTCTTGTGAGGTCTTTTTTATTTCATATACAGGGTAACTTTCCATTCAATGATTGCATAACAATATTAATGAGATAGATAAGTTTTGATGTTGGGGTCCAAATACCAGGAAAACTCCTATACCGCCCCGTGTCCCTGATGCTGATTTTTAAATTTGGAGCTGTCTGTATAAAACTGTTTCAATAAAAGTAATTCAATGTAATTTTTTTTCCGAAACTGGGACAATTGTTTTATTTAAATATGTAGCAAAAAATTAACCTGCACACATTTTTACGGCTGATATTATTTCTTGAACTCTGTACCTGGGTTTTAGGTTCCTTATACCATCCCTCTTGCTAAACTTATACAGAAAGTCACTTCAGATGCAGCCACAGAATTTTTTTCAAGGGTTTTTTTTTTTTTTTTTTTTTTTTTTTTTTTATGCTAACGTATGCTAGAGAAAGAATGTCTAAAATTCTTTGACAGGAAATTTACTGCAGAATTTAAATCAGCATTTAAATATCAATTTCAATCATCGTGGCTTTATTGGTAGTCTTACCGTCCCCGAGGTCTATTCCTGCACTTTCCGAGGTAAATTAATTTTTTTTAATTTAATTCACAATTAAATCCACAAACAAATTAAGTAGCTGTTTCTAAAAATCAATGAACATTGTGGCTATCACTTAGTCTTAACATGATTTGCCTAAAAATATTGGTAATTTTCCTTACCGTCTCATCCTTACCATCCCTTTTTTTCCCATTACCGTCCCTCTTTTCCTATACCATACCCTTTTTTATCCTTCCGTCCGAACACCCCTTTAAGACAATGTTATACCAAAATTTTGTACTAAAAATACTACATTATTATTATTTCTTACTTGAATGTCCTGTGGGTACTATGCAAATCCATTATAAGTAAAAATTTAGAAGAAAATGGAAAGTTATAGTGGTAAAATGGTAAGGAAAATTAAACTCGCAAGTTTAACTTTAACCTCAGTTAAGTAAAATATTTTTCTCTGCTGACCGTTTTTCCTTTATTTTGAATCATTCATTCGTCTATCAGATTGAAATGTTATTTTAGCAAATTTAATTTCATCAGATTTTTATTACCGAAAGTCAAAAGATTGTGAGATTGCTCCATATGATAAAGTATGTGAAAACAGACTTGGTTCACTGTGAGAGTGGATAAAACGGATTTCATGCACCTTCTAAATGGACTATCTCGTTTTTTTTTTTTTAAATGGACTTTGTTTACTATGGTTTTGAGCCTCTCATATGACGCAGATTTTTTTATGTTAATATGTAAATTTTTTTGTTATATGTAGACGTTCTTCCAGGCAACATTCTTGAAAATATTCCGCATTTTTTTACGACTTAACCCTTTGTGTTAATTCCAAAAAAAAGATTAATATGTCTACTTGTAACTCCAGAATATGTTCAGATTTCTGTAAGTAAACGCTTACATTTAGGTGTATTCTTAGTAAAACGTCGCAGAGATGGGTATTCTCGATGTATAATGGGCGTATGAAACCTCCCAGAAATTAAAGACACGTCACACAAATGTGTTATCTAACAAACCCTGCACGAATTAAAACACGCAATTAATTAGCTCCAGATACAAAATTAAACATGCTATTACAGATTTTTAGTCTCAGACATTTCGTGCACTATCCTTTGTGTTATAAATGTTTTTAAAAGTGTTTTTTTTTTTTACAAAATTGATGATTGATTTGTACTTTATAAAGGATTATACAGCTTTCTGGGTATCAAAGGGTCTATTAAAAGAAAATCACATGAATGTAATTCATAAATATAAAATATCAGAATTCCAGGCTGCAAGGTTCAGCAATGAATTCTAACTGTAAAAAATTTATGTAACGTTACTCCATAAAATTGGTGGCAGCCTCGCTGCCTCCATTTTATTGAGTTACTTAACCAATATAACTGGTGTTACGTTACACTAATGTGTAATATTTCACCAGTTATATCAGTTTAAATTACGCCATTATATAAATTAACTCCATAAAATTGGAGGCAGCCCGTTGCCACCAATTTTATGGAGCAATGTTACACAATTCTTTACTACAGTGTAGTTCTAAGGCTACTTACTTTAGTATCACGCATCAGTTTACTTTTCAACCTCCTGCTGTTCATGAATAAAGTTAATTTGACCCCAGTGAAGCATGTTTTTAACCATTTCTTTATTAATCAAAATCAAATAAGTTCCACTTAAAAACGTGAATATAATTTACAATTAATGTTGAAAAAATTTCTGGATCAAAGCGTGTTTGATTTGAGTAAAATCAACCCATTTTTAAGGAAGAATATTGGAAGGTTTGCAATCAGCTTCTGTTTCTAGCTAGCGATTTTCACGGATCTATTACAATATGTGTTCCCATGACTCCCGGAACTTTTTAAAGAAAGTTTCTATACCAGGAAATATGAATCAACATCTGAAGAATCCAAATCAGTCAGTAAGCAGATTATTAGCATATGCATTATGACTTCTGTAATCATAAAATTTTCGGAGATATGATAGAATACATTTGTGCTGATATTAATGTATATAGTCTACCTGTTCTTTTATTTTCCAAACGTTTATGATATTATCAGAGGTACATTTATTGTTGCTATTGTTGTTTATGTGTATATTGTGGACCTCTTCTTCTAACTTCTTCCTAAATAATTTCGCAAGATGAAACATAGCCTGATTTCCATATCGTAATGTTTTTGTAAAATTTATACTAAATTAGTTCATGGGGCAGAATCAGAAAGAAACCATGACTGAGCCAAATATAGTTATGAGTGTCTTCTAAGATTAAAGCACTTCGTTACACTCAAGACTGTTTAAAGAAAATTTAATTAGGCATGATTTAGGCAAAAAAAATAGATGAGCAGAATATTCCAAACAAACGGCGAAACTTATAGAAGAATTTCCCGTTTTGTAAACACAGACCCAATGATCGTAATAACATAATCAAAAAGCACTCACTCACCATCTCGAAAATAAGTAGGTAATCCAGAACTGTGACAATGGAGTTCTCCATGTAAGCAATACAGATAACTTAAAAACTATTTATCTTAATAATTAGAGTACTCACTGGCGCAGCGAAGTGGGGAGGGGGGGAGGGGTTCGGGGTTAAAACCCCTCCCAGAGCTAAAATAATTAGTATAACTGCCGCTTATATCAATCACTAGTTAACCAAATTAGCCGCTCTTATAAATCAAAACCAAAGTTAATATTAAAACCTTTTTGGTTTATTCGGAATCCGCGGCTTTGTTGGGTAAAATTCTTATCAACAAATTGATTTAATTAAACGACGAATATTGTATTTAAAACTGTAAAAGCGCCCATTACATGCATTAATTAAGTGGAAACTGGTCACTTGATTTGAAAAAGGGCAGCGGTTACATTTTCGAGACGTCTTACGCTAAAAGGGTGATTATTTCCTGCCGCACAGACGCTTTGAGTTTGAGTATTATACACTGGACAGTTTTTTAATTGTATTTCTATCTTTTGTCCATGTTCGAAACGATAATAGACCATTAAATTCCAGAGAAAAATGTAAAACACACGTTTTCCAGATTTTTCTGTTTACAGCACCCCGTTTTGCGTTTTTGCTCAAAGACCTTTGAGAATGTAAGAATTAAGAATACAGTACTATAAAGATATTAAGATAAAAAGCTGTTTTTTATTGTGATTGAACAGATTATTGCAATCAGTGTTTCTTTTGAACCATTTGTTCTAGGGTGGGGGTACATAGTACATTTAATGACTGCAATTTATTATTTGGTAATGTAACTTGAAATTTCCCTAGAAGGCCTTGTTCTCGGGGAGGTACTGCCACTTGCTACCCGTAGGAAAGAAGCACTGACTGAAATTCCAGTGATTTATAGATACATGCCTGTGAGCCGGATTTTCAAAAGACAGGCATCAAATGTGAAGCATTTTCTTAGAATTAATAAAAATTACTATCTATATCTTACACACAAACTTATTCTAATTATGCATCAACTTAAATTAATAAACTATAAATTAGTTATACCTTGATTTACGCTTATTAATCTTAAATGATGCTACTTGCATTCTTGCATATCGCCAAAATTATGACTTATTTTTTTCACGATGACAAAACTACAGTCACTATTTAAATTAGATAAAATGTAAAAACTACAAAATATCATTGGGGTGGGGAGGGGGCATTTCTTATAGGTATTTAGTTGCAATGCCTTCCATTTAACTAAAACTATGTATAAGTAGATCCTTTCCCTCCAATTTCGTGGAAGTGAAAGAGCAAGCACACCTCCCCCTTTTATCGAAAATGTTATTGAATTTTTCTCCTGTTTTTTGAGGCCGTAAGTAGGTACTACCTATGTTTCATTCTTCCATAGGTAACAGAAAATTAAATATATCTAAATATTCCGTAAAATCATAAAAAAAAGAAATAGCATTTAGAAAGCATACATACATTTTGACTTTTAAAAATATTGTGACATATACAGGGTGTTTAAAAATGTTTAAGAGGTGTAGAGTTCAGCAATATTTGTGCAGGTCGCAATCCATTTACCCAGCGGAAATTGTAGGGTACTAGCAAAACCCGCGGTGTGCACCTATTTCTGTCAGACGAAATTATACTGCTACGGATAGTTCAAAAGTTACTAAGCTACAGTTTGACTAAACTTCATTATTACACTGGATTAGTCGAAAATGAGACTTAATTTAAATGAGAAGAACTAAAGCTAATTCTAAATAAATGATAATTTAGAATGTTTTTTGAGGCTTTTGCGCTCATTTCCGTTTTCATTTGAAGTTTTGAATCTTTTAGAATCCATTCTTAGCAAACATTTGTGTCTTAAAAATAACCATCATGATACATTCCAAGCTTCCAGTCTAACGATCTACCACCCCCCTGGTGGTAGTGGCACCAACATACAATACAGCTTATGTTGGAACAGGGACTGTCATCATCAATTTATTAATATTACTTTTGAAATCGGTTTGGTATTTCCTGAGATTCCATAGAAATCATAATTTAGAAAGTTTTAGAATGCTTTCGCTCACTTTACCCTTTTAAATTTTGAATATTTTAGAAAATATTCTTAGGGAGCATTTACATCTTATAAGTATCTACCATGACAAATTTCAAATTTCTATATTTAGCAATTCCATAAAAATCGTAATTTAGAACCTTTTTAAAACGCTTTTCGCTCCTTTCACACTTTTAAATTTCGATTTTTTTCAACTGTTCTTAGAGAGCGTTTACTTCTTAAAAGTAACTACAATGCCAAATTTATAATTTCTAGCTCTTTCAGTATCACAAAAATCGCAATTTTAAAACATTTTTTGGTCCTACAACCATCTGGTGGTAGTGGTAGCGGCATACAATTTAGCCTATATTCGTCCTTTGACTGTAACCATCAATTTGCAACTATTATTTTCGAAATCGGTTTGGTATTCCTTGAAAGTCTATAGAAATCGTAATTTAGAACATTTTTAGAACGCTTTTCACTCATTTCACCCTTTTAAATTTGGAATATTTTAGAAACTGGTCTTAAAGATCATTGACATCTTATAAGTACCTTCCACTCCAAATTTCAAGTTTCTATCTTTAACAATTCCATAGAACTCGTAATTTAGAAAGTTTTTAGAACTCTTTTCGCGCATTTTTACCCCTTTTAAATTTCGATTTTTTTTTTACTAACTGTTCTTAGTACATCTTATAAGTATAGCTACCATCGCAAATTTCAAGTTTCTAGGCTTTTCAGTATCACAAAAATCGCAATTGCAGAACATTTTATGCCCCTGTACCACCTAGTGGTAGTGGCACCGACATAAATTACAGCCTAAATTGGAGCAGGGAATGTCACCATTAATTTACTACCATTACTTTTAAAATAGGTTAGGTATTTCTTGAGATTCCACGGATATTGCAATTTAAAACGCTTTTAGAATCCTTTTCGCTTATATCTCCCTTTTAAATTTGGAATTTTTTAGAAACTGTTCTTAAAGAGCATTTACATCTTATAAGAAACTACCATGCCAAATTTATAGTTTTTAGCCTTTCAGTATGACAAAAATCGCAATTTTAGAAAGTTCTTTGCTCCTGCGACCACATAGTAGTAGTGGTACCGACATAAAATATAGCCTATATTCGAGCTGGGACTGTTACCATCATTTTGCAACCATCACTTTTGAAATCGGCTTGGTATTTCCCGACATTACTCAGAAATCGTAATTTAGAAACCCGCGCTTTTAGCGCATTTTCACTCTTTTAAATTTCGAATATTTTAGAAACTGTTCTTAGAGAGTATTTACATCTCAAAGTAATTACTATGCCAAATTTGCAGTTTCTAGGGCCTTACACAAAAATCGCATTTTTAGAACGCTTTTTGCTCCGGCACCCCTTTAGGCTAGCGCCACAGGAATAAAATATAGCTTATGTTGAAACAGGGATTACCACCGTCAATTTGCCACAATTACTATTGAAATCGGTTCGGTAGTTCCAGAGATTACCGCCACCCCCCCCCCCCCTACAAACACACAAACTAACAAACAAACATTGCTTCTTTATAGTATTAGTAGAGATAAGACTTCAAGTCGAACCCAGATATTTTTTGAGAACTGTAACTATAATGAAGATATTATAACGAAATTTTCAATAAATTTACATTGCTTTCCCTTAATGCGAAATTCGATGCCACTGAAAGTGCTAGTAGTGCACAGTAATTCACTCAACTATACCGTGCTTAATGTTAACTCCATTCCAAAATATAGCATACCTAAACCAAATTCAGCACTGTTTGGAGGTGTATAATTATAAATTCTACCAGTTCTAACGATATTATTACACTGACATAAAGCAAGGTAAGGTTATTGAAAATTTTGTTAAAATTGCTTCATTATTGAAGTTAGGAACAAGAATTGGGGATTGTCTTGGAGTGAAACCCTGTGTATTTTTGACTGAAAAATTGGATTGCAACCCTGATTTTCTATACAAAAAATGTTTGTTGTACCGTGCTCTTCCATTTTTGAAAATTTGCCTATGATTTTTTTTAACGCTTTATACAAATGTAACATAGTTTTGTGTTGTTTCATTCATGCAATTTAAAATTTGTAACTCTAATATTGTAAACGCTGTCTAAATGAATCATAAGCATGTAACTTCTGATTCTAATATCCGAGAAAAAAAATTATGATTTCACTTATTAAATAGCCATTCGATTAGCCAGTGATTCAATTAACCGGCGATCACCGTTATCAACAACTCAACCCCCTCTCCTCTAGCGCCGAATTCTGACTACGCCACTGGGTAGTATTGAATTGGAGTTAATTATTTCTTAACTACAAATTTTTGAGTACGGTATTATGTTTAACAAGATAATTATATGAAGTAGTAAACTGATAAATAACAATATATTTTGTGCATTTAAAAAAAATACTTACAATAAAAAATAAGGAATTTAATTCAGGTTAATATCTACGTTAGGTCCTTAGATTCGTGTCTGTAACCTTAAAGTTGAAGCCGGGTCCTTTTTCCCATAAAATCATTGAACTCGATACAGATTTTAGATCATTACAGTAAAAGATTTAAATTAAAACAACTATAGGATACCATTTAATTTCCAGCTGTTACAGATCAACTTAATTATGTTTTGCTTTGTTTCTATTAATTTTAAAGATAATAAATTAACAAAGCTTCATTACAGCTAACTGAATTACGAACTGTTTTATTACTCAATTGCAAATGTTTAACCGAATATTTGATTTTATTTATTTAAATTTTTTCTGGTTACTACAATTTTACTTAAGGCAAAATGTATTAAATCAGCCTGTTCTAGTGATTTATTATTAGTCTACAGTCCATTAGAAATCCCATTAATAAATGGGAGTAGCGAACGAAAATGGATGTTTTCTCGTTTCAAAGACATTCATTGCAAAATTGAATTGAAAGTCCAATCAAGCTTTACTTCGTTAGTACGACTTGCCACAAATGCATTTGTTTCATTGAATTATTATTCACTCAGAACCACGTACACTCAATATACAAAATGAATTCGTGCTCTAAATTTATTATCTCGAGTATCTCTAGGGGAAAACTCATTCAAATATGTACAGAATAAAGAGTTATTAAGGGGCAGGAAAAAGATAACTGGAGTAAAACATTAATCCATGCGTTTTGAATATGTACTATTAATAGAAGGAGAAGATTAATACAGTAAACTTCCTATTATCCATCACTCACGGGGCCGACAGTGTGGCGGATAATTGGAAAACACTCAAAGATCGTTGCTAAAATTACATTTATTTTTGCCAGCTTATAAGTAAGAATATTCAAACGTTTTTTTATCTGTTGTGTACATTCGGCAATAAAAAGCATGATTGATAATAAAAAATTAATTTATGAGACAAATTTAGAATTTTACAGAGTAAATATGTAGTATCTGTTTCCATCCAAAGTAATTTATTATACATTTTTGTTTGTGTTTTGCTTGCACTTTTACTGCAGCAAGATTATAGATTCTACGTACAAAAAGTATGGATTGCATCTGCTTCCTTTTGCATTTGAAAACAATTAATGCACATAGAGAGATATCACTTATTCATGATTGACTCCTGAATCATCATTCACTGATTTATTACATTCATCCGCTTCAGATTTCTTTGGGCTTAAAATATTTTGAATAATTTCGTCATACATTAAATCTTCATAACCAAACATTTTTCTCAGAACAGCGCGCCGACTGACTTACGTTTACTGTGCATTTGAGTTTTCGTAATTCGTTTCTTATAAAAAATATATTTAGGGAAAGGAGTGGCGGTTAAGTGAGGGTGGTGGTTAATAGAGTGACGAATAATCAGAAGTTTGCTATATATATATATATATTTTTTTTTAGGTAGATTTCGTATGAAATACTACCTATTGGGATCGTTCCTATGTTGGAATTTCTGAAAATATTTTGTAGATCGACACCGATCATGATCCCTAGAACCCAAAACCACCCTCAGTAAAAAACTTTATACAGTAAATTCTGCCTAAGGCGGATTCTGTGTAAGCCGGAAATCTGTCTACCGCGGAAAATTCTTCAAGTCCCGGCGAACCCATAGAAAATTACATTAACTCATGCCGCATAAGGCGGAATCTGTCTAACGCGGAAACGGAAAGGATTTTAAGGTCCCACCGAAACTAAAATTTTGCATAAGGCGGAAAAAAGGATATTTTAAAAAATGAAAGGCATTTCGTTTATCAAACTTTAAAACTGTTAAGTCAAGTATTACTGTCAGTTAAATTCCGTAACACTTTGAAAAAATTAATTCAAAAGAGCAGAAACTGTTTAAATTTTAAGGAATTCTTGCTTAGGACATTTTTTCCTATACAAAATTGCATTTAAAAGTTATTATTTCTAGTAGAACGCAAGTTTATGAAAAGACATATTTTCTAAAGTACAATATATTATATTTTAAGGTTGTACTCATATTCAAAATTATAGCGTTCTGTCTCATTCTTGAAGTTTATTACTTTTTGTGTGTGTAACCCCCCAATTCGCATGTATTACAGCAGTACTAAGAAATTGAATAGCGTTTCTCATTTACCTATAGAACTTCAGTTTTCAATCGATTTTCGAGTCAGGAAAATCAATGAAAAATAATTAAAAATCGAGATTTTTTTTTCTTTTTCTTTTCTTTTTTTTTTTTTTTTTTTTTTTTTTTTTTTTTTTTTGAGGGGGAGGTGGGAGCTTTTTTGCATAAGCCGAAATATTGTCTACCACGGAAAATTTTCTCAGTCCCAAGCGATCCCGCCTTAGACAGAGTTTACTGTATCTATCTATCTATATATATATATATATATCACTTTCTTCTGGACACCATAACTTTCGTAATTCTGCACCAATCTCTTCCAAACTGATACATAAAATCAATGGGCATAAAATCTCGGTCAAGTTCGTTAATGGGCAAAATTGGACCAAGGGGATGGAAATAGGGAGGGATTTTGTGAAAACCGAAAACTCCCCATAACTTCTTAATTTTTGTACATATCAAATCAGTTTAAAGTTTTTATTACTTCTAAAAATAGGGCCAAAAATTAATGTATCACAGATTTTTGATAAAGTTAAAAATGGGCTCAAGGGGCGCAAAAGAAAGGGTTTTTGGGAGAAAAAAATTCATAACTTCGACAATTCTCAAGATATCAAATCCAATTAATTTTATTATAAATCTCTTTAACATTATCTACAACTTTTATATTCACAAGTTTTTGATAGGACCAATTCGTACCGCAAAAAAAATTAAAAACGAAAACAAAAAGGGGGTTTGAAGAAGAAAAAAATCCATAACTCCGTCAATTCAAAAGATATAAAATCCTCATGAATTTATCATATATCTTCTTAATATTGTCTACAACATCTATATAGACAAGTTTTGGATAGGACCAATTCTTACAGCAAAAACAAATTAAAAACACACAGCGGTTGAAAAAAAATCATCTTAGTAAGGGTGTATTCAAATCCAAACTGCTTATTTTCTGACTCATTTTACAATTCATTTTTGCTCTCAAAGGCTTCCAATTGGTACGTTTTCTTACTCAGAAACTATATAATGTACCGTAATGGTCAATTTTTTGATAGAGGCAGAATATATTTTTAAAAATGCTGTTAAAAAGGGCATTTTGAACCGAATTTACCGAAGCGGATTGTGTTGGAAAAATCATTGTATTAAGAATGCACTCAAATCCAAACTGCTTATTTTCTGACTCATTTTTAAATTCATTTTTGCTCTCAAACACATTTAATTGGTAGATTCGCTTATTCAGAAACTATATAATGTACCGTAATGATCGATTTTTTGATAGAGGCAGAATATATTTCAAAAAATGATGTCAAAGTGGGCATTTTGAACGGAATTTCCCGAAGCAATTGTGTTAGAAACGAAAAATATTGTCCTTCCGAGAAAATAATTGTTTATATATCAAGTTTTAATTAATTGAACAAAAAATAAAAACACAGGTCGCTTATAAATCTCTTCAAAAATCACGTCAGCAAGTTTCACATTTTTTTTTTATATTAAAAATGAATTTGGAATTATGCCAGAAATTTTCGAGTTGTTGAGCATGGAAAAGTATTTTTTTAATACCGCCCTAACATGATTCTGATAAAACCGGCTATTATATAAAAATGAAATAAAAACTCGTCAAAAGGGGCCAGATAAAATTGTTGAAGTGAATTAATCTCTAATCATGATTTAGTTTTTGTTTGTGAAATTAGTATATTTGACTTCGAAATCTACCTCTGCCTGTAGGCCGGGCTGGCAGGGATTTTTTTCAATTGTTATTCAAAAATTTTACATGAAGTTTTTTCTGCATCTATAACAAAAACTCTCCCATCTTTATGAAAACTTGGAAACGAACTTCTTTACATAAATCAACAACATTATACAAAAGAATAAATGTTATTAAAAGAACACCTGTGTTGTAAAAATCATTTTAAAAGATACGGAAAGCTAAAAAGTTAAAAAAAAACTTTACTGGAAATAATAACCATTTTGCACACTTTTCGTGGCATATTTAAAGTATTTTCTTGAAAATTTTAATATTAAAACTTTTTTTAAGTTATTTCATTATAAGATATCATTTTAAAGAGATCTATTCAGATTTTAACTGCATTATTGTATCCTTTAAAAAAAAAATTGTTTTTAGACCCACATAAAACGATTATCAGAATTTAATGAATCTTTTTGAAAGGTGGCATAATGACATATTAACATTTGATGATATATTAGTATTTTGTCGCATTACATTGTCGAAGTCTTTTATATAGTTATCGCGCTTTTAAAAATTTTTAATGTAACCAAATTTTAATTCCTTTTATTTAAGAAAGTTTTCTAATATGCAACTAATTTTTAGACCAATTTAAAATTTCTGCTACAACTTAGTAAGGCCCAACCCCTTCGGGACGAGCGTCTTTTACAGAATTTTTAATCTTTTATCACCGGTTTTTCAAAACAGAAATTTTTGCCTAATTTAATCGGGAAATTGCTTTGATTAAATAAGGCAAAATTAGTGGTGAGAATAATCACGGATTCTGAGCACCTTAGCTCAGAAGTGCTCTTCATGATTCTGGTCATCTCGGACTTGAAAATATTTCAGAGTTTGACAGATTTCCGTCTTACACAGAGTCCCTCTTACAGAGAGTTTACTGTAATTCCGGCACGTATACGGGTCGCTCATCCCCAAGGGGTTAAAGAAATGTTGCACGATATAATGAATATTTAGGAGCATTACTTTGCATTGTTAAAAATTTTGCAGCATTCTGGCAGGTCATTCGACCGTTTTTTGAAAAAACTGTTTCATAACCATAATTTAACTATATTCTGACCATAAAATGGCCAATAATATGGACACAATAGTGTTAAAATTACGGTTGTGTAGCCGTTTTCGGAAAAAAATGGTCAAATGACCTGCCAGAATGCTGCAAATTTTTAACAGTGTGTGGAATGAAAAAAACTTTTTCGTTTTTCTTTCTTCTCCTTTTATTTATTTATTTATTTATTTATTTTTTGTAAAATTCTATTAAAATTGTAGTTTTGTTGTTGTGTGGGTTGCTTTAAAAGTACTACTTATATCTACCGTATTTTATTAAGTACCGCAATTTATAAAGCTTTGTGAAAGATAACCTGACAAAACAGTTTGAGGTATTAATTTATCGAAATCTATACAGTGCAAGTTTAATTGGTTTAATTTTATTGGTAATTTTATTGGTGTTTAAATGTAAAAATTGTGCAAAACACTTTGAAAAGATTGCTCTAAGGAACTTTAACACATTAAGCGCCACGTTAGTCACCGGTGACTGACACTGAACTTTCCGTTTAAAACGCGTCATTCACCGATGGCTGACGGTCTAAAATCTGATATAAAACTAAAAATACATATATTTTTTAAGTAACTACAGAAAATTTATTTAAAATTTACTTACCTTTTATTTATTACAGGATTAAACTTTCTTAAAAGTTACTTAAAACATTGTAAAATTTTCAGCTTCAGTGTCCGTCACCGTGGCACTCAACGTGTTAATATTATTTTATCTTTTATTCATTATTAGGCTTACAAAATATCGAGTGTTTATATTCTATTTAGAGATTTTTTTTTCAGCTAGAAAAACATTGCAGAAATTTTAAAGAAGTACTCTTAATTTTTGTTCAGATAGATTTTAAAAAAATAAATCCAAAAATTTTTTAATATATAATTCCGAAAATATACTGGCGCAACGTGTCTTTTAATTAATTTAACTTGATATTGATTTTATTTTCAACATAATAACAAATCACAAAACTGAAATAATATACTTCATTAATTGCTAAAAGGTGTCAAAAAAAAACTATGAAAATAGTAAAAAAGGTTTTAATAAACTGTTTACGTGTTTCGGCTCCACCGAAGTTTTTATCAAAACAAATAAGAATGTTGTTTTCATAATGGCAACCGCTATAATTATCTCGAAGTAGCCACGATCGTCCGACGTATTAAAATTACGTCCCGCTGAAATTAGCTGGTTGGTGCCTCAAACTTACTGAATTCGACCTTTAAATTTTTCCGATGGGGATCTTCCGTTAACGGGTCTGCTGCCGTTCTGGTCGGTAACCAAAGAAAAAGGACCTCTGACTCTGACCGCGCGCCATCTTTTATACGAAGCAACATAGGTCATTTCATTTTGCTCTTATTTGTTTTGATAATGGATTCAATGGACCGGAAACATGTAAAAGTTTATTAAAATCACTATTTTCATAATTTGTATTTGACACCTTTAATCAATGAAGTATATTTATGTTCCACGTAAACTGAAAATCTTTCTTTTCGTTAATAGGCTTTCGTTTAGCGCATTATTATTATTATTTGCTGTGTCGAATTAATTTTCTATTGTCATAATCTTGTCAATAGTTAATTTAGATTATTGTATCAAACAAGTATTTATTGTCGAGATAGATTTTTAAAAAAATTCATGTTTGAAAATTTTTTTAAAGTCAATAAATTAAGCTACAATTTTTAAACAAATTTCATTCGAAAGTATATTTTCCCTTCCTAATTGGTGATTAAAAATTTTAAATTATGGGATATTTCGAAGTGGTACATTAGGGATGGACACAGGGCCCGACATAGGCTATCTTGGGCCCGGGGTAAACATCATTCTGGAAGGACGCCGTCCGTCTATCTATCCATAGAAGTTGTTCGCGAATAATTGGAAGTGGCTAATACTAAACTTCATGCATATTGTTTCTATGCATAAATTTTGTACTAGGCACTATTCACATCTGTATACAGGATATCACAAAAAGATAGTCACGAATTTAAGAAAAATTACTAGTAGGATAATAGTAGAAAAAATTATGGATTGGTTGACTGGAATATTTTGTTTGCAAACTTTTACTTTGCTTGTCTACATGTGTTATAAGATGTCTAAAAGAAAATGCCCCCAATGGGTCATAATTAAAGGTTTAAACTTGCCTCGTTACGAAGAAAATGTAAATAAAGAATTTCTTTTGAAAACAATTTAATACTAAGTTGTTATAATAAAGTTTTAATCATTAGTTTTCTGATAATATAATTCGTTTTTTTTTTTTTTTTTTTTTTTTTTTTTGCGTGAGTAGAGGGGGTACGGGAAGCAGAGAGGGAGAGGGAGAGCGCACTTCATTCCTAAATGTTTCACAATATATGAATTTTGATCACTTTTGGCCAATTTTCAAAATCTGGCAAATTTTGATGAAAATCCTGATTATTCACATAGGGTGAACCTAAAAAAGTGTGCCCGGGGCAGCTGCCCTGCATACCCCTGCTTTGGTCACGCCCTGATGGCACAAGATATTTGATATAAAATGTATTAAATAATTGTTAATTATTCCTTTTCATTCTCAGGACTCTTAAAATTGGAAAAAAGGAAGAAAAAAAAAGACCATTTTCAACATTTAATATCTTAAAATGTATATGGTTTAAAAACACAATTTTATTGGAATGAAAGATACAAGTATGTTCTTTCATTTCATGTATTAAAAAAATTGTAAGATGCAGATTTAGTTTTTATAGGGGGCTGCAAACTGTTACACATTTGTCGAGCATAAAATTGGTATAACAGCTTACACGCAAAATTAGAAAATAAATTTTGCAACTAGAAGGAAATTTTTTGTGCCTAATTATACTTCAAATTATAATAATTACCCTGACCCTAAATAAATTTGTATTTAAAGCATCTTTATATTTTTAATACAAAGTTGTATTTGGATCATACAAAATTTTGAAATTTTCAACTGTATAATCACCTAAAAAAACATTTCCTTGAACAATAAAAATGAAATTCAGTGAAATTCATAAAAATGGAATTTAGTTTATACAGACTAACATGAAACATGTTTTGAAAATTTCGTGAAAATATATTGAGAAGTTTTTGAGATACCGTGCGCATTATGCCCGAAAACGTCATATGGAGACAAATTACTTCAAAATTTCGCCATTTCAGGTATTGAGCGGGTATAATTCTAAAAGCCATAACTTTTGATTTAATGGGAATTTCAAGGAAACAATTATATCAAAATGTTCAGAAACGATAGGAGTTTAATATCTGAAAATTTTTTAAATTTCGAAGCTTTAAGAGTCCTGAGACCCCCTTAACACACTAAATAACATCAAAAATAAGTTTTTAATATACCACTGATAACCTAAACTTGGGAAACAACTTTTTCTCATTTTTGCCGATTCATTCGATTAAATAAAAGAATAAAAAGAGAGTGACCTTTCCGTAAATTAAAGACGATGTCATTTGAGATCACTTCATAATGAAATGTCTTCTTTCTTTGATAAACGGGAAGAAAGAAGCCCCTCGGCATGCGATTTTGCTGATGATAAAAATACTCCAAAGATAAATATTTGAAGAGCTGAAAAAGAATAAAATTCTTATGACAAAAAATCGTTATGCGATTGACAAATTATTTTCCAGTATTTTAGAACTCTTTTATTGAACCTTTTTACTTTTACTTCCACAAACATCAAAATTCGACGTTAGGCGCTATACTGGTCTATATCTTTAGTATGGACCTTGGCTATATCTTTACATAAAAAAGACATGATCAAATTAAACTTGACATTTTTATATTTTGGAAGTGTAATATTCGTACATTCATACGAATCTTCGATGCAAACTAAATGGTATGAGTTTATTGGTGTACATTTTCGAACAAGATAATACGAGACACTCACAAGGAAGGTCTCCATAAGCGCACATTCAGAATTTTTTTTTTCAATTACAGAATGTTCTTGTCATAAGATATATATGTTTATAAAAATAAAAATTCCGGCAGTACATATAGCGTCCGTAAAATAATGATGAAAATTTCTTTTTCTTGGCGATTTATTGGTGGTTAGTGACACAATGAAAATTTTAAAAATATATGCTTTTATGATAAATACCCTGAAGAAACACTTTTTCTACTCTTCAAAATGAACTAGTTTAAGTAAGTTTAACGTAAATAAATACACCTTTAAAACTACGTTCTTGTCATATACGTTTATATATATATATATATATATATATATATATATATATTACGAAATTTAGAGATCGTTTAACAACGGTTTAGAACAAAATTTAAATTGATTAAAATTGCTTCAATCTCAAAAATAAGGTTCGGTTCTAGTCACTGTCAGTTTGATCTCGGCATTATTAGTGTGGGAGACAACACGAGAAAAATATTGTTGCCATGGAAACAAAGACTTATTAAATGTCTGGATATGTAACAAAAGTGTTCTTAACCCGTTTGGGAAGAGTGTTACATATACGTGACTCATAAGGGGCTCAGAATTCTTGATCATGCCCACCGGTTATGTTTTATTGTAAAAATTGCTTTATTTAGTCAGCGCATTTTCCCGATTCAAGTAAGCAAAAATTTATGTTTTAAAAAACCGGTGATAAAAGATTAAAAATTCTGTAAACAACGCTCGTCGCGAATGGGTTAATCGGAGGGTTACTTTTAAAATACTACACTTAAACTTCTCCGGCCTATGAAAACGTGTAAAATTAAATAACTTCAGCAACACGATACTTGTGTATAATATATAAGCTTATAGAAAAAAACAAGTTATACACAAATTTTGTTTTTAAAGTCAATTCCTACTTAGGTCATCAAAGAAAAATTTAATATAATCCCTTAAGCTAATATTAGTTTTTGTTGCATTAAAATATCTCAATTTTTTTATTTTCTATAAGCAAGTAGGTTTACAATGGAAGTCTATGGGAATTTTGCGAAATATTAGAGATATCGCCAAGTTGGCGACAAACTTGGCTGTATTTTGCGACAGAACAGGATCCCCCCTATGGTAATTCCCCTTATAGATATGAAGATGCATTAAATGTTGTTCAATAACCAATGGCCGCCATTTTGTCTCCCATATAAAACTAAAATTAATTAATTAAACTTTAATTAATGAATTAATATTTGAAAAATCTGTATTAACATCAATTGTCATTCAGTACAAGTTTAAAAAAAAATTATTTCAACTTGATAGGATGAATAATAAGTATTTTATTAACGATTGAAAATTTGAACAAGATATGTAAATAAATATAGGGAGAGTGTGAACTAATAGTAGGAATTGAATAATAAACTTTTTCATTGGTTAAGTTTAAATTTATTAAGTACAGCGCATTCGAATAATCATTTAACAAGCAATTTAAGATGCATTAAAAGAATTTGCGTTTGGCGTGGAAAAGTGCCAAATATTCGAAAGTAATTTTATTTTTTTACAGACTTTCTACTAATTTGACTGATCCTTTAATACATACATAAGTAATTTCATGAGCATTTTTTGTTTCAAAATATTCTGAGTATGCGCTTTAAGGAGACCTTCCTTCTCAGCATATCACATTTTGCAGGTTTATAGCAATAGATGGGAAACAGAAAAATCAGTCATTAAGAAAACAACATAAGTCACATATTCAAAAATTTTAAGAATTATGGGGACAATTTATCTCAAAATAGGTCAAAATGTCGATTTTTTATATTAAATGAAAGCCCGTTTAATTGTGAATATTTTGACATCTTATTTTTACCCATATAGAAATTATATCGCGAGATATTGTAAATTTTGTTAATACAACCAGCGCAATTACCCACACAAATGAAAACTTTAAACGGCTTTTTCCCAATGTCCATATTTTTTTCACTTTCATGTTTTCAAAACGCAATGGGTTTTTTTTTTTTTTTTTATGTATTTGAGATAGAGATTTAAAATTTTTTATACATGCTCTTTATTAACCATTTGAAAAAAGGGTTATTGTTCTCGTTAGGGTAGGAAATCAAAAACATATCTGAACGTTTTCATTGGTTTAATCCGCAATTTATTCGTTATCTGATTGGTATATGTCGTAGGCTAATTGAGAAATCCGTCTCTTTGCAAACAGCCTAGGCTCTTTGCAAAGAGCCGGGCTAATTGGAGAATCCATCTCCCTTTTTCCAATTAGCCTGATATTTTTCAGGCTTATTGCAAAGAGCCTAGAAAGCCTTAGGCTAATTGAAAATTGACCACTTATTATCTGATCAGGGTGATATTTTTAGCTCACAGGCTATCCAAGCCTGAGAGCTTATGTGCCCGCCGATTCTGTATGTACGTGTGTACGTACGTACGTACGTATGTACGTAACACGATAACTCTTGATAGAAATATCCGATTTGCTTCAAAAAAAATTTTTTAGGTTCATTCTGATACGGTGCTTCTCTTATTATTTTTGGGGTTCATTGGTTAAGGATAAAGGTGTAAAAGGTGGGCTAGTCCCCCCCCCCCCCTTAATTTATAAAAATGGGTTTTTCATGCAGAAATATTCGATTTGCTCCAAATATGGTATACCGGTTTATTGTGTTAAGGAGCTTCCCTGATTAGATTTGGAAGCTCATTATTTAAGTATAAAGGGGGGAAAGGGGGGCTACCCCTTAATTTAGATAAATCGTTTTTCATGAATTATTCGATTTGCTCCAAATTTGGTATACCGGTTTATTAAGTTAAGGAGCTGAATTCATTAGATTTGGAGGTTCATTAGTTACATATAGAGGGAGGAAAGGGGGGGCTAACCCTCCCCCCCCGTAATTTAGATAAATGGGTTTTTCATGCAGAAATATAAGATTTGCAATAAATTTGATATACCGGTTAATTATGTTAAGCAGCTTCCCTGATTACATTTGTAAGATCATTATTATGTATAAAGGGGGGAAAGGGGGGCAATTGCCTCTCCCCTTAATTTAGATAAATGCATTTCATGTGGAATTATTCGATTAGCTCAAATTTGGTATGCTGGTTTATTATGTTAAGGAGATGGCTTGATTAGATTTGGAGGTTCATTAGTTAAATATAAAGGGAGGAAAGGGGGGCTGCCCCCCCTCTTAATTTAGGTAAATGTGTTTTTAATGCAAAATTATTCTATTTGCTCCAAATTTGGTATACCGGTTTATTATGTTAAGGAGCTTCCCTGATTACATTTGGAAGTTCATTAGTTAAGTATAAAAGGAGGAAAGGGGGGGTCTAGCCCCCCCCCCCCTTAATTTAAATAAATGGGTTTTTAATTGCAGAGTTATTCGATCTGCTCCAAATTTCGTATACCGGTTTATTATGTTAAGGAGCTTCCCTGATTAGATTTGGAGGTTCATTAGTTAAGTATAAAAGGAGGAAAGGGGGGCTAGACCAGCCCCCTTAATTTAGATAAATGGGTTTTTCATGCAGAGTTATTCTATTTGCTCCAAATTTCGTATACCGGTTTATTATGTTAAGGAGCTGCCTTGATTAGATTTGGAGATTTATTGGTTAAGTATAAAGGAGGGACAGGGGCTAGTGTCTCCTTAATTTAGATAAATGGGTTTTTCATACAGAATTATTCGATTTGCTTCAAATTTGATATACCAGTTTATTACGATATGGCTTCCTTCATTTGATTTGGAGGTTCATTGGTTAAGTATAAAAGGGGGGAATGGGGGCAGTTGCCCCTCCCCTTAATTTAGATAAATGGGTTTTCATGCAGAATTATCTGCTTTAGTTTAATTTTTTTTCAACCGGATCCGAACTTGAAGGTTCCATTCGAAGTCAACCCGAAAACCGACCACAACCAGGTTTCGGATTCAGTTCAATTAGAACTTTCAAGTTCGGATCGGGTTGCCGGTGGACGGAGATTATTTTGTCTGGCTTGTATCGGGTTATAGTTCTTTGGAATATTTTTGTCGGTTAAGATTTGATTCGCGACGGGTTTCAGGTTGACTTCGAATGGAATTTTTAGGTTCTGGTAGCGTTGCGTGTCCACGGAAACTAATTTGTCTTGTTCGGATCCGGTTATGGATCTTTGGAATATTTTTGTCGGTTATCAGGTTTGGTTCGGGATTTCGGGTTTTTTCAAATGGAACTCTCAGGTTCAGGTCGGGTTGCATGTAGACTGAAATTATTTTGTCTTCCTCGGATCGGGGTACGGTCTGTTGTAATTTATTTTTCGGGTTTGGGTAGGGTTATGCGTTAATAAGCCTAATAAAAAGAAAATTGCCCAGTTAAACTGATGGCATTGTACTCACAGGCTATTCACACTAATTGTATATTATACTCTTATTTCAAAGAATAATGCCCCTCGAAAAATAAATGAAGGTATTAGTCCCCGTTGCCCCCCTTTCTACTTAACCAAAGAACCTCCAAATCTAATCAGGGAAGCTGCTTAACATAATAAACTGGTATACCAAATTTGAAGTAAATCAGATAATTCTTCATGAAAAAACCATTTCACTAAATTAAGGGGTGGGGGGTATTAGCTCCCCCATTTCTCCCTTTATGCTGAACCAATGAACATTCAAAACTAATCAGAAAAGTTCCTTATTAGAATGAACCTAGAAAAAAATTAAACTAAATTAGATAATTCTGCATGAAAACACATTTATCTGAATTAAGGGGAGGGGCAATTCCACCCTTTCTCCCTTTTTATACTTAACCAATGAACCTCCAAATCATATGAAGGAAGCCATATCGTAATAAACTGGTATATAAAATTTGAAGCAAATCGAATAATTTTGTATGAAAAACCCTTATCTAAATTAAGGGGACACTACCCCCTGTCCCTCCTTTATACTTAACCAATAAATCTCCAAATCTAATAAAGGCAGCTCCTTAGCATAATAAACCGGTATACGAAATTTGGAGCAAATCTAATAACTCTGCATGAAAAACCCATTTATCTAAATTAAGGGGGGGGGGGGGGTCTAGCCCCCCTTTCCTCCCTTTATACTTAACTAATGAACCTCCAAATCTAATCTTGGAAGCTCCTTAACATAATAAACCGGTATACCAAATTTGGTGCAAATCGAATAATTTTGCATTAAAAACCCATTTACCTAAATTAAGGGGGGTGATTAGCCCCCCCCCTTTCATCCCTTTATACTTAACTAATGAACCTCCAAATCTAATCAAGCCATTTCCTAACATAATAAACCAGTATACCGAATTTGAGCTAATCGAATAATTCTACATGAAAAACGCATTTATCTAAATTAAGGGGAGAGGCAATTGCCCCCCTTTACTCCCTTTATACACAATAATGATCTTCCAAATGTAATCCGGGAAGCTGCTTAACATAATTAACCGGTATACCAAATTTATAGCTAATCGCATATTTCTGAAAGAAAAACCCATTTATCTAAATTACGGGGGGGAGGGGGGGTGGATAGCCCCTTTCCTCCCTTTAAATGTAACTAATGAACCTCGAAATCTAATCAAGGCTGCTCCTTAACTTAATAAACCGATATTTTGGAGCAAATCGAATAATTCATCATGAAAAACCGATTTATCTAAATTAAGGAGGGCAGCCCCCCTTTCCCCCCTTTATACTTAAATAATGAGCTTCCAAATCTAATCAGGGAAGCTCCTTAACAAGATAAACCGGTATACCAAATTTGGAGCAAATCGAATATTTCTGCATGAAAAACCCATTTATATAAATTAAGGGGGGGACTAACCCCCTTTATCCTTAACCAATGAACCTCAAAAAATAATCAGGGAAGCACCTTATCAGAATGAACCTAGAAAAAAAAATTGAAGCAAATCGGATATTTCTATCAAGAGTTATCGCGTTACGTACATACGTACGTACGAACGTACACACGTACATACAGAATCGGCGGGCACATAAGCTCTCAGACTTTGATAGCCTATGAGCTAAAAATATCACACTGATCGGATAATAAGTGGTCATTTTTCAATTAGCCTAACGCTTTCTAGGCTCTTTGCAATAAGTCTGAAAAATATCCGGCTAATTGGAAAAAGGGAGATGGATTCTCCAGTTAGCCCGGCTCTTTGCAAAGAGCCTAGGCTGTTTGCAAAGAGCCGGATTTCTCAATTAGCCTACGACATATACAGTAATCTATATTTCCCTTTGGTTTCAACAACGATGGACAACAGAGTGTTGCCACTATGACAAAAAAGTAATTAACCATTTGGAAAAATGGTTGTTGTTCTCGTCAGGGTAGGAAATCAAAAACATATCTGAACGTTTTCATTGGTTTAATCCGCAATTTATTCGTTATCTGATTGGTATATACAGTAATCTGTATTTCCCTTTGGTTTCAACAACGATGGACAACAGAGTGTTGCCACTATGACAAAAAGTAATAAAAACTACAAAAAAATTAATAAATCAGAAACAAATTGAGATACAGCTTTCAAACAAATTGCATTTAAAAGTACATTTTTTTTCTCTATCCGACGGTATAAAAAGTACTATTGTCGGATGTTTAGAAGTTTAAGAATGAAATTTTATTTAAAATTGGTCGTGAGATTTTTTGGAAATCTGATGATAGAAAAGCCTTTTCCCGAACAGCCAATGAAATGCTTGGCTATTACGTAAGTTTCATAGGAAATCTGACGAGTGGCAGGCGACTTTTCTTGCTTGCAATTTTTACGTGTAATAACACTATTAATCTTTAATTCATGGCGTACGTAATGTATGACCAGCTCCGTAGAAGTTTAAAAATGTACAGTACCGAAAATTGTAAAACTGAAATTTCTTTTAAAATTTGTTCATGGTGAGTCCAGAAATGTTATCGTTTAATCCATGGCGTACGTAATGTAGGATCAACTCCGTGCGATTTTTTATGTCTTAAATTTTAGTCTTTGAAAAAATCATTTTCCAAATGGTCGTTGTAATTTGTTAAATTGCTTTTTTTTTTTTTTTTTTTACATATGTAATAAATCTGCGTATGGAATTAGCCAACTGATTTTTTTTTTTTTTTTAAATAAAAGTATATGAAGATGTGTTTAATTTTATCATTTTACACTATATGTATCAGTAAAAAAATTATATTAAATATAATGTTATATGTATCTAAAAATCCATACGCACTCTTGTGTAATATACATTTGAAAATCTTTTTTTTTTTTTTTAAATTGGCAAAAATATTAATATTTAAAAAAGTAGTAGCAATTTTACAAAATTCAAATTTTTTTAAAACTTTAAAAAAAATTAATTAAACATGCAGTTAATTTTTTTTCAATACACACGTTATCTTTAACATTGAAATGCAGTGATTTTCCCATTTGACCCATATTTTTAAAGATAAACAAAATTGTTGAAAAGGAAAACTGTCCCCTTAATAAAAACTGTGCTTGGAAGTCGGAAAAACTACCTATTTAACTGCAGCGAATTACAACTAAGTTATCGAAAATGTAGTTAACTACAGCTACAACTACTTATAGAAAGTAGCAGCAACAAACTCCTTTTCAAAATTAGTCACTACTTCCGCTACGTTTAGATTTTGTCAAAGGATCCTTCAATTTACTCTCAAAATTCAGGAGCTATATTAAATAATACGAGACCCTTCGTTATATCGCGTCTATTATCGGGTTCTCGAAAATGTTAATCTTAAAAATACGAACTGATGGTTAAAACTATAAAGGGTAATAATAATGTCAATTCAAACAATCTTTGTATGGGGTACAACGGTCAAAAATCACTTAGTGAAGAATACAGAGTGTCTCATACAAAGCTGAACCCGTATTTTCGTTCATAACTGTAACAATAATGATGAAATTTCATCGAAATTTTCAATAGACTTACTTTGTTTCCTATAAAATGTGTACCCATTTCAATACGTACTGGAAGTGGCCATCATCTATGTCCAAACAACACTGAGCTAGACACTTTGAAATTCAGATGGTATCTGACCGTTCACATAGTATCACTTGCCTGAATACAACATGATGTCATGACTCTTGCATGATGTCTTTGATGTCATGACATTTCTCAGTAAAGTTATTCTGTCGAAGATTTCACTAAATATCTTCATTGTTGTTACAGTTATGAAAGAAAATCCATGTTTGGATTGATGTGACACACCCTGTATTTTGAATAAATAAGTGTATTGCCACTCTGGTTTCCAATAAAAAATTTATTTCTCTTGACATGTGTTATCATTTCTTACAGTTCTGACAGGATACAGATTATATGTGCATTCATAAAAAAAAAAAAAAAAAAATGAATTATCATATGTCACAGCACGGCTAGGAGTAAAGAAATCTTACCCAATTTTCAGAAAATATTTTGATAATTTAATTAATATATAATTGTGAAAACGAATGTACATTTATATTTATTTGATATTTAAATGATAATTAATTTTGAGTTATTAAAAATACATATGAAATGTTCTGAAACATGGCTGTATGATGTATTATACTTTTTATTTATTTATTTACTAGCTAACTTGCCCGGGTACGTCAAAAAACAGCACGAATTGCGAAAAAGCTCTGAAATTCACAATAAGATATCGCGAAAAAATTTTAAATCACTGCACACATTTCGAAAAGAGAAAAAATATATATATTGTGTTCGAACATTGAAAGTTGATTCCTTTCACTAATGTGGAAAAATGGTAGGAAATCGCTAAAATACACTAAAAATCACATACAAAATTCCCGAAAAATTCGAAAATTACTATACGAAATCCGAATAAATTTTATTGAAATGAGGGCGGGAAATACTTTAGTATTATAGGTCAAAAATGGAATGTCAAAAAACTGCAGCAGATCGCGAAGAAACGTAAAAATCGAATTAAAAATCACAAAAAGTTCAAAAATCACGAAAGTCAAAATTTACTATAATTGGATAAAAGTTTCAAATCTAATTCCTTTGACCTGCGGGCTCTCTTAAAATTTATGTTTGGGAAAGCATGCTAAGCATTGTATCACGTTACTTTTACTCATAATTTAATTTACTTGGATTCCCTTAAATATAATTAATATAATCCCTTAAGTTAATATTAGTTTTTGTTGCATTAAAATATCTCAATTTGTTGATTTTCTATAAACAAGTAATCTCTATTGGTTTGCAATGGAAGTCTATGAGAATTTGGCGAAATATTAGAGGTATCACCAAGTTGGCGTCACATTTGGCGACAGAACTGTGTCCCCCTACGGTAACCCCCTTATAGGTATGGAGATGCATTAAATGCTGTTCAATAATCGCATAAAAAATTCGCTAAAAATTCAAAAATCGCTGTACGAATTCCGAATAAACTTTTTTGAAAAGAGAACAAAATTTACTATATTGGGTTAAAAGAAAGAAACCATATTCTTTTCACTAATGTGGAAAATTCCCCCTCAAAACTTAAAAAAGCGCTAAAAATCGCTTAAAAAATTAAATTTAAAAAAATCTCATCAAAAAATCGAAAATCGAGCTTTGAGGTGCACAGCTTTATATATAGATGTACCTTTTTCGCCGAATTTTGTAGCTTTACGTACAGCGGTCTCTTCAGAACACCGTCGACACACTCACACACTCACACACAAACTTCTTTCCTTATTATTATAGATATAGGGTGACTGCAATCATAATTGAACAATTAAGAACATTTTTTTGATTCCAGAGCTACTCTCATCTGCGCTGCTCGTCATAAAATTATGTTTTAAATAATAATTTTCTTTGTTTTCTTCTGTTCAATAAAACTATGTATAGAACATCGATAAACACTGTGTCATTGATTCGTGACTCTGTTCTAAACATAAAAAATCAGGTTTAGCTAATAGTTGATTAATTACCTTTCTCTGTTATTAGTTAATTAACTAGTCCCAAAAAGATTGAAAAGCGCTTTGAAGTTATGAAAGCAATGTATATTTCAAAAGGGTACAAAATAAGGTTGAAATTAAGATTATGTAAATGTTTTGAATAGTTCTACCATTAATTTTCAAAGTTATTATTCTTAAATTTTAATACAGCCTGTCAGTCCTATAGATTATAGTTGTGAAAATTTTTCTTCATGCTCTGACAAGTACAGCAGCAAGAATTCATTGTTCTACAATTAAAAGTCGCCCAGTTATGATAATTTGAATTTATGTAATTTCCAAGGTATCCAGCGCTAAAAGCGGGCAGACGCAGTTGCGAATCGCACGTAAGAGACTTTATTAGATAACATAATATTAACTGATTAAGTACTGGGAACTGATCTTCAACTAATTCAGTGATCTTACATTTCTTTTATGAAAGCCTTACCTTTTCACTCTACAAAAGCAATACATTATCGTAAGTTAGAAAAAAGGTAAAGTGATCAAATTAAAAGAAACAAAGAAAGGAGGGCTCTAGCTCTTTAACCTCTTCGGTCCCTGGATCCCCATACGGGGACCTCTTTTTCCTTATAAAAACTAAAATGTCCTATTTTTTACATTTTCAGATTACTTCTTAATAGCTGAATGTTTTTTGCGTCCAAAGCAAACGAATAAATGGCAGCACCTAAGCTGATTTCCACATAAAATAAATGTTATTTTCATCTGAGTTTGCAAAATGCCTAAAAATGCCCAAAAGACACTATGACCAAGAAAGTGAGAAAATTTCATAAGTATTTAACTTAAATCTTTTTTAACAAAAAATTTTGAAGATTTGTAGATTATTTACTTGTTTAAAGCTCTAAAATTTATGATTGCGTTAATTTAGGTTAATGGTTATTAAATTGATGTTTTTAAGGGCTTTTATAGTTTTAGATCCATCTTTTTGAACGTAAATTACTAAGCGCCTAAAGGATCAATTTCAGTAAAGATATTTTTTTTTATCCGTCATTTACGATGTCATTTTGTTTGGAAAAATCCAATGAATAGGCATTTGTATCATTATTTTTGCTTCGGAACTGAAGAGGTTAAAACAAGTTGTAAATTGTACATCAAACGTGGCAAATGAGATGCGTTCGTACTATAACTAGTTCCATAAATATTGAGATCTTGGTGCAATAGCTGTTGCACTCTGTGAATAAAAAATTTATTATGATTATATATATTAAATTCAATAATACGGATATAATATGATTCCATATTAAATAGGACGCCATCACCATGGCAATCTAGAATCATTACCTATCATGGGATATCATTGAATTAACTAGGTATGACAGGATTTGCCAGAAGGAGGAAAAGTTCTAACAATATCTTTTTAAGTTTTGATTCGATTTTCACAAAATTTGAAATGACTCGAGAAATTTCTACAACAGTTATACATATTAAATATCAAACTATTCGGTTGGATAGTTTTTGCGCTGCTATATGCGGACAGACGGACAGATAGACGGATGGATCAGACGGTGGCTATAGGTGCTACGTATTTATATAATTACGACATTTCTCCATAGTCTATAATGTAAAGGATTACTTTTGAGTGTCTCTGTAAATAAATTATGAACGCTACATACTTTATTTTCAATAATGAACATGGCATAGGAAATCACAATAATATAGAGCAATCCCACTTCATTAAGGGGGTCCGGGACACATTTTGAAATAATTTTTATTTATTGAGTTAAAATTCTAAATTTTTTTGTGATGGTTAACCTTATCATTTGTAAAACAAAATCACATAATAAAACTTCTCTTATTTTTTTAGAAAAATTTTAAATTTAAAATTTATTAAAAAAAGTGGGGTAAATTAAAATCGTTATAACTCGGAATATTATTTATAGAATTTCATTTTTTTTTTCATTTAAATAAACAAAAATATATAAGTTTTAATTTTGATTCAGCGTTTTTAAAAATATTAATTTATAAAAAAAATAAAAATATTTAACGAAAAAATTTTAAAAAAGTGGTGCAACTTTTATTAAAAAAAAATCATGTTTTCAAAAATAAATATTTTTTTTAAATATGCTGAATCAAAATTAAAGTAGAGCAATTGAAAAAGATATGTCCCAAGTTTGAACCCGTTATCTTTAACGGTTCTCGAGTTATAAGAATTTAAATATGAGAAATGGTGAAAAAACCTATCATGAAGAAAAATGCATTATTACAAGAAGTCTTTTCCATGACAGCCATTGCTTGAAAGCTAAAATTTGAAAACAAACCAAAACTAAAAAAATAATATTTTTTGTTCTAATTCAGATAGAAACATGATTTAAATGTCATTTTAAGCAAGAAAAAACAGAGAAATTTTTAACGAAATAAAATATTTTTGCAAAATTTGAAGATTTTTGTGTCCCGGACCCCCTTAACACAAGTTCGGACAGACAGACGGACAGACAAACCGAATTCATAAACACTTACAACTATGTTCAAAGCTGTTAAAAACGCATAACAGGTTGAAATTTGACTTTCAGAAATGTATACTATTTGACGGAAGCATACTTGAATATTTTTGAAGAGACCTAAACTACTATGTTTATATACATGCAACTATTTAGATCAAATTTAATTAAGACTAAAACATGCTTAAAATTAGTAAAATCACACTTTTAGAGATTGTCATCCATAGACGGCCATGTATCTAATTCTTTGCGTGGCCCTGTATATAATTTTATGCATTTTCTACAAACACATCTTAGTATATTAAATGTAGTTCAACGTAAAAATACATAACTCATTAAAAAAAAATCCTTTAAGCTATTTTCGTTAGTAACCCATACGAATTATTTTGTGTAACCCTACATGTGACCTACAGAATTTATACACACAACATAATAAGCAAAGATTTAGTTAAACTTAAAAACTCATGTCACAACAAAATATGCACTTACATCAATCATCGCTAATATACAGCATTTTGGATACAGAATAGTACCAGAAATCGTTTGTTTGTCCCTGTAAATACACTGCTCAAAACAATTAAAGGATATTGCAGTTTTAGGTGGATTTTGTATCTGGTAAACTGTTTAGCTGATTGATACGTGGTCGACAGACATAGTAGGTTATATGAGAATAAATTACACATGTTTGGCAGAAAAAAGTGCATTTTATTGCGCATTTGTGTACTAAAGGAAAAAAACACAATTTGTGCATATGAGAAAAAAAGAATAAGAAAAGGTGTTTTCTTCAAAGAAAATCATTTTCAGTAGGGGGTATGGTTTCCACGGGCGACCAGCAACGTTGAACACCTTTGAGGCATGGACTCAATGAGGCTATTAATGACGAGTTGAGGTATTCTGCCCCACTCTTCCAGAAGAGCTCTTTCCAGTTCTTGGAGAGTTTGTGGGGGTTGTTGGCGGTCAGAAACACGTCTTCCTAGAGCGTCCCAAACGTGCTCGATTGGATTCATGTCTGGAGAACACGCTGGCCATTCTATTCGAACGATTCCTTCCTCGAAAAGGAAATCCTCCACCAGGTTTGCACGATGTGGCCTGCAGTTATCGTCCATTAAAATGAAGTTATCTCCGATTGCTGCAGCGTAAGGGACTACAATAGGTCTGAGGATCTCATCCCTATATCGGCGACCAATCAGAGCTCCATCTCGAATGATGTAGAGGTCAGTGCGCCCGTCAATGGAGATGCCACCATACACCAACACTCCTCCATCGCCAAATCTGGCACTTTCGTGCACGAACGCAGGATTATTCCTACTGCCACGGTCCCTCCAGATGAAAATAAGCCTATTATCCGGATGCACAGAAAAACGGGACTCGTCAGAAACAGAATATTGCTCCATTCATTTCTCCTCCAGTTGACATGCTCGGTTGCCCACTCCCTGCGGTCGCGACGATGCCCTGATGTTAATCTAACACATACCATCGGTCGGCGAGCATACAGACCTACAGCATGGAGCCGGTTTCGGACAGTCTGAGTTGAAATCGTGGTGCCTGTAGCCGAGCGAAGGTGTTGTTGGAGAAGAGTAGCGTTCATGGTTTGGTGTCTCCGAGCTGTTAACGCTAAATACCGATCTTCATTGGGCGTTGTTGCCCGTCTACGACCTTGCCCTCGTCTTCGGCCTGCACATTCACTCTTCAAAAAACGGTTCCAGATCCTGGAAATGACACTTTGTGACACTCCAATGGCTTGCGCTACTTCGGCTTGAGTTTGCCCCCCTTCTAACCTACCAACAATTCTCAAAGCTTCTGAATCTGTCAAATGACTTCGCTGAGACATCGTACTCATCGAAACAAAGCAATCACTGAATGCCGATCATCCTTGTCTTCATTCTCTTTTATCCAGTTGAAAGTCAAATTTCATTCGCTGCCGCTGAAGCGACGTTTTTGACGTCGAACTCAAAATTTGCATACTCCACAGTTTGAAAACCAGAAAAATTTGCATTTGTGATTCTCTTCTTCTATTTTCGGCAAAAAAAATTTCGTTTATATCTTTATTTTATGTAAAACTTCAAATATCCTTTAATTGTTTTGAGCAGTGTACTATGTACTTCCAATTATACAGGAAGTAACTTCCTCATTAACTTTCTCATTAATTCCTCATAACTACCTCAGCAACGTATATAAATTTCATTCTATGTGAAATATTTTAACATAATTAAAATACACCGCAATGAATGTTTTCCCCTATACCATAATGTAATGGAATTCTCTTGTGTGGCCATGTAAAAGAATAATAAAGATTCTTTGTATTGCATATACTACATAATGTATAATTTAGTGAACTTCATAAATGCTTATCATTTTCATTATGTTCGAAAGGTTTTAACACCATTAAAATACACTTGGAACAATTTTTCCCATTAGTCACAATGTAACGGAATACTTTTGAGTATCCCTGTACTTGAACTATAAAATGAACTATAAAATGAACTATAAAACTTGAACTTCATAAAATTTGAAATGACTCGCCAAATTCCTGCAACAATTATCTATTTAAAATTCCAAACCATTCGGTTGGGTAGTTTATGTGCTGTTATATGCGGACGGATGGACAGACAGATGGGCCAGACGACGACTATAGGTGCTGCGTATTTATATAATTATGAACGCACCTAAAAAGGAGCAAATTTCCTTATCAAACATTTTCAAAATACAAGGAGCAATATCGATGTTTTTATAATTGTATTTTTTTTTTTTTTCATTAGCGACATAATGCTTCTATGAACTTTTCTATCGACATCAGAAACGTGTTGTCCAATTAATATTAAAACTGCATCACAAAAAGTAGTACGTTATGCTGATGTCATAACAGTAGTGCCAATGACCTGCGCTATCGCATTCTCTTTTATCGTTCATACATCACTTCTAAATATCACATAATTTCAATTTTTACATCATAGAATGGAAAATATGAATATATATATATATATATATACCGTATATACTGGCGTATAAGTCGAGGAATTTCTGACAGTAATCGGTAAGCAAATTTGGGGGGTCGACTTATACGCAAGTCAGTTAAAAAAAGAAACAAAACAAAATTATGGGGTTTTATGTGTATGAATAGAAAAATAATACATAAAATATACAAATAATAATAATTATCATTTAAAAAAAAAATTCAATGATGTGTTTTAGTTTACTTACTAACTTTTCACATTGGCAAGTGAAATCTTTGGTTTAATTTTGTGCAAAATTGAAGTAAAAAGTTAGGGGGTCGACTTATACGTGGGTTTTTGATTTTTTCCAGAATTTGCTTTCGAAAGTTAGGGGGTTGACTTATACGCGAGTCGACTTATACTCGAGTATATACGGTATATATATAGTCTTTAAAATAAAAGAATTTGGAAAACTGTTATTCACATACTTTTAATGATTTGCCGAATAATTTCCAAGTATGATTTTTTTTTTATCTCCTACAACAATGTAAACTAACGTAAAAATCACAGAGTTACAAAATTGACCATTGATTTCGCATACTCTATATTTTCGAACCCTAACATACCCTACTTTGAAGCTAAACTGAAATGCGTCAACTGAAAGACAGATATTCATTTTATGTTGAACATAAAATTAGTATAAAGTTAATTTGAACTGGTTAGCAGATGCACCATGAGAATATTTTTTATTATGGCCATTCTCTATTTTTTTTTTTCAACTAAACAAAGTTTTAAATGTTTAGTTAATTTCTTTCTGGATTGTGATAAGAATTTATTTTTTTTACTATGCTTTTGCTTAGCACTTTTCACAAGGCCTTCAATGAAGATATCAACAATAAACACGTGTTCGTTGTAACAATATAAAATAAAAATCGAGTTGTATGGAACAATTACAACAATTATTTACAGTTATTCCACTGGATTTCTAACAATGAAACAACAATGGAACAAATTCCTTGTGACAATGAATTTATCTCGCGCACGTCAGTTGAAATGAAGATGTCAGATGAATAAGGCGAGAAGAGATGAACTCCCGGGACACATTTATTCACTTTAATTGACATGGTATGTTTCGGAAACTTGACACAAACACTTCTCTGCCATATATCAAGCAGTTCGTCAAAGTGGTAAGGATTTGGCGATATTTTTTTTTTCATTATCAACTGTCGAAAGATACACCAAGTACTGTATATGAAGTATACATTTATACAAGAATGCGACTTAACCTCTTGGAGCCCTTGGGCAAAGATTCTTTTAATGCAAATCTTTAAAAACATTTTTGTAGTCTCAGTTTATATTAATTTAAAAAGAAAAGAAAACCAGAAATAGTTTTAAGCACTAATGTTTTAAGGGCTCTAGAGCCCCCTTAAAAACAGGAATCTGGAATGGTTGTTTGTCTTGAGATAACCAGGCCCTACATTTATATACAGTATATTTTTAATTAATGTATTGGTACTTTGACAGTATAGGGTCTTGGCTTTTTTTAAAAAAGCTTGGCACAATTCGGGCTTCTGAAAAGGAGATTTGTACTCAGATGATATAAAAAGCTAACAAACCTAACCAACTTTTCTTGCTTATATACGCATTTATATACACATAAACGTTTTTTTTTTTGTTGTTGTTGTTGTTGTTTATATAAATATTATTATTGTTTTTTATCTACAATTTACTTCCGCTTATAAAAAGGGATAAATGGCTTCATATATTAAATCAATAGGATAAACGTCGAAAAAATTGCTTCTTTATATGAAAGAGCAAATAAGTTACCGTAAAATATGTTGCCAAATTTTCTACTCTCGCCAAGGTCCCTATAATGGTAAAGTATCAATGCATTTTTAGCAAGCATTTATTTACAAGAACTGATATTGTAACTCTGCACTGTATGATATATACTTAGTCACGAAACATTGTAAATTTATGAGTATTGTATAAGGAAAATCAACCATACAGATAGTATATTTACATTCAGCAATGATAATGGATTTCATCACAATAAAATGTCAGTAAAAAGTTTTATATTTTAAATTTGTAGAAATAAATGCTTCGTACTTTTAACACAATTTCTACCGGTGTCAAACGGCACCTTATTAAAATTTTGATTTATGTTTATTTCTCTCTTTGTTTTTGAATATAATAAGCATAAAAAGTCTTCAGTGTATTAAAAATGAATTGTAATTCAATCGAAAAATTAATTACAAATGAGAAACCATAAGTCGAAGTCTTTTAAAAGGTGTTATTTGACTCTGGTAGAAATAATGTTAATTGAGTTAGTAAAGCGCAGCAACAAAGTAGTTTTAACAATATGACAGCTAATAAAACAATGACCTTCAAGACGATGACACAACATTGGATATTTTATACAACAATGTAAAGTAACAATCACGTTCAACAATAAGACTTTTACAATATATATTAAAACACACATTCACACATAAATAACGCCTGCATTCAACAGTTAAAGGTATATATAAATATTTTACAGACATACATACAATAAATACAATAAACCCAATTGGGTTTATTGTATTTATTGTATGTATGTCTGTAAAATAAGACTTTTGTTAATGATGTATTTTCCTCGTGCGAATCATTAGCAAAGCGGATATTAAATCAGTAGGTGGAAAAAGAGAGAAAATTGAAAAGATACACATTTATATCAGTTTTAAGAAAATTATTTTCCAAGTCACCAACAACTTCGTCACAAAATGGTAAGCACTTGTCGATTATTTTTTTACTTTTCTACATTATAAAAGGTTCATCAATACAATTACTTTAGATATATATGGCATAGTATCTGCATCACTTGTTTATTACAATGCCTATATTTTAGATTCTAATACCTTGCAGTGTATTTTTTTTTATCTGATTTTATAAACGTGTTATGTTTTATAATGTGCTGATGAAAGCCGATGTTCTGGATCGCAGTATTTATTTCTTTTCAGTTACAATATATAATTCAGCGGATCCCGTTGGAAAGAATATAATTGGGAATTTAAAAGTACATCTGTCTGTATACAGTATTACAGTGGCCAGAGATTGATCTACCGCAGTGAAAACGGCGCCGGGACCCGCAATTCCTAGTTAAAAGTTAACCCTCAAATTATCTGAACTAACAAAATAAAATTATATTTTTTAAATTTAAATTGGAATATCAACAACGTCTATAAAAACAAATTACTGATTCTTCATATAATTTAAGTCTCATCCAAACATTCGTGTGCTTCCTTTGTAATTTAATATCCTTTTACGTTTTTCTCAATATATAAACTTAAATAAAAGCTGAAATTCCTTTAGATATTCTTCCGCTCAAAACACTTACTCTATTAACATCTAGCTTACATTTAACAAGTAGACAAAAAAAAGTAAAAAGAAAATTACACAGTTAAACTGGTCGCATTGAGCTCACAGGCTATTCACACCAATTGTATATTATAGTGTTATTTCAAAGAAAAACGCCCCTTGAAAAACAAAGAAATCGATAAAAAAAAACTCAATGATTATATTATTGTCATTAATTTTTAATTGAGCATCTCCATCATTTATTTCTTCAAAAGTTAAATTGATGGATGTATTACATTGTTGAAATAAGACCATTCATTGTTGTATCACCGCCAGTTCTTTGTTTCATTTTTTCCTCTTTTAAGGTGAAGCTGAATGGATACATTGTCTGAATGAACACATACATTGTATTGTTATCGCTTATTCTTTATTACATACTTTTCCATTGTTGAGTAGATTTATTATCAATTGATTTAATTAAAATTAATAGCTTAATTGATGACTGAGTTCCGGAGAACACAGAATTGCACAGAGCTCTAATAATTTCGGAAGTGGCTCAAAAATCGATTACAAAAATCCATTTTTACTTACATAAACTAAGTTAAGTTATGTAATTTCGGAAGTGGCTCAAAAATCGATTACAAAAATCCACCTTTACTTACATAAACTAAGTTAAGTTAAACAAAAGTTTGCAAAAAAGATGTCATGAAGAGTTGACTGTTATAAAAAACAATCTCATTGAAAATGTATTTTTATTTTTTGTAAAACACGTTGTCTCGTAAATTATGTGAAAATACATACGATGATATTTGAGCAATTTGAGTTCCAGTACAACATTTGATTTTCTTTTTGCATTGAAAAGTCCATTTAAATAGACACCAGAAGCAGCAAGGAACAGAAAAACAGTGAACAATCGCCTGGCACGAGCCCGAAAAGCACGCCGAAGAGAAAATCGTAAATAATCGGTACCCGGTGATAACTTATATGTATCAAAAAGGAAATCATTTTGACACAGTCATACAATAGACTACTATCAATTTATAAAAGATGAAAAGATAAATTAAGAAATGACAAATGTAAATAAATAAATAAAAGTGTATCAGTACTAAATAACAAATGAAAGAACAAATCGTTAAATAATCGGTGTTCGGTGATAATACATCTGTCACAAAAAGGGAAATCATTTTGATAGAATCATATAACAGACTAGCAATTTATAAAAGATAAACATGCATTTTTTTCTATTAACCCCTTGAAGAGCGGTGCGATGCATTACAGAGTGGCCATAATTAAATGGCTCTTCTTTAAAGTTGTCTACTTTCTGAATACTATTGTTCATACAGTTGTGGAATTTTGTTAAGGGTCTATTTTGTCTCAAATCCAAAAGAGCAACTTTCTGACGTAAGTTTTAATTTATTTTTGTTCGAAAATGCATGAAACTAGCTCGTGTTGTTGTTCAAAAACTATGTAATTGAGCTGTTCTTTCCATTTTTTTTTTTTTTTTTTTTTGCAAACGCAATAGATCTTTTAGAAAATAGTGTCAAAGTGGATGTTTTGAACCGAATTTCCACGCGAAGGAAGAAAGAGCACTCAAGAGCAGGCGAAAAACGTGTTTGTCACGTGATCAAACTTGCTTATCACTCGGTAGGTAATTGATTCATCAAAAAATGGAAAAACAGTTCAACTCCAAATCGCTTGCATGGCCAGGCTTTCCAATTTTATACCTTTCCGTTAAAAAAATGAATTTGTAAATGTTTCAAAACGTTTTGTGCTTGTTGAGCAGAGCAGTTAAGAACAGCCTTAATGACATAACAAAGGGATGGGGGAAAAAGTTCGAAATTTCGCCACTAGTTGGCGATATTTAATAAATTACACATTGAGCATTACCATACTTTAGAAATTTTATATACAGGGTGTCCATAATTAAATGACTCTATTTTAAAGTTGTCTCCAGACGAAACTATTGTCCAGAATGTTGTGAAATTTTGTTGAGGAAATAAATAAGGTATGCGATTTTGTTTAAGCGGAAAAAAATAGCAGGCCGCTTTTTAACGAAATACACATTTAGCATACATTTACGATAGTTTAACAAATTTTTTATAACTATAAATGTTCCATGACGGTCATGGTTTTCAGATAAAAATCTCGAATCGTGAGATAGCATGTTCCACAGTTGACCTCAGTGTGCTCTTGGAAATGCTAGCAACATGTCGTGAAATGCTGCCTTTAGAATCATGTTAAGTTAATAAATAAAATTTCTAAACTATCGTAATTTCTAAATGTGTAATTTATTAAAAATCGCTCTCTAGTGGCGAAATTTTGAACTTTTTTTTTTTTTTTTAATTTTATTTATTTATTTATTTATTTATTTTGCTTAATCAAATTTTTTGTCTTTCACAAAATTTCACAACCTTATGAACAGTAATTTGTTTGTAGACAACTTTAAAGTAGGGTTCTTTAATTATGGACATCCTGTATATCCCACCTAATTTTAATGAAGATTTGCACCAGAAACTTTTAATTAAATTTTACTATTATAACTTTGGTGGAAAGAAGTTGGAAAATTGCTTTTCTTTATTTCGAAAATTCCAGTGTAGATTTAAGACTGCATAAACACAATTACTTTCCCCTAAAAAGGTTAAAAATGATTTATTATTATTATTATTATTATTATTATTATTATTATTTAATTTTTTTTTTTTTTTTTTTTTTTTTTTTTTTTTTGCGCAGAAACCTTTTTTTTATTATTTTTTGGTATTATTATTTTTATTAATATTATTTTTTGGTTTTTCTCGCGTAATAATTTAATTATTTTAGGCACTTTAAATATGATGATATTTAAAGTAGGGTTCTTTAATTATGGACATCCTGTATATCCCACCTAATTTTTATGAAGATTTGCACCAGAAACTTTTAATTAAATTTTACTATTATAACTTTGGTGGAAAGAAGTTGGAAAATTGCTTTTCTTTATTTCGAAAATTCCAGTGTAGATTTAAGACTGCATAAACACAATTACTTTCCCCTAAAAAGGTTAAAAATGATTTATTATTATTATTATTATTTTATTTCTTTTTTTGCGCAGAAACCTTTTTTATTATTTTTTGGTATTATTATTTTTATTAATATTATTTTTTGGTTTTTCTCGCGTAATAATTTAATTATTTTAGGCACTTTAAATAGGATGATATTTAATGTTTGTGCATTTTTCATATGCCGTAATTATCACCTTTAAATGCGCTTCGCGTGTAATAACTGTATTATTTTAAAGTTTTTGTACTATTTTAATAGTTACGTGTAAATATTTTGACGTATTTTTCCCTATTTTCTGCTTTTAATACGTGATCATTTAATTCTTATTTTGAATTTTTTTTTCTCTTTTAAATAATCTCAATTTAAAAATGACAACAACAAAAACAAATCTAATAATCCCTTTCGTTTTAATTTTTCTCTCGTCCCCCCCCCCCCACACACACACACACATTTTTTTTTACATCTATGGACAGTCTTCCTGTGACATTACAATTGGTATAATGGTGATTTTTATAGCCTCGAACCGAATAGAAGAATATGGTCCATTTCTTTATGGATTATTAGCTGTAAACAAATGCTTAACTACTGATATACTTTTAAGTGTAAAAGAAATTTTCTGTAATTGTCTGCATGCAGTAATTACAATGAACAGTGTTTGTGTGACTTCACAATTGGTAAAGTGGCGATTTTTATAACCTCGGACCGAAAGGAAGAATACGGTCCGTTGGTTTCTAAAATAAACAGTTCCTTGACGATCGAAATGTGAAAGAAAAAGTTTTTATTTTTCAAATTTTCCTGAAAAACATAATTTAATCACAATATTATCTTCACTTGCGATTAAAATAAAAGATAATTTAAATTTAATTTAAAAATGACGAAAAAGAAGAAATCTAATAATCCCTATGGTTTTTCCTTTTTTCCACAAAAATGGAGTAATTTAGTTGCCATTATTAGAGAATGTCAATAAAATTAGGAAAAAAAATTAATATCTCGAAAACTAATTCGAATTTAAAAATTCTAATAACATGTTTTACATCCGAGGATCAATACGTATAATTTGGGCAAATTTCACCGCCAAACGTTCCATATTTTAGGAGGAATAGCCGTGAAACATAATCAGTCATTTCATAAATTCGTTTCATTATGATTATATATATATATAGGGTAGATTAATATTTAAAAATCAAATTTAGCCCAAACAATGATCTCTTTAGCAATTAAATATAACTGTAATTATATGTGACAAAAACCTTATGCATATTCGTGAAAATATATATTCGCAATACGTAAGAAATTAATTTTTCTTTTACTTGAATTTATAATTTAAAATACTTATTTCAGATATAAATATTTTCAAAACATCGTTTAAAAAATATGACGTAATTACAAAAAGACCTCAAAGACCAAAAGATTACCTCCGAATTACAAAAGAAAACTATAGAAGTAATTTGGAATTTAACGTGAGAAAAGTTTCAAGGGAGAATAAAAGAAAAGACCATAAAAGAACGTACAATATCAGATGTATGAAGAACGTATGAATTTAGGGGGTCGGACGTATAATCGAAGTATACTTATAATAAATATTTATTGTAGATGAGAAATTCAATTTTGTATTAACTTGAAATTACAATTCTTGTTTGTTTCAGGTATAGATATATTTAAAAGATGGATTAAAAATATGAAAACCCCCGAACAATCGGAAAATAAAATGAGGGAGTAATGTGGAAGAACAGAAAACAGAAAAGTTTAAATTTGAGGGGGAGAAAATAAAGAAATAATCCGAAAGTTAAAAAGAGAAAAGTTTCAAGTGATGATGAAAGAGATGACCATAAAACAAAGAAAGAAAAGTTCCCATGAATATCAGAGGTATGAATCAATTTATTATAGAAAGAATCTACATTTTTCTTTTTCTTGAAATCACAATTTTAAAAACTTATTTGTTTCAGGTGTAAATATTTTTAAAAGATGGATTAAAAATATGTATCCCTCCGAATTTGGGAGAAAAATGGCGGTGCAATCTATAGGTGAACAGGACAAAAATTTCAAGTGCGAGTGCAACGCATAACGATGAAACGGGGAAAAAAAGAAAGAATGTTGGAATATCAGAGGTACGTTAATTCACCATACATGATAAATTAAATTTATATTTTGTTTTAATTTCTAATTTAGAATTTTTTTCTGTTTCAGGTATAGGTATTTTTAAAAGGAACATTAAAAAGATGTATCCTGCCAAATATGAGAGAAAAATGAAGGACCAATCCGGACGTTAACAGGAGAAAAGTTTCAAGTGAGGATGTCAGAGATGACAACCAAACAAAGGGAGTAAATTTCACATGAATATCGGAGGTATGAATCAATTTATTATCGAAAGTATCTTCATTTTTATTTTTCTTGAATTCACAATTTAAAAAACGTATTTGTTTCAGGTGTAAATATTTTTAAAATGTGGATTAAAAATATGTATCCTCCGAATTTGTGACAAAAATGAGGGTGCAATCTATAAGTTAACAGGACAAAAATTTCAAGTGTGAGTGCAACACATGACTACGAAACGAAGGGGAAAAAAGATAATTGGAATGTCGGAGGTATGTTATTTCACTATGCATAAGAAGTTAAATTTATATATTTTTTCAATTTCTAATTAAAAATTCTTGTTTCAGCTGTAGATATTTCTAAAAGTAGGATTAAAAATAAGAATCCCTCCAAATATGAGAAAAGAAATGAAGGAATAATCCGGAAATTAACAGGAGAAAAGTTTCAAGTGAGGATGAAATAGGTGACTACAAAACAAAGGAAGAAAAGTTCACATGAATATCGGAAGTATGAATCAATTTATTATAGAAAAAAAAAATACATTTTCCTTTTTCTTGAATTCTCAATTTTAAAAAACTTATTTGTTATAGGCGTAAATATTTTTAAAAGATGAATTAAAAATGTGTATCCCTCCGAATTTGGGATAAAAATGAAGGTGTAATCTATAAGTTAACAGAAGAAAAATTTCAACTATGGATGCAACAGTTGATAACGAAACGAAGAAGAAAAAAAGATTGTTGGAATATCGGAGGTACGTTAATTCACCATGCGTAAGAAATTAAATTTATATTTTGTTTTAATTTCTAATTTAGAATTCTTAAATTCTTATTTGTTTCAGGTATTTTTAAAAGGGGGATTAAAAATATGTATCCCGCCAAATATGAGGGGGGGGAAATGAAGGAATAATCCGGAAGTTAGCAGGAGAAGAGTTTCAAGTGAGGATGAAAGAGATGACCACAAAACAAAGGAAGAAAAGTTCAAATGAATATCGGAGGTATGAATCAATTTATTATAGAAAGAATTTAAATTTTTCTTTTGCTTGAATTCGTAATTAAAAAAAAAAAAATATTTTTTTCATGTGTAAATATTTTTAAAATTTGTATTAAAAATATGAAAATATGTAAACACTAGGAAAACAAAATGAGGGACTAATGTGAAAGTTAAGAACAGAAATGTTTCAAGAGAGGATGAAGGACGCGGTCACAAACGAAGAAACAAAAGATTGTAGGAATATCGGAGGTACGTTAATTCACTATACATAAGAAATTAACTTTATATTTTGTTTGAATTTCTGCTTTAAAAATCTTTTTTGTTTCAGGTATAGATATTTTTAAAAGATGGATTAAAAATATGAAAACCTTCAAAGACTGGGAAAACAAAATGAGGGACTATTGTGGAAGTTAACAACAGAATAGTTTCGAGAGAGGCCGAAGGACGCGTTCACGAAACGAAGAAAAAAAAAAGATTGTAGGAATGTCGGAGGTATGTTACTTCACTATGCATAAGAAATTAAATTTATATATTTTTTCAATTTCTAATTAAAAATTCTTGTTTCAGCTGTAGGTATTTCTAAAAGTAAAAATAAAAATAAAAATAAATATCCTAATAAAAATCTAAAATTAAAAATAAATATCCCTCCAAATTTGAGAAGAAAAAAAGGAATAATCCTAAAGTTAGCAAGAAAAAAGTTTTAAGTGAGGATGAAAGTGATGTCCATAAAACAAAGAAAGAAAAATTCACATGAATATGGGAGGTATGAAACAATTTATTATAGAAAGAATTTATATTTTCCTTTTGCTTGAATTCGTAATTTTTAAAAATCATTTGTTTCAGGTGTACATATTTTTAAAAGATGGATTAAAAATGTGCATATCTCCGAATTTTAGAGAAAAATGATGGTGTAATCTATAAGTTAACAGGATAAAAATTTCAAGTGTGGGTGCAACATTTGATTACGAAACGAAGAAAAAACTAGTATGTTGTGGCCATCACAAAACTTTCTTCTATATAAATCACATCAATTAAATCATTTAAATAGTAAAAGAAATTACAACAATTTAGAACCAATTCGTATCAAAGTATACCTGAATTTGAAGTTTGATGAAAATTCGTGCATTACTTATTGAGATAGAGCTATAGGGGAAATTCTGAAAAATGCAGCATAGCAGCGCCACCTGTTGAGCGATTTGCACTAAAACACAAACAGCACTAATTCATATTAAGGTATTACCGGAATCTGAAGTTTGATGAAAATCGGTGCATTAGTTCTGGAGCTAGAGCTATTGTGGAAATCACAGAAAATGCAGCACAGCAGCGCCACCTGTTGAGCGATTTACACGAAAAGGTACAAAACATCAATTCATGTCAAGGACTAACTGAATCTTAAGTTTCTTGAAAATCCATGCATTAGTTCTGGACATTGAGCTATTGTAGAAATCGTGAAAAATGCTGCATAGCAGCGCCACTTGTTGAGCGATTTACACCAAAACATAAACAGCACTAATTCATATCCAGGTATACCTGAATCTGAAGTTTGTTGAAATCCCAAGCATTAGTTCTTGAGATAGAGCTATTGCGGAAATCTCAAAAAATGGAGCATAGCAGCACCACCTGTTGAGCGATTTACACCACAAGGAGCAAAACGTCAAATCATGTCAAGCACTAACTGAATCTGAAGTTTGATGAAAATCCGTGCATTATTTCTTGAGATTGAGCTATTACGAAAATCGTGTAAATGCTGCAAAATGCAGCATAGCAGCACCATCTGTTGGGCGATTTGCACCAAAACGTTACCAGCACCAATTCATATCAAGGATTAACGGAATCTGAAGTTTTATAAAAATCCGTGCATTAGTTCTTGAGATAGAGCTTTTGCGGAAATCCTGCAAAATGCTACATAGCAGCGCCACCTGCAGGGCGATTTACACCAAAAACTAATCAGCACCAATCTACATCCGGGACTACCTGAATATAAATTTTTATTAAATTCCGTGCATTAGTTCTTGAGATAGAGCGCCCACAAAATTTGTGTCACATACAGACAGACGGACAGACAGACAGACTCACAGACAGACATTTTGTAAAAACATGTTTTTTGGAATCTCTGACCCATAAAACGTGTAAATCCGTCGAAAACTGGAATTCGAAAATTTTCATGAAACCAATACTTTCTTCTTGTCAAGATAGAAGAAAGTAAAAAGATTGTAGGAATACCGGAGGTATGTTAATTCACTGTGCATAAGAAATTAAATTTATATTTTGTTTGAATTTCTACTTTAAAATTCTTATTCGTTTCAGGTATACACATTTTTAAAATATGGATTAAAAGCATTAAAACCTTGAAACACTGGGAAAACAAAATGATGCGGTTACGAAACGAAAAAAAAAAGATTGTAGGGATATCGTACGTATTTTAATTCACTATACATATGATTATAAATTTATATTTTGTTTTAATTTCTAATTTAAAGTTCTTATTTGTTTCAGGTATAGATATTTTTAAAAGAAGTATTAAAAATATGCATCTCTCTAAATTTGAGAATAAACAAATGAAGGAATAATCCGCAAGTTAACAAAAGAAAAGTTTCAATTGAGGATGAAAGAGATGACCACAAAACAGGGGAAGGAAAGTTCAGATGAATATCGGATGTATGAATCAATTTATAATAGAAAGAAGTTAATTTTTTCTTTTGCTTGAAATTGTAATTTAAATAAATTATTTGTTTCAGGTGTAAATAGTTTTATAAGATGTATTAAAAATATGTATATCTCCAAATTTTCTAGAAAAATGAGAGTGTAAGCTCCCTCATAGCATGCATGGTCACGGTGATGTCGTTGTGACGTCACTGTAAGTCACTGTAGTCACGTCACATCTGTGACCATAATGCCACCACTCAGTGATGTCAGATTGTGACTGAGATGTGAACTTCTTAGAAAACTTTTAAAAAATACAAAAATTCTTTAAAACATATTATTTACTGTAAAATTATATTTTTCTGGCAATTAAAAAAAAAATTGTGACGTCACTGTTATGTCACTGCATGTAACGTACGTCACGTCACATATGTCACAAAAATATGTACTTCAAAAATCTTTGGAAATGAAGAGAAATATTTTAAACAGCATTTTAAACAGTCCCGAGTTACAGCGGCATAAGGAATAAAAATAAATTAGTAGATAGCAAATAGTAAATTCTGTCACGAAAGGGGGGGGGGAGACATACTAAATAAAGTGCACGATACAAGCATTAATAAACTAAATTTTCATGCTATATTTTATCAATTTGATATCTAAGACAGTGAAAGTATACTTTTTCATGATTTCAATTTTATCTAGCATTGCAATTTAATATAATAATCCTTCACTGATTGTTATTATTATAAAAGTGTTTCTCGGAAAATGGTATGTATTCTACAGAAAATTAATATGAAAATAATGACAGATTGACAAAAAAAAATTTTTTTTTCCTCAATAACTTTTTTTTATTTATTAAGAAAATATTTTGTATTTATTACGTGTGAAACAAACTTTACTTTAAAAAAAGGTGGGGTTCATTATTGCCATTAAATTTATTTTTGCACATTTTAAAAATTTAAACAATGTTTTATCTAATAAACTCAATTATGAATATTATTATTTTTATTATTATTTACAAAAAAGAAACTACAATCTATTGTAACTTGAATTGTTTGGAACTGATAAAAAGAAAAGGTAAAATACATTGGAAAATTCTTCAAATAGAAAATTTTATTTAAAGATACTCTCATAAAATTATTGTGCATTTAAGTTCCAAATCTGTTGTATAGAAAAACAAATAAACGGTAAAAAAATCATCTGCTGTAAATCGTCTGCGCACAGAATAAATAAGAGAAAACGCGGGAAGTTAGTTCACTGTTTAGAACATCACCACGTCTACAACACTTTTTTAAGATAAGAGGAAGACGTTCGCCATTTTAGGATATTACAAATACACGGATATTATTAATGGAGCGTAAATGTAAGTCTTATTTAATTTAAATATTTTATTCCTCTTTTGTATATTATGAACATGACTTAAATAGTTTTATGTTATAATAGTAAGACACTGATCTGGAATTGTTTTACAGAAACGATATTTTCCTATTCGATGCTGTGTTGAAAAATATCTTAATCTGCCATTGCTTGAAAAAAAACAGCTGCGCACAGACTGGTTCATGCTTACATTTATAGTTTAATTCGTTTAAACACTAATTTGCAGTTACTTGAGATTGAAAATGTGTTGAGACAATGATTTGGAATTTTTTTCGGCTTCTTGCTGTTTTCTGATTACTAACACTTACAGTTGTTATAGACAATATTATTTTGGAGTTAAATATGATATTCGATTATTATGATATTACGAAACTGTTTCAGATTCGTAATTAGCATTATACTGAGAAAATGTATTTTTACATACTACAGTAGTGAAACTTTTGAAATATTTTTCTTTTAGTGCTAATAATATTTTAAATTATTATTTAAAATCTTAAATCTTCATACCAATGTTTTCAGATTTAACATTTGCCAAAATTATAAAATAATAGGAATTCCTTATACCATATGGAAATATTTTTGAGATATTGTTAAATCTAATAATGCATTTAATTTATCTATTGTAGTACTATTTATCTATTGTAGTCTATTGTTATCTATTGTAGTTATCTATTAATAGTACAATTATAAATACTAATTATTATTTTTAGTGTTTTTCAAATTGGTATATTTATTTTTTTTAATTGTATGTAAGCTGTATGTAATTGTATTTTTCTGTTTGTGATTTAATCAAACATTTAATTATACACATTCTGAATCGGTTATTAAATTTTCTTCTATTATAAAATCATTTTCTAAGTTTATGATACACGTAATTATTGGCACTAAAAAGTAAAATATGATATTTAAGCATTGAAATAAAGTGTTTTTCATGCCTGATAGGAAGTTTATAGATTAAACTGCTTTAGTATATATTTTTTAAAGGTCATATTTACTTACATAATATAAGACTGAATATTTTTTTTTAACAGATTAACAGTGCTTAACTTCGGTTTGCCTCTCCTTCTGTCCGCGATCTAACTCTAGTAAATATACTCTGATTGCCCTGAAATTTTTAGATATTGACGTTTACCATATCCCGTTCCCTATTTCTAATGAAGTTTGTAGCATGTTTAGTTCATTTACAGGGACATTCAAAAGTATTCCGTTGCATTACGGCCTATGAGAAAAAAATCGTTTCAAATGATTTTCAATGATTTTACACGCTTTCACACAGAATAAAATTGATATGCATTTATGAAGCGCATTATAATATGCATTCTGTAGAATATGATATGCAAAGAATAGTTATTATTCATTTACAGGGACACACAAAAGATTTCAGATACTATATTGTATCCGAAGTACTGTACATTAGCGATGATTGCTGGAAATGCATTTTTAATTATGATGTGCGCTTTTATGATTCACTATACCTATTCATAGTATATGGTGTGTATAAATGCTATAATTCATATACAGGGCTACACAAAAGTATTCGTAAGGATTACTGGGTATAAGCGCAAGGTGCTTAAATGTGGTTTTTAAATGAGTTATGTATTTTTACGCTGAACTGCATTTAGTTTACAAAGAAATATTTGTAGAATATAGATAAAATGATATGCATGGTCACACAAAGAATTGGATACATGGCCGTCTATAAATATAAATTCTGGAAATGTGATTTCAGCAGTTTTAAGAGTGTTTTAGTTTGAATTAAATTTTAACTAAATAGTGGCAAGTAATAAAGGTTCTAGGTAAACTACAGAGTTGTACAAAAGTATTCAAGTATGTTTCCGTATATTAGTATAAATTGCTGAAAGAGAAATCCAAGCTGTTTTGCGTTTGCTTGCTAAACTAAATTTTCCCATTATATAGTATACATATCAACCTACAGATCAAATACAGGGCTGTTCAAAAGAATTGGAATACATATTTGACTATGGACGTTAACTACTGAAATCAGTTTTTCAAATGTTTCATGCGTTTTCTAAAATGTTTACTTAGATATTTTATTTACGTTATTTCCCTTATTTACGATGTCTTGTTAAAACATTCAGGAAGTGCTGGAAAGTGTTTCATAATCTAAGCTTAACGCATTATTTTTTTACTTGTTTTTTCTATTTCCCAGATCAGTCTTTTCCTATAAAACATACCAAATCTATTTAGCTCATATTCACAAAATACAATACATAGGGGAATAAAAATTTTAAATAAATATGTCTTATCATGTCGTTCTATAAATAAGAGTTGTATTAATATCCGTTAGACTCCACGTTCGTATTTAATAAAGCAGTGACAAATCACAACACATTACAAAACTAACACATTCTTAATCACATTCTTAGATCAAGCTTAGACCTTAATAAAAAAAGATGTCAGTTGATAAGCATTGTTTTTTAAATGGAAAAATTAAAAATATTTTAGAAGAATAGGACTACAAAATAGCGATATTTTGCTAAAAAGTACGGTAAAAAAGATAGGACTTTATATTTAAAACAAAACTTTATTTTAAAATTGGGCATTTTAAAATTATCATATATCTATAGGGAATGCAATGAAAGCAAACACAAGGGATAAGATTGTAATAAAATATTTTAGTTTTTTTTGTCAGTAATCTAATTTAATTCACATGTAACTTTAATTGAGTTTTTCTTTAAAAGTTCAATTATTGTTACAAACTATAAATTAAATAAATATTGTCAATAAAGTATTTTATTCCAATCTTTACCACGCTTGTATTTATTTTCATTGCATGCTCTAAAATATGTGATTTTTTTTAAATGCCCATAAAGCAGCGTAAAAAAGAATTCACTGCATAAAAATTGAAGATTCACTCCTATCAAAGAGTGACTATTCACTCCTACTAGGGGTGGAAAAACGCACTCCTTTAGCAAGAGTGAATATTCACTCCTCTGAAAGAGCTATTATCCACTCCTGTTTAGAGTGACTATTCACTTCCCAGGAGTGGGTAGTATTAATTCTTTCAGAGAGTCAAAAATTCCACTTTTTCACAGAGTGAATAGTCACTCTAAAGAGGTTGGGCATATTTTGACTCAGCAATAGAGTGGATATTCACTCCACCGGAGTGAATAGTCACTACTTTTTATTTAGAGGGCAAAATTGTCACTGTCGTGACAGAATCCTCACAGTGTTTATGACAAGTTCATCACAAATGGCACATATTTCACAAATTGGTCACAATGTGATTTTAAAACATTGTCGCTTCCGTTACAGGTTCGTCACAAATGACACACTTTTCACAAATTTGTCACACCATGACTTCACAGAGTGGTCACAATGTAACGTCACAAATGAGCTCTAAAACAGCCATAACGACTTCGCATTTTAGTCACTATGACGTCAAATCGACGTCACGTGACTTCACATCGACGTTCACAGATTCACCGTGTGACTTCACAAAGACGTCGCCGTGACGTCACCAAGCCTTACGGGCTATAAGTTAGCAGGACGAAAATTTCAAGTTTGAATGCAACAGAAGACGATGAAATGAAGAAGAGAAAAAGATTGTTGGAATAGCGGAGTTATGTTAATTCCCCATGCATAAGAAATTAAATTTATATTCCGTTTTAATTTCTAATTTAAAATTCTTATTTGTTTCAGGTATAGATATTTTTAAAAGGAGGATTAAAAATAAGTATCCCTCCAAATTTGAGAAAAAAGAAATGTACGAATAATCCTCAAGTTAACAAGAGAAAAGTTTCAAGTGAGAATAAAAGAGATGACCACAGAACAAACAAAGAAAAGTTTACTTGAATATCAGAGGTAGGAATCAATTTATAATAGAAAGAATTTACATTTTCTTTTGCTTGAATTCGTAATTTAAAAACTAATTTGTTTCAGGAGTAAATATTTTTAAAAGATGGATTAAAAATATGTATCCCTCTGAATTTGGAAGAAAAATGAGGATGTAATCAGGAAATTAACAGGAAAAAAACATTAAAGTATGGATGCAACAGATGACCACAAAAAAAAAAGAAAGACGAGATGCTAGGAATATCGGAGGTATGTCTATATTTAGTATGGGCATGACATTAAAATTTTCTTTTGCTGGAATTTATACAATAAAAACTTATTTGTTTCAGATATAGAAATTTTTTTAAAAATAGATTAAAAATATGTATCCTACCGAATTAGAAAATAAAATGAAGGTGTCTTCTTGAAGTTCTCACTGACGATTATAAACATAATCTCACACACACACACACACACAAAAAGAGTCCTGATGAATATCGGACTTATGTATAATATTTATTGTGGGTAAGCGAATATTTTTTTTCTTTTGCTTTAATTTATAACTTTAAAAACTTATTTGTTTCAGATATAAATATTTTTAAAAGATTAATTAAAAATGCGCATCCTTACCTATTTGAGAATAAAATGAGGCTTTAATCTGGAAGATAATAGGGAAAAGTTTCGAGTGCGGATGCAGGATATCCCACAAAAAGAAGAGAGGGGTATTATAGAAATATCCCAGGTATTAAATGTGGCTAAGAGATACATTTTTTCTTCTTGCTTGAATTTGTAAATAAAAACCTTATTTGTTTCAGATATAGATATTTTTAAAAGGTGTATTAAAAATACGCTTCCCCCGGAGTTTGAGAAAAAAAATGAGGGAGTAATGTGGAAGTCAACAGGTGAAAAGTTTCAAAAGAGGATTAAGGACGCGGTCACGAAACGAAGAAAGAATAGATTGTAGGAATATCGAAGGTATGATAATTCACTATTCGTATGGAATCAAATTTTTATTTCGTTTCAATTTACAATTAAAATTCTTATTTGTTTTAAGTATAGATTTCTTTAAAGAAGGATTAAAAACAGTTATCCCTCCAGATTTGGAAAGAAAATGAAGGAATAATTCTGTAGTTAAGGAGAGAAAATTTTCTAATCAGAATGAAAGAAATCATCACGAAACGAAGAAGAAAAAGTTCACATTAATATAGAAGAATAAATTTATTGTAGAAAGAAATTTCATTTTTCATTTGCTTGAATTCATAATTTTAAAACCATATTTGTTACAGGAATAAATATTTTAAAAAGAATAATTAAAAATATGCATCCCTTGAATTTGGGAGAACAATGAGGGTGTAAAATTGATATTAACAAGGAAAAAATTAAAACTGCGGATGCAAGAGTTGACTACAAAAAAAAAAAAAAAAAGAAAAGAAAGAAAGAAAGAAAAAAGAGAATATTGGAAGTGCGTATATATTTTAGTATAGGTGAGAGAATAATTGTTCGATTGCTAGAATTTATAATTCATATTTTAATTGTTTGTTTGTTTCAGGTATAGATATTTTTAAAAGATGAATTAAAATTTCCTTACAATGCCGATAAAAAGTATTTTATTTTAAATTTGTAGAATTAAATGCTTCGTATTTTTAAATGAATTGGTATATAGCAACAACAATATAGTTTTAACAATATGACAGTTACAACAATAGTGAAAACATGGAAACTGACCAATAAAACTTGTTTCTTTTGTTGTTGTTCTTGTTATATTTCTTCTTTTTGTCTGCATCACATTAAAAAATATTTAGTTTTTATGTAACAATAGCGAATAAAACAAGGACTTTTTAAAACGATGATACAACATTGAATATTTTGTACAACAATGTAAAGAAACAATCATGTTCAACAATCAGACTTTTGTTAACAATAAATTTTCCTCGCATGAATCATTTAGCAAACCGAATATTAAATCATTAGTTGGAAATAGAGAGAAAATTTAAAGGCTACATTTACACTAGTTTAAGAAAAGTATTTTCATGTCTCCAATAAGTTCGTTACAAAATGATAAGCACTTGGTGATTATTTTTTTACTTTTCTATTTTATAAATGTTCATCAATATAACTAGTATATAAAATAATCATTTATTATCTAGTATTTTTTAAATTTGAAAAACGTTTGTATATATTTTATCACACTTCTGTAATAATGTGTTTCAAATGAAGCATTTTAAATGTTTTCATGTTTTTATAATAAACAAAGGTGAATCTGGCGTTCAGAAATGGACTATTTGACTAAGTCAATTTATTGTTATAACTAGTTTAGATATATGTGGCATAGTATGTGCATCACTTGTTTATAACAAAGCCTAGGCATTAGGTTTTAATACATTGCAGTGTAAAAAAATAAAAAATAAAATAAAAATAAAAATAAAAATAAAATAAAATAATAATAATAATAATAATAATAATAATAATAATAATAATAATAATTTGTTTTTATAAATGTGTTATGTTCTATTAATGTAATGTGCTTATGAAAGCCGAAGTTGTGGATACCAGATTATCTCTCTTTTCAGTTACAATGCTTTATATAATATAGCGGATCTCGTTGTAAAGAATGTTCACGAATTTAGAAATACATCTATATACAGTGGCTAGAGATTGATCTACCACAGTGAAAACGGGGCTAAATCCCGGAACCCCTAGTTAAAAGTTAACCCTCAAATTATCTGAACTAACAAAATAAAATTATATTTTTAAAAATCAAATCGGAATATCAACAGCATGTATAAGAGCAAATTACTGATTCTTCATAACTTACGCCTCATCCAAACTATTGTATGCTTGCGGTCTAAATGAATAATTTCTTATGTTTTTCTCAAAATATAAACATAAATAAAAGCTGAAATTTCTTTACATATACCTCTGCGCAAAGCACTTACTTTATTTACATCTAGCTTGCATTTTACAAGTTGTCAAAAAAAAAAAAAAAAAAAAAAGCGTGACAAATAAAGCTACTCATGTTTTTATTTTTTATTTATTTATTTTTTTTTTTTTTTTAGTTTCTATTTAATATATTTCATAATTCATTATTATAATTATTGCAATTAATTTTTAATGGAGCAACTCCATCATTTGTTTCTTCAAAAGTTAAATTGATCGATGTATGACATTGTTGAAGTAAGCACATTCATTGTTGTATCAACGCCATATTTGTTTATTTTTTTTTCTTTGTTAAGGTGGAACTGAAACTGAATGAATGAATTACATTGTCTAAATTAATACATACATTGTATTGTCTTTGCATTTCCTTTATTACACACATTTACATTCCTGAGTTTATTTATTATCAATTAATTTAATTAAAGTTTGATTGATGATTAAGTTCTGTAAAATATCAAAACATTGTATTATCATCGGAAACTATAACTGTAGAAAGCTCTCGCATGTGAGGAAGAAATTCAAAAATCGATTACAAAAATCCACATTTATATACATAATCCAAGTTAGGTGAAATAAAAGTTTGTAAAAAAGATGACATTAAGAGTTGGCTATGGCCATTTCAAGTCGTCCAGAAAATCATGTATTCGTTGCTTTACTATTTTTTAAAATCTGAAATTTTTTGTGCAACAACCCTAACATGATGAAAGTTCAAAATAACTATTATTTTAATTTTATTAATTTCTGTTTGTGCATGGCGGCCATCTTTGTTTCATCGTCTGAAGCAATTTTCTCACAAGAAGGGTTTACGGAATTGTAAATAATTCATCGTTTATTTATCCAATTCTACTGCGGATTAAAGCAATTTGTACAGAATACTTTGGGCTAAAAATTTGGTAATGGAGTAGTTTCCGAAACTAACTGCTTATTGGTAAAATTTAAGCATAAAGTTTCAGTTTTTTTCCAAAATTTGTACGTTTACAAGAGAAAACTTTTCTAGCAAGAAAAACTGTCAACATGACAATTTTTTAAAAAAAATAGGTCGAAAGTACTTGTACTCACACGCCGAGTTCCAGATCTGAGACTTGCTTTCTCTTCGCTAAAAAAATCCCAATTTTTTCAAAAATGACAAAAATCGCACTTTTCAGGCTTTTGATATATCTGGTGAGGCTCGAGATAAAAATCTGAATTTTTTTTTTATAAGAGTATTGTATGGTAGTGTTATGCACAAGAAATTTCAGGATGGAGATTTGACTACAAGCTGAGATATGGCAAGGGGAACATGTCAAAACAATGCTGCCAAACTATTGTTTTGTTGTAGTCACAGGTAAGTATTTATCTCAGTGTCATTTAAATTTATGTTTTTGATTATCTTTAAATAATAGTAACAGAAAATAAAGCCCTTTGCAAAGCTTAGCAATTAATTAAAAAAATAATTATGCCTAAGGTCATACATTTTGTCTGGTTTCAGTAATTTTTGTTGTAAGTAATTCTATTAACTAAAAGAAGCCTCAGCACTTTTACATAAAGAAAAAAAAATATTTTTATACAAGACCTGAGACAAAAACAACATAGGGAAAAAGAAAAGCTGTAAATGTTGTCATACTTGTTGAGACATGATCAAACGTGTCAAAACACATTCTTGCTTGTTGGTTCAAAAACCACAATTTTGATCTTTCTCAAAATTTTATTTGTAGGAACCAAGTCTTGTCATCTCTTGATAACTTGATTGAAGATCTTGGCACTGCTGGCTCATAGAAATATACTTTGAAATCAGTATGTGCAAGTCTCAATTCATTAATAATTCCTAGCTTACTTCTTATGCAAAAATGCGATTTTTCTGCAGTATAAATTTTGAAAAGGCCTTGGGTATCTTTACTTTTTGAAAATTACTTAAGGCAGATGCATGGTAACATTGCATAATGTTTCATTTACAGGAACATACTTATGGTAGGAAGAAGTTTCAGGGACTGGCAAGCAGCATTAAAATTGTGGTTTTTAAACCAACAAGCAGGAATATGTTTTGACACGTTTGATCATGTCTGCCAACATTAACAGCTTTTATCTTTCCCTATTCTGGTTTTGTCTCAGGTCTTGTAAATATATATATATATATATATATATATATATATATATATACATATTTATGTAAAAGTGCTGAGGTTTCTCTCAGTTACTAAAATTACAACAAAAATTACTGAAACCATACAAAAGGTAGACCTTAGGCATAATTATTTTTTAAATTAATTGCAAAAGGCTTTATTTTCTGTTACTATTATTTAAAGATAATCTAAAAAATAAATTTAAATGATACTCTGAGATAAATACTTAGCTGTGACTACAACAAAACAATAGTTTGGCAGTATTGTTTTGACATGCTGCCCTTGCCATATCTCAGCTTGTAGTCAAATCTCCATCCTGAAATTTCTTGTGCATAACACTACCATACAATACTCTTATAAAATAAAAATTCAGATTTTTATCTCGTGCCCCACCAGAGATATCAAAACCTGAAAAGTGCGATTTTTGTCATTTTTTAAAAATTTGGGACTTTTTTTTGGGAAGAGAAAGCAAGTCCCAGATCTGGAACTCGGCGTGTGAGCACAAGTACTTTCGGCCTATTTGTAAAAAAAAATATGTCATGTTGACAGTTTTCCTTGCTAGAAAAATTTCCTCTCGTAAACGGACAAATTTTGGAAAAAATTTGGATTGACCCTCTATATTAAAAACAATCTCACTGGAAAAGTATTTTTATATTTGTAAAAGACGTTATTTCGTAAATCATGCGATAATATATACGATAATATTTGAAATTTTTCAGTTCCAGTACATTTATTTATTTTATTTTATTATTTTTAATTGTATTGAAATTGAAATAGTGTCTATATAAGTAGACTCCAAAAGCAGAAAAGAACAGAAAAACAGTAAGCAATCGTCTGGCGTGAGTCCGGAAAGATCATCAAAGAGAAAATCGTAAATAACCAGTCGCCGGTGATAACCCATCTGTCCCAAACAAAAAAATCATTTTGATAGAATCATACAACAGACTAGCAATTTATAAAAGATAAACATACAAATTTGTCTATTAAAAATTATTTTTTTCGGCAAAAATCTTTCTTAAATATACTGACCTAACCAAAATTTTACTCGGCAAATATAAGTAAATAAATAAACAAATAAAAGTGTATCAGTAGTAAGTAATATAGAAACTGTTTTATATTTTGGAACACGAAAATTAGATTTAAAAACATCCAGTGACTGTTAAAATGATCTGAAAAACTAGTGTTTTTCGAATTTAGTGCTTAAAGCTTACTAAATAAAAAATTAAAAGAGACCTACAGTATTATACCAAAATTAAGATTACTTACACATGCCTGCTTTTAAAACAAAACATATAAACAATACTTTATGCTAATGGAAGTTGAAACTCTAATGCTCAATTCAGCTTGAAAACTGAAATTATTTTCTTCCAGACAATTCTCGATTAAACGCAAAAAAAATAATAACAACATTTAAATCCCACTGACGACGGCCTTGTGATGATTGAAAACGTTCTGGGTTTTTCTAATGTATTTTAAGATATTTTGATGTATTTTAAATACTTATAAATTATATGTATGCACCTGAAAGTATTTCATGTACATTTATTTGTGCTGTTTATATGAATTTAATACTTAATGCTTTATCAATCCTTAACAATCAAATTCAGCACAAACAATGATCTCTTTAAAAACTAAATATAACAGTAAGTATATGTGACGAAAAATGTATATTCACTAAAATGCATTCCGAATTTCTAAAGAAAAATGTAGAAGTAATTTAGAATTTAACATATGAAAATTTTCAAGAGAGAATAAAGGAAAAGACCACGAAAAGAAGAACGTACAAATATCAGACGTATGAAAAACGTACAAATTCAGAGGTCGCACAAATATCGGAAGTATGTCTAGAGGGGTCAATCCAGACACAATTTGGGCCTATTTGGGGCCCCTTCACAAAAATCCATTTTTTAAACAGTCCCCTTCTCAAAATTCCTCTTAATAAAACCGACCCCTTCACAAAATTCATTTTAATAAATCAGACCCTTTCACAAAATTCCCTTTAATAAAATAGGGCCTTCACAAAATTGCATTCCATAAAAAACATAGTCTTCATTAATTGTTTTTATTTTGTTAGGTTTTAAAATGTGTAATTTTTCAATAAATTAAGTTTACCAGAAAAGAAAATTTTAGCAGAAGCATGAAAGTCATTATTGGTAAAATCTTCGTTCGAATTTGAGTAACTAAATTTTACCTTTCATTATAAAATGTTATTTCTCACAAAAATATAATAAATTTCACAAAAATAACTTTCACTTTTCACAAACTGGGACCCAAAGAAAAACACCTTCATCGATCCCTGGTATATTATTAATATCTAATGTGGATAAAAAATTACATTTATATTTTGTTTGAATTTCTAATTTAAAATTCTTATTTGTTTCAGGTATAGATATTTTTTAAAGAAGGATTAAAAATATGTATCCCGATTTGCCAAATTTGAGAAAAAACAAATGAAGGAATAATCCAGAGGTTAACAAGAGAAAAGTTTCAAGTGAGGATGAAAGAGATAACAAAAAGACAAAGAAAGAAAAGTTCACGTGAATATCGCAGATATGAATCAATTTATGAAAGAAAGAAGTAACTTTTTTTTATTGGCTTGAATTCATATTTTAAAAAACTTGTTTGTTTCAGGTGTAAATATTTTTATAAGATGGATTAAATATATATATATATCTTCGAATTTGAGAGAAAAATGAGGATGTAATGTATAAGTTAGCAGGACAAACTTTTCAAGTGTTAATGCAACAGATGACTACGAAACGAAAAAAAAAAGATCGTAGGAAAATCGGAGGTATGTTATTTCACTATACATAATAAATGAAATTCATATTTAATTTCAATTTCTAATTAAAAATTCTTTTTTGCTTCAGGTATAGATATTTTTAAAAGAAGGAATAAAAATGTGTATCCCTCCAAATTTCATAAAAAGAACAAATTAAAGAAAGATTCCGCAAGTTAACAAGAGAAAGTTTCAAGTGAAGATGAACAAGATGACCACAAAACAAAGAAAGAAAAGTTCACATGAATATCGGAGGTATGAATCAATTTATAATAGAAAGAAGTTACCTTTTTTTTCTTTTTCTTTTTCTTTTTTTTTTTTTTTTTTTTTTTTTTTGGCTTGAATTCATATTTTAAAAAACTTGTTTGTTTCAGGTGTAAATATTTTTATGAGATGGATTAAAAATATACATATCTCCGAATTTGAGACAAAAATGTAATCTATATAATAAGTCGACAGGACAAACTTTTCAAGTGTGAGTGCAACAGATGACTACAAAACGAAAAAAAAAAGGATAAGAATATCGGAGGTATGTTATTTCAGTATGCATAAGAAATTAAATTTATATATATATTTTTTTTATTTAAAATTTAAAATTCTTATTTGTTTCAGGTATAGATATTTTTAAAAGAAGTATTCAAAATACGTATCCCTCCAAATTTTAGAAAAAACAAATGAAGGAATAATCCATAGGTTAACAAGAGAAAGGTATCAAGTGAAGATGAAAGAGATGACAAAAAGACAAAGAAAGAAAAGTTTACATGAATATCGGAGGTATGAATCAATTAATTATAGAAAGAATTTAAATTTTTCTTTCGAATTCGTAATATAAGAAAGATGTTTTCTCTCAGGTGTAAATATTTTTAAAAGATGGATTAAAAATATGTATGCCTCAGAATTTGGGTGGAAAATGAGGGTGTAATCTGCAAGTCAGGAGGGCAAAAATTTCAAGTGTGGATCCAACAGATGACAACGAAACGAAGAAAAAAAAGATTGTAGGAATATAGGAGGTATTTTTATTCACTATGCATAATAAATTGAATTTATATATATTTTTTTCAATTTCTAATTTGAAATTCTTATTTGTTTCAGATATAGATATTTTTAAAACGAGGATTAAAAATATGTATCCTTCCAAATTTGAGGAAAATAATGAAGGAAAAATATGAAAGTTAACATGAGAAAAATTTCAAGTGAGGAGGGCCACGGAACAAAGAAAGAAATGTTCACATGAATATCGAGGTATGAATATATTTATAATAGAAAGAATTTACAATTTTCTTTTGCTTAAATTCGTAATTTAAAAATTTATTTGTTTCAGGTGAAAATATTTTTGACAGATGGACTAAAAATATGTATCCTCCAAATGTGAGAAAAAAAAGTAGATGTAAGAGTCTTAAAAGGGAAAAAAAACTTTAAACTACTTTTGCAACAGATGAGCATAAAAAGGAGAAGAAAGAGATGGTAAGAATATCGGAGGTATGTATATATTTGGTAAGAGTAAGAGATTAAAATTGTCTGTTGCTGGAATTTATAAATTAAAAATATATTTGTTTCAGGTATAGATGTTTTTTTTTTTTTAAGTATTAAAAATATGTATTCTTACGAATTTGAGAATAAAATGTGAATTTAATCTGTAACAGGAAAAATGTTTCAAGTGTGGATGCAGGAGACGACCATAAAAAGAACAGAGGAGAGATGGTAGGAATATCGGAGGTATGTGCATATTAAATGTGGGCAAGAAATAATTTTTTCTATTTGCTTGAATTTATAATTAAAAACTTTATTTATTTCATGTATAGATATTTTTAAAAGGTGTATTAAAAATATGTATCCCTCCAAATTTTAGGAAAGAAAATGAATAAGTAATGTGAAATTTAACAAGTGAAAACTTTCAAAAGAGGATGTAGGACGTGGTCACGAAACGAAGAAAGAAAAGATTGTAGGAATATCGTAGGTATGTATATATTTAGTATGGGTATGAGATTAAAATTTTCTTTTGCTAGAATTTATACAATAAAAAATTATTTGTTTCAGGTATAATCATTTTTTTAAAAATGGATTAAAAATATGTATCCCCCCGAATTTGAAAATAAAATGAGCGTGTCTTCTTGATGTTAATCGGAGAAAAGTTTCCACTGACGATTATAAAGATGATAAAAAAAAAAGAGTCCTGACGAATATCGGGCTTATGTATAATATTTATTGTGAGTAAACGAATATTTTTTTTCTTTTGCTTTAATGTATAACTTTAAAAACTTATGTGTTTCAGGTCTAGATATTTTTAAAAGGTTAAGTAAAAATGCGCATCTTTACAAATTCGAGAATAAAATGTGGCTTTAATCTGGAAGTTAATAGGGAAAAAGTTTCAAGTGCGGATGCCGGAAATCGCACAAAAATGAAGAGAGGAGATATGATGGAAATATCGGAGGTATGTATATATTAAATGTGGCTAAGATATAATATTTTTCTTTTTGCTTGAATTTGTAATTAAAAACCTTATTTGTTTCAGGTATAAATATTTTTAAAGGTGCATTAAAAATATGCTTCCCCCGAATTTGAGAAAAAAAATGAGGGAGTAATGTGGAAGTTAACAGGTGAAAAGTTTCAAAAGAGGATGAAAGACGCAGTGACGAAACTAAGAAAGAAAATATTGTAGGAATTTGGGAGGTATGTTAATTCACAATGGGTATGGAATAAAATTTTTATTTCGCTTGAATTTACGATTAAAATTCTTATTTGTTTTAAGTAGGGTAATTTGAGGTGAGATGCCGTGTTGTACAAGATGCCGAATCACGTAGTTTTGATATGCGCAGGTGCTGTACGGAAACCCTGCTCAGTTGTAAGGAAGACGGTTCCCTGGTGATACTCTAATTTCCGTTTGCGGTCTTTTTTAAAAATTTTAAGTGGTACTTTTTTATTGCTATTTCGTCTTAACACTTCTGGTAAGTGTCAAAAATCTTTTACGTGACTTCTTTATTTGCCTATATAAATCTTAGTTTAGACACTAGAGAAATAAAGCTGGTGTTTTTATGGCGTACTGGTACCTGGCCTTTCTGAAAATTATAAATGGCGGTCGGTTCCCACTTCTTCCCGTCAGTGGGGGTACCGGCGTCTTGTCCAATACTTTGGGGTGAGTCCCTGAAAATTTTTGGAGGTAAGATGCGGGTTGTTTTCACTTGGGGTAAGATGCCGGTTATTTTCCGTTGCGGTCAAATGCCTGGTTGTTTCTTCATTGTTTAAATTACTCTTGCTATTAACTTCTCAGGGATTTTAATCAGATAATTTAAATCAGTGATTAAATCGTGATTTTAATCAACTGATTAAAAAAATTCATTTATTAAAATCATAAATTTTCTAAATGTTTAAAATGACATAAAGAAATATTAAAATCTAAGATGAACATAATTTGAAAGATTTGTATTCTGCCTTATAAATAAACTTTATTGGCCTTATAAATAATTGGTTAATAATTATTAATTTTAATCATTGTTAAAAATTTGATGCTAAATAAATAAGTTATAAATAAGTTATAAATAATTTTAATAAATGTAAATATCGATAGTTTATAACATAGTTTTATATAACTAGGGTCTTCTGCCCCCTGCGAGCTACGTTCCCCAACCACCATCAAGACACCGCGGACTCTAAAAAACACTCTAATTTGATCTCCTTTGAAGAGATAAGGGATTAAATTTCCTACCAAGATTCAGAAGATGAGGATTTTTTTTAAGTGAATGAGAATCAGTGTTCAGAGTGTCTAGCAGCGTGCTATAAAACCTCTGAAAAATGTGATTGGATCAAATGCATTCAGTGAAACTGTTGGTTATATAAAAGTTGCTCAAAGTTCCTAAACAAATGTTGTCTGTGGAAGATCTGAGTTATAGCTGAAAAGAACAAATGGGCATATGAAAAACACCAACAAAAAAGCTGCACTCTAAAGTACTTTATCACAGTGGTTTTAACGTATTTAAACTTATTATAATGTTTAACTAGTATGTTGTGGTCATCACAAAACTTTCTTCTATATAAATCACGTCAATTAAATAATTTAAATAGTACAAGAAATAACAACGATTTAGCAGCAATTCATTTCAAAGTACATCTGAATTTGAAGTTGGATGAAAATTCGTGCATTAGTTCTTGAGATAGAGCTATAGCGGAAAGTCTGAAAAATGTAGCTAGCAGCGCCACCTGTTGAACGATTTACACCAAAAAAAAGCAACACTAAATGATATCAAGGTATACCTGAATCTGAAGTTTGTTGAAAATCCAAGCATTAGTTCTTGAGATAAAGCTATTGAGGAAATCCCAAAAAATACAGCATAGCAGCTCCACCTGTTGAGCGATTTACACCAAAAGTTAAACAGCACTAATTTATACGTCAATTCATGTCAAGGACTAACTAAATCTGAAGTTTGATGAAAATCCGTGCAATAGTTCTTGAGATACAGCTCTTGCGGGAATCGTGAAAAATGCAGCCCAGCAGCGCCACCTGTTGGGCGATTTACACCAAAAATTAAACAGCACTAATTTATATCAGGGACTAAATGAATCTGAAGTTTGATGAAAATTCGTGCATTTTTTCTTGAGTTAGAGCTATTGCGATAATCATGAATAATGCAGCATAGCAGCGCCACCACCTGTTGGGCGAATTTCACAAAAAAGTAATCAGCACCAAACTATATCCTGGACAAACTGAACCTGAAGTTTTATGAAAATACGTGCAGTAGTTCTTGAGATATAGCTATTTCAGAAATCGTGAAAAATGCCGTATAGCAGCGCCACCTGTTGGGCGATTTTCACCAAAAACTAATTAGGTCCAGTTTATATCAAGGTCTAACTAAATATAAAGTTTTGTGAAATTCCGTGCATTAATTAGTTCTTGAGATAGAGCGCCCACAAAATTGTTGTCACATACAGACTCACAGAGTGACAGACAGAGTGACAGAGTGACAGACAGACTCACAGACAGACATTTTCTAAAAACCATCAAATCGTGTTCTGGGCATTCTAAAACGTATAAATCCGTCGAAAACCGGAAGTCGAAATTTTTCACGAATCCAATACTTTCTTCTTGTAATGATAGAAGAAAGTAAAATTGGCATACTTAAGAGCCATAATTCTTTTAAATGTTAAGTAGAACAAAACTTTTTTTTCTTCAAATATTAGTTTGTCCTTTTATTAAAGTGACAACGTTTTTTACATTCATATTTTTGTAATTTCCTAATACTAAGTAAGTTGACAACTTTAGTATGTCTAAAATATTAAAGTTACTTTTATTCGTCCCATTATGTTTTAAACTAGTTCACAAAAATTATTGTTTACATTGAAACTCCACAAGACATCTTACCATAAACAGTTGGCCATTTTACCCATAGGTATGGGTAAGATGCCGAAATGCAAGTGTTTACAAAAACAAAATTTTTAATGCTTTATATAATATCTGTAAAATGAAATAAGGTTTTAAATGATACATAAAGGTGCAAACTTTAACAAGAAATCAACGAATAAACAATAAAAAAAATAGGCGATTTTTAAAACGATAAAGTCAAAAACTACGACATCTTCACCCAATTTACCCTATAGATATTTTTATTTTCTTCTACCTTTACAAGAAAAAAGTATTGGATTCGTGAAAAATTTCGACTTCCGGTTTTCGACGGATTTATACGTTTTAGAATGCCCAGAACACGATTTGATGGTTTTTAGAAAAGGTCTGTCTGTGAGTCTGTCTGTCACTCTGTCACTCTGTCTGTCACTCTGTGAGTCTGTATGTGACAAAAATTTTGTGGGCGCTCTATCTCAAGAACTAATGCACGGAATTTCACAAAACTTTATATTTAGTTAGACATTGATATAAACTGAACCTGATTAGTTTTTGGCGAAAATAGCCCAACAGGTGGCGCTGCTATGCGGCATTTTTCACGATTTTTGCAATAGCTATATCTCAAGAACTACTGGACGGATTTTCATAAAACTTCAGATTCAGTTAGTCCAGGATACAGTTTGGTGCTGATCACTTTTTTGGGAAAATCGCCTTACAGGTAGCGCTGCTATGCTGCATTATTCATGAGTATCGCAATAGCTCTAATTCAAGAAAAAATGCACGAATTTTCATCAAACTTCAGATTCAGTTAGTCCCTGATATAAATTAGTGCTTTTTAATTTTTGGTGTAAATCGCCCAACAGGTGGCGCTGCTGTGCTGCATTTTTCACGATTTCCGCAAGAGCTGTATCTCAAGAACTATTGCACGGATTTTCATCAAACTTCAGATTTAGTTAGTCCTTGACATTAATTGACGTATAAATTAGTGCTGTTTAATTTTTGGTGTAAATAACTCAACAGGTGGCGCTGCTATGCTGTATTTTTTGCGATTTCCGCAATAGCTTTATCTCAAGAACTAATGCTTGGATTTTCAACAAACTTCAGATTCAGGTATACCTTGATATCATTTAGAGCTGTTTATTTTGATGTAAATGGTTCAACAGGTGGCGCTGCTATGCTACATTTTTCAGAATTTCCGTTATAGCTCTATCTCAAGAACTAATGCATGAATTTTGATCCAATTTCAAATTCAGATATACTTTGATATGAATTTGTACTAAATCGTTGTTATTTCTTGTACTATTTAAATGATTTAATTGACGTGATTTATATAGAAGAAAGTTTTCTGATGGCCAAAACATACTAGTTTAAAGAAGGATTAAAAACAGTTATACCTCCAGATTTGAAAAAAAAAATTAAGAAAAAATTGTGTAATTAACGAGAGATATTTTTCTAATAAGATTGAAAGAAATCATCACGAAAAGAAGAAGGAAAAGTTCACATTAATATAGAAGAATATATTTGTATAAAGAAAGAAATTTCCTTTTTCATTTGCTTGAATTCATAATTTTAAAACCCTATTTGTTACAGGGATAAATGTTTTAAAAAGAATGATTAAAAATGTGTATTCCTTTAATTTGGGATATGTATCCCTTGAATTTGGGAGAACAATGAAGATGTAATCTTGAAATTAACAGGGTAAAAATTGAAAGTGCGGATGCAAAAGTTGACTACAAAATAAACGGTCAAGTGTTAGCATTACTCGCGCACAGAGGGTTCCGTAAAACAAATATATGAATTTGTAATTGTATTATAAAAAATAAATAAATAAATAAATAAATAAATAAATAAACGTTGCTAAAAGAATACTAAGACTTTGTAAAAAACTATACAACGTAGGGTTGGGTATAACTGTATATATTAGAAAAGTGTAAATGGGTATACCATAAAAGTTCAAAGAGATATGGAACCTAAATAATATCAAATATAGCTATTCGTATAACTCTTTTTTTAATATTATCCTAATCTGTTTATAATGAACTTTATTCGGTACTGACAATAAAAGCAGTGCATTATTAAGCTTCCTTTGGCATTTCATGAAACTAAATTCAGCGTAGTAATAACCTTTATTTCTACAGTGTAGCTAAAACAAAACCTTTGTTCAAAGTTTAAATTTGGCATTGTGCTAAGCGTGCTTCGAATTGAGGTCTCAAAGTTGCAACGCCGCCTTGGTCAGTAACGCGTTTTTCCAAATAAGTGTTTAATTAACTTTTAAAGTCACTCGAGGCGTATTGAGAGATACAATCAATGAAAACTATCGCGAATCCCACAGTATTTATGCGATTCATTCTAATTAAATCTTTCGAGGCGATACCCTTAAAAAACGGACACGTAATTTTAATTCCAAAACAGACAAACGGCACCAAGAATATTTAATTAAAATTTTCCTTTTATCATGTACGTGAAAATAAGCAAGTTTGCATTTTCTAATAAATTCCTTTATAAATTCTGGTGTCAGTTCATTATTTCATAAGTTTATAAATAGAATTGCTCCGTGTCCGAAAGGATTAAGTGGTCGCAGGACTCTTAAAGCTTCAAAATTTAAGAAATTTTAATTTTTTTAGATGTTAAACTCCTATCTTTTCTGAATATTTTGATATAATTGTTTCCTTGAAATTCCCATTAGAACAGAAGTTTTGGTTTTTAGAATTATACCCGCTCAACAGCTGAAGCGGCGTTTCCGAAACTTTAAAGTCATTATTTTCCAAATGGCGTTTTTGGGGCATAACGCGCAGGATACCTCAAAAACTTCTGAATATTTTTTCATGAAATTTTCAAAGCATATATTTCATGTTAGTCTGTATAAACTGAACCTAAAATTTCCTTTTTATTATTCAAAAAAAATATTTTTTTAGGTGATTTTACTGTTGAAATTTTCAAAATTCTGTATTAGCTAAATGCATCATTGCATTAAAAATATAAAAATGCTTTAAATACAAATTTATTTAAGTTCAGGGAAATTATTACAATCTGAAGTATAAGTAAGCACCAAAATTTTCATTCAAGTTGTAATATTTATTTTGTAATCCTGCGCCTAAGCTGTTATGCCAATTTTCTGTTCGACAAATGTCTAACACTTTCGAGCCTCCTATAAATACTAATTCTGTACCTTGCAATTTTTTATCCCAATTAAAATTGTGTTTTAAAATCATATACATTTTAAGACATTAAATGTTGAAAATGGTCTTTTTTTTCCATTTTTTCCACTTTTTAAAGTCCCGAGACCCCTTAAATTAGTATGTTTTTAACAATTTGACGTTTATTGCTTTTATACTGTTACTGGACATTGCATTACACATATATATCATTAAAAGTTGTTAACTAGGCATAGAATACGCCGTCCCTGTTCTTGTGTATGTCCAAACTGACCGTACCTTTAAGGGTTAATATCTCGGCTAATTACTGATGATTTTTTTCGAAAATCATTATCAACACTGCTTTTATTCTTCTGCAACGATAGGTATATTCAGCGATACTCAACAATTTTTCTGAATGCCCGTAAATCGAAATTTGTGTATAACAGAAAAATGCTAATTACTCAAAAACTATGTGGCCCAGGGTAATTGCTGTAATTTTCCGGCAAGGTTTATATTAACGTCTACTACCTCTAATTTTTTCATAATTTTAGTTTCAGTAGATTCGGAATTAGATGGGAGGGAAACATATTTTTGCGCTACATTTTCAACAATATCTTTGAAAATATAATACCTAAAATTAAAAGGAATGTATTTTTGAGTTTAGGGTTACAAAAGCTTTCACAGGATACCCCATATGATATGCAAAGAAAAGATTTTTTTTTCAAGTAGCATAATTAGCCCCCCTACTTTTTTACTAAATATATTTATGAATGTTTATTAATCTGAAAATATGTGGGTCAATGGTCTTTATTACTTCCCCGAATTTGAACTTTCCATAGTTTACGAGTAAAATGGCTGTGACAGACAGACAGACACAGGAGTGATCTTATAATGGTTACGTTTTTACTTTTTAAGTACGGAACCCTAAAAAGAAAAAAAAGAAAGAAAGAAAGAAAAGAATATCGGAAGTATAGGGTAAGGTGCCCTATTACCGTCCCTCAGTCACTTTTAGGCCCTTGGAAGTTGTAATTTTCAGTGAAAATCTACTAAATTTGGATTTCACATAGACTAACTACCCACGCACATAGAAACATAAGCAAATATCGTACAAAAATTTTTTAACAATGCGAAAAATTTTTTTACAAAAGTATCTAAAAAATGAAAAAGAAAAAAAAGGTCCCGATTTTGTTCCCCCAAAAAATCCAATACGCTGAGGCTTAACTTATAACTAAATCAAAATTTATTTCTAAATAAGTAAGTAATTTAATTTACATTAAAGTAAGGCACAAAGAAATGTACTAATTATCAGTGGAAGAATAGCATAACGAAACATTAGCCATCCAAACACAAGAAAAAATTGAAAAAAATGACATGAAAAGGCATTCCTAATTTCGCCTCCGGGACGAAAATAAGACTTGCAAGGGGGACGAAATTGGTACCACGCTACTTCCCAATATGAAGGAGCTTCAGTTCCCGTAAGATGAACTGAGCGTCCTAAAACTCGCTGTATGCTACTGTCAGCATTTTAACAACGTAAAATACATGCAATGAATAAGAAATAAATACTTACAGTACAGTAAATAACATTCTACAAACGACGTAATAAGAACTCAGGCCTTCTAAAAATAGGAAATTCACCGTCTTTAATTTATGTATGCGTCTTGGCAAATGAAACTTTCAACACTGGGCCCTTTACCTCCCGTTCCCTGCGCCTTGCGTCATAAGTGGCGCCACTTTCGCAGAAGCGGAGAAGTTAAGGGGGACGAAATTAGGAGAGGGGACGAAATATGGGCACTTTGCCCAATGTATATATTTAGTTTAGGCGAAAAATTAATTTGTTCTATTGCTAGAATTTATAATGGATATTTTGTTTGTTTGTTTGTTTCAGGTATAGATATTTTTAAAAAAAGAAATAAAAATTTTATTACAATGCCGATGAAAAGTGTTATATTTTTAATTTGTAGAATTAAATGCTTCGTATGTTTAAATGAATTGGTAAATAGCAACAACAATATAGTTTTAACAATATGACAGTTACAACAATCGTGAAAACATGGAAACTGACCAATAAAACTTGTTTCTTTTGTTGTTGTTCTTGTTATATTTCTTCTTTTTGTCTCCATCACAGGGGAAAATATTTAGTTTTTTATGTAACAATGTCGGATAAAACAATGATTTTTTAAAACGATGACACAACATTAAATATTTTTTACAACAATGTAAAGAAACAATCATGTTCAACAATCAGACTTTTGTTAACAATGTATTTTCCTCGCATGAATCATTTAGCAAACCGAATATTAAATCATTAGTTGGAAATAGAGAGAAAATTTAAAGGGTACATTTATACCAGTTTAAGAAAATTATTTTCATGTCTCCAACAAGTTCGTTACAAAATGATAAGCACTTGGTGATTATTTTTTACTTTTCTATATTATAAATGTTTATCAATATAAATTTTTAGATATATATGGCATAGTATGTGCAGCACTTGTTTATTACAATGCCTGTACATTAGATTCTAATACATTGCAGTGTAAAAAAAAATAATTTCTTTTTATAAATGTGTTATGTTTTTTAATGTGCTTATGAAAGCCGAAGTTGTGGGTACCAGATTATCTCTCTTTTTAGTTATAATACTTTATATAGTATAGCGGATCTCGTTGTAAAGAATATTTGCGAATTTAGAAATACATCTATATACAGTGGCTAGAGATTGATCTACCACAGTGAAAACGGGGATAAATCCCGGAACCCCTAGTTAAAAGTTAACCCTCAAATTATCTGAACTAACAAAATAAAATTATATTTTTAAAATTCAAATTGGAATATCAACAGCATCTATAAGAACAAATTAATAATTCTTCATAACTTACGCCTCATTCAAACATTCGTGTGCCTCCGGTCTAAATGAATAATTTCTTATGTTTTTCTCAATATATAAACATAAATAAAAGCTGAAATTCCTTTAGATATACCTCCGCTCAAAGAACTTACTTTATTTACATATAGCATACATTTAACAAGTAGACAAAAAAAAGCGTGACAAATAAAGCTACTCATGTTTGTTTGTTTTTTGTTGTTGTTGATTTGTTTTGTTTTGCTTCTTTGTCTTTTTTTTTCTACCTTTAAGTATTTAATATATTTTATAATTCAGCATTATAATTATTGACATTAATTTTTAAGTATCTTCATCATTTGTTTCTTCAAATGTTAAATTGATGATGTATGATATTGTTGAAGTAAGCACATTCATTGTTGTATCATCGCCATATTTGTTTATTTTTTTCCTTTGTTAAGGTGGAACTGAAACTGAATGAATGAACTACATTGTCTGAATTGATACATACATTGTTTTGTCGTCGCTTTTTCTTTATTACATTATATATATTTTTCTTTATTACATAATTAAATTAAAGTTGGATTCATGACTAAGTTTTGTAAAATATCAAAACATTGTATTATTATCGAAAACATATAACTGTAATAAATTTTAAAAATCAAAAAACCCGACTGCCGAATTAATTAATTATTTCTCTTCAATGTGAAACTATTTTTTATATTACTTACCTATTTATTTTTTTTATTTACTTGTATCGATGACTTTTAAGTTGTGTTTAATTGTTAGTTCCTATCTATAAACACTGTTTTGACGAGGCCTATAGATATCTATTAAGGTTAGAGTTGCAGTAAAAGCTAGAGATCCTACCTACATAACTTCCAGGTTGTGTAATATTTAAATGAAGCTTCTGACTGTAAAATAGTCAATGAAGCATCGTCTTCATTTTTAAGAACCTATCCAATGATATGCCACTCTCTATCGTGCGTAATTTTTTTTTCGTCTCTACCGCCATCTTTTATTTTACGACCACTATTTTGAATTTATAAAAACAAAAGTTAGCCTATAACCATCGGACGGTTAAGACGAATCGATAGAGATATCATTTATTAAAATCAATCTAGCCGTTGGGATGTTTCGAGGGTATAAAGAAATCCACATACCCAGATATGCATGAAACACATAACCCTTCTTGGCAGTCGGGTAAAAAGCTCTAGCATATAAGGAAGAAATTCAAAAATTGATTACAAAAATCCACCTTTACATACATAATCCAAGTTAGGTTAAATAAAAGTTTGTAAAAAAGATGACATTAAAAGTTGGCTACATTAAAAACAATCTCACTGAAAAAGTATTTTTATATTTGTAAAAGACGTTTTCTCGTAAATTACGCGAAAATATGTACAATAATACTTGAAAATTTTCAGTTCTAGCACATTTATTTTTCTTTTCGTATTGAAATTGAAACAATGTCTATATAAGTAGGCTCCAAAAGCACAAAAGAACAGAAAAACAGTAAGCAATCGTCTGACGTGAATCCGGAAAGAGCATCAAAGAAAAAACCGTAAATAACCAGTCGCCGGTGATAACACATCTGTCCCAAAAAAGAAAATCATTTTGATAGAATCATACAACAGACTACAAATTTATAAAAGATAAACATACAAATTTGTCTATTAAAAATGATTTTTTTCGCAAAAAACCTTTCTTAAATATACTGACCTACCGAAATTTTACTCGGCAAATATAATTAAATGTAATATACTCGGCAAATTATATAATATACTCGGATATAGTATATTATATGCTATCTTATATATCCTAATATACTATATAATATACTATCTTATATCCCACTCGGATATATATTATATTATATATCCCCTTCACAAAAATCCATTTTTTAAACAGTTCCCTTCACAAAATTCCTCTTGATAAAAAAGACCCCTTCACAAAATTCATTTTAGTAAATCAGGCCCTTACACAAAATTCCCTTTAATTAAATAGAGCCTTTAAAAAATGTCATTCCATAAAAACATATTCTTTATTAATTGTTTTTATTTTGTTAGGTTTCAAAATGTGCAATTTTTAAATAAAACACTTTTACCAGAAAAGAAAATTTCAGCAGAAGGACGTAAGTTATTATTGATAAAAGCTTCGTTCGAATTTGAGTTACTGAATTTTACCTTTCATTATAAAATGTTATTTCTCACAACAATATAATAAATTTCACAAAAATAAATTTCACTTTTCACAAACTGGGCCCCGAGAAAAAAAAAAAAAAAACTGCATCGATCCCTGGTATATAATTAATATCCAATGTAGATAAGAAATTAAATATATATTTTGTTTCAATTTCTAATTTAAAATTCTTATTTGTTTCAGGTACAGATATTTTTAAAAGATGAATTAAAAATATGAAAGCCTTCAAACACTAGGAAAACAAAATGCGGAAGTGATATGTTTCGAGATGTGTTTCGAGAGAGGATGGAGGGCGTGGTCACGAAACGAAGAAAAGAAGATTGTAGAAATATCGGAGGTATGTTAATAAATAATAAGAAATTAAATTTATATTTTGTTTGAATTTCTAATTTAAAATTCTTATTTGTTTCAGGTATAGATATTTGTAAAGAAGGATTAAAAATATGTGTCCCTCCAAATTTGAGAAAAACAAATGAAGGAATAATTCTCAAGTTAACAAGAGAAAAGTGTCAAGTGAAGATGAAAGAGATGACCACAAAACAAAGAAAGAGAAGTTCACGTGAATACCAGAGGTGTGAATCAATTTATAAAAGAAAGAAGTTGCTTATCTTTTCTTTTCTTTTTCTTTTTTTTATTAGCTTGAATACATATTTTTAAAAACTTGTTTGTTTAAGGTGTAAATATTTTTATAAGATGGATTAAATATATATATATCTTCGAATATGAGAGAAAAATGAGAATGTAATCTATAAGTTAAAAGGACAAACTTTTCAAGTGTTAATGCAACAGATGACTACGAAACGAAGAAAAAAAAGATCGAAGGAAAATCGGAGGTATGTTATTTCACTATGCATAATAAATGAAATTCATATTTAATTTCAATTTCTAATTAAAAACTATTTTTTGTTTCAGGTATGGATATTTTTAAAAGAAAAAAAAAATGTCTATCCCTCCAAATTTGAGAAAAAAGAACAAATTAAGAAGGATTCCGCAAATTATCAAGAGAAAAGTGTTAAGTGAAGAAGAACGAGGTGACCAAAAACAAAGAAAAAAAGTTCACATGAATATCGGAGGTATGAATCAATTTATAAATTTATAATAGAAAGAAGTTACTTTTTTTTTTTTTTTTTTTTTTTTTTTTTTTTTTTTTTTTTTTGACTTGAATTCATATATTAAAAAAATTGTTTGTCTCAGGTGTAAATATTTTTATGAGATGGATTAAATATACACATATCTCCGAATTTAAGACAAAAATGAGGATGTAATCTATAAGTTAACAGGACAAACTTTTCAAGTGTGAGTAAACAGATGACTACAAAACGAAAAAAAGATAGGAATATCGGAGGTATGTTATTTCAGCATGCATAAGAAATTAAATTTATATATATTTTTTTATTTCTAATTTAAAATTCTTATTTGTTTCAGGTATAGATATTTTTAAAAGAAGTATTAAAAATACGTATTCCTCCAAATTTTAGAAAAAACAAATGAAGGAATAATCTGCAGATTAACAAGAGAAAAGTTTCAAGTGAGGATGAAAGAGATGACAGAAAGACAAAGAAAGAAAAGTTCACATGAATATCGGAGGTATGAATCAATTAATTATAGAAAGAATTTAAATTTTTCTTTTGCTAGAATTCGTAATATAAAGAACTTATTTGTTTCAGGTGTAAATATTTTTTGAAGATGGATTAAAAATGTGTATCTCTCCGAATTTAGTGGGCCCCACCAGTGGCTGAGAGGTTCTGCTCTCAAAGCTGGTGGACGAGAGGTGCTGGGTTCGAACCCAATCGTGCCCGTCGACCTAATCGTTCGTGGTTTTCTTCGAGCCATGGATTTCCATGCGTAAATACGGGTTAGGTTCCCTTAGAAAGACCCCCACGTAGGGCACTCCCCCCTTGGGCCTATATCCTTAGTGTAAATAATCGGCCGTCAAAAATCAACCAACCATCAACCAACCGAATTTAGTGGAAAAATGAGGGTGTTATCTGTAAGTTAACATGACAAAAATATCAAGTGTGCATCCAACAGATGACTACAAAACGAAGAAAAAAAAAAAGATTGCATTAATACCGGAGGTATGTTAATTCACTATGCATAATAAATTAAATTTATATTTTGTTTGAATTACTAATTTGAAATTCTTATTTGTTTCAGATATAGATATTTTTTAAATGAGGATTAAAAATATGTATCCCTCCAAATTTGAGGAAAATAATGAAGGAATAATATGGAAGTTAACATCAGAAAAGTTTCAAGTGAGTATGAAAAAGATGGCCACAAAACAAAGAAAGAAAAGTTCACATGAATATCGGAGGTATGAATATATCTATAATAGAAAAAATTTATATTTTTCTTTTGCTTAAATTCGTAATTTAAAAACTTATTTGTTTCAGGTGTAAATATTTTTAACAGATGAATTAAAAATATGTATCCCTCCGAATTTGAGAGAAAAAAGGAGGATGTAATCAAGATCTTAAAAGGAAAAAAACTTTAAAGTACTTTTGCAACAGATGAGCATAAAAAGAAGAAGGAAGAGATGGTAAGAATATCGGAGGTATGTATATATTTGGTATGAGTAAGAAATTAAAATTGTCTTTTGCTGGAATTTATACATTAAAACATATTGTTTCAGGTATAGACATTTTTCAAAAAATGGATTAAAAATATGTATCCTTATGAATTTGAGAATAAAATGTTAATTTAATCAATAACAGGAAAAACGTTTCAATTGTGGATGTAGGAGATGACCACAAAAAGAACAGAGGAGAGATTGTAGGAATATCGGAGATATGCGCATATTAAATGTGGGAAGAAATAAAATTTTTCTTTTTGCTTGAATTTATAATTAAAAACCCTATTTATTTCATGTACAGATACTTTTCAAAGGTGTATTAAAAATATGTATTCCTCCGAATTTGAGGAAACAAAATGAATGAGAAGTGTTGAATTTACAATTGAAAATTCTTATTTGTTTTAGGTATAGCCTCTTTTTAAAGAAGGATTAAAAATATTCATCCTTTTAAATTTGAAAAAAATAATGAGGGAATAATTCAGAAATAAACAAGAGAAAAGTTTCGAATAAGAATGAAAGGAATGAGGAAGAAACTAAGAAAGAAAAGTTCGCATTAATATAGAAGGTATTAATAAATTTATTGTAGAAAGAAGTTTCATTTTTCTTTTGCTTGATTGATAATTTTAAAACCATATTTCTTTCAGGGATAAATAATTTAAAAAAAAAAAAAAAAAAAAGAAGGGTTAAAAATATGTATTCCTTGAATTTCGTCGGAAAATTACTGTGTAATCTATAATATATGTTAACAAGACCAAAATTTCAAGTATAGTTGAAACAGATGACAACAAAACGAAGTAAAAAAATCCCTTCCGGCTCGGACTACAGGCGCAGGTAGATTTCGAAGTTAAATGCTAATTTCCACAGCAAAAACAAAATCATGATTAGAGCTAAATCCACTTTAACAATTTTATCTAGCCGCTTTTGACGAGTTTTTATTTCATTTTTAGGTGCGTTCGTAATTATATAAACACGTAGCACCTATAGTCGTCGTTCAGTCCGTCCGTCTGTCTGTCTGTCTGTCCGCATATAACAGAGCAAAAACTACCCAACCGAATGGTCTGAAATTTTTAATGTATGTTTGTTGCAAAATTTATTCGAGCCATTTCAAATTTTATGAAAATCGGATGCATAGTTTAATTACAGGGACAGTCAAAAGTTTTTCTTTACATTACGGCCAATGAGAAAAATTATTGCAAATGCATTTTAATGATGTTACAGCCTTCCGAATGGTCTGAAATTTTAAATATATAATTGTTTCAAAATTTTGTCGAGCCATTTCAAATTTTATGAAAATCGGATGCATAGTTTAATTACAGGGACAGTCAAAAGTTTTTCTTTACATTATGGCCAATGGGAAAAATTATTGCAAATGCATTTTAATGATGTTACAGCCTTCCGAATGGTCTGAAATTTTAAATATATAATTGTTTCAAAATTTTGTCTAGCCATTTGAAATTTTAGGAAAATCGGATGTATAGTTTAATAACAGGGACAGTCAAAAGTTTTCCGTTACATTACGGCCAATAGGGAAAAAATATTGCAAGTGCGTTTTAATGATGTTACAGCCTTCCGAATGGTCTGAAAATTTAAATATATAATTGTTGCAAAATTTTGTCGAGCCATTTCAAATTTTATGAAAATCGGATGTATAGTTTAATTACAGGGACAGTCAAAAGTTTTCCGTTACATTACGGAGAATGGGAAAAAAATTATTGCAAGTGCATTTTAATGATGTTATAGACTATGCACTTATGAAATTAAAAAATATATACATTGAGTACAATATGGGGTACAAAAAATAATTATAAAACTAGTTATAGCACGAACGCACCTCATTTGCCACGTTTGACGAGCAATTTCCGACTTGTTATATAATATATGGTTTTATCAGAATCATTTTAAGTCGGTATTAAAAAAAAATATTTTTCCATGCTCAACAACTCGAAATTTTCTGGGACATTTTAAGATTCATTTTTAAAAGAAGAAAAAAAATGAAACTTGCTGACGTGATTTTTGAAGAGATTTATAAGCGACTTATGTTTTATTTTTTGTTCAATTAATTAAAACTTCATTTATAAACAATTATTTTGTAAGCAGGACAATATTTATCGTTTCCAACACAGTCGCTTTGGGAAATTAGTTTCAAAATGTCCACTTTGACATAATTTTTTGAAATATATTCTGCCTCTATCAAAACATCGACCATTACGGTACATTATATAGTTTCTGAATAAGAGAATCTACCGATTGGAGGTGTTTGAGAGCAAAAATGAATTTAAAAATGAGTTAGAAAATAAGCAGTTTGGATTTGAATACACCCTTAATACGATGATTTATTTTCTCCAACCGCTATGAATTTTTAATTTGTTTTTGCTGTAAGAATTGGTCCTATCAAAAACTTGTCAGTATAAATGTCGTAGATAATATTAAGAAGATATATAATAAATTGATGCGGATTTTATATCTTGTGAATGGACAAAGTTATGAATTTTTTTTCTTATTCAACTCCCCCTTTTTATTTTCGTTTAAAATTTTTTTTCGATACAAATTTGGTCCTATCAAAAACTTGTCAATATAAAAGTTGTAAATAATATTAAGAAGATTTAAAATAAATTTAATTGAATTTGATATCTTGAGAATTAATTGAATTGCGAAGTTATGATTTTTTTCTACCAAAAACACCAATTTTTGCACCCCTTGAGCTCATTTTTAATTTTATCAAAAAACTGTGATACATAAATTTTTACCCTATTTTTAGAAGCAATAAAAACTTTAAACTGATTTGATATATACAAAATTAAGACGTTACGGGAGTTTTTCAGTTTTCACAAAACCCGTCCCTATTCCGACCCTCTTGGTCCGATTTTGCCCATTGACTTACTTGACCGAGATTTTATGCCCCTTGATTTTATGTATCAGTTTGGAAGAGATTTGTGCAGAATTATGGAAGTTGTCGTGTCATAAAAAAGTGATAGATATATATATACATATATCCTTGACAACGTAATTCAATATATAAGCATTTCCATTATTTGTCGGTGTCCACTTTCTTATTTTTCTTCCATAATAATTCTTATAATAAATTAATAAAAAAAAAATTTATACTTACAGCTTTAATTCATAATATTACGGTTTTTGATGGTGGTAGGTTATGTTTAATTAATGGTTATATATATATATATATATATATGTATATATATATATGTATATATATAATAAATTTGAAATCACAAATATATGAATAAATTGGTAAAGCTTATATATATATAAAGTTTTTTACTGAGGGAGGTTTTGGGTTCTAGGGGTCGTGATGAGTGTAGATCTGCTAAAATTTTTCAGAAATTCCAACATAGGGGAGAATGTAACAGATAGTATTTCATACGAAATCTACCTAAAATTGCAAGAATATCGGAGGTATGTCGTTTCACTAGGGATAAAAAATTAAATTTGTATTTTATTTAAATTTCTACTTTAAAATTCTTTTTTGCTTCAGGTATAGATATTTTTAATGGGAGGATTAAAAATAGGTATCCCTCCAAATTAAAAAAAAATGAAGAAATAATCTGTAAGTCAACAAGAGAAAAGTTTGTTTCAAGTAAAGTTGAAAGAGATGACCACAAAACAAAGAAAGAAAAGTTCGCATGAATGTCGGAGGTATGAATCGATTTATTATAGAATTAATTTAAATTTCTCTTTTGCTTGAATTCATAATATAATAAACTTATATGTTTGAGGTGTAGATATTTCTCTACGAATTTGGGAAAAAAATGTTGGTGTAATCTATAAGTGTAGCTGCAACAGATGACTACGAAACGATGAGAAAATTAAATTTAAAAAAATCAAAACCCCAACTGATTAAAAAGCGAACTAATTCATTATTTCTCATCAATGTGAAACTATTTTTTATATTACTTACCTATTTTTTTATTTACTTGTATTGATGGCTTTTAAGTTGGGTTTAATTGTTAGTCCCTATCTATAAACACTGTTTTGAAGAGGTCTATAGATGTCTATGAAAGTTAGAGTTGCAGTATAGCTAGAGATCCTACCCACACAACTTCCAGGTTGTGTAATATTTAAACGGATCTTCTGACTGCAAAATAGTCAATGAAACATCGTCTTCATTTTGAAAGACCTATCCAATGATATGCCACTCAATAGGATGCGTACAAAATTTTTTTCGTCTCTACCGCCATTTTGTAATTTACGGCCGCAATTTGGAATTTATGAAAACAAAACCTGGCCTATAACCATCAGACGATTACGACGAATCGATAGACACCTCATTCATTAAAATTCATCCAGCCGTTTGGGTGTTTCGAGGGTATAACGAAATCCAGATACCCAGATACGCGTGAAACACATAACCCTTCTTGGCAGTCGGGTAAAAAAAGAGTGTAGGAATATCGGAGGTTTGTTATCTTACTATGAATAAGAAATAAAATTTGTATTTTGTCCTAATTCCTAATTTAAAATTCTTATTTGTTTCGAATATAGAAATTTTTAAAAGATGGATTAAAAATATGAAAACCCACAAACGCTGGGAAAACAAAATCAGGAAGTAATGTGGAAGTTAACAAGAGAAATGTTTTGAGAGAAGATGAAAGACGTGGTCACGAAACGAAGAAAAAAAAAAGATTGCAGGAATATCGGAAGTATGTTAATTCACTATGCATAAGAAATTAAATTGATATTTTGTCCAAATTTCTAATTAAAAATTATTATTTGTTTCAAGTATAAATATTTTTAAAAGGAGGATTAAAAATATGTATCCCTCCAAATTTGACAAAAATCAAATGAAGGAATAATCTGCAAGTTAACAAGAGAAAATTTTCAAGTGAGAATGAAAGAGATGACCATAAAACAAAGAAAGAAAAGTTCACATGAATATTGGAGGTATGAATCAATTCGTAACAGAAAAAAATGCATTTTTCCATTAGCTGAATTCGTAATTTAAAAAACTTCTTTGTTTCAGATGTAAATATTTTTAAAAGATAGATTAAAAATATGTATCTTTTCGAATTTGGGGGAAATAAAGGGTGTAATCTATAACATAATAGAACAGGACAAAAATTTCAAGTGTGGATGCAACAGATGACAACGAAACCAAAAAAAAAGTTATTGTAGTAATATTTGAGGTATGCAGTGGTGGAAAATTGGCGCAGAGGAGGAGCCTATTGGCACCACTAATTTTTTATTGTGTACTTCGCCTTAATAAAAACTCGGAAATTCTGTTATTAGATAAGCCGAAAAATACTACCAAAACTTAGTGGTGTTAATAGGCTCCGCCTCTGCGCCAATTTTCCACCACTGGGTATGTTATTTCACTACGGATAAGAAATTAAATTTATACTTTGTTTGAATTTCTAATTTAAAATTCTTATTTGTTTCAGGTATAGATATTTTTAAAAAGGTGATTAAAAAAAGTGTCCCACCAAATATGAGAATAAAGAAAATGGAGGAATATTTCTGAAATTAACAAGAGAAAATTTTAGAACGAGAATGAAAAAAGTGAACACGAAACGAAACAGTAAAAGTTCAGATTAATATAGGAGGTATGAATAAATTTATTGTAGAAAGAAGTTTCATTTTTCTTTTGCTTGAATTCATAATTTTAAAACGATATTTCTTACAGGAATAAATATTTCTGAAAGAAGGATTAAAAATATGTATTTTTAGAATTTCCGAGGAAAATGCGGGTGTAATCTTGAAATTAACAGGAAAAAAATTAAAAGGACGGATGCAAGAGATGACTGCAACAATAAGAAAGAAGAGGTTATACGAATATAGGAAACACGTATATATTTAGTACACGTAAGGAATTAATTTGTTCTATTGCTATAATTTATAATTGATATTTGTTTTTGTTTTTGTTTCTGTAATGTATATTTTTAAAAGATGAATTAAACCTATATATCACTCCTACTTTTAAAAGAAAATTATGGAGTAATTTTTGAAGTTAACTGGGGAAAAGTTGCAATTGATGTTTAAGCAGGAGACCACAAAAGAAAAAAAAAGCGGCCCTACGTATATCTGTGGTATATATATAATTATTATGGATAAGAGATTAATATTTTCATTTAGCTGAATTTATAATTTAAAAACCTTATTTGTTTCAAGCATAGATATTTTTAAAAGATGTATTAAAAATGTGTATACCTCAGAATTTGAGACAACAAACTGAAGGAATGATGTGGAAGTTAACCAGATAAAAGTTTCATGAGACAGAGTAAACAAGATTAGCATGAAATGAAAAAAAAAATTGCGCGAATATTGGAGGCATGTGTAGTATATTTACTATGCAAAAGAAATTAAACGTTTATGTTGTTTGCCCTTATAAGTCAAAATTTGTTTTTGTTTCGGGTGCAGATATTTTTAAAAGATTAAAAATACGTATCCTTTCAAATTTGAAAATTAAAATGAAAGAAGTTAACAAGAGAAAAGTTTCAAATTATTAAAGATAAAACCACGAAAAGAAAAAAAGAAGAATTCGCCCGAATATCGGAGTTCCGAATACATTTATTGTAGTAAGTTGCACTTCTTTCTGATATAGATAATTTTTAAAGATGGAATATAAATATGTGAATTTGAGAAAACAAAATGATGGGGTAATGTGTAAGTTAAAATGATAAAACTTTCAAGACAGGATGATTAACAGATGGGTAAAAGGTATGGACCATATTCTCCCTTGGATTCGAGGCTACAAAAATTCGTTTGCTTGGGAATAGCATTTGTGGCAAAGCAAAAGACAATATTTTTATTTATTCGATCGTTTTCATCGGCAGACGACTTCTGTGACGAACTGAAACAACTCTTCTCCGATGTTTTCTTTTGTTCGACGCTAGAGTTTGTGTGTACATTCGAATGTTGTCGACACCAAGATGTGTTTTCTTACTTTGTAAATAGTTTAATTTTAAAGTTTTAATTAAAGTAAATTTTTCATAATCTTCAGCACATCTTTCTGCCTGCTACAAAAACTGGTAACCCTGTTTACACGAATGGAGCTAGACATAAAATAATTTCTTCTTAAATTATTTCTCTGCAAAGCTGAAAAGTTATGGTTTTCATAAACAGGTATGAGATTTTCGAATGTTTATCTCCCGGTTGCATTTATCCTCTGAGGCATTATTTTTAATTGTTTCATATTTTGAGTAAATATTTGGTTTTGTTCAGAACTTTGATATTTACGTTGATATTTTATTTATTTTTGTTACTATAAAGAATGCCTGCCGATATTCCAACTGTGTCTAATGCGGATGGAAATGGAAATATAGAATGTGGTAGAGTGTCGGTAAAGGTTCCTAATTTCTGGCCTAATAATGCTAAGTTATGCTTTGTGTAGTTGGAAGCTAGTTTTAGATTGGCAGGAATATCCGTCGGACAAACTAAATTTGATCATTTGGTTCTTTATTGGATGCCGAAACATTATTGTTTGCAACAGATATTCTTTCTACACCGCCAGAGGATCCGTATAGCGCTCTTAAGTCTTAAAACACGGTTATTATCGGAATTTGAAGTTTCTCAAAATCGGAAAGTAAAGATACTGTTTGAATATTTTGAACTGGGTGATAGGTCCCCCTCAATGTTGTTGCGTAAAATGAGAGAATTAAGTTAGAATCATGTTGACAATGATTTTTTGAAAAAATATATGGCTTCGCAGGTTACTGTTATCGGTGCAAACTATTTTGTCGGTCAGTTCTGAGGGTTTAAATAAATTGGCGGAAATGGCAGATAAATGCACGCAGGTTAGTGTTAATTCTCTCGATGTGGCCGCCCCTCCGGGTGGTTCCGAACCGACACCTTGAGTGGGGGATTAGACCGGAAGCCCGGCCGAGTTCGTTGTGTACGAATGGGAGGGGCCCGGATGGGGGCGAATCGCTACCTCCTCGAGAGATTCAACTCCGACAGATGTTGGGTCCGGTGGCCACGGGTAACGGACATTGTGCATAGGGCCGTAGCCCGCCTCGGTGGGTTGTCGAAAGTGCGGTCCTCCAGCAACCAGGTTCTCTGGTCAAGCCGGATAGCGACGTTCCATAACCTGATCCCAGAGCCGGCCATAGACCGGGTGGTGACTCTGGGCAAAGGGTAGCCAAAGCGATAGGACCCCATCCACCTATTGACTAAGAGAGAGCCTGAGGTGTGAGTGAGGGCTTTGTAGTGGAAAGTCCTTGGTGCTCGCGGGACCGCCATGCAGAGACTCCCGGAGCAACCGAAGGGCGAGGGTTTCGGATAGCGCCCAGGTTACTTTTTGACTTGGGTGGCTCATCCCTCCAAGGACCGCAGCTGAAGCAGTTGTGAGCCGACCCTAAGGTTGGTAGAGTTTGGCGGTGCCCCCGTTGACCAAGGAGCGGTCGCGTGGGGAGGCCAGTATGGCTCTGGTTGCTCCATGCCGTCCCGTGACCCTTGGGAGGGGGTCGGCCGGCAGGTCCACCATCGAACACTGTCCCCGCGGGGAAACGGGCTGGAGGCTCGCCAGTAACGCGGCGGCTCATCGTGCCTCAGAGGAACTCTTGGTCCGATCTAGGTCCTTCGTGTCTATGCGATACTGGAGTTTGCCTCGCCCAGTGATGAGGACCTAGAGGTGTCTCCACCTAATTTTCGAACGCACTAACAAAGGTAGCGGTCGGTCAGGGGTCTTCGGGCCTGGGTACCCTCGACGACCGTGAGGTAAGGTAGTGGTGGGCGGTCTTCTGTCGGCCTCCGCTGGCTTCTCTGTCTTCGGGGTCGAGTCGGCGGGGGCGGGCGGGACTCCGTTCCATCCAACCCCCTAGCGAGGTGGAGTCTATTCCGTCTAGGTGGAGCTTTCCGTGCCCGCCTGGGGTCGCTAACAGCACCTAGTTTGGGCCAACTGGTTCCCGACGTGATCCACGAGGGGTTCCGTCGGTCGAGCCGGGTGGTCTGGGCGAAAAGCCCGGAGCTGGGTCACTTTACGGCCGGAGGGACTTTCCCCGTCCTCCCGGGTTTTCAAGCTAGGGGCCCTTCATAACCTTCCTATCGGCTGGCCCACATAAATGTCTTTGCCGGAAAATGGTATTTGATTTTGGGGGCCTTCCGTAAATCAAATTCGGGTCGGGAAGCCTCGGTTCAATTCGTGGGCCCAGCGTCTTTATAGGCATCTGGTTCCCGCAGGGCTTGTGGGGTCTACCGGCTCGAGTAACCAAGTTTACGGACCACTTGGTTTTTCTGGCTGGGTGGTGAGGACTGTTGTAGCGGCTGTTCGTCTCTTCTTGGGAATAGCCGTCGTTGCGTGCGCTGGGCAGCGCGTCGGCTTGGCCGGGGTCGCAGGGATCGCCTTGATGGGGCGTGTCTAGCGGCGACCTTCGGGACGCGTCGCGGGGCACGTTTCTCGGGTGGTCTCAGCCGGACAAATGGACCTGCAAGGGTCTAGGACCGGAAGACGGTCCCAATTTTTGGGGGGCGCCCACCGTCTTAATTCTCTGGATTCGTGAGGGTCTGAAGAGGCGCAGCTTAATCAGCTAAAATTGCAAGTCGAGGGACTTTCAAAGTTGGTTAGTTCAGGTTCTTGTCCACCTTCACCTAGAAAACCATACCGACGGAACTCATTTAATTCAAAGGATAGAGCATGTATAGACGGATGGCTAGGTTGGTATCATTTTCGTTTTAGAAAAAAGGCGCTAAAATGTGTCTCTCCGTGTGCTTACCAACCAAAAAACGATCACCACTCGCAGAAGTAGCTGCGGCTACTGCACGTACGGGCTTGAGTCGCAGACTTTATGTTTCTGATAAAATTACGCAGTCCACCCGTAAGGCATGGTGACGTCACGGCGACGTCGTTGTGAAGTCACACTGTGATTTTGTGACCGTCGATGTGACGTCACGTGACGTGGATGTGACGTCACAGTGACTAGAATGCGAGGTCGTTATGGCCGTTTTAGAGGTCGTTTGTGACGTAACATTGTGACCACTCTGTGAAGTCACGGTGTGACTAATTTGTGAAAAGTGTGTCATTTGTGACTATTTTGGCATTAACTTTGTGACGAACCTGTGACGAAAGTGACAATATTTTGAAGTCACACTGTGACCAATTTGTGAAATATGTGTCATTTGTGACGAACTTGTCATAAACTCTGTGATGATTTCAAATGAAAATCAAATTTCAAATTAATTGCTTAAAAGGCGCAAAGGCGAACTAGTGAAAAAGATTCCATGCTGGAACTCGAACCCGGGCCATCAGTATAGCGCACTTACATTCTACCGACTAAACCACATGGAACGATACCCAGCCTGGAAAATTTCTCACTATTACATGTTGGCAAGGCTACAAGCGCAGCACAAGATGCAATATTTATCGTCAGCCACCGACATGGCGCAAACACGAAACTTAATTAAATCCAGCATCGATTGAAACTATATTAATACTTGGAAATTTTTTTCTGAGAGAACCATTCGCCTTGCACACAATATTTCAAATGAAAATCAAATTTCAAATTAATAGTGTAAAAGGCAATTTTAATTTGAAATTTGATTTTCATTTGAAATACTGTATGCAAGGCAAATGTTTCTCTCTGGAAAATTTTCCAAGTATTAATATAGTTTCAATCGATGCTGGATTTAATTAAGTTTCGTGTTTGCCCCATGACGGTGACTCACGATAAATATTCCATCTTGTGCTACATTTGTAGCCTTGCCAACATGTAATAGGGAGAAAATTTTCAGGCTGGGTATCGTTCCATGTGGTTTAGTCGGTAGAATGTGAGTGCGCTATACTGATGACCCGGGATCGAGTCCCGGCGTGGATATTTTTCACTATGTTGGCCTTTGCGCATTTTAAGCAATTTATTTGAAATTTGAATTTCATTTGAAATATTGTATGCAAGGCGAATGTTTCTCTCTGGAAAAATGTCCAAGTATTAATACTGTGATGATTCTTGTCATAAAAATTACGATAATTTTAAAGTAAAGTTTTGTTTGAAATATAAAATTTTATCTTTTTACCGTACTTTTTAGCAAGATATCACTATTTTGGAGTCCTATTCTTCTAAAATATTTTTAATTTTCCATTTAAAAAACAATGCTTATTAACTGACATCTTTTTTTATTAAGTTCTAAGCTTGATGTTGAATTCAAGCTTAATATTAAGAATGTGTAAGCTTTTTTTAATGTGTTATGATTTGTGATTGCTTTATTAAATACGAACATGAAGTCTAACGGACATTAATACAACTGTTACTTATAGAACTACATGATAAGTCCTATTTATTTAAATTTTTTATTCCCATATATATTGTATTTTGTGAATATGAGCTAATTAGATTTGGTATGTTTTATATGAAAAGACTGATCTGGGAAATAGAAACAACAAGTAAGATATATTATGCGTTAGGCATAGATTATAAAATACTTTCCAACTCTTTCTAAATGTTTTAACAAGACATCTGGGGAAATAACGTAAATAAGATAACTAAAAACATGTATAATAATCACTTATAAACAAAGTAAGTTAAATAATGCTATAAAAAGTGATAGAAATATCTTTATTAAGACTTACGATCGTTTCATCGCACAATCGGCGACATTTTCAAAATCAATCATAATAGAAAATATTTTCACATAACTTAAAAACAATAATATAGTAAACAATGTCACGAGACATGAAGCATAATGAAAATATTGCAACCATAAAATAAAATAAAAATTAAATTAGCTATTTGCGAGCGTGGATTAATTTTCACATAATTTAAAAACAACATGCTAAACAATGTCACGAGACATCAAGCATACAGAAAAACATTGCAAAACATAAAATAAAATAAATTAACTTGGCTACTTGCGAGTGTGGATTAATTTTTACTATTGTTTCTACAATTACTTAGTATCTCTTTCCAAATTCTAGGCAAATCAAGGGACACAGAATCGTTGCAAATATTCTCGTTGCGTAAAAATATTTCTATTGATTCTCGGACTATGGATGGTAAATAAAATCTTGATGGATAAATTAACTTGCTATTTTTAAATTCAATCTGTAAAGGTTCTTCGCTGTATAATCTGGCCAAAGCTGTGGTTCTTCTATTGTATTTGATGTCTGCTATATGTTCTTTGATTCTAGTTTTAAGTTTTCTGCTTGCCATACCTATATAAAACTGCTTTGTTCCATCTTCTTTGGTGAAAGGTATTTCGTATACTCCTGCTAATTGGTTGGACTCAATTTGATCTATTTTCTTGCATACTAATTTTTTTTTTTTTTTTTTTTTTTTTCATGGATGGTTTTGCGAGAAGTCCGAGAATCAATAGAAATATTTTTACGCAACGAGAATATTTGCAACGATTCTGTGTCCCTTGATTTGCCTAGAATTTGGAAAGAGATACTAAGTAATTGTAGAAACAATAGTAAAAATTAATCCACACTCGCAAGTAGCCAAGATAATTTATTTTATTTTATGTTTTGCAATGTTTTTCTGTATGCTTGATGTCTCGTGACATTGTTTAGCATGTTGTTTTTAAATTATGTGAAAATTAATCCACGCTCGCAAATAGCTAATTTAATTTTTATTTTATTTTATGGTTGCAATATTTTCATTATGCTTCATGTCTCGTGACATTGTTTACTATATTATTGTTTTTAAGTTATGTGAAAATATTTTCTATTATGATTGATTTTGAAAATGTCGCCGATTGTGCGATGAAACGATCGTAAGTCTTAATAAAGATATTTCTATCACTTTTTATAGCATTATTTAACTTACTTTAAGATAACTAAGTAAACATGTAAACGCGTAAAACATTTGAAAAACTGATTTACGCAGTTACCATCTACTAAGGTGTAAAAAAATCATAATTTTTTTTTAAAAAATAAAAAAAAAATCGGATTTTTTTATTTAAATCAGGTTTTTTTGATTTAAATCAGATTTTTATGATTTTTTTCCCAGCGTTCAAATACTGAATAGCTATCATGTGTTTTAGGTTTCCAAAACAATTACACCACTAATTGCTAACATAATCTATGTTTTTACACTTTAATTAATAAAATTATAATTGTTACTTAGTAATTACAGAAATAAAAACTGCAAATTAGTAGTTTCATTAGGTAGTATTATACAATAATGTTATATACATTAATATTGTAATAATTATGTAAAACTTTATAAATACTAGTGATACTTAACATTTATGAAAATTATTAACTGCATTTTATATTAAATAGCTAACATTACTTCAAATTAATTATTAAACAATCAACTTTCTAATTAGGAACATATTATACATTTTTAAGCCTTAATTATTAAAATGATAATAATTCATTTTAGAAAGAAAAAGGGACAGGATGCTAGTTCAAAAAACGGGCACTATTTCATGAGGAAATATATTACTAATGTGTTTAGTAATGATGTAAGGAAAAAAAAAAGAATATTTTTTAGCATTATAAGTAAAGTGTCCTTAATTTTTAATTATTTTATGAATAACAAATTGAAAAATACAATTAAATAACATATTTTAATAATATCCTGTTTTTTCTAAAGAAATAAAGTTCCATATTTTTGCAAGATTTTTTCCACATGAATTTAGAATACTGTTGAATGGGGAAGTTTTTTACAAGAAATCTCTGGCTACAACTACAGGTAAATTTCAACTTTTTTTTTTCTTTTTTTAAGGCAGGGTGCATTTTGCCAATTTCAAAAGGGGCATGGTGTGGCACCATTAAAAAAAAATGGCCTAGAAGAAGCAGTATAAGTAATTACAGAATTAATAAAAACTGCAAATAAGTAATTTCATTAGTTAGTAGCACAAATAACAAAACTAACAAATATTATTTGCAGCTCATTTTGCATTTGTATTTAGGAAAATTTCTGTAAACCACCAAAATCTATACTTACACACATGTACGTGTATGCTAACCAAAAAAAAAAAAAAAAAAAAGAAAATGAGTTAAACCCATTCATATAGAATAAATATAAGTTAGCCACTAATATCTGAAATCCTCAAAATATTTAACTAACAGCATTATTACCTCTATTAGCTTTCAATGGTTCAATTTTTTAATATATATGAGTTACAATAATAATAATAATAATAATAATAATAATAAACATTTATTTAACCTATACCAAAGAAGCTCTTGCTGTGGTTAGCATTTTTATACCAATTATTTCTTTTTCTCTTATGCATCCATTTACAATTTAGCTGCTGAGCAGATGTCATTCTTTCATTCTTCTTTAACTTGAGATTGCTATTAATTACTATTTATTCTTTTACTTGTAGAAATGTAATTATACTTGCTATGTGTATTTTATATAAAATAATGCATAAATTGATTACCTAAAGGGAATTATGACATTGCAAATTATGTTAGATTTAAATATCATTTTTAAATGAAACTGTTTTAATTTGGATAAAAACTTAAAAACAATGCTTTTTACAAACTCAACTGTTTTTAATTTTTTTACAATACTAATGAATTAAGCTTTGAAACAATTGTTTAAAGCTCTTTTTTTGTTTATTCATAAGTCAAAATACCTGTAGAAACTTTCAAATTATGTTCATGTTAGATTTTAATACTTTTTTTGACATTTTAAACATTTAGAAAATTTTTGATTTTAATTAATGATTTTTTTTTTAAATCGGTTGATTAAAATCATGATTTAATCGCTGATTTAAATCAACCGATTAAAATCGTTGACACCCTACCATCCACAGCCAAATATGTTTTCTAATTCTTTTAAACAGTCCTGTATTTGATCTGTAGATTGATATATATATACTATATAATGGAAAAATTTAGTTTATCAAGGAAACGCATAACAGGTTGAAATTCTCTTTCAGCAATTTATACTAATATATGGAAACATACTTAAATAATTTTGTACAACCCTGTAGTTTACCTAGAACCTTTATTACACGCCACTATTTAGTTAAAATTTAGTTCAAGCTAAAACACTCTTAAAACTGCTGAAATCACATTTCCAGAAATTATAATTCATAGACGGCAACGTATCCAATTCTTTGCGTGACCCTGCATATCATTTTATCTATCTACTACAAACATTTCTTAGTAATTTAAATACAGTGCAGCATTAAAATGCATAACTTATTTAAAAACCACCTTTAAGCAATACCCAGTAACCCTTATGAATACTTTTGTATAGTCCTGTATATGAATTATAGCATATATATATACACCATATACTATGCATAAATGTAGTGAATCATAAAAGTGCATATCATAATTAAAAATGTATTTCCAGCAATCATCGCTAATGAACAGTACTTCGGATACAATATAGTATCTGAAATATTTTGTGTGTCCCTGTAAATGCTATATACACTTCGTATTATACATGAAATAATTCATAGTATGTAAACCTCAACGACGTATATCAATTTCATTACATATCAAATAGATTAACATAAATAAAGTACGCCGCAAACAATTCCCTCCACTCCTATATCATTATGTATTGGAATTCCTTTTTTAGCCCTGTAAATGAACAATAACTATTTTTTGCATCGCATATTCTATGAATGCACATTTTAGTGCGCTTCATAAATGCATATCAATTTTATTCTGTTTGAAAGCGTGTAAAATCATTAAAAATCATTTGAAACGATTTTTTTCCCACAGGCCGTAATGTAATGGAATACAATTGACTGTCCCTGTAAATAAACTAAACATGCTACAAACTTCATTACAAATAGGGGTCTTGCTATGGTAAACGTCAATAACATCCAAAAATTTTAGGTCAATCCGAGTATATTTACGCGAGTTAGAGCGCGGACAGGCGGCCAGACAAACCGAAGTCATAAACACTTTTCAACTTTATCGGGCATGAAAAACACTTTATTTCAATTCTTAAATATTATATTTTATTTTTTAATGCCAATAAAATAAATGTATCGAAAATGTAGAAAATGAGTTTACAATCAAAGAAAATTTAATAACTGACTCTGAATGTCTACAATTAAATGTTTGATTAAAATCACAAACAGTAAAAAAAACGCTTAAATACAATTTAAAAAAATATAGCAATTTGAAAAACACTAAATAATTAGTATTTATAATTGTACTATTAAACAACAACAAACTATAATAGATGAATTAAATGCATTTAACAATTTCTCAAAAATCTTTCCATCGCCATATTGCTTTTGAAAGGAAAACCAGACCAGTCTCATTGCATATGACATACAACTATTTAACTCATGTAATAATCTGTCAAAAAGGAACAAAAAATTTAAATTAAATAAGACATACCTTTTAAGTTCCATAAATATTTTAATAGTATCCGTATTTTATCCTAAATTGTCAGGCATATTTCTGTTAGCTTAAAAAAACTAACTCTCCGTGTCAGAAGTTCTCTGATCCTTATTTTATTCTGCGGTTTTCATCCAGCGCAGATGATATTTGACCAAGCAGGTGCTCCTACTGTATTTTTTTTTTTTTTTTTTTTTTTACACAACAGAGTTTAAATGCGCAGTAATTTTACCTTTATGAGAGTATCTGTAATGAAAATTTTCTATTTGAATGAAACACCTGCCTTTTTTCTTTCTTTTTTTTTTAAAGTACAGTTTGTTTTACACCTAATAAATAAATACGTATCTTCTTAATAAATGAAAAGAGAGTATACAGGATAAAAAAATTTTCTTTGTCAATCTGTCATTTTTTTCATATTCATTTTCTGTAGAATAAAACAATTTTAAAATAACTTTTTTTAAAGTCATATCTCTAAAACACGAATTTGAAATAGGAATAACTATATCATGGGTTTTGTATAAAATTTGTATACATATTTTTTCGGAAAATACTAATTTTATTTAAAAAGTCTGAAAGAAGTAGAATTTAAAAAAAAAATAGTTATTTAAAATAGTTAAACACTAACAGGAAAAAATATGACTTGAATGCAAATTCTAAAGTAAGAAATGCATATATGACTAAACTCTGAGTATTCTTTCTACGTGCTCATTAAAAACTACAGACTTAACTGTAATAGAAAATTTTAGTTTGAAACCACAGAAGGGTTTAGAATACCACTGGTCGACAAAAAATAAAATAAAATAAAATAAAATAAAATAAAATAAAATAAAAAAATAAATAAAACAACTTCCTCCCTGAAAACTAAATATGTAAAGTGTACAAATGTAATATTCCTAATTCTAAATATGTTATCCAAATTGCTCCAAATACGTACCATTTTCCCGAGAAACATTTTTATAATAATAACAATCAGTGAAGGATTAAATTGCAATGGTAGATAAAATTGAAATCATAAAAAAGTATACTTCCACTGTCTTAAATAAGAAATTGATAAAATATAGCATGAAAATCTAGTTTGTTGATACTTCTACCGTGAATTTTTTTTCTGCCCCCCCCCCCTCCCCTCTCTCTTTTCGTGTCCGAATTTACTATTTCCTATCCACTAATATATTTTCATTCCTTATGTCGCTGTAACTCGGGCATGTAATATTTCTGTTCATTTTCAAAGATTTTTGATGTTCATATTTTTGTCACACTGTGACTTACAATATGGTGATTTTTTTCGTCACAAATGTGACGTGACGTACGTTACATGCAGTGTCATAACAGTGACGTCACAATTTTTTTTAATTGCCAGAAAATATAATTTTACATAAATAACATGTTTTGAATTTTTTTGTAATTTTTCAAAGTTTTCTAAGAAGTTCACATCTCAGTCACAATGTGACATCACTGAGTGGTGGCATTTTGGTCACAGACGTGACGTGACCACAGTGACTCACAGTGACGTCACAATGACGTCACCGTGACCATGCATGCTATGAGGGCAGTTTATTGATAGACACTGGTAGTGATGTTTCATGTTTTCCTAAGTCATTTTTGGTTAAGGATGCTAGTAAGAGCGATTTCACATTGTACGCTGCTAATGGTACTAAAATCTGCACTTATGTTACTAAGCTTTTTTTTGCAACATTTTGGTTTATTGGTTGATTTAAAAAAGCGTTGTTTATTAGACCGGGTGACTAATATTACTGCTCGTGGTCGCGCAAGTCTGTGTGATATTCCAGTTGTTAAGACTATTCTTGGTGATTCTGAATATATCGAACTACTAAAAAAGTATACGGAGATTACTTAATTGAATAATACGGACAATCGAACTATAAAGCATGATACAGTACATTTTATCCCTATTGTTGAGCTTCCTGTTATGGCTAGAGCTTATCAATTACATCCATCACAACTCTGTATAGCTAAACAGGAATTTAATTACATGCTAGAGAAAGGTATTTGTAGACCCTCTAAAATTAATTGGGCCAGTCCTTTGAATATGTTTCCTAAGGTTGCGTCAAATTGGAGACCAACAGGGGATTATAGGGCACTTAATCGAATTCAGTGCAAGACAGGTACCTTTATTCCTCACATTCAAGATTTTACATACTTGTTAAAAGGTAAAAAAAAATATTTTCGAAAGTGGATCTAGTCCGGGCATACCATCAAATTTCAGTCCACCCTCCCGATATCCCGAAAACTGCTATTATAACACCTTTTTGTTTATTTAAATTTCCATTTTTAAACTTTGGCTTATCCTCTGCGGCGCAGACCTTTCAACGCTTCATAAATGAGGTCCTTCATGCTTTAGATTTTTGCTTTCCTTATCTCGATGACATCTTAATTGCGAGTGAAACTTACGCGGAGGACATGCAGCATTTGGAGGACCTTTTTAGGTGATTTCGAGATTACGGGGTTATAATTAACGAATCGAAATGTGAGTTTGATAAAGAAACTATAGATTTTCTAAGCCACACTATAAATAGCCAAGCAGCGTTCCACACAGAGATAAAGTAAAAGCAATTGTTGATTTTCCAAAATCAAGGACTGTTAGCGATCTGAGAAGATTTTTATGCATGGGAAATTACTATCTTCGTTTTGTTCCCTATATAGCAGCAATTTTGGGACCGCTGAATAGGTTCTTAAATGGGGCGACGAAAAAAGATAAAAGAGAAATACTGTGGGATGCGGATACTGAAAGTAAATTTGAACAAGTTAAAGAGACTATGGCTAATGCGACTTTACTACCCTTAATTTTTGCATTCCACCAGAAACAAGAGAAATGTTAGATTTTATATCGCAATTTACTGCTGATATACGTTATTTGCCAGGTAAAGGAAATTTTGCTGCTGATAGTTTGTGAGATTCAGTTTTCGACATTTGCTAATTCAGAGTTGTGGGCAAAGTTGCAAACGGAAGATGGGGACCTAAAAGCTACTTTGAATGGAAAGGTTGAGTTTAGCGGAAAATTGGCTAAAGTACAAATGCCGGATGATAAGACATTGTTGTATAGTGAAACTTCTGGTGAGGTAAATAGGATTTATGTCCCTCAAGTTTCAAGAAAAAAGGTATTTGAGCCAATGCATGGGTTGTCGCATCCAGCAATACGGACAACTAGTCAGCATATATTTTCAAAGTACATTTGGCCAGGACTAAATAAGGATGTTTCTGTGTGGTGTAGAGCATGCATACCCTGTCAAAAGACAAAAGTACGCTTGCATACTAAATCTCCTTTGATGCAATTTCTGGTCTCAGATAAGAACACATACACTTAGATATAATTAGTCCTTTGCCTTTAGTACGTGGATTCATATATTGTCTAACGATGATTGATAGGTTAACCCGATGGCCAGAGGTTGTACCTGTAGGAGATGTAACTGCTGAAACCGGTTGCTCAGGCTTTTGTTCAGACATAGTTTCTCATTTTGGTACATCTCAGAGGATAACATGCGTTAGGGGTAGGCAGTTCGAGTCCATACTTTTCAAGACTCTGACAAGGTTACTCGGTACTAATCTAGCTATGACTGCTTCATATACACCACAGTGTAATGGTTTAATGGAGTGACTTCATCGACCTTTAAAACAGGCCTTAATGTGCTATAAAGTTGATTGGTTTGAAACTCTTCCTCTAGTTTTGCTAGGTCTCCGAACCACAGTACGTGAAGATCTTTGTGCTTCTATAGCTGATTTAAGGCTCCTGTCCCTGCCGGCGAAGGATCCTATATATAACGATGAAAAATGGAAAAAATCATCGAATATAAAAAAGTAAACATATAACGTATACCCGCATCATATAACGAAAATGCAGGGTGCGTAATATATTTACTTATTTGTATTTCATGATTTTTTTTCCATTTTTCATATGCATTGTATTTGTAATTTCTGTTATACATTCTGATGACGATTCAGTGAAGGAGATGAAACATGTTAATATAGATTTATAATTTACTTGTAATGTATTTTTAGTAACTTCTTTTAAGCAAATAAATATTTAAATATATGTTTTGACTTTTCCGTTTGGAATATATATTGTGAAATATGCGGTGGTTAGAAGTTAAAAAAAATTACTGTAAAAGCTAAATTTAATAGTCAGATTTTGCCAACGTCAAAATGATGTCAGCGTTACTCACGGACACGTTTGTCTTTTATAATAGAGATTTCTTCTAAAAATTATGTCATAATATAGAGATGATTTAAAATTTTCTTAGAAAATGTACATAAAAAAAGTATTGGTAAAATTTATGCAAAATCTTTTCGCGTCTTAAATATTTAGGAACGTTCTCAAACAAGAGACTAAAATACGCTGGTTTCCAAAAATTAAGGAAAAATCACAAAAAGAGCGATAACTCGTTCAAAAATTAATCTATCCGTATGAAATTTGGATATGTTGCTAAATAAAGATGCTGATTAAAATTACAAAATGCAAATTAGTGGCGCTGCAATCGGATTGCGTCATATGTGCGGAGCATAAAAATGCATGCTAGAGAGTACTGCTGTTGGTGTCGCTGTGTTTATGAGATAAGAAAACTGAGCTAGCCAATTCATTAGTATGACCTCGAGCTATCATTTGTCCGCATAACTGCGATATAGAGCTATTGGAAGATTGGATGTAGGCCAAACTCAGACAGGGGTGGCCAGATGGCTAAATGTGAGTCCTTCTATTGCTCATAGGCTTTGACAACATTTTAAAACCACTGGTTCGGCCTCCAGAAGGTTCAGCGAAGGACGAGCAAGACCTACGACAAGCACTGAAAGCCGGTGTTTGCTGTTATGCGTACGAAGGAATAGAACAGCAACCCCCTCTCATCTTAAATCTGTCCTTGCTGCAGTCACTGGAAGGTTAGTATGAACGTCTACTGTGCGTAGAAAGTTTCATGGAGGTGGTCTTTACGCGATGCGACCAGATATTTGTGTGTGCCGCTCACCTCATGTCTCCGGAGGGAACGTTTAAGTTGGGCACGTCAACATGTCCACTGGACGGCTGATCAATGGAGGCGTGTTCTCGTCACAAATGAATTCCAGTTTAGCCTCCAAAGCGATAGTAGGCATTATTTGATTTGGAGAGAACAGGGAATACGCTATCATCCATCAAACATTCGCAAAAGAGATTCGTATGGAGGAGGCAGTGTCTGTGTTTGTGATGGTATCTCTTTGGGCGGACGTACAGACCTCCATGTCTTTCCACGTGGAACTGTGAATGCTCACGTCTATAGAGATGACATTCTTGATGCTTATGTGCACTCTTATGCCGATGCAATAGGTAAAGATTTCCTGTTACAGGATGATAACACTAGACCGCACAGGGTTCACATCGTAGAAGATTATCTTCAGCACAAAACAATTCAGCGCATGGAATGACCAGCGCGACCACTGAACTGGAATCCCATTGAGCATCTTTGGGATGCTTTAGGAAGATGTGTCTCTGCTCTCAATCCCCCTCCTCCGACCCTTGCCACGCTTTTAACTGCTTTAAAAGAGAAATGGCTCGCACTTCTCAGCAAACTTATAGATCGCATAATTGACAGTATCACACTTCGCTGTATGTGCTGTATTGCTTCTACGGGTGATCATCCTCCATATTAAAGGTACTTTTCCGATACCAAACTGATGCATTTATTTTGTTTATTTTATAATTGTATTAATTTCTGAAACACCACAATCGTCTGGTAATTTCTTTTAATGTTATTTTATACCTTACTATGTGTTGTAAATTGTGTCTCAGTTTTATTAAAATCTACTTGTAACATTTTGAGTAATCGCTACTTTTGTAGTTTTTCCTTAATTTTTGGAAACCAGTGTATATTTATTGGAACGAAATCCTAGATAATTACACGTTTGATACAAACTTTGAAGTAACAGTGAAGATGAACCCAGAACTGTGTGTGACTAATAATTTCACTTTACTGAGACAGCAGAATGTAAAAATGAATGCGAACCTTTTACAGTATTTAATTTTGCGTTTTATTTATTTAAAAAATAAATTATATATGACTTTCAACATAATTACTGTAATTATTGTTCTGCTTTGTTTCACATTTAAGATAATTTAGAAAGAAAAAAATCACTTCAAAAATTATGTTTTTTTGAAGCCGCAGTTATAAATTTTTGGATGTTTGATGCAAGAAAAGTTGAATGTAGATTGAATGCAATGAGTGTTGCCAAATTAACAATTTTTTTATTCAAAATATCTACAAGAAGTTCTGGATAGTAATCTTATCTTTGTTTTATCACAAAAATTCTGTTTCAAAGATTACTATTAAGAAATTATGGTATTTTTTTTTAAATAGAAAAAGGCTGCAAAATAGCTATTTTTAATAGAAAAATGCTGAGACTTAACTCGTCGTTTACAGGATTGCATTCCCTAATTGGTCCATATTTCTGTTGTATTTAAGTAATTTTGTTTTATAGAAAAAATTCAATGCATGCGAGTATTATGAAATAGCTATTTTTAAAACATAGCCCTTCATTTGCATTATTATCTGTTTTATGTAATTTAAATGTTATTTTTAAATCCAAATTAGATATTATATTCAAGTAACATTGAGTTGGAAATATTTTATTTACTAATTTAGATACGGTGACCAAACCTCTCCGAATTTCGGAGATGGTATTTACGTTTAGAAGCTAATAAATAATCCGGGTTTTTTTTTTTTTTTTTTTTAAAGAAACGTATGCTTTTAAGCTTTAGTAAGCTAGGTGAGTCAAGTCATAATATAGAGATGATTTAAAATTTTCTTAGAAAATGTACATAAAAAAGTATTGGTACAATTTATGCAAAATCTTTTCGCATCTTAAAAATTAGGAACGTTCTCTAACAAGAAACTGAAATATATTTATTGGAACGAAATCCTAGATAATTACATGTTTGATACAAACTTTGAAGTAACAGTGAAGATAAACCCAGAACTGTGTGTTACTAATAATTTCACTTTACTGAGACAGCAGAATGTAAAAATGAATGCGAACCTTTTACAATATTTAATTTTGCGTTTTATTTATTTGAAAAATAAATTATATATGATTTTCAACATAATTACTGTAATTATTGTCCTGCTTTGTTTCACATTTAAGATAATTTAGAAAGAAAAAAATTCACTTCATAAATTGTGTTTTTTGAAACCGCAGTTATAAATTTTTGTATGTTTGAATGCAAGAAAAGTTGAATGTAGATTGAATGCAATGAGTGTTGCCAAATTAACAATTTTTTTATTCAAAATATCTACAAGAAGTTCTGGATAGTAATCTTATCTTTGTTTTATCACAAAAATTCTGTTTCAAAGATTACTATTAAGAAATTATGGTATTTTTTTTTTTAATAGAAAAAGGCTGCAAAATAGCTATTTTTAATAGAAAAATGCTGAGACTTAACTCGTCGTTTACAGGATTGCATTCCCTAATTGGTCCATATTTCTGTTGTATTTAAGTAATTTTGTTTTATAGAAAAAATTCAATGGATGCGAGTATTATGAAATAGCTATTTTTAAAACATAGCCCTTCTTTTGCATTATTATCTGTTTTATGTAATTTAAATGTTATTTTTAAATCCAAATTAGATATTTTATTCAAGTAACATTGAGTTGGAAATATTTTATTTACTAATTTAGATACGGTGACCAAACCTCTCCGAATTTCGGAGATGGGATTTACGTTTAGAAGCTAATAAATAATCCGGTTTTTTTTTTTTTTAAGAAACGTATGCTTTTAAGCTTTAGTAAGCTAGGTGAGTCAAGTCATAATATAGAGATGATTTAAAATTTTCTTAGAAAATGTACATAAAAAAGTATTGGTACAATTTATGCAAAATCTTTTCGCGTCTTAAAAATTAGGAACGTTCTCTAACAAGAAACTAAAATATATTTATTGGAACGAAATCCTAGATAATTACACGTTTGATACAAACTTTGAAGTAACAGTGAAGATGAACCCAGAACTGTGTGTTACTAATAATTTCACTTTACTGAGACAGCAGAATGTAAAAATGAATGCGAACCTTTTACAATATTTAATTTTGCGTTTTATTTATTTGAAAAATAAATTATATATGATTTTCAACATAATTACTGTAATTATTGTCCTGCTTTGTTTCACATTTAAGATAATTTAGAAAGAAAAAAAATCACTTCATAAATTATGTTTTTTGAAACCGCAGTTATAAATTTTTGTATGTTTGAATGCAAGAAAAGTTGAATGCAGATTGAATGCAATGAGTGTTGCCAAATTAACAATTTTTTTATTCAAAATATCTACAAGAAGTTCTGGATAGTAATCTTATCTTTGTTTTATCACAAAAATTCTGTTTCAAAGATTACTATTAAGAAATTATGGTATTTTTTTTTAAATAGAAAAAGGCTGCAAAATAGCTATTTTTAATAGAAAAACGCTGAGACTTAACTCGTCGTTTACGGAATTGCATTCCATAATTGGTCCATATTTCTGTTGTATTTAAGTAATTTCGTTTTATAAAAAAATTCAATAGATGCGAGTATTATGAAATGGCTATTTTTAAAACATAACCCTTCATTTGCATTATTATCTGTTTTATATAATTTAAATGTTATTTTTAAATTTAAATTAGATATTATATTCAAGTAACATTGAGTTGGAAACATTTTATTTACTAATTTACCAGATGACCAAACCTCTCCGAATTTCGGAGATGGGATTTATGTTTAGAAGCTAATAAATAATCAGGGTTTTTTATTTAAGAAACATATAATTTTAAGCTTTAGTAAGCTAAGTGAGTCAAAAGTGGCCAATGTTTTTAAGGTAACCCACACCCACACCCCAAAAGTAGAATTAATTTCATTTTTAATCACAAAGATGACGCTAATGCATTGTAAACCATGTATCTGCAGTGCAGTGCAAGTGGTTGAATTTGAAGAGATCACCTTCATCGTCCGCAATTGTATGAAGTGATTTCACCTTTGAGGTGTACGCGTTCTAATTTCCAGGAAAGAAGATATTTTAATTTATATGCGTTTAAATTCTTAGAACTTTGAGTTATAATACTTTTCTGAAAAGTTACTTCTCTTTTTTAACCACATTTACTTCGATTCTAATAAATTTGTCAGATTTATAGTTTTACGTCGTAAAAATAGCGACCATATGCATGTTCCCAAGGTAGCCCGACACCCGGAGCACCTTGGGGGCATGTAATGATTATTCTTTGGAAGACTCTAATAAATCCGTCAACCTCAGTTTTAGTGATTCTGAGACTTGTAACAATTTCCATACTATTCAGAACTCTAGAGATCTCGAAAAGAAGTCAATAACTCCCAGAAGAAAAGCTCTGAATTACCCTGCACGAAAAGTGGTTAAAAGTCTTTCCGTATCAGAAGATAAGCAAATTAAGAAGGAAATCTCGACAGATATCAAAAGAAAGGAAGAATCATCAGAGCATAATAGTAAGCAACATAATAATAAAATCAAAAACCAATCCGGTGCACTGCCAAAAGAGACTCCCAAACAAACTGACACTGCCATGCCTGATACAAGTGGTTGCCAGTCAAAAGTAAATAGATTTTGTCATTCATGCAAGAAAGATAAAATAATAGAGACGGATGCGATTGTGTAATCATTGCTTGCAATATGTGCATGAAGAGTGTCAGGGACTTTCTAAACAAGACAAAATCGAAATTTTCATCATCACTTTCTGCATGGAATCCGATTAAAAATGTATATTTTGAAAAATATTTTTTGTAATTTTTTCCTTGTAATTAAATAGTTACTTTTAATTGAACTGTTTAAGACATAACACTGTTTTAGAAGTAAAAATAGTTTGCCGAGTATTTTTTGTACATTTTAAAAGAGATTTCAATATATACCTTAGGAACATATGCCAAAGGTGGGCCCGCAAGCTACAATTTTGAAATTGTATATAAAACAATTACATTTTATTTTACAAAGAAATGTTTACTTGATATGCGTTAGAGATAAGTGTAAAATTTTACAAAAGAAAAAAAATCAGCCACACACACCTAGCTGGATAATTATGAAAAGTCGTCAACGCTTAACTATGGCTACCTTTAACTCACGTATCATCTATTTAAATAGCCAATTTTTGACAAATATCACAGAATTATTTTTACTTTTTTTATTTAAAAGATTGTACATATAGCTATACAAAACGAGTTTGTTTTCTCTGTATGATCACTTTTTTGAAGTGCAACTATCGCTGTTTGTATTTCAGCTCTCACATCCTAAGTGTTAATTAAGTAATCTTAAAAAGGAAAATATATTCTAATAGTAGAATTGGATAAGGAACAACATATAAATATGAAGATTTTTAAGAACTAGTGCCTATTTATTATCTCTAATAGATTTGCAGAAAAAACAATTAAATCCATTTTTCTGAAAAACATTATTTTTATTGAAAATGACTCGGGTAGAGTCGAAACATGCAAACAGTTCAATAAACCTATTTTTATTGTTTCTAAGTTTGTTTTTATTTACGCCTTTTAGCAATTAAAATTAGTATATAATTACAAGGTGTTAATCTTTTATATACTTACTAAACTATCAGTATATTTATCGTGATGACATTTTTTTGTTTAGTATCGAATATTTCATTATTTTCCCTTAAAATTTTAAAAATTAAAAAGGAATTGTATCGAAATAATTCATTTTTTAAATGAAATTGTCTTTTCATATACTGATCTATCCAAAACAATTACGCTTTTTTTTAGTTTGTTTTAAAAAAGAATGGCAAAGATAGTGGGATATCCTAAAAGAAGATAAAACTTTAAAAATTATAAAGTTTAAAGTTTTTAAACTTTGGAGTTGAAAACAATGTGAAATTTAATTTCAGAGGAGAAGTACGTTATTTGTGGGGATGAAATAAAACAAACAATTGAGCAATCAAAGACAAAGAGGGCAAGTGGAGTTTCGGCATTAGTTTTGAATTAGCTTTCCTGAATTATGGATGCAGAATGGGGTGTTGAGTGCAACTGTGTATAGACAAATAAATTCTGAATGTTTTGCAGGTATGTAAATATTACAATAATTATTTTTTACTTATGCTATTATAAGACCTTTAAAATACATCTGTGAACTATTAAAAGAAAAGAAAATGTACAAAAAATTAGCTATATCAGATATCAGAAATCTGACACGTAGCTAAATTACACTTGTCAACACAATTGACATTTTGCTCTGCCACAAAAAATCGAAATTAGTTGTTTCCTATTCAATTTTTTGTGCTGATTTCGAATCTTGTTTTAAATTTTCTCCAGCACATCTAGTTGTTTAGATATTTGCATGTTTTGATTTATGCCATTTTTGGAATTTTTGTACAATTATGTGCAAATTTAAGGCAAAAAGCATTATCAGACAGGCTTTTATGTTTTATGTTATGATTATTGTCTAGTTTACTTTCCAAAAATGTTGTTTTTGAGATTATACTGACATGTAACCGCGAAATATTGTGCCTAATTTGCATATTTTTCTAATAAAGTTTCTTGACGTCCAAATATTTCTGCTACATGAGTACACTAATTTGTTTCTAAACCTGTTTTTTGCGCTGATTTTAAATATGGTATCACTTTTCTTCTATCACGTCTAGTTTTTAAAAAAAAATCGAAATTTATTTATTTATTTTATTTTTTGTCAAAAAAGCCAAAAAATGCTTTTTTATGCTGCTTTACGATGTACTTTAGCTAGTTAGGATAGATCCTACTACTTTTTCAATTATTTTTGGATTGTACCCATTGTTTATTATGTCCCTGATAGGAATCTAATACTGTTCACCCTTTTGACAATGAGGTACACACACCTAAAAAGCATTTTATATAAAATTTGTGTCAATACCACAGAAAAGTAGAAATTCATTTTACTCAAAAACTAGACGTGATATAAGGAAACGGATTGCAGATTTGAAGTCAGGATAAAAATCTAGTCTAAAAAAATTACGTCATTTCTGTGACTACTTTAAAGTTAAAAGTAATGTAAACATTACATCGTTGAAAAATATGCAAATTAGGCTTAATAACTGACAGATAAATGTTAAGAATATGCTAATTGCGACATTTATCTGAAGTCCAGTTGTCATTATCTAGAAAAATTAATTCAATCTCACATTTATTGTACCTGAAAAATGCATAAATGGGTACAAAAAAGCTTAAATTTGCATAAACTTAAGTATGCAAATTTCTCAAAAACTGGACCACCTGGAGAAAAACGGAAAGCACATTAAGAATCAGCGCAAGAAACTGATTTAGATTCAATTAATTTCAGTTCTGTGACAGAAGCGTTGTTGTCCAGTGTTACAGAAGAACATCCATTTATCTTTTAACTTTTTTTCTTCTTTTACAGCGTTTTTTATTCTATTGATCTTTCAGATACCAAAAAAAAAATTTTAATATTGAAAATTTTTCTGAAGTAATATTTGCTCGAAAAATGTTCGTTGATCAAATGTAATCAGTTTTGCTTTATATTTAATTTACATTTAAATGAAAGAACTGCATATCTTGAAATTTTAAGAATTGTTTAGAGAATGAGGAAAATATCACAAATATAAATTTCAAAACATTTTAAAAAGATAAGTTCTAAGAAATGAAAACGACAGGGGCAAAGAAAGACATAAGAGAGTAACCTGCAGGCAGTTTGAGTACCAACATTCTTTGCTGCAATTTAACCGTCTGTTGTCCATGAAATCAAATATAATACCATGTCTTACCAATGCTTTTAACAAAATAATAACAATAATAATGGAATTAAATTCTCATGGTATTCTATATTAGACTTCTTTCAGCATTATTTTATATTAGAAAGACTGGATGGTGTTCTTGCCCATGCGCTAGACAAGAAAGAATTATCAATGGCTGACGAATTTAACGATACACCATTTTGCTAGTTAAGTATTTATACGAATATTACGACTTATCTTCTATATTATGAGATATTTCATATTGCTTATACTTGATCCTAAAATGACATAATAAAAACGTCCCGAAAAAAAGCAGCAATTGAAATTGAAATTCTAATTGCAAAAATGCGATAGCAAATTTGCTACTTCGGGCTTTTAGAGTAGTAAAAAGAGCAAAAGGTTGCAGAAAGGTTACCAATCCTTTTTTGATAGTTTGAGTAGTTTTGATAGTTTATTACTGAATATAAGTTTTTAAGCATTTAAATCCTTTTAATGCCCTTTAATTAATTTTTATTTTTTATTCTAATAATAATTTCGTTGTATACAATTTTTTCAGCCATCCACATCTCGCTACAATGTACCACTCCACTAAACGTAAGAAATGGTTTAAAAGTACAGAGGATACCAGCATTTTCATGAATGAGTTGGATAGGGATTTATTTCAACTTCTAAAACTGAAAACTGGTGAGGAATATTCACCTGAGAAAGAAACATTTGTTAATAGCGACTCAGATAGCGATGCTAAAATTGAATATGAAGTGACTGAAGATGTAAAGAGTTCTAAAAACACAAATATAGAAGACAATTGTTGGAGTCGAAGTGATTTAAAACATTATTACAAGGATTTAAAGATTCAGTGGAGGAAAAAAGTCCCGGATTTTCCCATAAGTGCATCATGTGATGTGTGAAGATAACTTTCCTGAGCCAAGCAAGCCTCTTTTTACTCCTCATGTTTTATTCTACAAATTTGTGATTTGAAATATGCTAGAGATGATGGTGCTTGCTCAGGCTGCACCACTATGCCTCAAGATGTGTAAGGGTTGTTATTTGATGCCTTCATCAACCTCCCTGCCCAGTTTCGTAGAATGTTTTCCGGCATTGAGAAATCCACATGTACCTTTTTTTTTTCATTCAAATCCTCCCCCGCGTATGAATTCTCCCTAAGCAGAGCAGGTGTTTAATATTTCCTATCCCGCCCCTTGTCGCGATAAGAAGTATTAAATACCTCGTTCGCGACATCCGGCAAACATTCGCGTTATCCGGCGGGTTCAGCTCAGACTGAGCATTGTATTTTTTTTTTAGTTCTTAATAAAGGAAACCAGGAAAAACATTATGCTCTACAGACTTAGTTTTCTCATCTGAGTAGTCCCCCTCAGGCTATCAAATCAAAATACTTTTCAACATAGTTCCCATCCCTTTCCACGCAAGTGCACCAACGCGTAACGAGCCAGACAAACCCGTCAGAGAAGAAAGCTGATAGTTAATGTTGACACCAAGACTGAATGGCAGCTTTCTCCTCGTCGTCAAAGTTGGTGTGTTGTCCATTAAGATGCTTTTTCATCTTTGGGAAGATGTGAAAGTGATAGGGAACAATTTCGGACTCTACGATGGGTGTGGCAGAACCTCCTTGAACTGTAGGGCCTGCAACCCCTGTTGTGTTCGCAACTTGCGTGCGGGCAAAACTGCTGTCGTTAGGAGATGAATTTGGATAGGCTGGCTGCCCTCATATGTTAGGAACGCTATGACAGCTCGCTGTTTCCACCTGATTTACATGAAGGTCACCATTTTCGTCACTTCTCAGCACACCAACACCACTTACAACGAAAAGTGTATAGTGCGTCACATAGAGGATACGCTGAGTTATCATGTACAAACAAAAACTGTTCAAATCTGTTCACAATTTAAAAAGTTTTTAGTCACGGAGGAATTACTTTCAATCCAGCCTCGTATTTACAGCAAATGTGGCTCTAATCATGTAATTTTTAACTATAAAATACAATGGTCTTCAAGTTTTCTGAGTGTTTTACTGATATTTCTTCCATTTTTTCTGGAAGCGAGTAACTGTTGAGAAATTTTCAAGAGCCCATATTCGACTAAAACTTCATATAGATATAAGGCTGATATAAAAGTTGGTGTAGGATTTAATTTTTATTTGAGATTAACAGCAAACAAAAATGAATTTGTAGTAGATTTTCCTCCAAAAGGCATCAACTGTATAAAAATGGATTTTATTTCCATGATAATCATAAACAAGTCAAATTGTACGTCAAAAGGGCAAATGAGGTGCGTTCATAACTCGTTTTATAAATATTCAGAACTTGGTGCAATAGCAGTAGCAACCTTATGCAAAATTTATTACGATTATATATATTCAATTCAGTAATACGGGAATAATAGGACTCCATCTTAAATAGGACGTCATTACCATGGCAATCTAGAATCATTACCTACCATGGTATATCACTGAATTAATTACGTATGATAGGATTTAATAGGATGAAGAAAACTTCTATTAATATCTTTTTAAGTTTTGGTTCGATTTCCATAAAATTTGGAATGACTGGACAAAATTCTGAAAGGATTATATATATTAAATTTCAAACCATTCGGTTGGGTAATTTTATATGCGAACAAACGGACAGACGGACGAACCAGACAACGATTATGGGTGCTTATATTTACGAACACCTAATAAAACGGCGTTTTCCGGCGATCGAAATCAATAAGCAATTACATCTCTTTATTAGTTATACACTCTATTTTTCTAAAATGTTTTCTCGTGAACAGCGTAACCGCTGATCTTTTATTCAAAACATTTTTTAAATATTCCGTAAAATAAGATTAATCCCTAGTAAGCAGCTGCCACACCGATATACTTGATGCAGAAACTGCCTTGTTTCCTTCCCTCCTTTCGCTTTAATAAGCATCATTCGTTTCGAAGCCCAAAACTCCTTAATGAGATTTGTTTCGTAAGTGGCCTGTTGCCACTCACCTATTCATTATTTTAAAATGTCTGTATTTTGGTCTGATCTGGGTGATAGCTGTTTCTAGATGATCGTCAGTCATTCTGCATAAATAATCACTTCGATGGGCAAATATTAGTAACATAATGAACAGAAAAGAATGTCATATCGAAATAATATAGTTATAAAAGTGGACAAATAATATGTAGCATTATGTGGGATACGAATAAACACTCGTGCATCTAAAGATGGTAAAAAGTTAAGATAAAGCCTTAAATGTTGTAAAATTATTTAAATTTTTAACATAAATTGCATATTTTTAACTGGCTTCAAAAGAATTTATCCTGTGTAGGTATTTTTCAACACAAGATCACATAAATTATTTTAAAGGCTGTTTATCTACAAAGAGTGGCTGATATTGAAAAAGATTGCTTTCAAAAATGCAAACGTATTTAAACTTTGGCAACATTATCCAAATATTTTATGTATTTGGTAAAATAAACAAATAAATAAACATTTACATAAGAACTCGAAATCTATAAGAATTGAATAAACAAATTCAACAAAAATGTACATTTGTTTTTCCTTCTTTAGATGAAAAATTTAACTGAACTCATGCAAACAATAAATGTCATATTTTTCAAATGTACGGAAACAGGTACGGTCCGTGAGAGTTTTTATAGGATTAAAAACTATGCATAGCAATTTAACCATATTTTGCAGTCATATACTTCACTAGATTGTGGTGTGCAATGTTCAATCCTTTTTTAAACTTTTTATTAAATTATTTTATTTTTTAATTTTCATTTTTTTAACCCATTTGTGCCTGAATTTTTGTTTTCTCAAATTTATTGGTGAAATCACTTTAAAATGTTGCAATATGAACTGGAAAAATACTAAAAAATAATTACGCTAAACATTTTTTGTATTTATTTGATAAAATGTAAACGTACTAAATATCGGAATATGCATAATGTTTGTTATAGTACAATATACATAATTATATGTCTTGTCTAAATTCATATAAAATAAGCTTTTAAATTGTATATTATATACTATAATTAGTATTTTATGAACTATTAAAAATTATATTTATTTCTTTACAGAGACTAATAACATTATAAGTATTAGTATTAATAAACTAAGAATAATCGTATTTGAGATTTAAAAACAATATGCTTCATAATCATCTTGTAAAAGACTTAACATAAATAACTGTCCCCTAAATGGCTAATAAATATACAGTGTGTCCACGTATAGCTTGACCGACCTTTATTTTCGCAACCGTTGGTCTTAGATGCATACTTCCAATTACAAAAATGGTTTAAATAAGGAAAAGAATTATTTTTAAAGCGATTTGGGTCAAGAAAAACATTTATTAAAAAATTACGAAATTTAAATTTTTATACGATCCCCCGGTCCTATAAGTGATATTTACTAAAAATTTACTGTGACACTAACAAGTAAGACAAAAAAAGTCCCATTCATCTAACGTTAAAATTTACCGAGTTATGAAACTTTGAAATGCATGACTTATACCACTTTTTTGCATATCAAAACAGATGATTTCGACCAAGCTTTCAGGGGTCGTGTATAAAGTACTTAAACCTTTTTCAAGGTATCTGCTCTTTGAAAGAAATCGTACAATTATTACGATTGAGTTAAATTTTATTAAGATTAGTTAAAATAATTGTATTTTAACATGTGTTTTTGTGGGGTTTTTTTGTTTGTTTGTTTGTTTTTTTTGTTTTTTTGTAAGGATTTGAGGCTATGATTTCTTTTAACTAAAATTAGGTTATTTTCATAAGGTTTTATTTAACTTGCAATGATCGTCTTTCCAGTTTAAAATTTAACTTTAACTTACTTTCAAATGTCCGATCGAAGTTAAATTTTACATACTGACTTAAATCCAATGACAATGCAATATTATTATGATTTTCGATTCTTACCGTCTGATACATACTTATATTGGAGGATAACACAAAAACAATTCGGATAGATTACCGTCAAGAAGTTTAAGAAACTGTTTCAGATTAGATAGCATAAACCTGCGATTATTGTGTTTTTTAACTTTTATAATTACATTTTATGTATTTTTTAACGCTGAATCAAAAAATTACCTTCACTTTTAACCATCATGTCAAGATTTTTCGCAAATCGTAAATTTCAAGGTTAACAAATAGCGAAAAATCTGATACTATAAAATATATGTAAGACTTTTTTATTCAGTTAAATTTTATTTAATTCAATAATTTATTAGATTTTTTAGTTTATACTGGGTTTCTTACAGCTAAACAGCTCAGGGGTCCGATGCGGTTGGGAGGGGAGGGTGGATCAATTTTAACTTTTAGCTTTTTAACTTTGAGATTTGCGATTTGACAAAATTCCTGACGCGATCATTTAAAATGAAGTTCATTTTCGGATTCAATGCTAAAAAATACATAAGAGATAATTTTCGAAAGTTAAAAAACATGCTACAACCCAAAATTTTAAAGACAGTGTAATCTAACAGCATTTAAAAATATGTATCATTTTGTAAAGAATTGAGGCTGTTGTTTTTCATCCTTTTATTTAACCAAAAATCTCTTATTTTTACCCTCTTATAATGTTCAGTACAAATTGTACATTTTGCAGTAATACGTCAGAATGATTAAAGATTTCAAATTTATATTGCAATGCTAATTTTACTCTCAACCATTTCTTTAATATATCTGATGAAATTATATTTCTACTAAATTTGTGAATGACCCCTAATATGCAGCAAAAAATATACTCCAACTTTAAACAGCTATTACTCGGTCAATTTTAATCGTAGAATAACGGGGCTTTTTTTGCCTTACTTGTCAGTGTAACAAAAAAGATTACTAAATATAACTTATAGGACCGGGGGACCGTATAAAAATTTAGATTCTGTAATTCTTCACTAAATTGTTTTTTCGCTTCAAACATTTTTTTTATCTTAACCCTGCACCTAATTTTGACCATTTTTGTAATTGGAAGTATGCATCTAGGACCAATGATTGCGAAAATAAAGGTCGGTCAGGTTATACATGGACACACTGTATATATCCATTCGTGCCTACGCCCTATATTTTGGATGTTACAAAAATGCATAAAAAATAAGCTTGAACATATAATTTCACAATTTAAAAAATACGTATTTCAAAGAAGTCTACAAGCTGAGATTATGACTTATTTATTTGGATTCTTGATAGAAAAAACACAAATAATCTTACTTTTTACATTTCGTCATCTGGAAAAATGAAAAATCTATAAATTCCGAAAAAAAAACCTTCCTATTAAGCAAATAAATAGCCATCTTATGCTGTCATCTTTCGGTAACAGATAAAGACATTTATAGATAATTATTTCATACAATTTTTATGTTATAAAGAAGAAGAAAAGTATACAAATTTATTAAAATTCGAAACGTCCCAAAAGTGGGACGCTAGGCATAAATGGGTTGATGAAGAAGTTAATAGAAAAAGTCGCCTGAGAATGTCTATAACACTGATGAGACAGGATTGTTTTACTGACTTATGCCAGGAAAAAAAACACTGTCATTTAAAAAAGAGAGCAAAGGCGGGGGAGTGGAATCCAAAGAGAGACTGACGGTGTTGCTCTGCTCAAATAGCACAGGTACCGACAAATTAAAGCCTTTTGGGATAGAAAAATATGAAAATCCAAGATGCTTTAAAAACATTAAAACTTACCGGTTGATACGCAGCCAACAACAAGTCCTGGATAACCGCAGTGCTATTCAACAAATGGCTACTCGATGTTTACAGGATCATGCAGAAGAAAAATGTTTTCATCGCAGACCATTGCTCTCCCCACAACTACCCACCAATTATAAAAAACATAAAAGTTTTCTTTTTTCCGCCTAATTGTATATCGGTTCTACAACCTTTGGACTCAGGCATAATTACATGTTTCAAAGAATACGACCGGGAACGACTTGTTGATAATGTAATTTTCAAATCCGATAACAAAATTTGTGATCTGTTTGCAATAAATGTAAAAAATGCATGAGATTCGATCTCTGGAAGCTGGAATACCGTGAAGCCTTCCCTATTCAGAACTGTTGGAAGAAAGCTGGTTTCGATTTCAAATCCAATGATCGTGAAGAAATAATTGAATTTTGATACGGACATCCCAGAAGAAGAAGAATGTGCGACAAATCTCAGAAAAACTCTATGTGCAGATGATTTTTTTTAATTCACACGAGGATTTGTTTGTGTTTAGTGGCAGTACTGATGAAGAAATTGTAGCAGATTTAAAACCAAATGATGCCGAAAGTGATGAAGAAGAAGATGACTGATCACCTGAACCCCAGCCTATAATGGCAACTGATGCGGTTCAGTTAATTGACACCCTTCAAAATTACGTTTCAACATTACCGAACGTTCCACAAACATATTTGAACTCAATAGATGGATTACAAAATATGGGCATACAGGGTGCGTTCTCAACTAAAACTAAACAAACAAGAATATCAGATTTATTTTCTGTTAAAAACATGTGACAGTCAAATGGATAATATCATGTTATAACACTTGCACATTAAAACCTGTCTGTAAAGATAAATTGCGTATAGCAATATTATTTTTAGGTCCCTAGAATATCCTTATAGACAGGTTTCATTGTATAGAGATATTTTATTTTTCGACGGTTTGAGAGAACTATCGGTCCGGATAGCCTAACAGGTAAGGCATTGGCACGGCACGCCAAGTATCCAGGTTCGATCCCTGGTCTGGACATTTTTCGCTCTGTTGGAATAAACTTCAACTGTGCTACTCCAGCCTTAAATATTGAGAGAACTTTTTTTTTGTTATCATTGGCATCTACAGAAAAGGTAATCTAAAGGTAATACAAAGGAATAACCAAAAAATTTGTACATAATTTTCTTTCATATAAAGAGAGTTTATTTTCTATTTAGAATTTCTGTATAATGTATTATTCTGTATTATTCTTCAGATTGAAATTATTGAATTTTCCTGATAGTTTTTCCTATATTTTAATTTTCTTTTTCGAAATCTAAGCATAAATTCCTAATATATTTTCTTTTATAACTCTATGAAGAGGAAAGAAAAAGTCCGTGAACTATGTCATTGCTCCAAGGAACTCAAATAAATTGTCTAAAAGGATATTACCATTTGAAAAATGAAAGTTAGCACAATATTTAATATGTAGACGACTCTTAACTCAAAAGTTGCATTCATGTTGTGTAAAGAGACATTTTTCTAACAAGGGAACCACTTTTGGTGTTGCTCGCACCTAGCATTGAGACCTGGTGCATTTTAAAGCCCTATATTATAAAGTTTGAGAATCCATAAAATTTTTCTGTTAAAATAATATTTCTTGATTATACAGCAGCATAACTTTCTGAAAATGCAATTTTCGAGACCACTTATCGGACTATTAACACTAAATTCTTTTAAAGAAAAACGTTTAAAAATAAAAATTAGTTAATTATAAGTATAAAATATTGAAAAAAGTTTGAAAATACCTTCAAAAACCCACGAATTTGATTTTGAAAAATTGCAACTTTATATTCATATTTTTTGCGGGGAAACAGTTGGCGTTTATTTTCAAAAGTAGAGCTTTCCGGCAACCCTAGCCAAATGTCATAGCTGAATTTGTAATAGCTAGAAATTGCAATGTCCGACCTATTTCGCCACAGTAATTTTTCTAAATTGTGTAAAAATATTAATTTACTTTATGATTACTTTTACCGAAGGACCATTTAATACAGCAACATTTCATTTTAAACATTCGAAACTTTATTTCATTCGATTTCAAAAGAAAATAGTTTGCTTATTTTGTATTTCACTAAAAAATAGTTTTCAAGGATCTTCGAAGCTTTTATAGAATTATATTTATTACTTATATATTTATCGTCTGCATAGAAAAAAAAAATAAAAACTTAATATTTGTTTCTTATGATATCAATTATAAAAAAAAATCGCAATCTGATATAATTCTAGTAATATGTTCTGTACATTTACTCTTTGGATAAAGCGGGCGGAAAAATTGTAGCGCCATATTTGGCGACTAAACTCACTTTTGGCGTGAAATAAACAAATAAATATGTAATAATAAAAAATTAAAAGTATAAAAAAGTTTATAAAGTATTATTTTAACAGAGAATTTTTTTCGGTTCTCTAACTTTTATGTATAGGGCTACAAAACGCACCAGGTCTTGATGCTAGGTGCGAGCAACACCAAAAGTGGTTCCCTTGTAAGTGTAATGATACTTTTATTGTGATTTCATTGTAAACGATATGCAAATAAAAATGGTCTTTTTTTTGGGGGGGGGGGGGGGGCATGGGATTTTACTTGTATTTAATCCGAGGGTTGTGATTTCTTCATGCTAAACTAAAAATTCAGTTTTAAGCCAAACAGAAATTCAACTTTTTTGAAAATATAAATTACCTTAGTCTACAAATACAGAGTTTTAATATAAGGAAATCGAAGTAATTGGAAATATTTTTGTCTTTTAATAATCTTACGGCAAAAAAAATTATTCCCATAATAGTTCTTTTCTTTCTTTGTTTTACAAATGTTTATCTTTCGACTACTTTTTATCATCAGAGGAATAAATACCGAGAAGTTTTTCTTTTCTGTCTAGTAAAGCATTTCATTAAATGTTCTCAAATGAAAAAGTTTTTAATTTACGTTGGGGTCATTCAATATTTTCTTCGTTTTTTAATCTCTGTATTTCGTTAATTTCAAAGACATATAAACGAAAATATGAAACTCTTTCTTCTGTATTATGTTGCCGTCGGCGTTTGAAAAAATAGTTTTAGTTGTAATTGTAAATATTCGTTTTTCATTGCAATGAAAATTTATCTAAAAATAAATACGCACGTTTTCTTGAAATGAATATACTTTTACTAATTAACTCGTACAACTCGAACCACAAAACATAAAAAAAAGTCTAATACAATGAGTAGCGTGCAAAGTATAACTGATAAGAAAAAATTACGGTCTGTAAGTTGAGTTGTGTTTTAATACTTGGTTTATAGAAAATAAGCAGATAATCGATTACAAAGCTGAAATTTATTGTGGCTGTTTAGATTATTCATAACAAGTAGAGGCATGGAGATACTTTTTTTCTGTATCAGCGGTAGTCAATCAAATATCAGTCGTATTTTCTAACTTTATGCGACTTCATTTGACCAATAATCTAATGGTAATAATGATAGAAAGCAATACAAGATCCTCTCAAACAATCAAATACTTTCAATACGTTGTTTACCAGCTTCGGGGTGTCGTTGACGTGAGTTGACTACTTATATTAGTAGAGTGCCCCTATACGATAATGGAAAATGAAATTTACATGTGGAACATAGACCCGATATTATGGTAAATAAAATTTGTTGGTCTATACCAAAGTTATAGCGTCTAGAACAGGGATGGCGAACCTATGGCACGCGTGCCACTTTTGACACGCGAAAGAATAATTTTGGCACGGCATTGCTTGTGGCTCTAAATCAAAATAAAGTGAGATTACATAAAATTGCGAGTGATCTTTTGTGAATTCGATTGAATGGAAATTGAAAAATTTTAATTGCGGCATATTATATTTCAATCTGATAAATTATAGTCGGAAAAAATTTTCAAACAAAGACGATATTTGAAAATTATCGACAAGAATTGGTTATTAGACATTGCTAATTTCTAATGATAAAGTTATGGCAACTTTGAATTTATTTCAGAGCTATTGAAAGAAACTGGTGTTTTTCATTTTAACAGTTTTTATTATGCCTATTTATGCTTTCAAGCCACTGTTTTCACAAATGAATAATATCAAAACTCATTCTGAAAGTAATATATCCGGTGTTTAGTTTGCATTAAAATTAACCTGATATTAAGATGCAGCAACAGAAATCAAATTACATAGCGTTAATTTTTTTAATTAATTTCTAAAATATATTTGTTGCCAAAATTATTGTAATGTAATACCTACATGTATGTTCCTTACATTTTTTAAATCTTAATAGAAATTTTTAAGCAATTTACACAATTTTAAAATGCATTATTTTTCCACCTACTAAATTTGTTTTTTAGTTGCCACGTCATGGTCACGTAAAATATTTTTTGATCAAATTTGGCACGCAACAACAAAAAGGTTCGCCGACCCTGGTCTAGAATATATAGTGTGGAAATCGGCTATCCCAGTAATACTTAAAAAAGTGCTAAAATATTCGATCCCTTAAATGTCAAACGATGCTGAAATCCAATGAGTCGATTACAGCGACATCTGCTGGATATTTTCTAAAACTCCAAGACAATTTGGTCTAGACACTGTAATTATACGTTGTTTACGTTGAAATTTGAAAATATATCGCAGATGTCGCTGAGATTGGCTCCCTGGATTTCAGAATCATTGCACACTTAAAGGATAAGACTTTTTAGCGCTGTTTGGATTGCAGATTTCCACACTAGACGCTGTACCAAAGTTGTCAAACTTTTTTTACCATCGACCTTTTCAAGAGTTTCTCAACTGTTCATCGATTCCTACTACTTTATTATTTCCTAATTATAAAAAAAAAAAATAATAATAATAACACATGCTATTTTTAGATTGTTTTCTATTTATATAACATTTGTTTAACATATTTATATGTTATCAGAAGCATCATTGTGAAACTTAATTAAATTTCTAAAATTATTTTATATTATCAACGTGATGGATACGAATGGCATTGCTTGAATGGGTTCAAAATGGATGATTTTGAACATTAAATCTTCATGATAAACAATTTCTAAATTACTCCTTTGTTTTATTACTACAAAGTCAACATGCCTGAAACCAGATTCAAGCATATGGAAGTACAAACATAAATTAAACTACCACTTCATACTGTAATTATTTTCATGCTAAATGTATGTTCGTCTAAAAATAACTTAGGCATTTTTAGAAAGCATCTTAGATTAAATATCAATTAATAACTCATTAACCTCATTAGTTTTATTCGATAGTTTCAACTTGTGTAGAAAATGCTGGGGTACAATTCCAATCCGAGACATGCATACCGATTTTCAAAATGTTTAGCATATAAACAATGTTAATTGTGACTTAATATCAAGATGTCAGTTTGGAAGTGCGACAGATACTTTACCAGAATAGAAGATTTTAAATCACTTTTTTCTAGTGACTCAAGCCTGCCATTCTCACCAAATTAATGTTTGTTGACTTGTCCAGTCGCAACCAACGAAGTACAAGGCTAATTCACACGGAGTGGATTATCTTTATACGGTGATTGGTACAAAGCGGTGCGCCCATCGTTTTGTGCCAGTCGCCGTGTAAAGATGATCCACTCCGTGTGACGTTCTAAAACTCATGGACTAACCTTGTATGTCGATGATGCCAAGTTCAGAATCTTGGATGCTATTGTTCGAATGAAACTTTCAGTCTGATCATGCACTCTGTGCATATGCTGCCACTCTCATATAGATGCATCCCTGCTTAGAGGCTTTAATCCTGATTTGAGATTGAAGGATAGCAATAATTCGAAATGCACTGTAAGTTGGAGATACGGCTCTAATTATCCTTTTTATGGATAAAAATGCCGCAGTGACATAAAACTAACCAGCCAAATATTTCTCGCAAAATTAAATTCACAACAAAATTCTTTATACATGCGAAGAACTCTAGAACAGCGGTTCTTTAGCTTTTGGTCACGATCACAACACATAGATAGTTATCATAGGCGATATTTATGTGGATCACGGAAATATAGATCAAGTCCCCCAAAAATATGTCACTAATCAAAATTTAACAAGTTTCAACACTGATATAGACTCTCTCGTGAAAAATAATGTCATAAACCGCATTGGATTTTTAACTCCATTAATTAGAACATATTCATTAATAAATGTTTTTGTTCTTATATAATAATTTTTTTTTTTTTTTTTGCTTTACGATTGTTCTATTTTCCTATTCCGTTTACATTTAACTCTTTGGTAAAGTTATTTTCTTCATCGAACCCATTAATGCGAAATAAAAAGAATTCTTTGCGGGAGTCCCCGTCAGCTTACCTTCCTATAAAGTATCTTTCTTTATCTGAATAGTGACATACGGCCATAACTTGATTGAACTGCAACATACTTAGGAAACCTGGCATTATCCCGAAACTAAATTTCATTTACTGATCTGAAACTCGTGCAAGCATATATCACCAAGTTCTTTAATGCAGGTTGCTATATTTTGGGGTAAACTGCAAATATTAACATGTATTTTGGACATATATATCACTACTCTGATAAATAAAAGTTATGTAGCTCTCAAGAAAAATAACAAAAGAGTCAGAGCAAGAGTTGTAGAGTGTTTCCCTTCGTAATATCATATCTGAGTTACTGGCGAAATTTTTCAAATAAAAGTTAAAAAACTATGTATGTAATATGCAGATGTAGAAGTACTTCAAAATGCTGCAACAGGATGGTCTAATAATGATTCAATAGATGGAAGTTGCGTAAATGATTACATAAAAGCTAATGTCTATTAATAAAAATATAATTAAAATTACTTATGTTTCTATAAAAATAAAAACATTTTTTTTTTTTTTTACTATCCTTAACTATCTTTTCATTACTTTTCAATGTCCATGCTACTTAAGAAAAATGATGTCGTGTGGCGTGGCCTACGGGCGAAAAAAGGCTATTATCTACCTTTTTCTATTGACCATAACGTAACAAAAATATGTTCCATTTTAGAAACACTATAATTCTTCTTCTTGCATACGAATAGGAGATATTATTCTTCTCATTTAATAACCTTCTAACCTACTGGGCGAAAGCTAGTCAGTTAATTTTATAAAATGTAGCCTACTATCAAAGAGTCAAAACTTATCACAATCTACAATTCCTATAACTAAGATATTTCAGTTGATACCTTAACAGGAATATACGCAGCCGCTTCAAGCAGCCTAGAATATTTGAATTCTCCAGATTTAATTTTTCATTCTACACCTTTGATAAAACTTTTCTATGTTATTATATGCATAGCTATGTTATCATCTAAGACTGGTTCATTTTTCTTGAAAATTAACAACTTTGTTTAAAAATTACAGAAATATCAAAATAGAAAATTCAACTAAAAGTGATGTTTGAATCTTTTTTAACTTACAATTTCACATATTTATTAATCTAATCTTCCACTGTACAGACAGGTCTATCTTATCCAATAAACACTTTAACCAAAGACGCTTACAAAATAAAAAATTGAGAAAATAAATATTGTGGAGATTGAAACGAAAGATTAAATATTTAGCTCAATTACTTTATTTTATGTAGACTTTTCTACACTTTTTGCATGCAAACATACTAAAATTTTCTCAACTGGTAAATATTTTAATATTTCACTTTCTATAGAAAGCATAGAGAAACTTGATAACTTTATTTGAGACAACTTAGATCTTCAGAGACATTTACTGAATTATGTATTGGAATTCTTAACACTGAAAAATACTTTTATAATTAAATGTAAATAATTGAATTCTCACAAATTTTAATTCATTAAAAATATACTATAATTTTCATAGAAAAGGTATTTTAAAAATTTCATAAAAGAAATCGTGAAACTATTTAATTAATCATTATTCTATTTATAATGACCAACTCCATGATTTATTTTTTCTTCTGAAAATATAAGTGTTTCATTTTTTTATTTGCAAAAATGCGTCCGTAATGGAAAAACATGTAAAATAAATTAATTAAAATAATAAAATTTTTAAGGTTATTCTGTAAAAAAAATAATATTGTGCCAATCTACAGATCATAATTTATTTTTATGTTTAATTTGAAGTCAAAATACTGAATAATATTTTGTTAAAGTGTACGACAAAATATAATTTGTGCAGCCTAGTAGAGGATTCGCTTCGCTCTTCCTAATAAAAAAATATTTAAAAAGTTATCGCCCCGAGGAATTGATATTTTTAAATAATATGTGCAATCTGTGTGAGTTTAATTCGAGCTAGCCGACAACCCATATTTTTCCTTTCTCTGCATCAATGTAAGTAATCCAATAGCCACCATTTTAAAGAAATTTCTTTAAAAACTTTCAAAATTTAATTTAAAATATAAAAATGAAAATATTTAAAAAAAAAAAGCTAGTGCGGGCATGTCTACAGATGAACAGTTTTCATTAAAAAAAATAATTAGTAAAATTGGTTCAGTAGACAGCTCAAGGCCGATGACTAAAAAAACAGCTTTATCTTTTAAATAATATAGATCATATGCCTTAATTCCATGCACTCTGATAATCCATTGTTCCGATCAATTTCAAATGACTTTTCAGAAAGGGAGACTGGAAATAATCTGGAACACAAATGCCTGTTGTACATTGAATTTGCACGTGTGGTCCTATGCGAACAATAAATTAATGAGGCAAAACGCATATCGTAATGTGAACTCGCGGCGAACAGCTAGACAGGTCTTGCTGTTTTAATTTCAAGTTTCATTATGAATGTCCTTCATTTGAAACTCAAAATGAGAAAATATCTTATTGCATTGAACGCATTCATTGAACGCATTCACTGAACGTATTTATTTCTTTGATTTTCATCGTAAGGTTGAACCGTAAAAGGTTGCGTTAAAACTTGGGCCACTTCTGCGAAATTTAGTTAAAATTAAATCAACGTTATCAGTAGCAAATAAAAAGGAATGGAAAAAGTTTATTGTTTATAGAATTAATTAATAGAATAAAATATTAAAAAATTAAAAAATGTATGGTAAGAACTTTTAAATAAATAAAAAACATTGAAAGGAAATTTTGAATTTTATGATTACTTTTAAATGGTGCAAAAAATTATGTATGGTGGTTGTTTTTTTATTGTTTATTAATTAATTCTTTTTTAAATATATATACCATAAAAATAAAATTTTGAAAGAATTATATATATTTTTTTAATATAACCTCCAAAATAAAATAAATAAATAAACAAGTACTTTTTCTAACAGCAATTTTTATACTATTAAATACAAAAAAAAAGTTGAAGGGTTATACAAATTGATAACACTTTTTTATAGGTAGATTTAAAAAAAACACAATCCAATCTCAAAGTTTCTCATTATCTTGGCATACACATTTTAAGTCTTAATCGTGCATTTATATATTAAGTTAAAAAAGCTTGGAGTAGCATCAAACATTTTGTTTCATTATCAGTAAATCATTGTGTTTTAGGGAATTAAGAAAAAAAATCCGATTTTAATATTTCATTAAATGCTTTGATTTTGGACTTGCTGTCAATTTTTTGTTGTGATTAATTTTAAAATGAGCTTTTCCAGATAGACACTTGAGATGATAATAAAATTCGAGCCAAAATCAAAGCTCCGATTTGAGCTTGTATGTGCAGTGTGAGAACTGTATAAACAATAATATAATAGGACAAAGCACATGAGGTGTGAGCTCGCAGCAAACAGCTCAACATGTCATTTCCTGTTAACTTCCCGTTGCAAGATAAGTTCCCTTCACTAAAACGAAAAACAAGGAGATATATAACTGCATCCACTGAACGGATTTATTAATTTGTTGTTGAACTTGTGGATAGATACGTAAGAGGTGCATTAATAATAATAATAATAATAATAATAATAATAATAATAATAATAACAATAATAATAATAATAATAATAATAATAATAATAATAATAATAACAATAACAATAATAACACTTTAATAGTATGTGGTTGAAATTAAATCGCCGTTATAAGGTAATAAATAAATAAATAAATAAATAAAGTATATCTATTATAAACTAATTTAATGAAGTAAATGGAAAATAAAATATGTATGTATTGTCTGTATGTTTTTTTAAATAAATAAAAAGTATAAAAAAATATTAATTATATTATTTTTTAAAATGATAAAAAACATTATGCATTATATTTATTGATTTTTATTCTTTCATTAATTAATTAGTTTTCAAATATAGGAAAGAGAAAGAAAAGCTTTAAAGAGTTGCATTTTTTAACATAACTTTCAAAATATTTCATTCATAAAATAAACATTTTTAACACGATTTTTTAACTGATTAAATAAAGAAAAAGTAGAAGGTTTATGTGCATAGATTTCTTTTATTTATTTATTTATTTAATTTTTTTTTTTTTTTTTTTTTAATAGTTAGATACTAAAAAGTCAATGCAATCTCAAAGTTTTTACCTTTTTCGGCATACAAATTTATCGTTTAAAGTTTGAGTTGTATGCATTGTTAAAAATTTCTGTAAAAACACAGAAAAAAACGAGACTCTCTGAAAATTTATACAAGTTCTCGGTTAAATGCATTTGATTCAATTTCTCGGTCATCATTTTACAGACATTACCTATCAAATTCCCTGTAGGGATTTCCATGTCTTTATTTAAAGATATTTTCATCTTTGTTATAACTTGTAATTCAAAATACACACTTTTAAAATTCTTTTACAATTTTATTAGAAATATTAAAGAAGAAAATTTGGTTTAAAATTTGTTTTATTAAAAGATTTACAAGGGGAAAACTCATCTCTGCGAAGTTAGCGTTAGCCGTTATTTTTATTCACAATCACTTTGCAGTTGTTTCATTTACCATGTGCATGAAGCTTCGCTGTAAAAACAAGTTGAAAATTGCTCGTCAAACGTGGCGAATGAGGTGCGTTCGTGCTATAACTAGTTTTATAATTATTTTTTGTACCCCATATTGTACTAAATGTATATTCTTTTGCACTTCATAAGTGCATAGTCTGTAACATCATTAAAATGCACTTGCAATAATCTTTCTCCCATTCCCCATAATGTAACGGAAAACTTTTGACTCTCCCTGTAATTAAACTATACATCCGATTTTCATAAAACTTGAAATGGCTCGACAAAATTTTACAACAATTATATATTTAAAATTTCAGACCATTCGAAAGGCTGTAACATCATTAAAATGCATTTGCAATAATTTTTCCCATTGGCCGTAATGTAAAGAAAAACTTTTGACTGTCCCTGTAACTGAACTATACATCCGATTTTCCTAAAATTTGAAATGGCTCGACAAAATTTTGCAATAATCATATATTTAAAATTTCAAACCATTCGGTTGGGTAGTTTTTGCTCTGTTATATGCGGACAAACAGACGGACAGACAGACGGACTGAACGACGACTATAGGTGCTACGTATTTATATAATTACGAACGCACCTAAAAATGGACTAAAATACGGAAATACTACTGGCAATCGAGACGCCAGTACTATTTCCGTATTTTAACGGAAGTTTATCCTCGTAAATTTTTCTGTATTTTACCGGGGAAAAGTTCCGTTAAAATACGTAAATAGTACTGGCGTTTCGATTGCCAGTAGTATTTCCGTATTTTAGTCCGTTTTTTTACAGTGTGGGTAATATTAAAAGTAAATTAAAAGTAAAAATATTTCCCTGCTGAATCATAAAATGCATCCTTTGCATACAGTTGTAACAGCTCTTATAGCACAGTCAGTAAGATGTTCGTCTCCAATCCATGAAGACTCGAGATCAAATCCGGGACAGCTAGAAATAAATATCATGAAAATTAAATTAAATGGTATAGTGCAGGGATGGCGAACCTATGGTACGCGTGCCACTTTTGGCACGCGAAAGAATAATTTAACACGGCCTTGCTTGTGGCTCTAAATCAAAATAAAGTGAGATTACGCAAAATTGCGACTGATCTTTTCTAAATTCGATTAAATGGAAATTGAAAAAAATTCATTGCAACATATTATATTACAATCTAATTAGTTATGGTCTCAAAATTTTTTCAAACAAAGACGATTTTTGAAAACTATCGGCAAGAACTGGTTATTAGACACTACTAAATTCTCACGGTAAATTTATGGCAAATTTGAAATTTATTTCAGAGCTATTCAAAGAGACTGACTTTTATCATTTTAATAGTTTTTCTGCCTATCTGTGCATTCGAATCACTGTTTTCACAAACGAATAATATCAAAACTCAAACTGAAAGCACTTATCAGACAAATCCGATTCAGTTTGCATTAAAATTAATTTGATATTCAGATGCAACAGAAATTAAATTACATCGCATTATTTTTTTCATAAATTTCTAAAATATATTTGTTTCTATAATTATTATAGCGTATAATACCTACATGCATGTTCCTCTTATTTTTTAAAACATAATAGAATTTTTTAAGTTATTTTAAACCATTATTTTTCCACCTACTAAATTTGTATTTTAGTTGGCACGTCATGGTCACGTAAAATATTTTTTGATCAAATTTGGCACGCGGCAACAGAAAGGTTCGCCAATCTTGGTATAGCTTTTCAAATTCACTCGAAAAATTCTAATATACTTTAAAGTTCAAAAAATTCCCTAATTCCGAAAAATAAATTTAATTATTATCATTAAAAATAAATAAACTAAATAACTTTACAGAGTCTTCCGTATTTTTCTTTTCGATGTAAATTTACGGAGTATACTGTAAATACCGAATAATTTCTCTGTTATTTATCAGAATCTCTGTAATTTTACATAAGACTTAAAATGACGGTATACCTGTAGATTCTTTGTAATTTCACGAAAAAACTTTTAAAAGTGTAGAAAACATGAAGTTAAAAAGAAACAGCAAAAATATTTTCTCATCATTTTTTTTTCCATTAACAATGAATCATTGCGCTTTGAGTATTTTTCTCCCTTGAATATTTCATCAAAATGTTTTATTCCTACACTCTGATAGTTCTTTATTCCAAAAAGTTTCAAATGAACTTTGACAGAGAAACACTCGAGATAATAAATTTAGAGTCAAAGTTCATGCTCTTCACTGAATTTGCATCTCACTTTGTGTGAACAATAAAATAATGGGGCAAAACATGTGCCTTAAATCCTACTTAGAATTAATGTCTTGACAGAACTTGCTCCTTTAATTCCCTGTTTTGTAAGGAATGGCCTTCATTTGAAATGCGAAATGAGAAAATATCTGATTAAGTGAACAAATTTATTAATTTGATTTCGATCTTATCGGTAGAACCATAAGAGAATTTGTTAAAGCAGACCACTTTAAGAATATTTGGCTGAAATTAATTCACTATTATCAATGGCAAATGGAAAGAAATTAGAAAAAACAATTTATTGATTTTAGAATTATTTAAGAATATAATAGAAAATAAAATAATGTTTTATCATAATGTTACTTTTAAATAAGTAAAATATACTGAAAGTAAAAATTATGCTCTTTCGTTAAATAGTCCAAAAAGTTATATATTATATTGTTTGTAAATAAAATCATAAGACAAAATGCAGTATTCCACCTTGATTCAATCAAAAAATACACAATATGAACTTTAAAAAGCTTACTGTTTTATTTAAAAGGCGACAAAATAATAATAATATAGATGTTACAAGTTAGTATTTTTTTTTTTTTTTTTTTTTTTTTTTTTTTTTTGTAAATTAATGTTGAATTGATTTACTCTTGTCATAATAAGATCAAAAAATATATCTGAGAAATGTATCGAGAAATTTTTACCAAGAAATATATTTAAATATTGTGCAAGCTTTTTCTTTTTATTGCGAAGATATATTTACGAGCTAATTTCCAATTGTAATCAATTAAATATTTATTATGTAGGTTATTTAATTGTTTAATTATAGTATTTTTACAAATAACTATTGAAGAAGAACATCTACCACGTTTATTACGTGTTGTTTGGCGATTTAAATTGTGATTTAATGTAGGATAAATTGGATTATAGTCAGTAATGTTGTTAATGGATGAAAAAACTTTAATATTCCTATTGAATACTTCGGTATTAAGTCCATATGGATAAACTGTATTAAAATACTGCATGAATGAAGACTTCAGAAATAAACGTTCTGATATGTTTTTTTGAATTTGTAAGATTGATGTTGTAGTATTTTTAAATTTATGCTTGTGGAAATGTTTAATTTCAGCAGTGGATTGTTTATTCTTAGCCTTATTTTTAATCGAATCTGAGCGGTGTTGGTTAATACGCCTATGTAGTGGACCAGAGGTTTGTCCTATGTACTGCATATTACAAATATTACATTTTATACTATACTAGCAGACCCACCCGGCGTTGCCCGGGCCCGTGATGAATGAACCTCAAATTTGTATGATTTGGTACCTTTAATTCCCTTTTGTCTGAATTTATATTTTTAAATATAAAAAATCGTAAGAAAAATGTTAATTTGAAGATACGTACTATTTTGCGTAAGTTGATTTTGGGAGTCTATGCGTACCGAAAGCGAGCGGAACTGCGACAAAACACTCAGATTTTTACTGGTTTCGTGGACATTTTCAGACATTTTGTTTGTAAAAAATATTTCTACCCCTCCGAACGTTTCAAAATTTTTATAGGAGATGTAAATCTGATCTATTTAGATGCTTCGATAAACATTGTGTTAAAATAAGGACGTTGACAATAAATTAAGCAATTTGCTTAATTTACTATTCTAAAATAGTGGGTAGTGCAACCTTCCACCGACATGGAGCGCAATATGTTCTATACAAATATTACTCTACGAAACAGTGGTCAAAGGACTGTTATAACTTACGTGAAAACTTCAAGTCGATCGGTTAGTTCGTTTTCCAAATTTTAACGAATTCGCGTTCATTCTCTATTAAAAAAGGCTTTTTCTTTTTAAAAGTCGATTTTTTTTCCATTTCGAACAAAAAGTTCTGAATCATTTTTTTTTAATTTACATACTCTTAATTAGTCTACAAATATAGGCCGAGGAGATAAAGTTTAAAATCTGTAAATTCTGTATTTTTAAAATTTTGGTTTAAATTTGAACTCCCACTAAAATTTTACCCTATGATTTTTATCTACTCTCCAAAATATAAGTAGGTGTTTTTCAAAGCAGAGATAATGTCTGTAACTTTTAATAAGTAGCATATATCTCATGACTCCCTCAAAAAACGGCATATAAAAAGTCAGAAATGCTAATTTTTTAAAAAGAAATCTAGAGCCCTCCAACCCTGGAATTTCACGCACCATTCTTTTTTACACTTTATCTTTTGTGTTATTAACGTTCTTAAAGTTTCAAACAGGTCGCCTTGCTAGATTTCCTAATTTTAACAAAATCGCGTTATGTTAGTTCCACATTCCACCACCAGGGAACGCACTCTATTCTTAACAAAAGCTCCTTTACACAACCTATCAGTAGATATGTTACTCGAGGAGGTGGCGGTCTCCAGCAAGAATTTAAAATATTTGTTGAAATTACTATTCGGAAATAGTGGTAGCTTAACTTTTGTGACATTTATATGTACTAAGTAGCATGTATCTGAGGACTCCGTCAAAAAACCGCACCTGAAACGGTATGAAACGCAAAGGTAAAAAAAAGAAATATTTCGCCCCTCCCCCCCCCCACCCACCTGCCCGAAATTTCACGCGCCATGTTTTATAAACTTTTTCTAATGTGTTATAAACTATCTTAAAGTTTCAAGAAGATCGCTTTTTCAGATTTCCTACTTTAAATGAAATCGCGGTCTCTTAGTTCTACTTTCCATCACCAGGGAGCGCACTGTATTTTTAACAAAACTGTATCTGAACGTAACTCCGTTACACAACCTATCAGTAGATATGTTACTCGAGGGGCTGGAGGTCTTAAGCAAGAAATTAAGATATTTTTTAAATTACTATTCGGAAATAGTGGTAACAAACTTTTGTCATTTTTATATTTAATAAGACTCATTTATCTCAGGACTCCGTCAAAAAACCGCACCGGAAATGGTAAGAAACGCAAAAGTTAAAAAAAAAAGAAATCTATCGCCCCTCCTCTCCCCACCTTCCCGAAATTTCACGCGCCATTCTTATATAAACTTTTTCTAATGTGTTATAAACTATCTTGAAGTTTCAAACAGATCGCCTTGTTAGATTCCCTACTTTAAATGAAATCGCGGTCTGTTAGTTCTACAATCCACCACTAGGGAGCACACTCTATTCTTAGCAAAAGCGTATATGAACGAAACCTCTTCACGCAACCTACCCGTAGATACATGGATGGGGAGGGCGGTCTTATTTAAATAAGACTCATTTATCTCAGGACTCCGTCAAAAAACCGCACCGGAAATGGTAAGAAACGCAAAAGTTAAAAAAAAAGAAATCTATCGCCCCTCCTCCTCTCCCCACCTTCCAGAAATTTCACGCGCCATTCTTATACAAACTTTTTCTAATGTGTTATAAACTATCTTGAAGTTTCAAACAGATCGCCTTGTTAGATTCTCTACTTTAAATGAACTCGCGGTCTGTTAGTTCTATATTCCACCACCAGGGAGCGCACTCTTTTCTTAGCAAAAGCGTATATGAACGAAACCTCTTCACGCAACCTACCCGTAGATACATGGATGGGGGGGGGGGCGGTCTTAATTAAGAATTTAAGATATTTGCTGAAATTACTTTTCGAAAATAGTAGTATCAAGACTTCTGAAATTTTTATCTCGAATAAGTAACATTTAAAAAGCAGAAAAACCAACGTTTAAAATGCACAAATAATATATGAAAAGCAGCAAACAGCTGTTTCGAATCTACTAGCGAGATTCTTCTTCAGTGCAAAAGGAACAGCGTGCTAGAAAAAGCAAGGCTGAGCCAAACGTAGCTCTTTCTAGCACGCTGTTCCTTTTGCACTGAAGAAGAATCTCGCCAGTAGATTCGAAACAGCTGTTTGCTGCTTTTCATATATTATTTGTGCATTTTAAACGTTGGTTTTTCTGCTTTTTAATATTGTTGCACAAAGGCTTTCTTTGCTATTTTTAAGTAACATTTATGCTGTAATTTTACAAATCGCACGCCGTTCTGAAGAATACTACAATAAAACGTAACGTGACTACCGTTTAAAATAAGCATATAAAAGAAATAAACCAATTAGTGAAATTAGCGCCCCCCCCCCTTTTAAATTAAGGGTGCAAAAAGTTCTGTACGACATCCGACATGAGTTCTCACTGCCTGCGGCACTGTATAGTAGGCGGGCGATAAATTCGGAACATTTTTATATATTTAAGGGTGTATTCCAATCCAAACTGCTTATTTTGCGATTTATTTTTAAATTCACTTTTGCTCTTAAACGCATCAAACTGCCAAATTCTCTTATTTAGAAAGTACATAATGTGCCGTGCTCGTCGATTTTTTGATAAATACAGAAAATATTGTAAAATATGCTGTCAAAGTTGGCGTTTTGAACCGGATTTTCCGAAGCGGGAGATCTGGGGATAAAAAAAAATGGTCGTAATGAGAAAATAATTGTTTATAAATCAAATTCTAATTAATTGAGCGAAAAATGAAATTACACGGCTTCTTATACATCTCTTCAGAAATCACCTCAGCAAGTTTCACGTTTTTAATTTTAAAAATGAGTCTGAAAATGTCTCAGAAATTTTCGAGCTGTTGAGGGTGGAAAAATATTTTTTCGAATACACCCTTAAAACATAAAAGAGAGCAATTAAAAAATACGTGTAAAAATGTCTTTAAAAAAACACTTCTGAAAAAAAAAAATCATTATCAGTATCAAAAATGAGAATTTAAATTCTATTAAAACTGTTGCTACCCTCTACAGCAGCAGAAAGCATTAGAATGCAAGGACTTATTGTTGCCAATTTCTAATTTCTAGTAGTAAAAGAACCAGCAAGGAGTATTCTAATATTTTATTTAACGTTTAAAAAACATATTTCTTGCTATCTAAATAAATCAGCATCAAACAGGCACCTCCAACTTTCCATAAACCAACCAAAATCGCCGATTTTTTAGCAGATATTATCGCTCAACCAATCAAAGTAGAAAAAAAAAACAGAAAACAGTGTGGCAAGCAAAAAGACTGCCAGGTTGTCAAGTTAGTTGCTAGGTTGTGACGTCATTTGAAACTAATCTCTTCTCTTAAACGCTCATTATTATTAAATATGTTTTCAAAGCATGTGTTTCACCTTCATGCTAAAATTTAATGTTTAGTTGAAAAAACAGTCACTCTTGAAACATTAAGCACTCAAATTGGTTTATTTAATTGTATCCCGGTTTACTTAATTATTCCTGCGAAAGCTTTATACAACCAACCAACCGAAAGCAAGCGGAAACAAAGAAACGTATTTTTGATGAGCGATGCTTTATGAACCAACCAACCGAAAGTAATCTGAGGGAAAAAAAGGCGTACTTTTGATAAGAGTGATATCCGAATATTAATTAATTACTCAGCTAATAATTAGAGTATTAAAATTCTGAGGATATGGTGCATTAGAAGAGGCCTTGGACTCTTTCCAAAAAAATTTTGAACCTCGTACGTGTCGTAGATTTTGCTAGCCATCGCACACAGACAGACACACAGACAGAGCGATTTGTTCTTTTATTAGTATAGATACTACATTAAATGCTATACAAAATGAAGATAAACCAGGATCCGAAACAATTTGTGATTGTGAAGCAAAGGGACATGTCTTGCATCTAATATCCATACCTTTTCTAAATAATAGAGGTGGTGGAGGCGAATAAAATAGGTGACTGGATGTCGGTCCAGGAACAACCCTATTAATGTTCCTGTACCGGACACTACACTGCGAAGACGCTAAATGTATTTTGCCAGGAACTAAAATCTTACTGAGAACAGCCATTGTATTTGTTTTATAAGACATATAATAATATAAAATAACATAAAATTATAATAGAATAATTAAGCAAGCTATGTAATAAAAACTAGATTGAAAATGATAATAAAAACTAGATTAAAAAGGATATTTCTTGATTATCAATAGATATATACAAAATGTACAATAAAATAAATAAAACAATCGAATAGCTTAATCTAGCAATAAAATAATATCATCACCAATAACTACAAAGCAGAGACACCAATAACTATCATACAAAGACATTCCCTTAATAATCAACGTACTTGTTTCAGATCATAACATAATATTCACTCCATAAAGCCAAGTAAAATGTAAATATACAATACATTATACAATCCGAATAATATTCATTTTACATTCATAAAAACTTGTATATTAAACAGATACTAATAATGTAAAAGCTATAATGCTAAAGTATATTATTGTATTTTATAATACAGTCGGACCTCGTTATCCCGACACTCAGTTTTCACGTCACTCCGCTTATCACGTCAGTTTTTCAAAGTCCCGACTTTCTGTATATGATTTTAATGTAAATAAACTCCGGATTTTACATCGTTGAATCATTTTCAACTCCGGATATCCCGACGTTTACGAAAATTGACCATTTTGCATCATCCATCTTATAAGCACGGAAATGAAGCGGTAAGGAATGTCTTAGACAAACTTTTCACAAAAATGTCTAAAATACCCATTGAGATAACTAAGAAATTTCTATTCAATCCTTTATCTGATTAAATGGCGCTTTCTTGTGGTTACACGGCGTTTTTCATCCGACTAACACCGAAGCATTGCTTTTCATTGAAACGATCAGAAATTATCTAACATCCGTTTCTGAAGCAACAAATGTTTATTACAATTCATTGTATAATATTGAAAAAAGAATTGTAGGAAGCACATTTAGGGATAAGCAAACCTTAATGCATCAATATTTCATGTAACAGTAAACAAACAAATCATCATAAACCTGATTTTTATTCTTTTCAATTTTGTTTTTGTGTTTATTTTGTTTAATAATAATATTTTAATTGCTTAAAACTACAAGAGCAGTTATGAATTTAAAATTGTCTTAAATTAATTAAAAATGCAGCTTTTTATAAACATATTTTCCTCTAACTCCGGTTACCGCGACACTCCGCTTATGACGACACTTTTTTCTGGGCATTAGAGTGTTGGGATAATGAGGTTTGACTGTACTGTACATACCTATTATAAGACAAAAGTTATTTTAAAATTATTAATAAAAATTATTAATAAAAAGTGATTGATAACCGATGTACAACAGTGAATATGAAATGAAGTTTTATATATGCCTGGAAAGATGACAAAAATGCAACATAAAATGGAATTTCTTAAATATAGGTATCAAATAACTACAATAGTAGAAATCATAAGATAATACACATAGTTTGTGCGCAATTGCAGCAATAAACCAAGCGTATACAATTTTTAATATTGTTTGCTAACGTTGCAAAAACATTTAGCTAACAGGAATTATATATTTATATAATATATAAAAGATACCTTAATAAATAAAATGCGTTTCAAAAAGAATTTTTTAATTCCAAATGAAAATAAAATAACAAATAGTGATCATTCATAATAACTTGCGCATTAGCAGCATAGAAATTTGAATGATAATATATAACCATTATATAACAAATCGTCATCGATTACCAATTATTGAAATTAAATTTATAAATTAGCTTATATTCATATAACACTGACATTATACAGAATAAAGATGGAACATTTAACTAGTAATACAGAATCTTACTAAATTCCACTAATTCACTAGCATATTGCTGGCGATAAATCTATATAAAACATAGGAAAAAACATAAATGTTAATTACTTATACAAATCAAATATTCAATAATATTAATATTAATTCTATTATAAATGACAAAAAATGTCAATTTCCTATTCATAATATTCAATTATCTAGAACTTTTAAATATCCAATTCCATTAGGTAGAAAGATTTTTAATTATAATTCTTTCTCAAAAAATACATCTGCTGCAAGTACTTTCCCTTGTAACTGCAACGACCCCTCACTACAGCAATACATTAATAAAGATCATGGTCATATAATCACTGGTAATCTTAATATAGTTAAAGATTTTACATTAAGAAAATTAATGGGATATGGGACTAAATATAGACTTCCATCAAAATTTAATATAACTACAATTATAAAGCAATTTACATTTGATATTGATTTGTTTATATATGAAATTTCTATTTATTACAATAAACATATGGCATATTTTAATCAATGAAAATTTTGGTAATTGTAATGTTAATTGATGCTCTTGGGGCAAATGTATCTAATCTTAATTAACGTCAATACCAAACACATTTTCCAACAAGTTAAAAATATTCAAAAAGACTATGTAATCACATATATTGACAAATCCCCTAATAATTATGCAGTCATATGCAAATCCTATTATCACCATCTTCTTACATCTTGTATCTCATCAAATAAGTCTTTCCAAAAAACTAATGATGATATTGTTGAGAATGCCAACTTGGCGATGCTTGCCATTTTCTGTTAGTCGGCATTGTGGCAACCCCCTTTTTATTGTTTTCCTATTTTCTTTTCAGTGTAGATGTAAAGTTTGTTTTGAACCGGTCTGACGGTAATAATGGAACTCTCAAATGAGAGTAATAATAATATTAATATACCTATATATCTGTAAATAAATGTACATATAAGTTTTTTTAAGAAGAAGTTGTTTAATTTGAACCGCAGAGTGTGTTTACTTATTCAAGTTACGAATTTGATATATATTAGAACTAATTTATGAAGACGTTTTTATTCTTCGATGCATTATGGAATAATTTGAATTTACCGAACCTGCAGTCTGAATGACAACGTATCATTTTTCTGGCGTCAAAGCTCCAGAATGTCTGGATTTCATCATCGATTGAGGTAAGTACCTCAAATTAAATTACATTGAATAAATAGAATTATGACTATATTTATTAACTGAACTGTATCGAATAAATTGAATTCTTTATTTTATGATGGATTACGAAACTTTGAAAAAAAAAAAGAGCTACGATTCGTAGTCAAACTACGAAAATATTTGATAAAATAAGGGATTTATTAGATAATACACAAGAATTAGAGCTTGAGAATATAAAATCACAGCTGGATCTTTTTAAACAGCAATTGAATGACAAAATGAAAACTTTAAAATCATTAAATTCTGAAATTGAACCACTGGTTCCAAGTACTGAATTTGAAAAAGAAATCGAGAAATCGGAATCTTATAATGAGAATATTATTGAATGGAAATATAAAATTTCCAAATTTTTAAATGATAACACAGTTACTCCTGAAACTAAACAAGATTCTTCAGACATTGAAAGTGATAGTAGTAGCAACAATAGTTCCCTACTAAAAAGTCAGAAAATTCTGAATCAAAATTTGATTAAACTTCTTAAACTTAATATATCTAAATATTATGGTGATTCGTGTTTATGGCTCGAATTTTGGAGTCAGTTTTCGAATGCGATTGACAATAATGAACATTTAACTCCGATTGATAAATTTTCCTACTTAAAGTCACTTTTGGGCGGAAGTGCTGCAAATACTATAGCAGGCCTTTCGCTGACTAAGGAAAATTATGCTCATGCTATAGAATTATTGAAAAATCGTTTTGGTCGTAATGACCTGGTAATAAATAGTCACATGACTAAACTGCTAAATTTGAAACCAGTACGAAATTCTAGTAACATTAAGGCTTTTAGAGATTTGTATGATGAATGCGAAATTCAAATAAGAAATCTTAATTCTTTAGGTGTTGCCTCAGGTTCATATGGGCACTTGTTATGTCCGATTCTTCTGAAACTTATTCCATCAGATATTGCACTAGAATTTAATAGAAAACGAATTAAAAACACTGACTGGGATGTTAATGAGCTGATAAATTTCATTAAAGATGAAATTGAATCTCGCGAGACCACTGTCCAATTAAACCATTTTGAAAAAATCCCTGAGAAGCAGGAAAATTATAAGAAAAATTATAAAAAATTCATTCCATCAGCTTCTGCCTTAACCACAAATATTAAAAATAACTGCATATTTTGTAATCAAACTGATCACGATACTGAAAAGTGTAAGTCTTTCACCATTCCGGAAATGCGAGAAAAATTGAAAAGGGAAGGAAGGTGCTTCAAATGCTTCCGTAAATTTCACATCGCGAATTTTTGTAAAATTTCGAATGAAAATTGCAAAGTGTGTGGTAAAACATATCATCATACTATACTTTGTAATTCTAATAAAAAAACAGAAGAATCAAAAAATTCAGGTAGTATTATTTCCTCCGTATCTCATTGCAAAGGCAATATAAATAATATCAGTAGAGAAGTAATATTGCAAACAATTCATGTAAAAGTGGAAGCGGGTGAAAATTCAGAAACTGCTCTTTGTTTATTTGACTCTGCTAGTCATCGAACTTTTATTGCAGAAAATTTAGTTTCAAAATTAAAACCTGAGGTCATTAGAAAGGAAAAATTAATTGTCTATACTTTCGGTTCGAGAAAATCTGAAGATCGATGTTATGATGTCGTTAAGCTAAAGCTAATTCACTTGACGAATAGAAAACGTAGTATAATAATTGAGGCATTAGTCACACCGCTAATAACCAATTCTTTGATACAAATTCCTCCTCTTCAAATCAAAATTAAGAGAAAACTTTCCAAATTTCGTCTTGACACGTGGGAACATTTGGAAAATAGTGATGTTGATATATTAATAGGAGCTGATTATTTATATCAAATTAATGACAAAACATACCCCATAAATAAATCATTGTTCGTCTGTGAAAATTTATTTGGGCATTCTCTCTGCGGGACAATTGACGTAAATAAAAATAGTGAGAGTAAGCAAACTGGGGTCTTGTCCACTCAGGTTATGAAACCTATTCAAAATGATTTGAAAACATTGTGGGAGTTAGAAACTTTAGGGATGAACACTGAAGAAAATATTTCTGAATTAGATAAAGAGATAATCGAAAAATTCGAAAACAATTTGCATTTTCTTGAGCACCGATACGAAGCTAAATTGTTATGGAAAGATGATAGAAGAGATTTAGGAAGTAATTATAACAATGCTAGAAACCGATTTATTTACTTAAATCGAAAATTGCTTAAAGATAAGGAATTATTGCAGAAATATAAAGAAATTGTGATTGAACAGGAATTAAATAACATAGTGGAAGCATGTTCTAATAAAACTGTAAATAGCGGTTATTTTATGCCCCACCGACCTGTCTTGCGAGATGATAAACCCACAACTAAAGTTAGAATGGTATTTGATGCTTCCTCAAAAGAAAATAGCAAATCATTAAATGATTGTTTGTACGGTGGCCCAAATTTGAACCCCGATTTATTAGAAATTATTATTAATTTCAGAAAATTCAATACTGCGTTTTGTGCAGATATTGAAAAGGCCTTTCTTCAAATTTCTGTAGCTGAAGAAGACCGAGATTACCTTAAATTTCTTTGGTTCGATAATGACGCAAACAACTTTTTCAAAATTTTAAGATTTAGACGTGTACCATTTGGCGTTACATGCTCACCATTTATTTTAGCTGCCACAATTAAACATCATATAAAGAACTATCGAGATCAACATCCAAATGTTGTATATATGTTAGATAATTCCCTCTATGTCGATGATTTAATTTCCGGATCAGATTTAGATAACGAAGCTTATTATTTATCAGTTACAGCTTCTGAAATTCTTAAAGAAGCTGGGATGAATTTGAGGAAATTAAAAACAAATTCTATTAAACTTAGGTAAATGTGGGAATCTGGTAACTTAGGTATAAGTGAGGAAAACACAGGTAGTATCTTAAAAGTGCTTGGACTGATATGGAATACTGAATCTGATATTTTGATGTTAGATGCGCAGCCCTTTGAAGAATATTACATCGATGATCCCACGAAGCGAACAGTTCTTAAAATGTTACTGAAAATTTATGATCCATTAGGATTTGTGAATCCATTTGTAATACGTATTAAAGCCTTGTTGCAAGAAACATGGCAAAGAGGTTTAGAGTGGGACAATAAATTACCTGAAGATTTGAAATGCGAGTGCAATACTTGGTGTTCAGAAGTTGTACATTTACGCACATTTGAAATAACCCGAAAATATTTTCCTAATATGATAAACATTTCTGAAAATTCACAAATTCACATATTCTGTGATGCTAGTCCCAAAGGGTATGGAGCAGTTGCTTATTTGCGTTCCATTTCATTAAGTGGCGAAATTCAAACAAGTTTTGTTTGGAGTAAATGTAGAATAGCCCCCCTCAAGAAGTTAACTGTTCCACGGCTGGAATTGATCAGTGCAGTGGTTGCCGCTAGAATGTGGAAATATTTAAAACAAAAATTACATATTTCGAATTTAAATATAAAGTTATGGTCGGACTCAGAAATAACTATCTATTGGATTAGGGGTTCTACTACAAACTGGAAACCCTTTATTTCCAATCGTGTAACCGAAATTCAGTCATTGACAGATCCAAAGGACTGGAATTATTGACCCGGAAAAGAAAACCCTGCAGATCTGCTTACGCGAGGGGAAAACTTATCGAAGTTAATGGGTAATAATGTATGGTGGTGCGGCCCACCTTGGTTATCACTATCAGAAGATATGTGGCCTTCAAAAAGGGCTATAGAAATGGTTCCCGAAGCTTTTAATGAAATGAAAGCAAAACCAAATTTAACATTATTGTGTAACGAATCAAACTCTATTCCTAAGCCAGTATTTGATATGGCAAAGTTCAGTAGTTTAAATCGCGTGTATAATATTACTGCTTGGATAATGCGTTTTATTCATAATGCCAATTCGAAAAATCCTAAAATTTTAGGACCTTTAACTACCTCAGAAATAGAAATAGCAGAAAAATACTGGATTAAACAAACTCAGGAAACTTCATTTAAAGTTGAAATAGAAGCACTTAAACAAAAAAAACCACTTAATAAAGATTCTTCTTTGTACAACCTTAATCCACAATTCGATGAAAATGACTTACTTGTTTTATCCGGAAGACTTCAGTTTTCTGAAGTTACAGAGCAGGAAAAACATCCGTGGATACTTCCTAATAAATCTTATTTTGTAAAATTACTAATTAAGGATGCTCATGAAAGAATGTACCATTTTGGTGTAGCTGTCACTTTAGCTCACCTTCGTGAAAGGTATTTTATATTAAAGGGAAGAAGATTTGTAAAATCCGTCTTAAGATCGTGTATGATATGTCGAAAACTTAATGCTATTCCTGGAAAGGTGGAAATAGCACCTTTACCGAAAGATAGAATCATCAAAACACCAGTTTTTGAAACCTCTGGTGTCGATTTTGCCGGTCCGATTTATTATAAAACTTCTGAAGGCACTGGGAAGGCTTATATTGTCGTATTCACATGTGCTGTAACCAGAGCGATTCATCTAGAGTTAGTCACCAATCTAAGTACTGAAACCTTTATCTTAGCACTACGAAGATTTTTCTCTAGGAGAGGTTTCTGCAAAATAATGTACAGTGACAATGCCAAGACATTTTCTAAGGCTGATTTGGTGTTAAAAGATGCTTGGGAAAGAATTTCTAAGCAAGAAATTTTTGATTACTTGAGAAAGAATAAAATAATATGGAAGTTTATAATTCCCAGGGCTTCCTGGTGGGGCGGCTTCTGGGAAAGGATGGTCAGATCAGTTAAAACACCTTTAAAAAAGGTTCTAGGAAAAACTTGTCTCCGTTATGAAGAGCTAGAAACAATACTTACAGAAATTGAAGCTGTGATTAATTCACGTCCCTTATGTTATCTCTACGAAGAAAATGCTGAACCATCACCTTTAACGCCATCTCATTTTTTAGTTGGTAAACGATTAATGTCCTTACCTTCTTATGGATTACCAGTCGGTACGCAAGAGAAATCCAATAAGATTTTGTTGACGAGAAAATATAAATATAAGCAACAAATTACTGACCACTTTTGGAAAAGGTGGAGAAACGAATATTTGTTAGAACTTAGATCTGCTTTTCAAGTGAAAAACATAAATTCATCGCCTCAGTTCAAAGTTATCGATATAGTGATAATTCATGATGAAAAGATCCCAAAACATATGTGGAAGTGTGGTCGTGTTAAAGAACTCATATTTGGTCGTCACTCTAAAATCAGATCATGTGTATTACAGACTGCAAAAGGCGATCTTAAACGACCTGTGCAATTGCTATATAATCTTGAATTGGACTTAGTGGACTAAAAGACACTAAAACTCTTACACTAAAAATAAGAACTATTATCGAACATTTAATTTGTTTTGTTACTCATATTTACCCTTATTATTGTTTAATTTTCATACAATTCATGTGTTTTATTTTCTTTCGTAGATTGCAGCATTCTTATTATTTTTGCTTTTATATCTGTAGCTGTATGTATCTGAAAATTTGTCATGTATGTAAGTATATTCTTATGTTTATTAAATTGTTTAATATAGATGCTGAACTAAGTGTTCAGCCCGGGGCAGGATGTTGAGAATGCCAACTTGGCGATGCTTGCCATTTTCTGTTAGTCGGCATTGTGGCAACCCCCTTTTTATTGTTTTCCTATTTTCTTTTCAGTGTAGATGTAAAGTTTGTTTTGAACCGGTCTGACGGTAATAATGGAACTCTCAAATGAGAGTAATAATAATATTAATATACCTATATATCTGTAAATAAATGTACATATAAGTTTTTTTAAGAAGAAGTTGTTTAATTTGAACCGCAGAGTGTGTTTACTTATTCAAGTTACGAATTTGATATATATTAGAACTAATTTATGAAGACGTTTTTATTCTTCGATGCATTATGGAATAATTTGAATTTACCGAACCTGCAGTCTGAATGACAACGTATCAGATATTATTGTTAACAATCGTAAAATTATTGCTTATTACAAACTACTAAATTTTATTCCCACTAACTTTAACTATCCATATTTAGTACTTATTAATAAATTTCATAAGACAGCACTTAAATTCAGAACAGTTACAATTGGATGTAATACATATAATAATTATGCTAACAATATTTTATTAAAAATTCTGAATAAAATTTATGATCTAACAACAGAAACAGATAATAAATATTGTATAAAAAACAGTTATCAATTGGTTAATGTACTTAAAGACATTAAAAGTGTAAAAAATATACGTACATATGATTTCAAAGATCTATCTATTTATATAATTCAGTAGTGACAATTCTGGTGAGGATTCCGGGACGCGCCGATGCTCGGAAAGGGAAAAAAACATATCCCGGCCATGTCAGGCTTAAGCATTCTGATGTCGTATTATAAATCGAACAATTGCTTTATTTAATCTACATTGCATCACATTTTTTCTTCTTAATTTTCTCTAAAACCTTCAAAAACTAAACAATTATAATGTTTTAAGTTCTAAATTAAAAATAAGCAGCTACCAACAACATATTAGCCATATAAACAAATGAACCGTTGCCATTCAGAAACACAAGTTCCAAATCAAGAAACAAGTGAACGACTCTTTGACGATTCATTAAAAAAATACGGCTAACGTCTGATTGTGCTTTAAATATATTTTTAAAAGCATATTAAAGCCTTAAGTATTTTTAAAATGCGTTTTTCATTATTGTTTACATTTATAAGCAGTAATTGTATTTACGACTGTTTACATTTATAAGCAGTCAGTTCACGACCTACATATGAAACTATTACGTAATTTATTGAATAAATATTTTAAAAGGTATTATTAATGTTTTCAACAAATATTAATAGTTTTAATGGTTATCTTCATTCAATTTAATGATTGTTCATCATTATTCATATGAATCAGTCTCGTATGGATATTGATTCATATCAATGATTCATATATTTCACTGTTCTGTAGTGGCAACAGTGAAACGTTGTTTCTTTAGGAAAAACGTGATGATATTTCGCCGCTATTCGCTTTGATCTATCTGCAGTTATTTTTGAATGTTTTAAAACAATTTTGTTAATTTTTATTATGGATTTTCCGAATGAATCGCTTTCGGAAAGAAGACGCCAATTGACCAGGAAAAGAAATGCACGTTTGCGATCGCAGCAATCAACGGTTTTCTCAGTTAGCCTGATAAACTGAGCTGAGTGCACAAGCAGAATTAAAAACCCATAGGCACATTTTTTTGCTTATTTTTTATCTAAACTATGCATATTTTAAGTTCATGTTCATTCAGATTTTTAAAAGTATTTATCACTCACAGGAACGTTTCATTATAATAAAGATTTAAAAATGAAAATTATATTTTGTTTTCACTAAATTTTTGTACCGTTAAAAAACATCATGTATGTGTATTACTTTGAATGATGCACATAATGGTGTTCTAGTTTTGGCCAAATATATGAATCAAATTTTAGAGTTTCATCTAAACTTAAAAAATAAACGTCTGATTTTTAAAGCAATGTCACATGTTTTTTTGTTTTATGTTAAGTTTCTTATTTCACCTATGCATATTTTAAGCTGAATTTAATATATTTCTGCGAATTACTTTTTACTGTTTGAAAAATGCAACAGCTTTTTTGTGTTATTTCAAACTTTTATTTCAACTATGCATATATTTTAAGTTTACGTACAAATTTACAGTCAAATTATACTTAAAAGCATTTACAGCCATGCCATTTTTCAGCGAAAACACGGAATTCTTTTTCGGCACCGAAATTTATCATCCCTGGGATTGATGCAAACTCTGTATTAAAATTTGGTGATCTTTTTAGGACGGGAAGGGGGTAGCAGAATTTGACGAAATACAACAAAAATGCGAGTACGATCAGCGCCAAATTGAGTTTATTTCTATTCCTTTCGCATTGGACCTTCTCTTTCCCATGACCTACTGCGCATTTAGTCCATGTATAGAAACAAACAGCATGAAAAAAAACATTGCCAGGAGCTTGCAACTATCTTCTGTCTGCTTTGCCTGAAGGATTGTGAAAATCATCAAAAGATCGTAGAAAAATGGTGGTTTCGTCAAAAGATCGCAGAAGAAACACAATTTTTCCCAAAGGGTCCTTTAGAACGCATATTTCGTCTAAGGATCATGGAATATGTTAATTTCGCCAAATAATCGTGGAAAAAAAAATGAATTTCATCAGGTGATTGCAGAAAAAATGCATTATTTCATCAAAGGATCGCGAAAAACGTGAATTTCGTCAAAAAATCACGGGAAAAATATGATTTTCATTAGAGGATCACAGAGAAAACGAGAATTCCATCGAAAGGTTGCAAAAGTGCAAGTTTCAACATAAGATCCTGAAAAAAATGTAAATTTTGAAGTCGGGAGATCTTGAAGCTTGTTGCTTCATCAGTATCACATGAACCGTTAGTCAGCTAAATTTTGAATACTGTTCTGTTACATAACTAATTTGCCTCATACATTCGGATGCACCCGTGCTTCTGTCAACGTATTTTGATTGTAAGGTAAGTCTCGCTTGCTCTGTTGTTTATTTCTTTTTGTTCTTTATTAGAATTTTTGCATTAGCTGTTTAAAATGCACCCTTTATTGGCCAATGTCTGAAAACATCGAGTGTGCATTAATTACCAAATGTCAATCAAAATGTAAATTTAATTCAGTTAGAAGACGAAGTACCATACCTTGACGAAGTTTCCGACCCTGACTAGGATCCCCTTTTTCTAACATTAAATTATTGATTCTTTTTTTTTTTTTTTTTTTTTTTGTAAATTTTAACTGATTGTTTGATTTTTATGTGAATATTTTCCCTTTTTTTTTATATATATATTTTTGTATGAAACTTCCCTTTTTTCTGAATCGCCGTCTCATTTATTGGTATTTATTTATATTTATCCTTTTACTTTTATTTTATATTTAATAAATTTTTCGCAGTTGTGAACGAGATTTTACCTGCATTCGTAGCAAATTTTTCAAGATGGTGGAAAAACTTCGTTTTTAAATCTTTATGTTACTTATAAATCCATGTTTTTACATCATTTTCTATTTTTTTGGCAAAATCATTGATTTATAAATAACATACAGATTTAAAAATGAAGTTTTTTCCCCAAGTGGCACAGGATGTGGAACTCTTCCCTGAATTTTGTTAAAAAAACGCGAGAGGTCTAATTCGTCAAAAGGGCGCAGAAAAAACGCGAATTTTTCAACAAATCCCGATAAAAACACTCATTTCGTGAAAGGATTGCGGAAAAAACAGTCATTTTGTCAAAAGGCTGCGAAAAAAACACGAATTTCATCAAAGATGTGCGGAAAAAACGAGAATTTCGCCATAGGGTTGCTGGAAAAAGCTCTTTTTTTTTCGCGCATGAGGTGGTTCATATTTTCTTCTTTTGAAGGTTGACTTTTGCAAACACAATTTTTTGAATGCTTTTGATGACTTGCCACTATCTGAATAATCATGCATAACAATCACCTATTTAATTGAGTCTGACTTAATGTTGTAAACTTTAAATAACACTTTCCCGTCATTTTTGACGGGGGCATATGCTAGTTTAATAATATAAATCTTAAAGATCTGCATAATATAATTAACACACTTTTTAAAACATATAAAAATGAATTAACTCTACCTTCATTTATAGATATAAAACATTTTCTTACTTTAACTAATTTTATAATATACAATAACTATATCTTACAAGATAATATTATTTATCTACAAATAGAAGGAATGCCACAAGGGTCAAATTTTGCTCAATTTCCAGTTGATTATCCAACTAATTTAGAATTGACAGAAAACCTATTAACAAATAATACTATTAACTTTTAGATCTAAAAATCATAATAGCACAAAACAAAACAATTACTGATCTTTATGACAAACGAAAAGATTTTTAATTCAAAGTTAATACATTTACTCATCTTAAATCATGTCTACACATTTCAATTTACCGTAATATAATAATTAATCATTTGTATAGAATCAAAAGTTTATGTTCATCACATCTTATAAATAAAAACATTAAACAATTAATTTTTTATGCTTTAAATCATGGTTTTCCTAAGAAATTCATATATTCCTTAATCTACAATTAATTTATGATCTGAACAATGTATAGTTGGGTGATTTATTGTATGTTACTAGTCACATTTTGCGTATATAATATATATATATATATATATATAAATTATAAAAAACTAAAAATAAACAAAAAAAATTAAAAATACAAAATATATAATAAAAAATTTAAATAGGATGGCTGGGTGGATAGATGTTAAATTAAGGAGGAGGGTGGAGTTGTCTGGATAATTTATACGCAAATGTTGATTATATATAAATTTATTATTCAAAAAAAATGTAGGACTGGTACGTTGAATATTCATGGTTCTGTGATTTGTTTTGGTCCATGTGAGGTCGCTGTCCTGTGTACTGTATAACAATCTATAAATTAAACTAAGTTAATTTGCATCAATTTAATTTACTATTATTGATTTATTTCGATTAATTTTACTTTGTAATGATATATACGATTACACAGTTTATGATATATGTATTTATGAGTTTGTAGAGATGTTGTATTTTGTTGGTATATTACACCCCCCCCCCATAAATTAGTAATACATTAATTTTATTAAGTTATTAATATAAACAAACTTTTATATTATTTATAAAGTTACTTATTCGATATTATTATTAATTCACTTAATTTTAAATGCACATTATATTAAAATGTTAATTGATTATTATCAATATTCTGATTCACTGTTTTAGGATGATATATTTTTGCAATCTCAGTGGCATTTTAGGTTAAAATATTTGCATTTTTTCTACTGTTATATTCGGTATAATGTAATAGATGCAGCACTAAACACTATTACATCTGATTTTAATCTTATAATTTATCATATATTGATATCTTAAATTTAAATTCTTATAATTCCGCTAGACGGCAGCATTAAATAATTATTTATTATGTTCTAATATTATTAGGTTGCTATGGACTCTTATTACTCTTATATTAGTTATTATCTCTTAATTATTAATTGTTTAATTTTAAACTACTGTATAACAATCTATAAATTAATTATATTAAATTGATTTGCATCATTTTAATTTACTATTTTGATTTATTTCAATTTTATTTTGCCTTGTAATGATATACTCCTACACGTTTATGATACATGTATTTATAGTTTGTAGAGATGTTGTATTATGTTGGTATATTACCACCCCCCTCCCATATTAGTAAAGATACATTAATTTTATTAAGTGATTAATATAAACATTTTTTTATATTATTAATAAAGTTACTTATTCTAAATTATTAATTTACTTAAGTTTAAATGTAAAAATTATAAAATAAATTTAATTATAACCAATTTTAGCACATTATTTTTTAAATGTTAATTGATAATTATCAATATTCTGATGCACTGTTTTAGAATGATATATTTGTGCAGTCTCAATGACATATAAGGTTAAAATTACATTTTTTTCTACTGTTATATTCGGGATTCTCTAATAGATGGCAGCACTAGACACTATTTTAGTCCTGTACTTAATCATATATTGTCTATCTTAAATATAATTTCTTATATTTTCCGCAAGACGGCAGCATTAAATAATTATTTATTTTGTTCTGATATTTTAAGGTTGCCTTCGACTCTTAAATTACACTTATATCAGTTATCATTTCTTAATTATTAATTCTTTAATTTTAAACAACTTCTTGTAATTTATTACATGATTATTATTATAGTATGTAATAATAATTATTATATGGACTATCTGTTGCTGCAACCGTAGCATAAGCTTTTAACAGCACAAGTTATTTAAGCGGGACTTTTATATACTATGCCAAATTCCGTTATCTGTTTGTGTCATGGTCAATATGGCTGGGCTGTTCTCTCGATGGGTTTGTCTATGATTTAATTTGTTTCATTTTTTAAAGTATTTCATTGTTGCGGATATCACATCGTTTAATATTTTACATGGTTGTTTAATAATTTCTGGTGATTAGTCGATTGGGTACATAGCGGAATTCAATTTTTGCTTATTGCTGAATTCAGTTACAGAAATCGACTATGTTTTTTGCTTATAAATGTATTTTATGTACCCGTGAACAAGTGAAATACTTTATAAGCTTCTGGAATCATTCATCCATTTGATCTTTTATTTTTCATTCGGCTTTATCTGGTTCAACATTATTTAGCTGGATATATTAACTTTTGTCTGTAATTGGACTTTATCAAAATTTGGTGGTTTTTTCATATGTTTTATATAGATTTATCGCCAGCAATATGCTAGTGAATTAGTGGAATTTAGTAAGATTCTGTATTACTAGTTAAATGTTCCATCTTTATACTGTATAATGTCTGTGTTATGAATATAAGCTAATTTATAAATTTCAATAATTGGCAATCGATGACGATTTGTTATATATAATGGTTATATATATATATTAAAATTTCTTAGTGCTTTCAGCCTGCGATTCCCGCGGCCATCTCCAGAGAACATTTTTATTATTAATTATTAATAATAAAAATATTCTCTGGCGATGGCCGCGGAATTGCAGGCCGAAAGTACTAAGAAATTTTAAATAAAATTATATTTTTTAGCTTGTAACATCTATAATATTATTATTTTGGCGCCTTTTAAGTAAAAAAGTGAGCTTTTTAAAGTACAGGGCCTGATTACCGCACAGGCCAACTAGGCCGCGGCCTTGGGCCCACTGCCGATGAGGGCCCCAAAATCAGTAAAATGATTTTGAAAAAATTTCTTAAAAGTGTGTTAACTATAATATTTATCTCAAAAATCAAAAAGGATTTTTATTGATTGGCAACTGGTATGCTTGTAAACAGTCTCACTTTTTACCTACTGCGTACTAAGATTAACCAATAATTTCATTGTAGGCATGTGTATAGGCACGTTCTGCGTACAATGAACGACGTCACATGTGTGTTTTCCGAGGCTAACGAGAAAGACAGGCTACTGCGGTGGGTCCGATTCTTCTTTTTTTACAGACCGCTGGAGTCACGTGATGCTCTTTTCGCACACCTTCATTGGTGCATTAGAGCATCACGTGACTCCAGCGGTCTGTAAAAAAAGAAGAATCGGACCCACCGCGGTAGCCTGTCTTTTTCGTTAGCCTCATGTGTTTTCCATACGAAATCCGATGAGGCAACTTAAGTTTCCGTTTACTACATAGCATTTAGAAATACATTAAAAAATTACTTTGTTTTAAGAGTTAATGTGTTTCTTATTAATATGTAATTATTACTTATTTTATGAGTTACTAATAAGTATCTAGCTTGATTCACTATTGTTGGATCATAGATAAATTTTTGTTTATATATGCATTTCATCTTATGACATATAGTTGTGCTGCAGATGGACACCGAAAATTGTCCTACTGGGCTTAGGTAGATAGAATATTCTAATTCTGTCCTTCAAAATTGCAACAGAAAAGGTCGTCTCAAGTTGTTTTGGTTGTTGTGTTTCTTTGAATGCTCAAAAGATCGTGTTCAACTGCATTCAGCATTACACACGTGAAACATTATTTCTTTAAAGGTATATATAAATACTATACAGACATACAAACAATAAATACAATAAACCCAACTGGAGTGAAAAATTAGCCAAGGCCAGGAATCGAACCCGGGACCACAGTATACAAGACTGCTGCTCTAACCACTGAGCTATTCCGACCGATGCCTGAGTCTGCAATTTCTCACTAATAAACCATGTTGGGGAAGTCACCAGCCATGTATACGACAGCCTGATGGCTGGTGACTGGTGGCTGGTGACATTGGTTCAGTACTTTCTGCCATTTAGAACGTTTTTTATAACATGTGTTGCTCATTTCATCCATTTTAAATTTCGATTTTTTTTTAAAGAAATGATCTTAGTGATCATTTATATCTTATAAGTAACTACCGTTCCAAATTTCATGTTTCTAGGCCTTTCAGTAAAGCAAAACTCGCCTTTTAAGAACTTTTTTGCTCCTGCACCCTCTTTGGGTAGTGGCATGGACATAAGATATAGCCTATGTTCGAATTGGGACTAACACCATCATTTGATACCATTACTTTTGAAATCAGTTCGGTAGTTCCAGAGATTACCTCCGACAAACAAACTTTACTTCTTTATAATATTAGTATACATATATATGTACACATACTATATATATATTGAACCAAAATCTCAATCCAGTCACACTTTCTTGACGTACATCTTTAACATTTAAAGCTTCCGTAATTTAGAAAATATAAAACTAAAAAGAAATAAGATAAAAAATTATATCTCGTTTTCCTTTTTTTTTTTTTTTTTTTCATTTTTAATACTTTTCCAAATGACTTCTTTCGCGCTGATCCTTTATTCCGATGCATTTCAATTGAACTTTGCCAAGGAGACACTCCGGATAGTAAATTCAGATTCAAATCCATGCTGTACATTGCATTTTGTATGTGTTATTTTGTGAGAATAGTAAAATAATGGGGTTAAACACGTGTCAGAATAAGAGCTTGTTAAAAAAAAAAATCGTCAGGTTTGCCGAGAGTTCTCTTCGCTCTCTTTTAATTCCGCGCTTCATTTGAAACGCAAAATGAGAAAATATCTGATTGTGTCCACTGAACGTATTTGCTAATTTTATTCTGACCGCATGGGTAATGCCGTAACATGATTTCAATAAGTTAAATCATTTCAGTGAATATAAGGTAAAATGAATCCAATTTCAGTAGTAGAAAAGAAATGAAAATAAAAATGTTTAAAAAAAAAATTCTTTAGTGATTGTAACATGTCATCTAAAAAATATGCACTGATTCTGGCTTTTCCTTTTAAATAAATAAATTCATTTAATAAAATTTTGCATATTAGATATTATTTTATTATTTATTCAATTATTTTTAATAAAATGATTTTTGATTATAGCAGTTGTTTTTTTTTTGTTTATATATATATATATATATACATATAAATGCGTACAAATCATTGACATTATATTGGTTATCTTTTATTCCTTTTATTTATTGAATACAGTCTTGGAGGAAAAAAGTATTAATAAAATATGTGTGACTGTTAAGAGTACATTTTAAATTATTAAATATAAAAAAGTAAATGGGTTATTATCTTTTAAAGAATGAGATAGAAAAAACAAAACTCAATTTTTAGACATATAATGTTACATATTAATAATTTTAACTTTCCAGTTTCCAGCAAAAATTTTCTAAATAGCAAAATTTTTATGCCATCTTCTTCTGTTTCATTAACAATTAATCATTGCGCTTCTGGGAATTAAAAAGTTCTTTGCTTATTTGTTTGTTTGTTTGTTTGTTTTTAACGTTTCATCAAATGCTTTGATGCACATGTCCTGATAATCCTAATAATTGTTTCAAAAACCCTAATAATTATTTCAAATGAGCTTTCTCGGAGAGACACTCTAGATACTAAATTCAGAATTCAAATTTATGCTGTGCATTGTATGTGTGACAACAATAAATTTATGGAGCAAAACACATGTCGTAATTCGAGCAACTCTAGAAGACTCACTCTTTTAATTCCTCGTTTCATAATGAATGTCCGTCATTTGGAACGCGAAATGAGAAAATATCTGATTGCGTCCATTGAACGTGTTTATTAATTTGATTCTGAATGCATGGGTAAGGCCGTAACAAGATTTCAATAAATTAAACCACTTCAGTGAATGTTAGTTAAAATCTAATTCTGGATAGCCTGACAAAAAAGAATAGTACTAGAAAACTGAAATTCTGCTTTTTCAGAATTTAGTGTCGCCCCCGAGGAAAATATATATATATATTTTATTTCAAAATTAATGAAAAATTACCGCATGAATGGCGCTACAGCAGCACATATCAAATGCAATAAAACATATTACATCATTTCAAAATGCCTAAACACCATAACTCCAAAAGGAAGGTGTATATCTGCAGAAATTTTTTAACTATAAAATACATAAAAGAACAAGAAAGACAGGTAAAAAAACAAAAACAGTCTGTTCTTCATCAGTGGGAGGACAGACAAAAACTAACTCCACCCCCACTTTTAAAATTTGCAGGTTTCTGAACACAAGTTCTGTGTGCTCTGTGTGTTCAGAAACCTGCAAATTTTAAAAGTGGGGGTGGATTTAGTTTTTTGTCTGTCCTCCCACTGATGAAGAACAGACTGTTTTTGTTTTTTTACCTGTCTTTCTTGTTCTTTTATGTATTTTATAGTTAAAAAATTTCTGCAGATATACACCTTCCTTTTGGAGTTATGGTGTTTAGGCATTTTGAAATGATGTAATATATATATATATATGTGTGTACAGGGTATCTATAATTAAACGACCCTACTTTAACGTTGTCTGCAGACAAAACTACTGTTCATAAAGTTGTGAAATTTTGTGGAAGACATAATAAAGGGTTAAGATTTTGTTTAAACTAAAAAATATATAAATAAAAATATTCAAAATTTCACCACCAGAGGGTTTTTTTTATATAAATTACACATTTAGCATTACGATAGTTTAGAAATTTTATTTATGACCTTATCCTTATTCTAAAGACAGCATTTCACGACATGTTCCTAGCATTTACCAGAACACACTGTGGTCAACTGTAGAACATGCTATCTTACGATTCCAGATGGCATCTGAAAATGATGAAAGTCATCCAGAACATGTTTTGTTATGACAAAATTTGTTAAACTACTGTAAATGTATGCCAATTATGTAATTCGTTAAAAAACTGTCTAATTTTTTTTTTTTTTTCGCTCAAACATATTCCCATACTTTTATTATGTCTTCCAAAAAAATTCACAACATTCTGAACAATGGTTTCGTCTGTAGACAACTTTAAAATAGGGTCGATTAATTATGAACATCGTGTAAATAAAATTTCTAAACTATCGTAATGCTAAATGTGTAATTTATTAAAAATTGCCCTCTGGTGGAGAAATTTTGAACTATTTTTATATTTATTTTTTTCCTAGCTTAAACAAATTCCCATCACCTTATTATGTCTTTCACAAAATTTCACAACTTTATGAACATTATTTTTGTCTGTAGATAACTTTAAAGTAGGGTCGTTTAATTATGGACACGCTGTATGTATTATAGATCAGTAGTTCCCAACGTGGGGCGTACGCAGGGGCGTCGCCATGGGGGGGAGCCTCCACCCCAATATATGTGAAGTTGGGAAATTCGAGCTTAGAGTTGGGAAATTCTAGATTTTTGAGACATTTTCTTTTTTTAAAGTAATCGTAAAAAAATTATGAAATTTTTATTGTTTTGGTCATTATTTTGAGTACTGCAACAGTAAACAAGTTAAATTATCAAAATAAATATAAAAAGAAATCAGCCACACTCAATCTATCATTGTATTTTTCAGTTCTACAAAAATATTGTACATCTACCAGACCTAAATTTCTCTACTCCTGTCCATCAATAACTGACTAACCAGTTCCTTTATTTCCTCCAAAACTTTGTTCCTTTCTCAAAAATTTCACCCTACCTCCCCTTCTCCTCCCAAAAGAGAATCCAGCTATTTTAATCCAAAGGGATTGCAACTTTTTTTGAAAATTGGAGATCACTTGTAGCACAATAGAAAGGAATGTAGTAATCTACTTGAAACACAGCTATGGGCAAGAAGATTTGATGAGTTTTCACAACTAATTTTGCGATTTTTGGACAATATTTTACTCATTCTCGTGACTTTTTTGCCGCAAAAATTAGTTAACCCTTCGGTGTCAAGTAAAAAGCGTTATATGAGCAAATGCGGATATAAGAAGTCGTTAGTTTAGATAAATTTGTCACATTTTACTTTTATTTGTGTGCGGAAATATATATCAGTCATGTTCGTTTATATTTATATGTGTTTATAAAATTTTAAACCAAAAGTCCAGTGTTCTGTGTTTAAAGCTGTTCTAAAAAGTTACTATAAATCTCAGGACGAAGAAACCCTTCATAATAGGAAATTTTTCGTGCAAGATTTTGGAGCATCTAAAAATCCATTCGAGGATGAAAAAGGTAAAAAATGGACGATTTTAATTTGGAACAGAAATATGACCATGCAAGCAGTCCATCAACTGAAGAAAAAATCGACATGCACTGTAGCACTGACACGTTGCACTTGAATAATATTTTGAAGAAATAAAGATTTCCTTACAGACAAGCTCACAAACAATTATGAATATTAGGATGTGACTGGAGAAGTTGAGTTCCGAAAGCACCGTAGGAAAACGGTTTCACCAAAGGCAATAGATAAAAATAATAGCACAGCAATGGACATTGATACACATAAGTTTTACAGTAAAGAATTATAAGAAATACAAGAAAATTTCGGGAATTTAGTAATGGGCTTAAATGACAATGTTCCCTATATCAAGAGAATATTGCAGCAATGCATTCCATATTTAAATTACAATTGTGCAAGGGAAAAGTTAATAATGTTTCCACCTTGATATGAGAAACCGGATGACTTGCGGAGTCAAATAGAAATAAACCAAATCCCAACTCACTTAACAAACCTTTTACTCATGCCATGAACTTCAAAGGCTATTTGGGTCACGCCGTCAAACTATATACTCGTACCTTAACATTCACAGCAGCTTATCTTTATGACGTTGCATCTAATGAAAGAATCTTTAGTCAAATAAAAATTTAAAAAATATATATTGCAAGCTACAATGAGGGATGACAGACTTGACAGCCTAATGCTTTTAAAATGTGACAGTGAAATAGGGAGTTTTATTAAACTAAGCCATGTTATTAACAGGTGGGCTTCTTTGAAGACCACAATAATTAATATTAAGTGAAAACTTGTCGGATGCGCCAATCCCAAAATTTTCTTCTACTCCATACATGTTAATGCCTCAAAATTTGCAATCACAGTGCCAAAATTAAATGACAATTCTTTGCCTATAATAACAAACTCTAAAGGTATAGATTTGTTAAATTGTGTGCATTTAAAAAGGAGATATAAGCATAGCATTTTTCAAACAAATTATTCAATTTTGGCACCCAGCCTCTTAGATGTATGCAACCAAAATTCCTTACTCAAAGTGCACAAAAGCGACAGCTTTGGACAGTATAGACACAAGCCTAATAAGGATCTATTTATGTGGAAGTGCTACTTATGTGGAATATGAAGTTTGACTAAATTCCGTGCATTAGTTTTTGAGATAAAGCTATCGCAAAATCGTGAAAAATGCTGCATAGCAGCGCCACCTGCTATATGATATACATAAAAAGCTAATCTGCATCAAATTATGTCAAAGTTTAACAGAATATGACGTTTGATCAAATTCCGTGCAATAGTTTTTGAGATATAGTTATCGCTAAAATCATGTAAATCGTGAAAAATATCGCATAGCAGTGCCACCTGTTGGACGATTTACACTAAAAACAAATCAGCACCAAATTTACAAGGTACAGTCAAACCTCGTTAACATGAACTGTTTCCGATTGCCTCGTCTAGTTGTATGTAATGTAATTAAGTTCCGATAACACGAACTACTTTTAATACGAACAAAAAAAGTTTCCCCTTGAGTGTTCGCGTTAACGACGTTCGACTGTATAAGTGAATCTCTAAAGTTTTATTAAATTTCGTGCATTAGTTCTTGTGTTAGAGCGCCCGCAAAATCTGTATCACATATAGACAGACAGATATTTTCTAAAAACAGTCGAATCCTGTTCAGGACTTACTAAAACGTATAAATCAGTCTAAAACCGAAAGTCGAATTTTTTCACGAATCCAATACTTTCTTCTTGTAAAGATAGAAGAAAGTAAAAAGCGTATTTATTTTTTTAGTAAACAAACCCATAATTAGAATTTTTATGTTCTCAGTTTCAGAATTTTTCTTTGGAAAGGAATTTTTTATGCAAAAGTATAATTATAATTATTACACACGTTGTGCGTATCATTTTAGTCGAAAATTGGAGGAACTTGTTTCAAGTTGGGAAATTTTCGACTTCTCCCCCCCCCCCCCGAAAAAATATCTGTGGCTACGCCCCTGGGCGTACGCTCCACTGGGGGCAATTTGACATTTTAGGGGGACAATTCCAAATTTGTCACTCACCCGTTCGCTGTCTGGTTGTTTTGGAAAAGTTATGTTGTAGAGTAAGAATAAAAAAATTACATGCAAATTAAAAAAAAAATAATAAGAAGTATAATTTTTCTTTTAAATTAATAAGAGTTTCAAAATGGTACAAAACCAGAATAATTTTATGAAAAACTGTTAAAGAAATTTTGAGAACTTCCATTTTTTTCGCTCTGTTGTACGTCACAGAAGGAACTTTTACATGCGAGGCTAGTTAAGAGTATAGATCTAAATCTAATCTGACTGCTTTGAACATATTTAACCTAAAAAATATTTTAACTATCTAAATCAGGTGCAACAAACTTTATAAAATTTATAGATTTTAGCATTAGAAAAACAAATAGATAAATAGTAAATATATATGGCTCTAGTGTAGGCCTCTTACATAGTAAATAAATATACATCATCACATATACACTGTAAATTTTATAATCATATAATTTACTTTTTAGTTAATAAATATTACAGAGTGCGGAGGAGAAGGGGAGGGGCATCGTGATTTTACAGATGCTTCGGTGGGGCGTGGCCAATAAAAGGTTGGTAAACACTGATATAGACAGATAGTTCAAATATGTTTCAGTTTTAAGACTTAAAATACACGCTTTTATTTCATATAAAATGACGTTTGCATCCGCTGAAGAACGCCACATTTACGATCCAGACTTAAACAACATCTATAGAATACTATCAATATGACGTCACTATCTCGGAATAATATACAAACCCAGCAAAAAGCGATGTCGTCATTCAAGAAACTCGACAAAAAAAAATCGGGCATCTAATGATTCATATGCCTTCATTTGTTTGTAACATTAATATGGATACTGAAAATTAAATGTATTTTATAATAGCTCCATGTTTTGTTTCAAAAATCATTTATTTATATTTTTTCAAAATAACTCGTATTTTAATTACAGTATTGTCATTGCCAAATTATACGTAGACGTACAAGCGTGGGGAAAAAAAGTAATCACCCCTACTATCTTTGCAACAAATTATAGACGAAGAAAGTTACTGGTACCAAACGATTGGAAATAAAGTCTACTTTTAAATTATGTATATAAAATTTGCTTTGTAGATTATCTGCATATCAAAACAAACCCAAACTTTTTTTTTTTTTTTTGTAATATCCCATTTTAACACCATAAATAAATCCTATACCCTCCAATTAGCCTAAATACAAATTTTCATGAAATTCTTACGATTATTTTCAGAGAAATTAATTATTTTTTAATGAGCCAAATTTAGGGGCTGTATCCAAATTGAAGCCATTTCAGTCACTAATATGTTTCGACCATTGCCAAGCCCTAACGTTTTAATGAAATCAGTAAAATATTTTTTTCAAGTTATGCAAACTATCTCGAAGAAAAATTTTAAATTTTAGATTCGCATAAAGTAAGACATAATAAATATAAATCCATCAAAAAATTGTAGGTTGCAGTTCATAATTTTTTCGACTATTAATTTCATAATTCATAATTCATATTATGAAATTATAAAAAATGCGAATTCTATGTATTTATGTTGGGTTTTTTAGTAATACAAAAAATGAGCACATTGGGATTATAATTTCAAGAGGTATTAATAAAAATATGAAAATATAAATTAACATTAAAAAACTCTAATTTTTGAATATTTATAATCCAAAAACTTATGATCTAAATGAAATTTCGTATCTAGGCACAGTTTGAACCGAAGATTTAAAGCATATTGTCAAAATTTTTGCTATTGAAAAAAAACAAAGTTTGGGCTTGTTTTGATATGTAGATGACCCCCCCCCCCCCCCCCAAGGAAAATTTTTATACATCATTTAAAAGTAGACTTTATTTCCAATTGTTTGGTACCAGTAACTTTCTCCTACTATAATTTGTTACAAAGTTATTAGCGGTGTTACTTTTTTTTTTCAGGACTGTGAATTTAAAAAAAAAAAAAAAAAAAACATACTAACAAGTTGTATACAACATCATTTGTTTAAAGTCGGTTAAAAAACTATTGTATTAAAATGTTAAAACTACAAATATTACATTTATCAATAAATCCCTTCTGTTGAGTAAAAAGATTTATGAAATTTTTGATTGATTTTAGATGAAGTACACCTATTGATACAATCAGCCAGAAAAAAAGAACGACACCTATTACAGCAGAAAAAAAAAAAAAAAAAAAAAAAAAAGGAAAATAGCCATTCGATTACAATTATATTTTATTTCAATTTATGTTTCAAAAAAGCTTAGCGAAGAGCTTCATAGAGAAATTTTACCAAACTCAGAAATTTTCGATACGAACACTATATTTTCACGTTATTATAGTTTAGTAATTATGCGGATTAATAATATTGAATTCCTAATGTTAAATTTAGTTTTAATAGTTGTAAACAAATTGGGCTACGTGTAGGTTTCTAGGCCGTACCTCAAAAACTACTTGGTGGAATGAAATTTTGGATTCATATATTTGAATCTTCTATAAATCGATTTCTGCAAAACAAAACAAAAAAAAAAAATTAACTTTACAATACATTTTTTTCGCATATTTTTTTTCACATTTTATATATTATTTAATTAATATTCGAAAAAACATCTGTAATATAATTTATAAAAGTTTTAATTGAAATCGATTTAAGAAGCTTCAATTATGTAAATATAGCTTATTCCTCTAAGTACTTTTTGAGTGACATGACGGTAACTCACGGTAGTTTGCTTTGCAACAACTATTAGAAATAAGTTTAACATAAGGAGTTCAATACTTTAAACATGCATATTTCTTAACCAAATTGAACTAATGATTTCCTGTTTGGTACCCTATGGTAATTTTGTTTCTGAAAAAATGTAATTAAGATGTCAAAATAGGACGTTCCTACTAAAAAGTTCTGAATCTAGTACAATTTTTCTATGAAGACGGCTCCTACCTATTGGCGTCGTTCCTATGTTGGAATTTCTGAAAAATTTTTGCAGATCTACACCGATCATGACCCCTAGAACCCAAAACCACCCTCAGTAAAAAACTTTATATCTATCTATCTATCTATCACTACTTTATATATATCTATAAACTATCTATCTATCTATCTTATATATATATATATATATATATCACTTTCTTCTGGACACGATAACTTCCACAATTCTGCACAAATCTCTTCCAAACTGATACATAAAATCAAGGGGCATAAAATCTCGGTCAAGTTCGTTAATGGGCAATATCGGACCAAGGGGATGGAAATAGGGAGGGGTTTTGTGAAAACCGAAAAAACCCCATAACTTCTTAATTTTTGTACATATCAAATTAGTTTAAAGTTTTTATTACTTCTAAAAATAGGACCAGAAATTTATGTATCACAGATTTTTGATAAAATTAAAAATGGGTTCAAGGGGCGCAAAAATAGGGTTTTGGGGAGAAAAAAATTCATAACTTCGTCAATTCTCAAGATATCAAATCCAATTAATTTTATTATACATCTCCTTAATATTTTCTACAACTTTTATATTCACAAGTTTTTGATAGGACCAATTCGTACCGCAAAAAAAATTACAAACGAAAACAAAAAATCCCTGTCGGCCCGGCCTACAGGCGGTGGTAGATTTCGAAGTTAAGTATACTAATTTCACCAACAAAAACTAAATCATGATTAGAGATAAACCCACTTTAACAATTTTATCTGGTCGCTTTTGACAAGTTTTTATTTCATTTTTATATAATAGCTGGTTTTATCAGAATCATGTTAAGGCGGTATTTAAAAAAATACTTTTCCATGCTCAACAACTCGAAATTTTCTGGCACATTTTCAGATTCATTTTTAATAGAAAAAATATTAAACTTGCTGACGTGATTTTTTAAGAGATTTATAAGCGACCTGTGTTTTTATTTTTAGTTCAATTAATTAAAACTTGATTTATAAACAATTATTTTCTCAGTAGGACGATATTTTTCGTTTCTAGCACAATCGCTTCGGGAAATTATGTTCAAAATGCCCACTTTGACATCATGTTTTGAAATATATTCTGCCTCTATCAAAAAATCGATCATTACGGTACATTATATAGTTTATGAATAAGAGAATCTACCAATTGGATGCGTCTGAGAGCAAAAATGATTTTAAAAATGAGTAAAAAAATAAGTAGTTTGGATTTGAATACACCCTTAATAAGATGGTTTTTTTCTTCAACCGCTATGTATTTTTAATTCGTTTTTGCTATAAGAATTGGTCCTATCAAAAACTCTTCTATATAAATGTTGTAGACAATATTAAGAAGACATATGATAAATTCATGGGGATTTTATATCTTGTGAATTGACGGAGTTATGAATTTTTTTTCTTCTTCAACCCCCCTTTTTGTTTTCGTTTTTTTTTTTTTTTTTTTTTTTTTTTTTTTGGTACGGATTGGTCCTATCAAAGACTTGTGAATATAAAAGTTGTAGATAATATTAAGGAGATTTATAATAAAATTAATTGGATTTGATATCTGAAGAATTGACGAAGTTATGATTTTTTTTCTCCCAAAAATTTTTTGCGCCCCTTGAGCCCATTTTTAATTTTATCAAAAGTCTATGTTACATAAGTTTTTGACCCTATTTTTAGAAGTAATAAAAACTTTAAACTGATTTGATATGTACAAAAATTAAGAAGTTATGGGGTTTTCTTCGGTTTTCACAAAACCCCTCCTTATTTCCATGTCCTTGGCCCGATTTTGCCTATTAACGAACTTGACCGCGATTTTATGCCCCTTGATTTTATATATCAGGGAAGATTGGATACCAGGGATTTGGAAGAGATTGGTGAAGAAGTATGGAAGTTATCGTGTCCAGAAGAAAGTGATATATATATAGATAGATAGATAGATAGATAGATAGATAAAGTTTTTTACTGAGGGTGGTTTTGGGTTCTAGGGGTCATGTCGGTGTAGATCTGAAAAACTTTTTCAGAAATTCCAACATAGGGGAGAATGTAATAGGTAGTATTTCATACGATATCTACCTAAATATTCAACATCACATATGCGCAGTACTTCTTTATAGATTTCCCTTTACTTAAAATTAATTATTGCATTTACTGTTAATGTCTAATAAATGCTCGTTTTGTTTGTTGCTTAGTTCAAAGAATGCACACTGGAACTTTTAATTGATCACTCCACAAACGAGGAGATCGTCTTCAAAGCAAAGCAAAATACTTTGAAATCCTTCCAACATTTAAGCATATTTATCATAAAACAACGAGGAAAATCTAATTTAATCAACGCTCTGTAATTAAACTATCATATACAGCTTTTTAATTCAAGATTTTTAGTTCGATGCTATCGATATCTTTTTAAAAAAAAATCAATCCTAGATCCCCGTTACCAATATAAGTAATAAAAGTAACAAATTTTGATCGGTTTGAAAAGAATGATTCGATCTATTTTGTTTATATACTATATACAGGGTTGTTATAATTAAAGTTCGCCTATTCAGAAGGCTCTAGAGCCGGTTCTATGGCTCCAAACGAAACAAAATTTCACTAGTACGTAGTTGAAGAGATGCGTTCTGCGAAAATCGGGGAAAAAAAAAAAAGTTACATTTTTCGTCGTACGAAAGCTGGAAGAAGTGTGTGGATGCAGGCGGAAAGTACTTTGAAGGTCAATAAGGTAAAATTATTGTTTTATTTTTTAATAATTTGTAATTGACCTATTGCGGGAATTTTTTGACCCTACCTCGTATATTAAATTTCAAACCATTCGTTTGGGTAGTTTTTGCGTTGTTATATGCGGACAGACGGACGGACCAGGCGACGGCTAGGTGCTACGTATTTATATAATTACGAACTTACCTAAAAACTAAAGCGTGGTTTATAACCCTTTGTATCACACCGTTGCACACCTGCAACATATCCAAAAGTCAATGTTACTCATACAATGGGCTTTAAAAGAAGATTTGATTTATTACTGCTATCACCCACACTACAGCACTTAAGGTTATTCTTCACGGGCAGCCGCCATTACAAAGCATCCCATGTTAACCTATGGAGGAATTTACTTTGCTCTTTGTGAGCTTAATATTTTAAATAAAGGGATGGGAATTGCTGCAATCGATAAAATAGAAGGTTCCTCACTAAGAGTATTTGCCATAATATTTTTAAAACGTTTAAAAGTATTTTTAAAGTTGGCTTAAAGTTGGCGAAATTTGCAAAATCAAGAAGTTTATACTTTAAAAAATTATAAAAAATCATTGGAGCATCGTAGAAAAAAAAGAGAAAATAGCCATAGAAGCTGCAAGTTTCTTCTTTTCAATGAGGAAAATTAACAATTATTTTCTTAAGAAATAGCTGAGGTATAAGGAATTTTTCCTCACAAGTAAGCTGATTTCTAAACGTGCGGAAGGATACATTTATCTAGAATTGCAGCGGATGGTAGGTAGAATGGGGAAAGGAAGAAATTATCGCGATACGTATCAAATTACAAAATAAAGGGAGAAAAAAGAGGGTTGACCGAGCCTAATTTATTGCTTTTTTTCCTAACCCTGGTCAATTTAGAATCTTTCAGAAAGGGAATTGCTTTTTAGTTCAAGATTTTTTTTTTCTGTACTGTTGTGACCAGATCACTATTAGATTTTATTTTTAGACTTCGTTTCTAACATTCGTAACAAATTATTCGTGCACTGAGTTCCCGACACTCTAGAAGCGGACATTTTAGAGCAAACACGAAAATGTCGAAAAAAAAATTTAAGTAATTAATGCATACATAAATATACATAATAGTTAATTAATTATAGGTGTTTATTAAATATACCTAATTATTAATTAATTATACGTGTGGCCCAAGTTGGCTCTCTGTGCCTCTGCCCAACACTTGTTATTGTCATATAAAATAAAATGTAACTAATTTATTAACGACACAGAATGATTTTCTAATACGAATCTGATCTAATACGAATTTCACCAATTAAAAAATGTTTTAGGTATACATATCTGGATTATCTTTTATAATGATTTTTGTAAATGATCAACTGTTATACTAAATCTTTCTCAAAGAGTATTCGAAAGTCTTCTGCGGTTAACTAAAAAATTCTAATACTGTTAAGCATGCAGCTTTTAACGGGCACGTGAAAAGCATATTCAAAGTTTTGTCATACGTGCATTGCTTGCTTTATAATTTTTATTTCAGTCATGGCTGATAATTATGAACAGTGAAGTTCTTAGCAATCAAAAAACAGTTTCTCATTTGAGCCTATACAGCTAAAATCAATGAGTAACGTTAAAATTTTTCGAACGAAGAAACGAGATTTTTCGAATACTGATAATTTCGGCCGAATTTCCGACAGCATTTTCTCCAAAAACGAATTTTCGGTGAAACTCAGATTTTGAGCCGAAAACGTATTTTCAGTCGATCTCTAATTTTATTTACATTTGCGTTTTGAAATTTAATATTACTCCGGAAATGTATTGACGAATCTGAATATCAATTGTTATACTCGTATTTACTCTCGATTTCATGTAACTTTTTATAATTTTACTATGTGTACGTATATGAATATATATACATTTTATGCGTTATAGTAAGTTTTTTTTTTTTTTTTTAATGCTATAATTTTTGTTTTCCTTTTTCCATTTATTAATTTGAGTATCAACTGATATATTTATTCTCGATTTCAAAGAACTTCTTTTAATTTTATTATGTGTACGTATGTGCCTATGTGTATTTCTTATATGTCATCCCAATTTCACCCAAATTTTGAGTTTTAAAATCCAATAATATTACTCAGTATATGTATTGATACCACCATCACTTTTTAGATAAAGTATAAAGTAACGAGTCTATAAGTTATGAAACAGAAACTCTTTAAATTAAACTTTTTGCGTAAATATTTTATTTTTACTGGGGTAGCGATGGGCATTTTAATTTCACTGGCTCATTGCAGGCAATAAAGAAGTAGAAAACACTTCTAGAACACTAAAAAACTTGGTACGATAAAGACATAAGTGTAAAAAGCAACGTAAAGAAAAACAGAGAATTAGCCACCCAAAGTACCTATCAAAAGTCAGAATAAATTTAGTGCACCCCGATTCTGAAGGCTTTCATAAGAGGAGCCCCTTTAAAGTGAAAAAAAAAATGAGAAGCAGCCTGTCGCTATCTTTCTTGTTTGCATGCCTAAAATATACAATATAGAATATTGTGGTACAACGTTTACCTACAACTGCATTATTTAAATAATAATATATTAGTCTATTTTTTTCAACGAGAAAAAGAGTCCTTAGAAATAAAATATTTTTTAATAAATATATGTTTGTCCAATTTTGGGAGGGGTTGAATCGCATAAATCTCTTTTTGGATACGACCACTTTCAAATTTAAAATATTACGAAAAATCTTATTACAAAAATATAATAAGAATTATAATCTCCTGTAATTCGATTCATAACCAGGCTTAGCATGAAATATGGGCAATGCTGGTAGTAATGTTGTTTCAAATAAATGATAATTACAACACAGGTTATAGAATTGAAACTAATAATTGAAATCCACGATGCAAAGGAAACATTTTACTTTATAAAGGTGTGCCATATACCCATATGATATATGTTGCATTTAATTTAACGTTTTAAGTTAAGGGGGAAATATTTTTTTTAAAACACTCTTATTACTCTTTAAAAACTTTCTTTTTTATCAAAAATCTGAAATTATGCTTTGTTAAAAATCGCAAAAGCATAAGGCGTTGATAGAAATACTTTAAAAAAATTAAAATTTTAATCTCATTCATAATATATTTAAATTTTTAGAGAATCTTTTGTTCTATAGCTTTTCATTATGACTTTACTTATTTATCGTACTATTTTCAGCGCTTCGCACATCGAAGATTTTTTATTTTGTCTCCCGATTTTTAAGTAAAATAATTATTTTCTACTTTTAAGTTCACAAAAAGTGTATTTAAAAAGTCATTTTTTTCATTTAATTTGCTACATTTTAGTATTTCTTATATTTCGGATTGCGTCAGAATAATTATTATTGTATTAATTTTTCATTGAACACTTTCCTCATTTAATTTTTTGATTACTTTATTTAACTTGCATTTTACTGTAATTTAACATTACTTGTATTGATTTATTTTCCTTTTCATTTTATTTTATTTTGAAATAAACACATTTATGGTACATTATCGACTTTTCTTTCTTTTATTATTTTGCAATGTTGAATGGAAACTGGTGGATGTATTGTGGAAATAAACACATCCTTTGTTCGTCATCGCTTTTCCTTTGCTTTATTCTTTGCCATTATTAAATCGAATTGGTCTCAAATAAAATAATTTAAATTAATTGGCAATGACGTACTGGAAATTTTAAAATATTATATTGCCGTCACAAGCATATAACTGTATATAATGTCAGAATTCTAGCATATCAAGAAATGAGTAAAATATCGATTACAAAATTCAATTTTTACATCTATAAACCAAGTAAAGTTAAATTAAAAGAAAAAAAAAAGTTAAATTGCATTTTCGTCAGTTAATGCAATTTAAGAAATCAGAATAAAATAATTTAGAGTTATAATATCAGACGACATTGCTACGAATAGCAATTTGTTCCTGGACGTTGCTAGGTATTTTCTCGCATCTAGGCAAAAATTAAAAATCTGCCCCTCACTATTGCTACCACTGATGTTTGATTTAAACTTACTTTTTATAAAAAATTTGTCTTTTAACCGTCTATACAATATTGCCTTCCTAGGTGACTTCCTAGTCATGCATATTGGTAGAAACGGCACTTCTTATTCACAATATCAAAGCATGAGAAATATTAAAAATATATAATTATATAGATATACGGTGTGCGTACAAAGGTAGAAAAAAAGTATGCCACCTATAATTATGCTCCAAATCAGCATATGAAAATGACACTGGTACCAACTGATTTTTAATAACACCTGTAATTAAATGTTATTCAATAATTAGAATTTGGAGCTCTTTACATAATAAAAATTGTACCAATTTTTTTTCTTTTCAAATGGTACTTTTGACTATGTTTGAGTTTCTTCGATCAAATGAGCTCGAAAAAGTACATAATCTATACACTTTTTTAAAGATTTTGATAGAATTAGAAGGGATCTAAGTTTGATGATGCTATTGTTAAATCCATGTGATAAAATTTAATTTATATTTTCAAATAATAATAAAAATAACCCGATTTTGTTTTATTTTATTTTTTAATAAGATGCAATGAATGGACCCAAACATAATCTGAGCATGTTTGTAATTTCAGAGACATATTTATAAGATTCCGCTGGGTGTACTAATTTAAAAGGTACAATATTCGAATTCATTTTGTTTTAACTGAAAATTGGTGTGTCTGGATTAATTCTTAGTTATTAACGAAAACAAATCTCAAAACTACTACCTATTTTTTTCTTAAAAGAATCAATGTACTCTAAAATATGGTTGTGTAAATTTATATCTCATTCTTATCATTAGTTTTAAAAATCTAGAAAACATTTACTCATCAACTGTTATCGTTTGTATCCACAAGAATAAAGATAGAAAGAAAGAAAGAATTTCATTAGTGGAAAATTTTATAACGTTTTATCTTATAAAATGCTAGTTTATTTTAGTTTTAAATTTTTATACAATTTTAGAGTTTGTTCTAGAAAAATAGTGCAATGCAGAAGTGGGAAAATGTCAAAGAGGTAAAAAAAAAAAAAAAAAAAAAAAAAAAAAAAGACACGGAGGAGAAGTAAAGGGCATTATGAAATCCCTAAACAGGGCATTGAAGAAAATGCAGCAGAAATAATGCTAAAACTTAAGTTTGGTAAACAGATTCATCTGAACAATATTGAAAACCCCCTTACAATTGTTATAAAATGTACTATCTATCCCAGTGGTTCCCAACGTGGGGCGTATACACATATTACTTTTCACGTCACATGTGTTTTCACGTGACTTTACACATATGATTTTTCACATAGGCACATATGACTTTTCAAGGGGGGCAATTTCAAATTTCTTATTAACAAATTTTCTGTCATTTTTTTCTACTGAAAGGTGTCATAGTCTAAAAATAGAAATAATAAATGAAAATTTTTTTAAATAACTGAATAAAAATTAATTTTCGAAACGATCCCATTTAAAAGTTCAATAATACACTGACACCGAAATAATTATGTGAATTTTTTTGGATAATTTGACATCTTATATGTATAAAAAGATCATTTTAAATTTTCTGGTTTTAATATTATTTTAGTAAATTGCACCTCTTTTTTTTACTATTTATTTAAAAAAAAAACTTGTACATCTATTCATAGCGTAATATGCCCTATGAGGGAAATTTTACATATGAAATTTTCTAAGGTATATCTAAAATTGACTATTTGGACATTGTTTAATCTAAAAAATGTTTTGAATGATCTAAATGAGGTGCTACATTTATGAAATTAATAAAACCCCGTGCGCATCACGGAAGGGAAGGGTTGAAAGTAAACTTCTTACGGCTCTTCTGCAGTTCACATACAGAATATGGCATTCATGACATATGCATTTTAAAATTTAAAATTGAGGGAAACATAACATGGTGGCCAAATAATAGCAATGGGGGGAAAGCCCGCTGTCAAAGAAGCATGTTATGAGAGGAAAGAAATATAGTAACTTAAAATGGATAAAAGCGCGAATCCGAAAATGTTACTTGTGAATTATGTTATCCATTCAGTGTTGGCGATTAACAAATATCACTTATTCTTAATGAAGTGCTAAAACCCATTATAAAATGTATCAGTTCTATCAGATGCAATACAAAATATGAGAGAGAATTCAATAAATTTTACGAAAATAAAAATGTAGACTATTTATCACTTTTAAATTTGAGGTAAGTTGTCAAAAAACAATAAAACTGTTGTAGATGTAAATGCGAAGATCAATGGCGTAACTGCATTCATGGAGTTAGGTTAAAAGCATACTTGTAATTAAAAAAAATATGATTTTGATAAATTAAAGAATGTGAAATCACCTATCAGAGTTAAAGCTATTTTAGGATCCATCCGGGAAAATGGAAGTTTATTTTTTATGCGACAATTTTTATATGATATAGAAGGGGGTGGGGGGGGGGAGGAATCATGATTTTAGAGATGCTTAGGTGGGGCACGGAAAAAAAAGGTTGGGAACCACTCATCTATCCCTTCCTCTAAAGAAAAAAAAAAGGTAATATTTGGCTTTTAAGTATTTTAATTCAATTCAAGGATAATTATAAATGAAAATGAAGATGATCAGAAATGTAATTATGGAAAAAAAAGAAACCCGACATGTGGAAAAATCGGCTTATCCGACCTGATGCGTGAAATTACTGTAAAGTATTTTGATTAATCGAAGAATAATTACAAATTAAAACTCTGATGATTACAAACGTACTTAATAAATAAAGGAAACCTGACCCACAGTAAAATGGGTTTACCCGATCTGAATTCCTGCATCGGGTCGGGAAACCTGATTTTAGCCGAGCCCAACTCGATCAGTGATTTGTGTCGGTTCGGTTCTATCCGATTTTTCAACAAAAAGAAAAAAAATATTAATATTATTTCAGATCAAAAAATATATACAGGCATTCCCCGATTTAGGTAAGTAATGCATTCCATAAAGTTTTCCGTAACTTGAATTTTACGTAAGTCTGATTTTTAAGTTGCATAGGTAATATTTTGTAAGAAACTGCAATATTTATTATATATATATAACCATTAATAAACATTACAGACCACCAAGAAAAACTGGCTGGGCTCGGGCCTTTTTTCCTTCACGGTACTCGGGCCGGGCCTAATTTTTTTTTTCTGTACAGAGCCGGAACTGGTTTCATTCCTAATCAGTCCTAGTTTCGACCATCTCGTATGAAAAATCATTGTCTCAGCGTGGCCTGGTCCATTCAAAGGTCAGTAAAATTAGGCCTGGCCCAAAAATTTTTGCAAAAAAATCCACACATTTTTAAATCTTTATTATTCTACATTTATAAACATTAAAATTTATTCTTTTTAAAGAATAGTAGATTTATACACTTATTTAAATATAGTTAAACGTGTGAATAAGAACCTGCCTATGACGGAACCCTGTTTTAAACAGAAAAACGTGTTGATCCATTCAAAATTAATATAATAATGTGTAAGATAAGAATATATAATATATTTACACTTGCTAAGCAGGGAACTTGTCTATAACGCATTTCTTTTTTTTTTTTTTTTTTTTCTCTATGTAATTGAGTCTTAGAAGATTTTACTGTATAGCATTTTTCAAATTTTTAACACTTCAATACATGGAATAGAGATTAACAATGTCAATGATAACTGAAATATTTACATACAAGAAATAGAGATTCATTAAAAAAATAAATATCGCAGTTCTATAAAGATGAAGATTATAAACATGAAAAAAAGGCTAAGATAAATATTTTTGGTCAGAACTCCTCGTACGAGACAAATTTTTAACTAAATCGACGTAAAAATCAATGTTTTGTAGAAATTCACTCGGGCTGAACTTTTAAGCTTTTTACCGGACCGGGCTCGGGCCGAACTTTTAATTTTTGTATCGGGCCGGGCCGAAATTTTTTTTCTATGAATCGGGACGGGCCCGGGTCTGGAAATTTCGGCCCGTGCAGACCTCTAATTCTCATTGTGGTTTAATTTCGTTATCATTTTGCTTTCAGCGCCTCATAGTTTTACGATTTTTGTTTTGATAAAATATTTTTGATTGACAAAAAACTAAGTATATTATAAAAACTTGCTTTTTTTTTTTTACTTTATTTCATATCTCATAATTATAATCGTAATCAGATTTTTTGTTGAACACTTCCGCTATTTATTTATTAAAAAAATGAAATTCTTGGATTCATTATGTTGCTGAAATAAACGCATAGAATGCTACGTTATCGAATTTTCGTTTTTATTCTTTTTCATTGTTAAAGTGAGTTATTATTTGTTAATTTAATTGCAATGGATCTATTACTCGATAATTAGGATTAAAATACTATATTGCCACAATGGAATGTACAGTGTTACTGCTAGTAAAGTAAAATCCTAACAGTGTCTTCCCTAAAAAGAGATGTGGTCATGAAAATTTCCTTTCCTTCCGTTTTCCTTATTTCTAAACCGGTATATTTTTCTTTCTGGCGTGACTCTAATCGACTCTCATCCTATTCTATTAGGTCCAATGCAGGTGACAGTGAGACCATATGTGGGAGGAGGACTCATATCCTCCTTCCCACCCCACCCACCCCCTGCCCTGGTAAAAATACAAGAGAGACGAAAGTTGACCAATGTTTATTTTTACCACTTCGTAATCTTGGGGAGAGGAGAGAGGGAACTATTTTTTTTCGGCTCCGCCTTGAGCGCATGCAAAAAGTGTAAAAAGTCTCTATGTGGGGATCTTATGCCTTTTAACACCAGAGGGTCCAGAGGTCGCGCTACTCGCACGCGATCGGGAATCTAGACGAAGAATCCCCTTAAGGGTATTCTTCACGCACTTGATAACACACGCTCCGTAATTTTAATCCTATGGGCAGGTTATTTCCGTATTATAAGTCGAACAACTGCCTTATTTCATCTACATTGTATAACATCTATTCTTCTTATTTTTTTTAAAAACTTTCAAAAACTATAAAATTACAATATTTTCAGTTCTAAATTAATAATAACCAGCTACCAGCACCAGATTACCGATGTAAAAAAACTAATACCGTTGCCATTCAGAAGCACAAATTCCAAATCTAGAAACAAATGAACGACTCTTTGCGCGATTCATTTATCCCATTAATTCCCTCTAAAACATCCGATTCTATTTTTTAAATATTTGTAAAAGCATATTAAACATTTTGATACTTTTAAGCCTTGAAATATTTTTAAATGCGTTTTTCACTTTTACATTGAATGTAATATGAATGCAGAATGAATGTACATTGAATGTATATATTGTAGACTCATGTTTTTGTGAAATAAACAAGACAGCGTTTCAATGCGTCGATTACGCTTAACGTTGTATTGGCGACATCTATTGGCAATCAATATAAATGAAGAAATTATAGTTTTTTATATTTAAAAAAAAATGCAGGGCGTAATGATGTAATCCGAGATCATTTTTTAAATGTTTCCATCATTTAATTTTAAAAATTCGTCCAATATAAATGAAATTAATATTTTTATTATTATGATTTTTTTTATCGAATTTAAATTTAGTTTTATTAATTTTTAAAGAGTTAATATTTATCCGCTTTTTGTTGTTGTTGTTGTTGTTTACATTATAAATAGAATGAGTTTTTTTTTTTTTTTTTTTTTTTTTTTTTTTTTTTTTTTTCAGATGTAACTGAAATATAAGATGCTAGCATAATTGCATTAGTATGACAAAAAAATTATTTTTTTACATTAAAATTACAATTTTGTTTTTACTCCAAAGTTATGTTAAATTATTATATTAAAAATCGAAAATTTATCTGCATTGATGTAATTAATATATATAGTACATCGTGTTGTATATTCCTTACATTTTAATTACGTTTGATAAGAAATGTAAATTTTATTTCTTATGCAAACAAAAGTGGATATAAGCTAAACTCTTAAAAATTGATGAAATTAAAATAAAATTTTACGAAAGAAATAATAATATATTTTTTTTTTTATTTATACAGTATGAATTTTTAAAGTTACACATCTGAATTTTTTAAAAATTAATCTTGAAGTAAATCAATGCGTCCTGCATAATTCCTATAAAATACTACAATTTTAATAAAAAGTGCATTTGTTTATATTAACTGTCGGCAGATGGCGCCAAATCCATATTTAGAAATTAAATATAAAGCTTCATTAATTGATAAGTAAAACCGCTGCCTTGATCTACTCCTAATAGAAAGATGTTTGTTGAGTCATTCATTATTGAGATTCATTCATTTTTATAAAAATTATATATTTTAAGCAAATAAAACTGGAACGCGTTGAATATTTAATTTTAATGTTTTGTGAAATCTTCAGAAATTGTATTTCACTTTGCTAATTATTATTATTGTTACAATAAATACTGCTGTTTGTTTTGTCCAATTGTTGAATTATTTCAGAAATTGATCATCGTAAATAAATAAAAAATATATCCTCATCATTTGCTTTTGTAGAAATCATTTGTCATTTCTAAAATGCACTTTTCTGTAATACAAACCCTTCAATAATAAAATCTTCATTCTGTTTGTTTATATGAAGTCTTATGAAAATGAAACTCAGATCAACATTCCGTCATTTTTCACGGGAGTGATGTACTAGTAAATAAATAAAACGAAAAAAAAAAGATGAAGTTTCGGTTAATTATTATGAATAAGAATGAATAGGTATATAGTAGCCAGAAAACATTGGCGTTATATAAATCAACTAATGTGGGAATCATACAAAAGGTCTACCACACTAAATCCTTATGCGGGTGTACAGTATCCGTATCCGTTTCTGGTCATGCTTTCCTACGTGAATGTTGTTCATATCGAAATTACCGACCTCCCTTCAAAATTTATACATGGTGTTTTCATGCACACTATACACATAGATAACAATAGACAACCCTAGATAGATAGATATAGATATCTCACAAAAATAATAATAATAATAATAATATATTCATATTCGAGGATGGAGTAGCACAGTTGAAGTTTATTCCAACAGAGCGAAAAATGTCCAGACCAGGAATCACAGTTGTTGGAATAAACGTCAACTGTGCTACTCCATCCTCGAATATGATTTAATCCAGTTGGAAAAAATATTCGTTCCCTTCATTATGACCTAATACATGGTATACAGGAGTTTCCGTATTAAAACACACTTTCATCATGTAAATGCTATAGTTATAGCTCGGATGAATGAAATTAGCCCTGCAGTTCGCAGCCAAGTCAAATAAGAGTGAATTATGTCAGCCAGGCATCGTCCAGATAGCCTAACAGGTAAGGCATTGGCACCGCACGCCAAGTATCCATGTTCGATTCCTGGTCTGGATATTTTTCGCTCGGTTGGAATAAACGTCAAGTGTGCTACTCCATCCTCGAATATGATTTAATCCAGTTGGAAAAAATATTCGTTCCCTTCATTATGAAAATAATAATAATAGCGTGTTTTCTAGTTTTTTTTCAGCCAATTTTTTGTGTGTTTTAGTTACGACTAGCTGTTTAACCCGTTCTATGCATGGCAGTTCATGAATTTAATGCTAAAACCAAAATTAAAAATAACTATTCGATTTAGTAAAATATTTGTCTACTACTGCGCATTTTTTTCATGAAATTTAATTTATCATGTTAGTATGGCAGCAGACGATAAAACGATATATTTGGAATAAAGGAATAAATAGAATAAAAAGGTTTGTTGATGTTTGTGATAAAATATTTACCTTTATTTATTTGTTTAAGTTGTAATAATTAAGCGCAATTAAATAATCTCTAATTATTTGCATGTGAGGTAAAAGAATTATCGTAATACCCGCTGGAGCTTTTTAATATTACAGCGTGCGTACGTAATATGTATATCTCTAATTATTTACATGTGAGGTAAAAGAATTATCATAATACCCCCTACAGCTTTTTAGTATTGCAGCGCGGCGTATGTATTATGTATATCTCACATTGGTTAAAGAATTCGCACGATTACTTATTGAACATTTAAAAAAAGGGGGATTTTATTGTGATTTTTTTATTTTTGGCAACTGCCAGGGGCGTAGCTTGAAAATTTTATTGGAGGGGGGAGGACCTGACTTTGGCGCCCTTTTATAATATTCATCACCCCCCCCCCCCTTCCCGCCTCATCGTCACCATCCATGCTAATCATCATGTCTTTTATATTCGTCTTCTATGATGCTTTACACAATCAATATCCTGATTAAATTTTTTCACCTTTTCAAAACACATTTTGAAGTGTTGATTTTTTTTTACCTAATGTAGATATATATAAATATATATTTAAAAGAATATTAATTCTATTTTCAGTTATAATTTTACTGATAGCTACATTTAGTTGAGGCGATACTATAATTTCTGTAAGAATTTCCAGTTTATTCATAACAAATTCCAATAAATATCAAACAGATTATAAAGTTAAAATTTATCAAATGAACATGATTTAAATTGGAGAAAAGCAAACGGTAATGAATATTGCCACAATGATGGGAGTAGTATAATGTATGGGGATGTAAAAAACTCCAAGCAGTCAGACTGTTCGTAATTGATGATATTTTGAATCTGTATTATTAGTTAGTCAAATACCAAATTCGGAAAAAAAAGGAGTTTAGAAACTAGGTTCACTTATGATATTTTTCTGGTAATTTGACATTCATAATTAACTGAAAGCAGCATAGTAAATAATTTATTACAAGGATATAGTTGCTATACGATGTATCGTAATTTGTAGAGTTTACTGTCCGCCACATTTGGCAGAAATCAATCCATTTGAATACGTTTAATGCAGAAAAGACAAACACTTTTCAACTAAGTTAAAAAGTGTTAAATAAAAAAGTTTTGTTCTAAGAAGGATTTTTTAGATGTTTTTCTGCCCTCTCGAAAATTCAAAAATGTTTGATGTAACACAGTTATAATGTCCATTTCATGTCAACATGCACCAAACATTGAGATTTTCATATTCAAATACAAACGAACCGAACAGCCTTTCTTTTTTTTTTAAATATGTGAAAAACATATTGAATTGTAGCTTCATTGTTACCTGGTAATCACTTTTCTCACAATAACGTCTGGAAAGCCTGTTTAAACATCAGTTTTCATTTAGAGAAATGCTCTATTTGATTCTTAGAGACCTGATTAAAAATGTGAAAATGTACACTGGCCTCCAAAAGTTAAGGTACACGGGCTAAATGCGTTCGATTGCACACGTTTTGTCGAATATCTGCAAAACTTATTGGCGAATTGTTCTTAAACTTCTGGGATGAAAAGAACAAGCTTCATTTCATATTTCTCGGTGAAGATTTAGTCGGGGGTACAGTTACGGGGCTAATAATAAATTTAATAATAAAATAATATTTGCGATCACCTATGTAACAGGAAAGACTGGAAATGGTTTGTCACTGTGGTAAATCATTATTTGAGTCCTGTTCAACATTTGTATGCATTTGTGTAAGCATCGCACTCATATTCGTGAAGATGTTAGCGTTTTTGTGAAAAACTCAAACTTTTTTTTTATAGCATACAGAGTTTTCAACCAAATTTAACACAACTTACCAAAAACCTGACAAAGAACAATAGAAACAGTATACTGCAATTAAAACATGAATATATTGAATATCTGATGAGATATGGGCATTTTTATGAGATATTTTTTAACTGCGCATGCGCAGCAGATTTCAAAATTTTTATTTCAGAATTTGGTAGTCAGCTATTTAGGGCAACTTATATAAAAAGTCTAGTCAAATATCGCGAAAATTCACAAAGATGGGGTCGATATAGTGAGTTGCTTCCTAAAAATAGCTTTATTATAAGGGATTTTCCACAACTTTTCAATCAGCTCACTACATCTTCCTAAGTTTTCACAACATTTGACTGGACTTTTTATAGAAGTTGCCCCAAAATACTGAGTACCAAATTATGAAATAAAAATTTTGAAATCTTCCGCGCATGCGCAGTTAAAAATTATCTCATAAAAATGCCTATATCTTATCAAATATTCAATATATTCATGTTTTAATTGCAGTATACTGTTTCTACTGTTCTTTGTCAGGTTTTTGGAAAGTTGTGTTAAATTTGGTTGAAAACTCTGTATGCTATAAAAAAAAAAGTTTGAGTTTTTCACAAAAGCGTTAACGAATATGAGTGCTATGCTTACACAAATGCATACAAAAGTTGAACAGGACCCAAATAGTCATTTACCACAGTGACAAACCATTTCCAACCTTTCCTGTTACATAGGTGATCGCAAATATTATTTTATCATTAAATTTATTATTAGCCCCCTAATTGTACCCCTGACTAAATCTTCACCGAGAAATACGAAATGAAACATGTTCTTTTCATCCCAGAAGTTCAAGAACAATTCGCCAATAAGTTTTGTAGATATTCGACAAAACGTGTGCAATCGAACGCATTTAGTCCGTGTACCTTAACTTTTGGAGGCCAGTGTATATGTCCCGTATATAGCCTCTGTTGTCTCATTTTGAACAAGAAAGGAATGCAAACAGCTTAAACTTCCGGGTGGAGGTAATTTTCATTCAGAGGATTATTTCAGGAGAATAGTTATATGATCACCTTAAAGATTTGCACTGCCGGAGTCCCGTCCCTAGCTAAATGAAGTTAAACTTTCAAACGGGCCGGGCAAATAACAAAAAAAAAAGATTAAAATGTTTAAGAACTTACGTTGGAAATATGTTGAAAACTGTACATTTGAGTAAAACAATATTCATGAGAAATCATTTATGGAAAAGAATACAAAAAGTTAAAAACAATTTAACAAATTACAACGACCATTTGGAAAATGATTTTTTCGAAGACAAAAATTTAAGACATAAAAAATCGCACGGAGTGATCATACATTTCGTACGCCATGAATTAAACATTAGCATTGTGAATGCATAATACCTAAGCAAAAAAGCAGCAAAAAAGAAAGCCCGTCTGACATTGGTCTTTAATAGTGTTATTACACGTAAAAATTGCAAGCGACAAAAATCGCCTGCGACTCGTCAGATTTCTTAAAACTTACGTATTATCCACCTGAAACTTACGTATTATCCAAGCATTTCATTGGCTGTTCGAGAAAAGGCTTTTTCATCGTCCAAGAAATCTGACGATCAATTTTAAATGAAATTTCATTCTTAAACTTCTAAACATCCCACAAAATTAGTTTTTATACCGTCGTATAGAGAAAAAAATGTACTTTTAAATGCAATTTGTTTGAAAGCTGTATCTCAATTTGTTTCTGAGTTATTATTTTTTTTTTTGTAGTTTTTATTACTTTTTTGTCATAGTGGCAACAGAAGTATCCATCTATGTTGAAAGTAAAGGGAAATACAGATTACTGTATAGACCAATCAGAAAACGAATAAAATGCGGATTAAACCAGTAAAAAGCTTCAGATATGCTTTTGATTTCCTACCCTGACGAGGACAATAACCCTTTTTCAAAATGGTTAAAAAAAAAAAAACAAGTGGGTAAGTGTGATCATACATCGCACAAAGGGTTTCGTTTAATATTCCTTTCAAAACGTCCAGTACATTTATCGCCATGGAATACCTTCTAAATTTTGGCAAACACATCCTAAACTATGGTAAAGTTTCAAACATATTCGCCTTGTTATATTTTTTAATTTTGTTCGCCCCCCCCCCAAAATGCTACGATATATCACATGACGGGTATCTGCCAAATTTAGAAAAGTGCCCCCCTTGGGGGGGGGGGGGGGCAGATGGTCACCATGATTTTTGACGCGGCTTGATTTTAAAAATTTATGTTATGTTTTATAAGCCATATTAAAGTTTCAAACAGATCGTCCAGTTGTATTTCCTAATTTTGTTCGCGCACCTCCCTCAACCCCCCCCCCCCCTCCTCGAAATGCGACGCGCCCTTCTTCTTTATAATTTATTATCGTGTGTTATAAAGTATCTTAAAGTTTAAAACAGATTGAATTGTTAGATTTCCTACTTTAAATGAAATCGCGGTCTGTTAATTCCACATTCCACCACCAGGGAGCGCACTGTATTCTTAACAAAAGCGTATCTGAACGAAACTCCTTTACACAACCCATTAGTAGATATGTTACTCGAGGGGGTGGCGGTCTTCAGCAAGAATTTAAGATAATTGTTGAAATTACTATTCGAAAATAGTGGTAATTTAACTTTTGACATATTTATATTTAATAAGTATAAGTAGCATGTATCTGAGGACTCCATCAAAAAACGCACCTGAAACGGTATGAAACAAAAAAGAAATATTTTGCCCCTCCCCCTCTCCCCACCTTCCCGAAATTTCACGCGCCATTTTTTATAAACTTTTTCTAATGTGTTATAAACTATCGTAAAATTTCAAACAGATCGCCTTGTTATATTTCCTAATTTTAACAAAAATGTTAGTTCCACATTCCACCACCAGGGAGCGCCCTCTATTCTTAACAAAACTGTATCGGAAGGAAACTCCGTTAAACAACCTATAAGTAGATATGTTACTCGAGGTGGTGGCGGTCTTAATAAGAAATTAAGATATTTGCTGAAATTACTATTAGGAAATAGTGGTAACTAAAATTTAGACAATTTTATATTAAATAAGTAGCATATATCTCAGGACTCCTTCAAAAAGTCACCTAAAGCGGTCAGAAACGCTAATTTTTTAAATAGAAATCTAGCGCCCCCCCCCCCCTCCCCGGAAATTTCGCGTGTCATTCTTTCTTACACTTTATCTTATGTGTTATAAAATATCTTAAAGTTTCAAACAGATCGACTTGTTAGACTTCCTAATTTTAACAAAATCGCGTTATGTTAGTTCCACATTCCACCACCAGGGAATGCACTCTATTCTTAACAAAAGCATATCTGAACGAAACTCCTTTACGCAATCTTTCCGTAGATAGATGGGTCGGGATGGTGGCGGTCTTAAGAATTTAAAATATTTGCTGCGGTAACAAACGCTAAGATTTTAAAAATAATTCTAGTTTAACAAAAATGTTAGTTCCACATTCCACCACCAGGGAGCGCACTCTATTCTTAACAAAACTGTATCGGAAGGAAACTCCGTTAAACAACCTATAAGTAGATAAGTTACTCGAGGCGGTGGCGGTCTTAATAAGAAATTAAGATATTGCTGAAATTACTATTAGGAAATAGTGGTAACTAAACTTTAGACAATTTTATATTAAATAAGCATATATCTCAGGACTCCCTCAAAAAGTCACCTAAAGCGGTCCCGCCCCCCCCCCCCCCCCCCTCCCCGGAATTTCGCGTGTCATTCTTTCTTACACTTTATCTTATGTGTTATAAAATATCTTAAAGTTTCAAACAGATCGACTTGTTAGACTTCCTAATTTTAACAAAATCGCGTTATGTTAGTTCCACATTCCACGACCAGGGAATGCACTCTATTCTTAACAAAAGCATATCTGAACGAAACTCTTTTACGCAATCTTTCCGTAGATAGGTGGGTCGGGATGGTGGCGGTCACAAGAATTTAAAATATTTGCTGCGGTAACAAACGCTAAGATTTTAAAAATAATTCTAGCTCCCCCCCCCCCCCTCTCCTCGAAATATCACACTCCATTCTTTTTTACACTTTTTTCTATGTGTTATAAACTATCTTAAAGTTTCAAACAGACTGAGTGGCGGTCTTAACCAATCCTCAAATTACTATTAGAAAATAGTGGTATGAAGTAAACTTTCTGATGATGAATGAGTTATACTTATCTCATATCGCTGCTCAAAATGCCCAGGCAAATTATTAGATTTCCTAATTTAATTCGTGGTTAAATAAGCGCGTCTCTTCATTTTAATCGACACATTTGATAGGAATAAACCGATTAATTAAATAATAATTAATATTTCAGCTTGTAATTAAGATAGGGCTTAGATATGGGTATCAATGAAATCAGCGAGAAATTTGACATCGGGATGCCAGAAAATTTAATCAAAAAATTTAATATTTAAAAAGTTAAAATTTCGTATTAAAATATGCTATTATGGAAAACCGCAGCATCGTCATGTCTACCTGCTTTCCCGCCGAATTGAAATCTTTTTATTTCCTTGTCTTTCCAATTAAAGAAATTAAATTTTTATCGATCGATTTTTAGTGGATATTTTAACTTATACACATCGCAGAAATGTGAACTTTATACCAAATGAAAGTAGATTTTTTTCTGCGTCTGTCTATTCCATTTACAAATTTCTCGAACCAATATTTTCTGATATACGATTTCGCTTTAAAATCTCCACTTCATTTTTCGGCTTAATTTCCTCCGTGGTAACCGTGCATTCGGCTGATTTTACTGGCAACCCTTAGGAGAAACACGGATGATTTCGAGAAAGTCCGTTTGAATTTGCGTTAAAAAGGTGGATTGGTTAATTTTAGAAGTTAATTAGCCCGTAATTCGGTTAATTACCAACTTTTTCAAAATTTTATGTTTGTTGTTTGATGTGAGGTGTTCAGCTATAAGTACCCAAAATTTCAAGTCTCTAACATGTATAGTTTCTGAGAACGGGCTCTGTGACGGACGGACAGACGGACAGACAGACAGACAGACAGACAGACAGAGGAGCGAGACGAATAGGGTTTCGTGAGATGAACGAAACCCTAAAAAGAGGACCTTTATGTACCAAATTTTATACAAGTGGGCCTATGACTATCTCTGTAGATTTTCACGTCCAGAGGCTCTTGGTAAAGCAACAGCACATTTGGATAACTTGGAGTTATGGTCGAGTACCCGGCGCTCCTACGATTTTCCGGTACACCCGAAGCTCCCGGAGAACTCGGAGGTGTGATTCCCGAACTACGCAGCTTAATTCTGGAATCTCGAGTACTTTTGTTTTGCTGTCATTGCGACCATGTCGTCCAATGGTATTTGGGGTACAGGGAGCACGCTGAGCGATGCTCTTCTTTGGCCGGTAGCATGTAAGCTCTTGGTAAAGCAACTGCACCTCTGGATAACCTGGAGTTAGGTCGAGGGCCCGGCGCTCCTACGATTTTCCAGTACGCGTACATTTTTTTCTACATACACGGGCCGGGCTGGACTTTGACTTAATTGTTCCTAAAACACGGCGCCCTTAAACCTTTTGTGGCGCCCTACTACTTGAATCCATTGGGAGGGGAGGCTCCCCCCTCCTCCCCCCCTCCTAAAGCTGCTATAATGAAAAATGTTTACATTTCATAGAAAATAGCTTTTAAATTAGTGTTTTTTTTATTAATTAAAAGTTAACTATAAATTATTTCGATTCCGGATTGCTTTTGTTGCCTCAGCCGTGTTTTAATACACATGTACATAACATTTCACAATTATGGCTTCCAAACTGTGGATTTGTATAGAATTACAGACAGACAGACAAATTTTCATTTTTATATACTAGATTGTTTTATTGCGGCCTGAAGAATACTTGTTATCTTTGCTTGGGGATTTACTTTTTAATTTTAGATAAAGCTATTGTTTATTGCAAATGTTTCAAAGCAATTGTCTTACATTCAAATAGCCAGTTTAATAGGAAAGTATTCCCTTGTAAGTAATATTGTCATGCTTTCGCAAACAGTTATAAATGAAAATTTGCCTTTTACGTTATAACATATTTAGACTTCAAGAAGCGTAGTCGTTGGAATGTGTAAATTTATTTGTTAATTACGTGAAATACATTCAGGAAAATAAAGTTTATATCAAAGAAGAGTTACTTGAATTTCGATCCCAAAGAGACACTGCGCAATTAGCTCTAAACGTAACCGTTAAAGAGAAAATTTAAGAATTCAAATAATTAAGTTTATGTAAAGTATCATCTTAAACACCTCTCTCGGGTAAAACATTAATCTCCTCATATGTGCTTTAGATTATGAAAATATCTTGTGCGAAATTGTTCTATTTACTTTGAATTATTTTAACTGTTTGTCTCGCTGGATAATACCTAATTAGTATTTTTCATGTAAGAACAACATAAATTTTGAGTTATTCTTAAATTGAAATGCTCATTCCAAGAAATAACATTATAATATATTCTAGGTTTAATTTCTTGAAAGCCTCATTTCAACTCATATAGAATCAGAAGGGAATTGTTTTAACGGAAAGGGTGAAATCCTTGTTTGGGATACATCATATTTATTAGATCCTTTTTTACTTTATGTAGGTTGATTATCTATATATTTAAAAGACGAGGCTCTCTTTTTAGTCTTCTGCCGTGAGCATTCTACTGAACCGATTTTACTAATTGTTTTTCTAATGCTGTTCATTTGTAGATGTGCCCGCACTAACTATTTTTTTTAATTCCAGTTTTTATATTTTAAATTTAATTTTAAAAGCTTTTTATGAAATTTCTTCAAAATGGTGGCAACTGGATTACTTCCATTGTTGCAGAGAAAGGGGAAATAATGGGGTTTATTTAACTTCATTCATTATATCCCTATTGATGCCATTTGCCGTTTTTTCTTTACAGTTAAAATGAACTCTTTAAAAATGGGAACAGAAAATGACGTCATGCTTAAAAAATACGTATTTTCCCTCATAAAGTTGTTACATTTCAATATTTTTTCATTCCGTTGATACTGAATTTAAGATGCTAAGCATATTATGCTTCCGTGAAAAGGACGTCATATTTAAAAGAAAACGATAATAGTCTTTGATAAAACTAAATATTTTACCACGAATGTGTCTCTTTTTCTCGAATTTGTTCTCGAAAGTACTGAAATTACAATCTCTAGCGTCCAAATGCTCACATGCAAATTGTATCTGACAAACGCGATTTCAAGATTAGAAATACTATATTTATTAATAACATATTGCGCGTTAAAATATGTTTTAAATAGTGATTAAAGTGTGATTTAGTGTTTAAATAGTGGCTAAATTATATGGTCCGTACGTAAATTTTGAGATGTTGAAAATGACATTAGGTTTATATTTCATGGGAACAAAATATGCTATGATTGTGTCAGAGTAAAATCAAGCATAAGAGCTTCAATTAATAACTTCATCGTAATTATTTTGATAATATTTTACTGATTACGTATGCGATTAACCTTTAACTGATGTTACCGGTCTCTCAGACCGCGACATTTTTCAATTTTTATAGTTTAACTACAAACACTGCCGAAATTTTGTTCCGTTTGGAACTTTAGTACTATCACCAGAGACATTTGAATTGGTGGATTTTAATAATAACAGTCCTGTGCAAAAAGTTTAGTACAAAAACACCATCCTATGAATTAATCGTGCCTTTTATTCATCTTTCGTTGTAGCGGTCTCACAGACCGCTTCACATTAGTTATGTGACAATTTCTGCGACATCAGTTAAAGGTTAAACTTTGTTTTGTCAAACAACTTGAACAGTTGAAGTTTATGAAAATAGTATTTTGTTAACTTTAGGATAAAATAATATTTCTTTTGAAAGTTAGACTAATCACTGTAAGATGGATTTTTTGTTATAATTAATTTTGTAATTTTATTATAAATCAACTAGGGGGCTCTGCCCCCAGCAAGCTACGCTCGCCAACCCCCGTTCAGACAAAGCAGAATCTAAAAACACGCTAACCTGATGGGTTTAAAAAATATTAAAGAAGACTGAATTATACTGAAAAAAGCTGTGCAAATCTCCCTGTAAACGGGTTTCCATTCAGTTCCCTTTGATTGCAAAAATTTAAGGCCGAATCAGTTGCTGTTAATGCATCCAATGGTTGTTTTCGTTTTTGATTAAAGAGGATCAGTTAAACATTTGAAAAGAAGCTAAAATAAAATGAATTAAGTACACAGAGTCTTTGTCTCCCGGTATTTTAAAACAATCTCTATAACAATAGCCTAAGTCATGTGACTATCATCAACAGTTCCGGACGGACCACTTCGCTTTTTATACTCTAGGTGCCATTTTGGTACTTTAATGTTAGCCATGCACAGGTGATAAGTCACCAAATATTATGCTATCGCAATCATTTCATCTATATTATAGTAGTTCAAGTCATCAACTGCCATAAACAAATACGGCCTGATCCCTTCGCCTTTCATACGAAAGTTTGGAACAGATGTCATATACGCCAATCTGGAGAAAGCATCAACAGCATAAACAACAACATCCGGCTTACCATATCAAGCAAAATAATGATACTCTGGTGCCAATTAAGTACCCGTTGCGTATATGACATTGGCATCAGAAAAAAATCGCGCCAATATGGGGCCGTATATGACATCTGTGCCGAAAGTTTTCCATTTTGATTAAAAAAACAATTTTTTTTCGAATAAAACTACATAAAAGTTGCCATGGTCGCAAAAAATTCTTGGTATTGTTACGCTAGCCGGATAGAAATCTCGCCAATAGCTTTTTTTCAACTCGCCAGTTAGCATTTTTTTTTTTTTATTTATCGAGTGGTAAATTAAAACATTGATTTGAAGTTGAAATTAAATGTCATGGTTTGTTGCATTATTTAATATTTAGCCAGATGTCATATACGCACCGCAGGTTTGGCGTAATTTTTTTTTTTTTTTTTAACGAAAATTTGGCGAAAACCTCGTTTTCGAAACATATGTATTTTTAGTACTACTTAGTTATCCCGCCGACTAAAAATCTATCGCCCAACTATAAGATTAAATGCCAATAATGGTGATCGTAAATGTCACATTCACTTGACTTTAAGCAAGTTACACGCGTTTACGTCATCAAGTGATTTTTATTTTGGCGTTTTATTTGTATATTTATTAATGTTATACTAATTTATTTGTTCTTTCGTTATTTAAAATAAAAATTATGTCAATTTGTATAATTTGGCGATTTATATAATTTGGCGAAATTGACCGACGGAATAACTAAGTTAGAACTAAGTTAAGTCCGTATTTTTTAATTATTTTCTATTATTTTCAAAAGGAAATAACAAAAAAATGATAATAATTGATAACTATAGAACAAAATAATTTATATAATTTTAAAAAGAAATAAAAGTAAATAAACATTTATTATTAAATAAACAACAATAGCCGGGTTACCATGTCAATCGAAATAATGCCATTTTGGCGCCAATTAGGTACCGTGGTGCGTTTTGTATTTTAAATAAAATGAATGAAAGGGTTATACTTTAAATGAAATTAATGAAATATAAAAAAATGTGACGGAAAAAAAGTTTGGCGATTTATCACCTGCATCTCGCTAACATAAAAATACCGAGTTCTTGATTTCTCTATCAGAATCTTTCGATTTGGCGAAAGATTGTTCAAGTAAATTGAATTATGAATAAAAGTTACACGATACATTTCTTAGCATACATTTAAGGGAGGCCAAACTGGTCGCCAAATTAGTTTAAAATAATAACCTTTTCTGAAATATGAAAAAAAAATATCTATTATGATAAAAATTTGAGTTGCCATCATTAGAAAAATGTATTAAAAATCAGAAAAAAATTAATATTTCGAAAACTAATTCGAATTTAAAAATTCTAATACCATGTTTGAGATCTGTGTATTAATATAGATTTTAGGTAGCTTTCATTACAAAAAGCTACCTATTGCAGCCGTTCGGAGGAAAGCGATTTCAAAAAATTTTGGTATATTTTCATCGATCATGACCCCCAGACCCCGAAACCACCCTCCGTTCAAAATTGATATATATATATATATATATATATATATATATATATATCATCATCATCATCATCAACAACAACCATTTTCAATCCACTGCTGGATGTAGATCTCCCCCAGATTTTTCCAATGTTTCCTGTCTAGTGCTTTAGTCATCCAATTTACACCGGCTACTTTTCTGATTTCATCACTCCATCTTACTTGAGGTCGTCTTTTTGGCCGTTTTACATCTCTGGGATACCACTGTAGGGTGTTTGTGCTCCATCTATTGTCTTGTCTTCTTGCGATGTGCCCAGCCCATTTCCATTTTAGCCGTTTAATTCTTTCAATGATGTCAAAAACTTTCGTCTGACTTCTTATCCAGGTTATTCTTTTTCTGTCTCTTCTAGTTATACCTAGCATACATCTTTCCATACTTCTCTGTGTTGTTTGTAATCTTTGTACCATCCGTTTTGTTAGCGTCCATGTTTCTGCTCCATAAGTTAGGACAGGCAAAACACATTGGTTAAATACCTTTCTTTTCAAACACAGGGGCATGCTACTCTTCAGAATAATATTGTTCTTCCCAAAAGCACTCCATCCATTTCTTATTCTTCTATTGATTTCATTCATGATACTATTATCAGATGATATTTCTTGCCCAAGGTACACATAACTTTGCACTTCTTTAATTTCAGTGTTGTTGTAGACGATTTTCTTTTTTGATGCAAATGAATTGAACATCACCTTAGTCTTTTCCAAGTTTATTTTTAATCCCACATTAATGCTAGCTTCTGCCAAATCTTTTAGCATATTTTCCAATTCTTCAGGACTGTTACTGAAAATTAAAATGTCGTCAGCGAATCGGAGATGACTTAAATATTCCCCATTTATTCTAATCCCTTTGTTTTCCCAATCCAGCTTCTTGAAAATATTTTCTAAGACAGCAGTAAAAAGCTTAGGCGAAATGGTGTCTCCTTGTCTTACCCCTCTTCCAAGCTTGATCTTTGCTTTTCCTTTGTCCAAGCGGATGGTTGCTGTTGCTTTCTTGTAAATCTTCTTTATAATATTGATGTAAGGTTTGTCTATACCAATGTCCTCCAGAGATTCTACTACTGCTGATGGGTAGACCGAATCAAATGCTTTTATATATATATATATATATATATACCTGACCCATGTTACACTGTAACTCTCGTAATTATGAACCGATTTCGATGTAATTCGGTGCGTTTATAGCACTTACCAATGTCTCGACCGAGTTCGTTGGCCAGCTTCATCCGCCGTTTTGTTTCAAAATGGCGGCCATTTAAAATTTTTAAAAAAATTTAAAATTTGAAATGGGGTACCAAAAAATTAAAAATGGAAAAATATTTTTTTCTTATATATTTGACCTTTATACAAAGATTCCGGAGCATTTTTTGTTTCGTCTATATCTTTAAAAATGGCTGAGTTATACCATTTTGAATTTCTAGCGTAGCTGACATATTGAAACGTCCTGAATTTTGTCACGCGATAAAAGGCGTATTTATGAACCGATTTCGATGTAATTCGGTGTGTTCATAGTACATACCAATGTCTCGACCGAGTTCGTTGGCCAGTTTCATCCGCTATTTTGTTTCAAAATGGCGGCCATTTAAAAATTTTTTAAAAATTTAAAATTTGAAATGTGGTAACAAAAAATTGAAAATGGAGAAATATTTTTTCTTATGTATTTGACCTTTATACAAAGATTTCGGAGCAGTTTTTGTTTCGTCTATATCTTAAAAAATGGCTGAGTTGCAGCATTTTGAATTTCTAGCGTGGCTGACATTTTGAGACGTCCTGAATTTTGTCACGCGATAAAAGGCGTATTTATGAACCGATTTGGATGTAACTTCGTTTATACATAGTACATACCAATGTCTCGACCGGGTTCGTTGGCCAGCTTCATCCGCCATCTTCTTTAAAAATGGCGGCCATTTAAATTTTTAAGAAAAATTTAACTTTGAAATGCGGTACCAAAAAATTAAAAATATAAAAAATATTTTCTTCTTATGTGTTTGACCTTGATAAAAAGATTCGGGAGCAGTTTTTGTTTCGTCTATATCTTAAGAAATGGCTGAGTTATAGCATTTTGAATTTCTAGCGTGTTGACATTTTGAAACGTCTTGATTTTTGTCACGCGATAACAGGCGTATTTATGAACCGATTTGGATGTAACTTGGTCTGTACATAGTACATACCAATGTCTCGACCGAGTTCGTTGGCCAGCTTCATTCACCATCTTGTTTCAAAAAGTTTGCCATTTAAGAAAAAATTTAATTTAAAATTTAAAATGAGGTATTAAAAAATTGGAAAATGAAAAAGTTTTTTTTATGTGTTTGGCCTTGATACAAAGATTCCGGAACAGTTTTTGTTTCTGAAAATTTGTTCTTTTGTTTATATCTTAAAAAATGGTTGAATTATAGCTCTTTGAATTTCTAGCATGGCTAACATTTTGAAACGATCTTGTATTTGTCACGCGATAGCACACGTATTCGCCTATTTCGATGTAAGAAGGCATGTGGATAGTGTACATCAATACCTCGACCAAGTTCGCTGGCCAGATTCATCAGCCATCTTGTTGTCATCAAAATAGCGGCCATTAAATTAAAAAATATATATATATTTAAAGTGAGGTGCAAAAAAATTAGAAATTGAAAGAGGTTTCTTTCTTAAGTATTTGACCTTGATATAAGGATTCAGGAGCATTTTTTGTTTGTCTTTACCTTAAAAAATGGCTCAGATATAGCAGTTTCAATTTCTATTGTGGGTGACATTTTGAAAAATCTGATTTTTTGCATGCGACAGCACTCGTATATATCAACCGATTCCGATGTGAGTGAGCATGTGCACAGCAATTACTAAGGTCTCGACCAAGTTCACTGGTTAGCCTCATCCACCATGTTGTCTTAAAATGGCAGGCACTTTAAGAAATCGCCGAATTTGGCTGACTAATTTCGCGAAATTCTCATTCATTATATTGATAAAAATTAGTATTGTATCTCCTATATTCGGTTTCCACTAAATTGAGCTTCTTGTGTTTGAATGATATAAGTTGGATTTTTTAAAATAAGGAATATGAAAGCTACCTCTTCCTCCCGGCACTGGCCGGAAGGACTTTTTGGTGTTAATTTCATCGCAAAGTATTCCATATTTTAGGATAAATCGCCGTGAAACATAATCAGTTGTTTAATCAGCCGTTTCAAAGAATCGTTTCATAAATTCGTTACATTTCAGCCGTTTCGTAATATCCGTTTCATAAATTCGTTTCATTAGGATTTTGTATATATAGGGTAGATGTAATGGTTCCTTTTTAACAGGGATGAGAGTGCTCCGACCCAAATGACTGCTTGCTACCACTAAATTTTAATGGTATTTTTCGCCTTATTTAATGACAGAATTTCTGAGATTTAATAAAGCAAAGAATACTATTAAAATTTAGTGATGAAAATCAAACATTTGGGTCGGAGCGTCTCATCCCTGTTTTAAACATTTTTTTGGCCGAAATTCGACGGGTTTCATCTCGTATTTTAAATAAGAGCGTATAACATTTTTGACGGAAATTGCTCTTTATTTAAATTTTAAGGTATGTTATGCTGTTAAATTCTATAGAAGCTCCGAGTATGTAGAATTATTCATTTTTAAATGAAAATTAAATAACATAATTAATAGTAGTTAAACTATATAAAATTAAATAATTTTATATTTTACTGCTGCAGATGAAAAAACTACATCCCGGTGAGCCTTCGGGGGAAATTGGGTTTATCTCAAATTGTGTATCATAATATAAATTATCACTATGCGAAAGAATCTGTATCATAACATCAAATTATCACTGTGCGAAAGGATCTTCGCGCCTCAAAAGAAATAGTTTGCTTAAATGCCACCCTAAACATTGTTTTGATTTATGGGAGAATGGGTTGAGGCACATTTGCTTTGATGGAAAAAGCTGAAATTTTGTATTCGTGTCTAAGAATCGATTGCAATAAATACCTCATATGTTATAATTGATACATTGTTTTAATATTTACTTAATAATTCATATTTCATATAGCTAAAGTTATGAGCATTAGAAAAATAAAATATTTGTGGATGAGATATTAAGTAGTATGTTCATACAAAAAATTGTCATGTTAAGATTATTATATTAGGAAATATAAATAAAAATGTATAAAAGTGTAATTGAAGATTGGGGGGGGGGGGGGTGTCAAAACTCTCAGTAGTTATAATTCCAAAACATTCGGCTCAAATCACTTGATTTTTGCATCTGAGCATAGATTCCAATGCATATTATAAATATTTTGGCTAAATTGGGTTTTGCTATTGAACATTCAAAAGTTCAAATTTTATTACGTAGACGGTCTTTAAGCTTAATTCAACTATATCAGTTATTAGTAGATGTTATTTCTTATGAATTAGTATCTTTCTTTTTACTCACCCATAAACCATATGTTAAATATCATGGAGTAGTTTTTTGGTTTGTTTTTTTTCGGCATTGTGCATATTTTATGAGAGCTTTAAAAAATAGGGGAGACCGGGGCACATTTTCCATAGGGGCAAGTTTTCCAACTCTCTTTAGTTTTTAAATGAGCCGCTAGGTGACGCTAGCGAGTGAACTGGCTGAAGTGGCAACATCTTACACAACATCTACAAAAGTTATAGCTTAATAGCTGCTGTCACTTCGTCTGGAGAGCTGTTTTTTTCATTTTTTCAACAGTGAGTAAAATTTTAGGTCTTTATTAAAACGTAAAAAAAAAAACGTACTAGCGTTAAACTTACTGTTTTGATATTGCATAACACTAAAAAAGGGTTTCTTTCTTCACGTAACTATGTGTTTGTTTTGCAAATAACTTACACCGGTATTCGTCCAGGTAGTGTAAAAGTTCAAATATGGCGACGGGGCAGGTTTTCCAACAACATACGGGGCATGTTTTCCAACATATTTCTCGTTTGAAAACCTCCCCCCTCCTAAATCAGCTAGATTTATTGTATCAAAAAATCGGCCAAATAACCATATGTACTACAAACCCGTTTGATCATTTAGTCATTTAAGTAAAACTATCTATATAAAAAACAAGGTAAATTCAAAAATATAATAAAATGTCAATTTTTTCTAAAATGGGTTCATTTAATGAATCCATTTTATGTTAATTATGCCTTTATAGTCATAAGCTAGCACACTGAGATCGCAGTGAGTATGAACCCCTCAAAAAGCAAATTAACCGTGCTTAGAGCCGCTCCACTGGCATTAATCCACAGTTAATATTATGGCGGGTTTTAAACGTTAAAACGGGGTAAAACGCTGTTCCTTAAGTTCTACTCAAAATTCCCCTATTGCTTATGAAAAAAGCGTTCCTTCTACATCCAAACAAGCTTTGCCTACACCAGAAGAAGTTAGGACTTTTGCGAAGGCTGCCCTAAGCAGGCAAACACGGCGTGGAAAAAAATAGGAAGTATTGTACATACTGATTCTCCTGTCAAAAATCAACTGAAAATGGAAAAAAAAGATTCATCTAAAAAAAAAGGAAACTGCAAAAGGAATCAGATAAAAGGAGCGATAAAAAAAAATCCAATTCCGGCCAGGGAGCTGTTTGGACCTTCGTCTTTAAATGTCAGATGGATTAAAACTGTTTTTTATGTTACTGTTATGTTACTGAGCATTTAGTTCACAATAAAAATACTTATTAATTAACAAGCAAGATTTATTACCGATGTTTTACCCTTTAAAGTATAGTTGGAAAACTTGCCCCTGACCATTTTTCGTAGGCTGGAAAACTTGCCCCGCATACGGGGCACATTTTCCAACGTAACATGATTAGACTTAACTATTTTTTGTGAAAAAGTATATTTAGTTTTTTGAAAAATAATTGTGCCAGTTTCTACCGGAAGGTCTAGGGAATACAATGATATCTTGTATATATCAAAATAGTTAAAAATAAAAAATACAAAAATAAAAATCTAAAAAGTTGGAAAACTTACCCCGGTCTCCCCTACGTTGCTTTTGAGTGACAATGCCGAATAAAGGGAGAATGTGTAGTGGTTTAACTCCAATAAAGAAATTTGAAATTAAGATATTCATTCTGAGTTCAATTTAAATATTCAAAATCTTGAGCGATATATATATATATATACTATATTATGTGGAATTATTGATTTTAATATAGTATGTGTATTGGGGAGTAAAGGTAGGCTAGTCAAGAACAAAACATACCTTTATCATAATAACGACCCCTCCCCCTTATTATAATAACTTGCTATTTTTATAAGAAAATCTTGATCAAGACGACGATGAAGTCACGTTTCTAGGATCTAGTTTCTATATATGCGAATATTACACCTCGATATACCTAGCTTTCCATAACGTAAGCAAACATCAGCTGTGAAATATGAAGATTGGGTTGTGACTCGCTGAACAGTTATGATTGTGTTTTCTGCAGAAGAGGTTATATTTCATTAACATATGCAGGACATTTGCACCATAAAATATAATAAATAATCTGGCATAATATTATAAAAAAAAAGTCTTGATTCTTTTTCTGTTTGCAATATTTAAATTTTTCCCTCTTTTACCATGAACGTGTTTGAATGTAATCCGTTCCCCGTTCATAGATGATGACACTCGATGATCTTCAATCGAACTTTCCATTCATTTCCAACTTATTTCATTTTTTAAGCAGACTTACCAACTTATGTAAGTGAGAGATGCCAAGCTGGGCATCGTCCTCGTGGCTTAATGGTAGAGCACTGGAGCGTTATTCCGGAGGTCCGGGTTCGATTCCCGGCTTAGACATTTTTTCACTTTGTTGGTTTACGCTTAGTTAGCAAAGTGATAATTCACGTCTTTAATATTCAATAATTTCAAGCTTAATTTCACTGCTGAGAAGTAGTTGAAGAATTAATTAAAATTGTAATAATAATAATAATAATCAAAAGACATTAAAATACGAAAATAAATTTTAAAAATGTTCGTTTTAGCATAAATTAAAAAATATCGTTTAATAAAAACAAATATTTGATAAAAGACTATTAATGAAGTTTGGTTTTCTTGTTTGTTTTCAAACTCTCCAAAGGAAATCTGAGAGGAAATGTGCCTAGCCCTACTCTTTAGGTGCAGTTTGTACATGCACATGTACATGTAGGTTGTAAAGATTTGGACGCAGTTTATGATTCCATCACATTTGTGATCGCAGTTGGTTTAGTACACCCTGATCATAGATGACAACAAGCCATTTGTGACACAAATCTCATTAAGGAATTTTAAGGCCTCGAAATGAATTGTGCTTACTTAAAAGAGAAAGAATGATTGGAGAAATAAGCCATTTTATGTCTCAAATACATCACCTTGACAACACTTTTGATTTCTGCCAACTATTCTTCATTTTACGAAATGTGTGAGAAATGACTTCTACTTACATTGTCTAATAATTGCTGCATATAGCTGTTAAAATTCAAAGTCAAGTGGAAACGTTTAACAAACATATGTTAAACTAGTATTAAAAAATGCTCTGACGAGCACCAAAAAAGGCTAATATGTTTAAGTATGAAAAAGGGTTTGACAAGTGCTTCTAGGGACAAGGGGGACAAGGACAAAAGGACAAGGGGTCCCTTCTTGGCTGTAGCTCACTGTCAATGCCAACTTTGAAAAAATCATATTTGCGCTTTTTCCATATAAAATAAATTCGCGGTACTTTAGTAAAACTTTCCGTCGCGCTTTACATGTTAACTGCACTGTTGTAATGCGCATGCGTCTGCAATGCAACTTTGTACAGTGCACTGTGTACCATTATTTCTCTATAAATTGTACTACACTGTACATTCCTATTCTGCTTTTGATTTTTGAACCTCAGCGCACATTCACACTGTGATTTTGTACTTCCGTATTAAAGGTGTATGCGTCTAATGTTCGTTTATAATTCACATGCATTGCTGTACTGCATAGTACATTGTACAGCCACAGCCACTTGCTTTTAATTTCAACAATCAATGAATTAATAAATATAATGTTATGCGTGCACATGTGGAATTGTTCCTGTGCAGAGTGCTGCAACAGTCTGCACTGCACTATAAATCAGTTTTCTGTACAGTTCTACATTGCGGGCGTGCTTGGTGGACCTACATGAGTGTGATACGCTGTAGGAACTAAGGTTTTTGTTACTACGTCGCCTTACATTCATGTTTAATCAGGCTGCGTCTTTACTGGTTGTGTCTTTACACTACACATTTTTATCGTAACTGTGGCTGATTTTTTTTTATATGAAAAAAGCGCAAATATGATTTTTTCAAAGTTGGCATTAACAGTGAGCTGCAGCCAAGAAGGGACCCCTTGTCCTTTTTCATGCTCTATTAGAAGCACTTGTCAAACCCTTTTTCATACTTAAACATATTAGCCTTTTTTGGTGCTCGTCAGAGCATTTTTTAATACTAGTCATTTAAATTTTTTGATAATTATATATTGAATATAAATAAACCTGAGTTGCTTTAAATATTCCCAATACTTTTTTTCTTATTTCGCACAATAATGCACTATTTAACCAAGTTATGCACATTGTTTTAAGAGGTTCCAGGTTTTTTAATCAAATTCACGTTATTTTTATTCATAATTTAATTTACTTGGGCTCCCTTAAATATAACTAATATAATTCCTTAAACTGATGTTAGTTTTTGTTGCATTAAAATATCTTAGTTTGTTGATTCTCTCTAAACAACTAAACCTATTAGTTTACAATGGAAGTCTATAGGAATTTGGCGATATATCACCAAGTTGGTGACAAACTTAGCGGTATTTTGCGACAGAACAGGGTCCCGTATATGGTAACCCTTCTTATAGGTATGGTGATGCATTAAATGCTGTTCTATAACCAATGAGATGCGTTTCATTCGAGCGTTGCCATTAAACAATTAACAAATAATCGCGATTTCTGTGACACATACGATAGCGTAACATATATTGTAGATTATCGTGGAAATCGAAGGTTTAGGCCACATCGTATTGTTTAGTTAGACCGGTTATACTAACATCGTTCTCATGTTTTGCAACAATTTCTTTTATTGAACAGTAATTCGCTTAAGCTTCTTACTACTGCTATCACTAAGCACTTTTTCATTCTTAGAAGCCATAATGAGAGCTAAAATTAGCGCAAACCTGAGTAAAAGTAAAACAAAAAGTTAATTTTTTTACAGTAATAAAGGTACACAAAGCACTCTGATATGCACACCTTACTCAAAACTTGACTAATAACAAGAGTTATGTGAGGGTTGCCAACTGAACTATTCGGCAGCCTTGGTCGGGAACCGAGATACTGCACGCCAACCGAGTCAAATTTTGATCACCAAAGTTGGACATAAACCGATCTGGTTATAAACAGAAGCGGTCGTGAACCGAGTTTCCTCTTATATTTTGACCTATAAGTTTGCAAATATGGCATTATTTATATATTCAATGGCGATGATCATTAGGCATCTTGGCGATTTTGGCGATGAAACTCATCGATTTCAAAGTAACGTTCCGAAGTGTACTTGAACCGCCACAGATGTCATATACGCTTCACGTTGACGCGATTTTTTTCTGACGCCAAAGTCATATACGCAACGGGGTACTTAACTGGCGCCAAAGTTTTCTTATTTTGCTTGATATGGTAACCCGAATGTTGTTGTTTATTTATTAATAAATTGTTTATTTACTTTTATTTTCTTTTTTTTTATTATATAAATTGTTTTGTTCTATTGTTATTAATTAAACTTTTTAAATTTTATTGTTAATCCCTTTTTAAAAATATATATGAAACTGGTATTCGAAAACGAGGTTTTCGCCAAATTAGCGTCAGAAAAAAAAAATCGCGCCGACGTGGTACGTATATGACATCTGTACCATACTTGGTACAACTTGATTATCCTGTCGACAAAAAAATTATCGCCAAACTATAAGATTAAATGACAATAATGGATGGTAGTAAATGTTACATTCATTTGACATTTAATACGATACACATGTTTGTTACGTCATCAAGTGATTTTTAATTCAAGTTTTGGCAAAGGTGTCATATACGCCGCATATTGGCGCGATTTTTTTTGACGCCAATGTCATATACGCATCGGGTACTTAACTGGCGTCAGAGTGTCGTTATTTTGCTTGATATGGTAACCCGGATATAGATGATATATTAAGGAGGTTGGCACAGATGTCATATACGCCCCATATTGGCGCAATTTGTTTCTGACGCCAATGTCATATACGCAACAGGTACTTAACTGACGCCAAAGTATCGTTATTTTGCTTGATATGGTAACCCGGATATAGATGATATATTAAGGAGGTTGGCACAGATGTCATATACGCCCCATATTGGCGCAATTTGTTTCTGACGCCAATGTCATATACGCAACAGGTACTTAACTGACGCCAAAGTATCGTTATTTTGCTTGATATGGTAACCCGGATATTGTTGTTTATGCTGTTGATGTTTTCGAAAATTGGCGTCAGAAAAAAATCGCGCCAATATTGAGCGTATATGACATCTGTGCCACGAGGTTTTCGCCAAATTGGCGTCGTAAAAAATCGCGCCAATATTGAGCGTATATGACATCTGTGCCCAAGTTTTTATTAGTATTTTTATTAATGTTTTACTAATTTATTTATTCTTCCGTTATTTAAAATAAAAATTATGTCAGTTTGTATCATTTGGCGAATAGTTTGGCGAAATTGGTCGACGGGATAATCAAGTAGTACCATATATTTTTGCTGTACATTTTCGACAATATCTCAAGCAAAAGTACCTAAAGTTAAACGAAACCCTAATTATTTAAGGCACAGATGTCATATACACAACGGGTTTGGTGCGTTTTTTTTTTCTGACGCAAATTTGACGAAAACTTCGTTTTCGAATAGCAGTTACATATCTATTTTTAAATTACTTTCTATTATTTTAAAAAGGAAATAACAATAAATAATGAAAAGTTTAATTATTAATAACTATAGAACAAAACAATTTATATAATTTTAAAAAATAAAATAAAAGTAAATAAAAAAAATAATTGATAAATAAACAACAATAGCTCAGTTACCGTATCAGGCAAAATAACGCCATTATCGCGCCAGTTATGTACTCTGGTGCGTATATGACATCTCTTCCTTATTAAAAATAGATGGAATGATATTTTTTAAAGTATGCTTAGTATGTGAAGTATTTATATTACTGCATAACTATCGCTTGTGTAAGTCAAGATGTTATCATGATAATTAAAATAAACCTTACATTTAGCTCCTGAACAGAAGCTTGGGATTTACCCTGTTTTTCTTTTTCCTATCAACTCGTTTGTGCTCCATTGTGTCTATTACTCCAGTTCAAAATATTAATCAAGAAAGTTTTTATATATATTTATGACAATTATGCATTATCTGCTTAGGTTGACGTCGATTTCACAAATACAAAAATCTGTCAGTTGAATTTCAATTTTTATTGACTTATAAAAACAAAAGTACACGTGTTATCCTTTTTTTTAAATTATTGTACTGCTTTTTAGGGAGTGGCAACACGAAAAAAATTATTGAATTAGAAAATTAGAAAATGAAAAGGAGAGATTTCTATAATTTTATGGGGACATTATAAACGACAATTTCGATTTTCTCAGCGACCGTCAAACATACAAAGATGAAAAAAAAACCTATTCTAAGTTTTAACAAGAGGATCAAAATAAAACAAAAACGAAGTTAATCCACCCACTGGAACGTTAGCTACACTTTGTTGAATTTTGTGTCTTCATTTTTTCGTTTAAGATTAAATAAAAAACTACTGAAAGCTACAGTATTTTTTTAAATGCTATCAGTTTATTCGTCTCGTCGAGTTCTATCTTTCAAAAGAAAAATCATTGTCGTATGTCAACTGGTTCGCCAGAAATTTAAGAAAGTCGTTTGCATTTTCTATTTCTTAATCATATTATAGCTTAACGCTGCCGCGTTTGCTATAAAAATAACGCTGCCGCGTTTGCTATAAAAATATAGTTTAATTATAAAAAATAACATTGTTTTATTTTTTTTATTTTTTTCGCATTAAAAAATCACATTTTTTCTTTTTGAAGGCTTTTAATTTTGTTCCTTATATATAATAAATAATACATTTAATGGTTTTAATATTTAATATGCTAAAAATTAATTACAAAATATTTCTTGAATTAAAAATGATTTTGAGATAGCTGTTTTAGTAACCACACTGTCAGAATCCGTAATACTTTACTTGAATTAAAAGCATCAAAATATAAATTTATTAAAATATTAAATTTATTAATATTAAGTTTATTAATATTGAATTTATTAATTTATTAATTTTTAACAAATTTATTAAAATATAAAATTCATTAGGTTCTATTAATTGCTGTAGAGATATGTTTAAAAAATGAATTGCATATATATTTGATTTATGTACCATCAAATGACAACAAATATGAAATAAATTTTTATATCAGTTACAATTTGTAATTTTCTTTGTTTAATACTCCATATTTTTTAATGTCATTTTTCTTTGAACTTTTACACTATTATCATTTAACCCCCTCACTGACAAGACCGTGTTAATACGTTCACTAAGCTCCAGGTTTCACTGCAATACAAGCAGTATTTAAAGTAATATAATTCAATTGATTTAATGTATTTTTAATACATTGAACAATGATTAATACTTCCAAGGATTGCATTTATATTCGTTGTTAAGTTTTTTTTATAAAATGTTCAAAGAATCTTTTTTTTTTTTTTTTGCATTTAAAACAAAATTCAGAAAAAACAACATTACAATTTTGCCCTTTTCCAAGACAGTCGGAGGGAAAAGTACATTACAAAAGATTTTTTATATTAATTTATGATATCTTCAAGAAGTCTATTTAAAATAAATACTTTGAATGGTGTTTTTGAAAAAAAGAAGGGGTTAAAGTAGTTCTCAAATTTAAACAGGCTACTTTCAAGCACATTTCTGAATTCCTTTTTGTTCGCAAATGCATGAAGTTTGCAGGTGATATTATTCAATAACTACGGAATAGAAAATGATTTCCATCTTTCGCTAAAGGCAAAAGTTCTTTTAGAAAACGTTGTCAAAAGTGTGCGATCTGAACCGAATTTATGAATTTGACATCATGGGAAAGGGAAACATCTGCCTATTATGAGACAATCACTTAACACTTATGTAATTCATTTATTGAAAAAAAAAACTATTCGATTACAAAGCACTCCAATAATCATGCCTAGAAGTGTTGTCTTCTTATGTTTAACAACTTGGAAATTGAACGTCAACAGTGATAAATGAGGTGCGTTCGTACTATAACTAGTTTTATAAATATTTTTTGCACCGCATATTGTACTGAATGTATATTTTAGTACACTTCATAAGTGCATATCGATTTCATTCGGTTCAAAAGGCTATAACACCATTAAAATGCACCTGAAATAATATTTTCCCATTGGCCGTAATGTTACGGAAAACTTTTGACTGTCCCTGTCATTAAACTATTCATCCGATTTTCATAAAATTTGACTCGACAAAATTTTGCAACAATTATATATTTAAAATTTTAGACCATTCGGTTGAGTAGTTTTTGCTCTGTTATATGTGGACGGACAGACAGACGGACCGAACGACAACTACACTGTAAAAAAAAATCTGTAAAGTTACTAAACTTTTTCTAGGAAACTGGGATTCCAAGAAATTTTCATGTAACAGCAACAAGAAAAATTCCTGTAACAGCGTCTGTTACAGGAATTTTTCTTGTTGCCGTTACATGAAAATTTCTTGGAATCCCAGTTTCCTAGAAAAACTTTAGTAACTTAACAGATTTTTTTTTACAGTGTATAGGGCTACGTATTTATATAATTACGAACGCACCTAAAAATGAGTCAAAAAATGTGCCACAAATTTTCGCGTTGTTGAATGATGATTTCTTTTTTTTTTTTTTTTTTTTTTTTTTTTTTTTGTTTCAGGTGTTTTAGATTCTGCCAATTAATCATTATTATACGAAATATATGAGAAATTATTCATTGCATAAATACAGTCATTCATGGTAACTTTGATCCGCATTTTCTCTATTTTCATATGCCACACTCTTATTTTAAGAATATTGTTGCAACTAGGGGCATAAAAGAGAAGAAATGATCCTAAATTATTGTTTGACTATCAAAAATTAAGGAATAATAAGGATAAAAGCAATAAAATATTAATTTTTAACCTGGTTCAAAGTTACCCAGCCATTTAGGGTAACTTTGCACCATATAATAAATATTATCTAAAGTAATTCATTATAAAAAGAGTATTATAGTTAGGGTAACTTTACACCCCAAAAAATGTTTTCAGATATGTAAAGACTCCGAATTTGCATTTCCCAACATCACAAGATTTGTATAATTTATGATTTTATAAGAAATATTATGCATAAGAAAAGTGGAAGAAGAGAACCATAAATATATAGAAATTTTAAAAAAAACTGTTTATTGTTCATATAAAACATAAAAATGCAGTGAAAAACAATTTTCAATGTTTTAACTCAATAATATATCCATAGTTACAGTAATACATACTAGTACTAGTATTATTCAAACAAGAAAAAAAAATGTCGAATGTATGAAATATTAAATTTGAGTAGCTCCGCCCTAAAAACGCCTTTAAATGAATTTTATGTATTTTACACATATTTGTGAAAATATTTACATGTTATATCTAATGCACACTTTTGGCATTTATATAAAATATACGTGCAAATATGGGAAAATTTTGACAGTAGCACCTATAATCAGTAAATTATAAACATCAGTATAACTTTGAGCCGGCTCAAAGTTACTCTGAAAATGTGCTAAAATGTTAGTGCCTTCTTATTTTACATTTTATTAACTATTAATAGATAAATAATCACAAAATATTAACACATTTACAACATTTAGATAATAATATGTCTTATAAATGAGTATATTGTTACTTACTATGAAAATTTAATTGGATTACAACAACTTCAAAACAGCATTCAAAATAAACTTGACAACAGTGCTTCACAAAAATAGTTAGATGATGCAATTAATTGCACATAATGTTGCTAATTTACGTTCTAAAATAAAGATTAGAAATCCCAGTTTATAACCTTGCCAACAGAGCACAGTTCTGGAGTTTATTTAGTCTTTTAGAGTCAAAATTATTAGGATGTGGTGCAAAGTTACACCCCATGGTTCAAAGTTACCCTGAATGACTGTAATAAATGTAATGTTGATTATAATGAATGAATAGCTTAAGACAAGGAAAATGCGAAATAAAATATAAAACAAGTAATATAAAAATTTTGTTTTTAAAGTCAATTCCTACTTAGACCATCAAAGAAAAATTTAATATAATCCCTTAAGCTAATATTAGTTTTTGTTGCATTAATATATCTCAATTTGTTGATTTTCTATAAGCAAGTAGGTTTACAATGGAACTCTATGGGAATTAGGCGAAATATTAGAGATATCGCCAAGTTGGCGTCACTTTTGGCGACTCATTTTGGCCGCCAAATTTGGCGATATATCACCAAGTTGGCGACAAACTTGGCGGTATTTGGTGACAGAACAGGGTTCCCCCCCCCCCTATGGTAACCCCTTACTGAAAATACTTTCATTGATCTTCAATAGCCAATGGCCGCCATTTTGTTTCCCATGCAAAACTAAAATTAATTAATTAAAATTTAATTAATTAATTAATATTTGAAAAAACTGTATTAACATCAATTGTCATCCAGTACAAGTTTAAAAAAATATATTATTTCAACTTGATAGGATGAATAATGAGTATTTTATTAACGATTGAAAATTTGAACAAGATAAATATATAAATAAATATAGGGAGAGTGTGAGCTAATAGTAGGAATTGAAAAATACAGGGAGAGTGTGAGCTAATAGTAGGAATTGAATAAAATGTATTTATATAGAAAATAAAATTTCTTTCAGATTTTAGATATGCAACAGGCAGACTGAAGTATCCGAATATTATTTATTTGTTATCCAATATACACATTCCGAAAGCTTTTTGCACTCTTTTATTTAACTCAACGTAGTTTTTGTATGTAAAGCTGGAATTTTGTAATCTATGTTTAATCCGCTTCATGACAAGCTAGAACTGTAAAAATTATGTACAAGGGTGTATTTCCGATGACGATACAATATTTTAAAATCCCTGCCGGCCCGGCCTACAGGCAGAGGTAGATTTTTGATAAAATTAAAAATGGGTTCAAGGGGCGCAAAAATAGGGTTTTGCGGAGAAAAAAATCCTAACTTCGTCAATTCTCAAGATATCAAATCCAATTAATTTTATTATACATCTCCTTAATATTTTCTACAACTTTTATATTCACAAGTTTTTGATAGGACCAATTCGTACCGCAAAAAAAATTAAAAACGAAAACAAAAAATCCCTGTCGGCCCGGCCTACAGGCGGTGGTAGATTTCGAAGTTAAGTATACTAATTTCACCAACAAAAATTAAATCATGATTAGATATAAATCCACTTTAACAGTTTTATCTGTCTGCTTTTGACGAGTTTTTATTTCATTTTTATATAATAGCTGGTTTTATCAGAATCATGTTAAGGCGGTATTAAAAGAAATACTTTTCCATGCTCAACAACTCGAAATTTTCTGGCACATTTTCAGATTCATTTTTAATAAAAATAAAATATGAAACTTGCTGACGTGATTTATGAAAATTTATAAGCGACCTGTGTTTTTATTTTTCTTTCATTTAATTAAAACTTGATTAATAAACAATTATTTTCACAGTAGGGCAATATTTTTCGTTTCTAACACAATCGCTTCTTAAAATTCTGTTCAAAATGCCCACTTTGACGTCATTTTTTGAAATATATTCTGCTTCTATCAAAAAATCGATCATTACTGTACATTATATAGTTTCTGAATAAGAGAATCTACCAATTGGATGTGTTTGAGAGCAAAAATGAATTTGAAAATGAGTCAGAAAATAAGCAGGTTGTATTTGAATACCCCCTTAATAAGATGATTTTTTCGTCAACCCCAATTTTTGTTTAATTTATTTTTTCTGTAAGAGTTGGTCCTATCAAAAACTTGTCAATATGAAAGTTGTAGATAATATTGAGAAGATGTACAATAAATTTAAGCGGATTGGATATCTAGTGAATTGACGGAGTTATGGAAATTTTTCTTCTTCACCCCCCTTTTTTTGTTTTCGTTTTTAATTTTTTTTTGCGGTACGAATTGGTCCTATCAAAAACTTGTGAATATAAAAGTTGTAGATAATATTAAGGAGATGTATAATAAAATTAATTGAATTTAATATCTTGAGAATTGACGAAGTTACGAATTTTTTCCTCCCAAAAACCCTATTTTTTGCGCCCCTTGAGCCCATTTTTAATTTTATCAAAAATCTGTGATGCATAAATTTGTGGCCCTATTTTTAGGAGTAATAAAAACTTTAAACTGATTTGATATGTACAAAATTTAAGAAGTTATGGGGGTTTTTCTATTTTCACAAAACCCCTCCCTATTTACAGTCCCTTGACCCGATTTTGCCCATTAACGAACTTGACCGAAATTTTATGCTCCTTGATTTTATGTATCAGTTTGGAAGAGATTTGCGCAGAATTGTGGAAGTTATCGTGTCCAGAAGAAAGTGATATATATAGATAGATACATAGATAGATAGATAGATAGATAGATAGATATAAAGTTTTTTACTGAGGGTGGTTTTGGGTTCTAGGGGTCATGATCGGTGTAGATCTGCAAAAATTTTTCAGAAATTCCAACATAGGAACGACGCCAATAGGTAGTATTTCATATGAAATCTACCTAATATTTTTAGAACTTAATTATAAATTAATACACTAATTGTAACACGTTTTTTCCGTTAACCCGGCACAGGTGATAAATCGCCAAATATTTTCTGTAACTCGAACAATTGTATATGAGTTGAAACAACAATGGATTAAATGATGCGCCAATTCACGCTTGCCAAAATATACCCAAATGGCGGTGAAACTGCAACAAATGAAACATTTTAAAGGATAAAATAAATTATAAATAACTAGAAAACTGGAATTCTGCTTTTTCAGAATTTAGTGTCTCCCCCGATGAAAAAAAATATATATGTATATTATACATAAATAGTACAAAACATATTTCAGTTTTAAGACTTAAATCACACGCTTTTATTTTATATAAAATGACGTCATCCGCATCCGCTGAAGATTTCCTCATATGCGATCCAGTATTAAACAACATCTACACTGAAGTACGCATATGACGTCAATATCGCTACATAATACACAAATCCAAAAAAGAGATGTCGTCATTCAAGAAACTCGACAAAAAATCGGCTATCTAATTATTTAAATGCCTTCATTTGTTTATAATGTTAATATAGATACTTAAAATTAAATATAGTTTATAATAGCTCTATTTTTTTATCAGAAATCATTCATTTATATATTTTTTTTCAGTATAGCATGTATTTTAATTACAATATTTATTTATTTTTTTACAGTTGTTATGGGAAAATGACAACAAAAATATATAATTACTATTTTCCAACTATTTTCCCTTTACTTTCTACAGAAATGGAGTACTTGATTTGCCAATAAAAAACAAAAGGTGCTAAAAACTACAAAAAAAAAAAAATATTACAAAAATTATTATTAAAAAAATATTACAAATACTACAAAAAATTGCAGTAGAGTATTTAGCAGTACAGTGATACATCTGATTTCTTTTACGGCTGGCTTAAAGAACGGAACGTTATTTTTTGGAGACGACATTTTAATAGCTGGGAGAAAGAAATAGCATACCGGGAGCTAAAAAAAATGAAGTGTGCAATCTTAAAAAATGCTTTTATCAATTAATAGTTTAACACTAATAATTTATTATTATACCTTAAGGAATAAGCTTACAAATCCTAAAAAGATTGTTTAAATAAATTTTCTTTTTTTTTTTCTCTCCCGTTACCTTACCTCGAAAAAAAAAAAAAAACAGGGCAAAAGTTATAATTTTTTTTTAATAATATATATTTTTTAATAAATTCACCTGCTTGCACTTTCTACGAAGCGTAAAAAAACAGTAATTTTTTCATAATCGAACTCAGTCCCCACTCCAAATTAATTTTTTTAACGAATTTTTTTAGGAATTGCAGTCAAAAAATTAGGCCTGATTTTCAAGATAAACACTGAATGCTTATAAGAAAGTATTTTTTCAATTTTTATTTTAACTATTTTTATTTATAATTATTCTTCACTACATACATTTTTTATGATGCGTAGAAAATTTTTAAAAACAGAGATGTTTTGCATTTTGGAAGTTTTGAAGATTATTAGAAGTAATGGAGTCGTTAAGCGAAATTAAAAGGATATTTGAATGTCCATATTACATGGGGGGGGGAGGGGGAATGACAGCTTTAAATAATTACGCTCAAAGATTTGCCTAATGTATATCTTATTACCATCCGAAGTTCTGATCATCGAATATTCAATTGCTTGCATTATTTTTCTTATGATATTACATCAATAGCATCAACACATATTTAAATAATATTAGCTTGATGCTTTTTCTAAAAATTCATTTCTGTACTAATTCTAATTATTGCTAATCTTAACTTATAATGGGCTACGATTACTTTTAAAAGAGCAATTACGCCAATCAGATCATAACGTAGCTGCTTTAAAGTAATGAATTGATGAGAGTAAAAGGGTCGATCGATGGCAACAGGCCACTTGTGAAACAAATCTCATTAAGGAGTTTTGGACTTCAAAACAAGGAATGAGGCTTATTAAAAGAGAAAGGAGGAGAAGGAAACAAGTTGTTTTCCGTCTCAGGTGCATCAGCTTGACAGCTGCTTTGGTTTCTGCTAACGGCTCGTTATTGTTATTTGTGCGAGAAATAATTCATGTCTACATTCAATTCTTGTATTTAATTATTAAAGCGTGACCGTACAAAGTCAACTAGAAAAGACGAACAAATGTAGTTCATTTTATTTTAATTATAAATGTTAACTTCGTTAATTTAACCGCATAAGAAAAATCCCACCTTTTTTTTTTTTTTTTTTTTTTTTTTTTTTTTTTTTTTTGCTTGTTTCTTTTTGTCCTTTTCTTATTTCTCTTTGTATAATATGAAACTAATTTAATGATTTTAATAGTTAATGCCGTAAATACACACTATAAAGTTTTTCTTGTTGTTCTTGTTGCGTTGTTGTTTTGCACTATAACATCTCATATATTACCAACATTATTAGACAACATTATGTTACTTGAATTAAAAGCATTATTAAACCCATTTCATTAAGAGAAAAATGACATGAGTTGCATACTTAACACTTTCCAAAATAGTTGAAGAGTTTTTATGACTTTGGTTTATTTGGCCATCTGTCCGTGCTCTAATTCTTGTAAATATACTCAGACTGCCCTTTAATTTTTATGTTACTAGCTGACTCATCCATTGTTGCCTAGACCAGTGATGATAACTTTAACTAAACCTCAAATTTGTATGATTTTATATCTTTAACCCAATTTTATATGAATTTATATTTTTAAATGAAAAATTAGCGAAAAAATATTAATATTTAGTGGTAAAAAGAGATGGTAAGAAGACATTTTGTTGTTGTTTTTTCACGTAGGGTCGTTTTATAGTTTTTTAAAAAAATAGTTCTTCTTATGTCAAATCTTTGAAATTTTTATCGGTTATAAATATAACGGTTTTGCAGACCACGTAAAAATTTCGAAAAAATATTGATATCTACGATGGTAGGCTGATAAAAATAAGTAGCTTGCACATGCTTATAGAGCCGCAGGGCCGAAACTAAGGGGGGCAGAGGGGGCATGTGCCCCGGGCGCCAGAACGAAGGGGCGCCAAATGAAGGATTATACCTTTGGAATGGATCATTTTCTTCTGATGGACTGATGGCTTCTATTATTATGAAACAGACATTAAAAAAAATTATGGCCATTTTTTTTCTTCCCATTCTGACCAGAAAATCAGAGTTCTAACTTTTTACGGCTGCTCTTTCATCTTCATCTAACACTTCATTTATAATGGCTGTTTCATAATAATAGAAGCCATCAGTTCATCCAGGGGCGGATTTAAGGGGTCGCGATGGTCGCAATCGCGAGGGGCCCCATATCCCAAGGGGCCCCCAAATCTTCTTTTGAGTTCAAAGGGAAATGTGACGTTTTGATAAAAGGATTTTCTTAGTGTTCTTTTTTTAATTTTTCAGTTATTATTAAAATAAAACTTTCATGTAATAAATATAATTTTTTCTATAATTTGCTACTACCAGAAATGTTTTAGTTTTCCCTCATCTTTTTTTTCCTTTATGAATTATCAGGACTATGATCGTTTGTGGACGAATAGGGTGAGATTCAAAGGAAACTTGGGTCTGAGCCGAAAGGAGCACTGTTAGAGACATTCTATGACGATTTAATTATACAGATTGAGGGACTAATTAAATCATGGGCTGTCAACCTGAGGCCCCTGATTTTGGGGGCCCCACATTTGGTATGCAGTTTTCGTAGTTCTGATATTTTAAGTGAATTTTTACTTTGTTACTGATTATCTATACTAATAAAGCAAAGTTTCACTCTGTCTGTCTGTGTGCGAATGGCTAGCAAAATCTACCGCACATAGAAGTCTGAAAATTTAGGTGAGGATAGTCCAAGACAGTTCCTAGTGCACTTGTGGCTCAGATTTTTAATTTTTAAGGGCCGGGGCTCCTGGGCCCATTTAAGTTTTTATGCACTAAATTGTTAATAACTTGCCCCCTTTTTATCCAATCTTCTTCGTTTTGGGGAACCTTTCTCCATTTAGTTATTCTCGCCTTTCTACTCTCCAGATAAGACCCTCACACCTTGTGACTCGATACAGGGCCCCTTCAAGTTTTTGTGCAAATAAAAGGTTAATAAATTGCTTCCTTTTAATCCGATCTTCATTTTTGATATCCTTTTTTCCATTTAGTTAGTTGCACATTTCTACATTCCAGTTTAGATCCTGGGGCCCCTAGGCTGCCGTAGGATCCGGTCCAGGGCCCCTTGAACTTTTTGTGCGCCAAGAATTTTTCACCCCCTGATTTTCTCACCTTCTCAGTACATAATTTTAAAGTTGAGTCTTGGACTCTTCTTCCTGGATCAACACCCTCATATTTTTATTGGGGCCCTAGTGCCCTTTTTTAAACATTTACTCAATTTTTTGTGCATTTCTTTAAAATATTATTCTATGCTTAATTGTGACTAATTGAAGTTCTAAAGTGCTAAGAACTTAGATCTTTTAACACGTTTTCATGTTAGGGCCCTGCTCTTTACTATAAGTTGGCCCTTTTGGGGCCCTTTGTTATAGGTCCCTTAAAAACGGTCCGATTCACTAGCTTCTTTTTTAAAACAAATTCTTAAGTCCTCCCGCTATTACATGAATGACAAAAACATTTCCTTGACTTCAACTACCACCAATTTTGAATATTAAGCTTATTTAAAAACTATCTGATTCTATTACAAAATTTTTAACATAGTTTTAGCGTCCTCCAGCTACTTTAAAACTACTAAAATAATTTCTTATTCCCAACTACATTCCAGTTAAGACACTGGTCCCCAGGGCCCGGTCTTTTTTTATACCTCAGTAACCACTTTTTTCAAACATTAATCTCCTTTTTCAGCATCAACTTACGTTTACAAACTACAGCTGTAAATTAAAAATCGCGTTACTTTAAAAGTAAATTTAGGTAAGGCATTTCATCCGTTTATTAAATATTGTGTTAATGTTAAAAGTAATTCGTGAAATTTACAACGGGAAGGGGCATTTTCCACCGCTTGGGGTCGCATTCTTTCCTCGGATTCTAAGGACCCAATTTCAACGGGATTTGGTTCATTCAACTTAGATTATAATTCGGCTGCTTTCTGTATTATGAAATTTTACCTTAGACTTCAGGTACCAACATTTTCTAACATTAATGATGCATTCTTTTTTTGGATTCTTTGGGCTTAATTACTACCAGGTTTGGCTCCATCAACTTGGTTTTTGATTGTCTCCGGCACATGCGGAGCACTTCCGTTACATGTTGTCTTGGATAACGGGGACCCAGATTATAGGTTCGTTCGGAAAGAAGTTTGTTGGGAACCCACTAGACGCTGCGGAAGGCAATGGGGTCTCCAAAATTAGGTTCATTTAAAAGAATTTCAAAAGATATAAAATCATACAAACTTCAGTTTTGTTTAAGGGTATTATTTACGGACACCGGCAACGCCGGGCGGTCTACTAGTCTATACTAATAAAAGAAAGTTTTGCTCTGTGTGTCTGTGTGCGATGGCTCTCAAAATCTACCGCACATAGAAGTCTAAACATTTCGATGAGGATAGTCTAAGCCAGTTCCTGATGTACCTGAGGGTCAGATTTTTAATATTTTAAGACCCGGGCCCCCAGAGCTTTTCAAGTTTTTATGCCCTAAATTTTTAATAGCTTGCCTCTTTTTTATCCGATTTTCTTCGTTTTTGGGGGCCTTTTGACATTTAGTTACCCCCATTTCTACGTTTCAGTTAAGATCCTGGCTCCCTGGGAACCGATACAGAGTCCTGGAAGTTTCTATGCCCTAAATTGTTAATAACTCTCCCTTTTTAATCCAATACTCGTTTTTGGTGCCCTTTTTCAATTTAGCTATTCCCTAGATTCTACATTCCAGTTAAGACATGGCCCCCTAGGACCCGGTCTACAGGCCCTTGACCTTTTTGTCTGCCATGCATTTTTCACTCGCTAATTGTGTCGCCCTCTCAATGTATAACTTTAAAGTTGATTCTTGAATTCCTGTTACCGGGACAACACTCATATTTTTATTAAAGCCCTAAGGCCCTTTTTAATGCATCTCCCCCATTTTTTGCGTATTTCTATACACTTTTATTCATACCCTATGCTTAATTTCGTCTAATTGAAGATCTAAAGTCCAAAGTAACCTTTTAACATGCTTTCATTTAAGAGCCCGGCTCTATATCTATATAACTATCTATATAACTATCAATTGGCCTCTTTTGCATCTCCTATTATAGCTTGCTTTAAAATGGTCCTGTTCACTAGCTTTTTTTTCTAACAATTTCTTAGGTCCTCCAACTACTACATGAACTAGAAAACTTTTCTCAGACTTCAGCTACCACCCATTTTGAATATTAATGGCTTTATTGGGGCCCTTCTTTAAAAATAATCCAATTCCCTTGCAATTATCTTTTGCATAGTTTTTGGCTCCTCTGACTACTTTATAAACTACTAAAAAATTTCCTTATACTCAACTACATTCTAGTTAAGATTGTGGTCCCCTGGGACATGGTATAGGGTACCTTGAAGTTTTTGTGCCCTAAATTGTCAATAATTGCCCCCTTTTAATCCGATCTTTGTTAAAAGAAACTTTTCCATTTAGTTATTCCGCCATTTTCTACATTCCAGTTAAGGCCCTGGTTCCCTGGGGCTCGGTCCGGAGTCCCTTGAACTTTTTGTGCGCCACGCATTTTCACCCCCAATTCTGTCACTCTCAATGCATAAATTTAAAATTGAGTCTTTGACTCCTGTCCCCGAGTCAACACCCTCATATTTTTATTGGAGTACTAGGGTCCTTTTTTAAGCATCCCCCCCCCCCATTTTTGCGCATTTCTTTAAATTTTTATTCAAATGATTAATTTATACCCTGTGCGTAATTTCGACTCATTAAAGATCTAAAGCGACTACTAGAACCCATGTTTTTATCTCAGGGCCCTGCTTTCAGCTATCAGTTGGCCCATTTCCGGCCCCCTATTATCACGCCCTTAAAAGTGGTCTGTTTCATTAGCTTTTTTTTCTAACAACATTTTAGGATTTCTACCTACCCCTCATATTTTTATTGGGGCCTTAGGGCCCTTTTTAAGTATTTCCCCTTATTTTTTGTGCATTTATTTAAAATTTTATTCTAATGATTAATTTGTACGTTATGTTTAATTTCGGCTAATTGGAGATCTAAAGAGCTAAATACTAGGACCTTTTAACATGTTTTCATATTATGACCCTGCTCTCAACTATCACCTTGGCATCTTTTGATCCCCCTACTATAACTCCCTTAAAAATAGTCCGATTCACTAGCTTTTTCTTTTCTAACAACTTGTTAGGTTTTTCAGCTACTCCATGAACGACAAAAAAATTTCTCAGACTTCAGCTACCACCAATTTTGAATATTAATCGCCTTCTTGAGGCCCTTGATCCAATTCTCTTGCAATTTTCTTTAATATAGTTCTAGGGTCCTCCTGCCACTTTATAAACTACTATAAAAATTCCCTTATGCCCTTGCTACCAAATTTTTCGAATATTAACCTTCTTTTTGGCATCAACTTACGTTTACTCACTACAGTCGTAAATTAAAAATAACGCTACTGTTAAAGGTAAGTGATTAATTTTAGAGAGGGGGGGGTACTTCACCCGTAAATTAAATATTGAGTTAATGTTAAAGGGACTTTGATAAATTTATAGATGGATGGGACACCTTCCACATTCTTTCTTCGGGTTTTATCGGCCCGATTTCAATGGCAATTGGTTCATTCAATTGAGATTATAATTAAGCTACTTTCTGCATTATGAAAGTTTATCTTGAGCTTTTGTTACCACCATTTTCGAACGTTAACGGCACATTCTTTTCTCAGTTTCTATGACTCGATTTCATTGAAAATTGGTTCATTCAATTTAGCTTAAGATTGTTATACAGATTTTAGTTCCATATTCTACCGCTAGGGGGAAGCATTCTAATCTCGGGTTCTATGGGCCTGATAACTACGGTGTGTGGGTCATGCGACTTGATTTTCGATTGTCTTCGGCGGTATGGAGCACTTCGGGTATGCGCTGCCTCAGACAGCAGTAACCCAGGTCACAGGTTCATTCAGAGAGAGGCAGTGGCATAACCAGGGAGGGGTTCCAAATGCTCTAAATACCAGCAATATTTTAAAGTTTTCTTCGTCTTGATTAATAGCAGAAAATTCTCCAATTAGATAAGGCGAACTGAACTCTGCTATCCAGAGCATTTGGACACCCACCCTGGCTACGCCAATGGAAAGAGATTTGTTGGGAACACACTCGACGCTGCCGAAGCCATTGAGGCAGCGGAAAATTTAAGTTCATTTGAAAAACTGTATGATGCAGAATGCATTGGGGCACCGATTTTCCGAAGATATAAAATCATACAAACTTGAATTATGTTTAAGGTTATTATAACGAGCCCGGTCAACGCCGGACGGGTCAGCAAGTAATCAATATTTTATTATTGCAGAAGTTTATTATTGCATCACAAGTATTCATACTTTTTCCCTCTCATAAAATTCTCCACATCCAGCTCAAAAATGAGGCACGACAATAAAATATATCATGACTGTCAAAAACAATGTCCCCCATAGTTTTCCCCAATATGATTTTTTTTCCATTTTAGCAGATGTTTTGCTAATCGCAGTTATGAAAGTGGCACTTTCACATTTTTGGGACCATTTTTTATGGCATTCGCTATTATGGCACACACAATTACAAACTTATATGCAGATTAGTTAATTAAATTGTTGTTTAAAAAATATCTATCATATATACAGGGTGATTCATAAAAGATGGGCAGAACTTTAAGGGGTTGTAGTACACTTAAAGACAAATAATATTAAATAGGAGACTAAGGGTCCCAGACGTATTCCCAAGGAGATAGGGGGCATTAAAGTTTAGGGTCCGAAATTTCAAATGATTATAAAACATGGAAAAATTGGTCGATTCGTTTGCGGTTTTTGCAAAAAATTTTCTTTATGCCAGTATTTTCTTGAAATAAAATTTTAAAGTTCAATTTCAAAAAATGCCGATAGGGGGCGCTTTAGACTTTGGAGTAACAAACAACTATTTTTTAACGTTATTTTTTGTATTTCTTTAAATGATTTCGAAAGCTTAGACTTAAACTTAAATTTTGATCTAAAAATCTGAGTCCTAACGAGTAGTTAAGTAGCGTAAACTGAAATTTGAAATTTGAAACCCTTCTCCCCCCAGAACAAAAATCAGTTATTCCCGATCTTTGTGTCGTAGATTAGGCTCTAACTACTGCCGCGTTTTGCTAAAATTATTCTTTATGTCAGTATTTTCTTGAAAATAAATTTTAAAGAAAATTTTCAAAAAATTCCGATAGAGGGCGCTTTAGACTTTGGAGTAACGAACAACTATTTTATACCGTTATTTTTTGTGTCTCATTAAATGCTTTCTAAAGCTTAGACTTAAATTTTCAGCCCAAAATCTGAATCGTTAGACGTGGTTAAGTTTCTGGGGAGAGGGGTTTGAAATTTCTACTCCTAAGCACAGTTCAGTTTACCATGTCCACACATTGTGTGCTGTGATACGAGGTAAAAAGACACAAATTAGGATTATGTTACCAAAGCATATTTATTAACATGTAATTACAATAAATGTTCAAAATTGTGACCACCAGAGGTTATGCACGCAGAACAACGGCGAAGAATGGAACGGCGAACATTCGCGAAAACATCAGGCTTTTCGAGCACTTCCCCTACAGCGGCGGAAAGTCTGGCGACCAGTTCCTCGGGGGATTCAATGGGTGTCTCATACATAAGAGCCTTCAATCGTCCCCAAAAAAAGAAATCGAGGGGTGAAAGATCTGGCGAGCGAGCAGGCCAAGCAACAGGACCACCTCGACCAATCCATCTGTTCGGAAATGTGATGTCCAGATAGTTGCGGACGTCTCGTACGTAATGGGCTGGCGCTCCATCGTGCTGGAACCACATGACCCGTCGGATGCGTGGAGGAACAACGTTTAACAGGTCTGGCAGCACATGTTGCAGAAATGTGAGGTATGTTTTACCGTTGAGGCGTTCAGGAAGAAGGTACGGTCCGATTAGGTGGTCTCCGAGGATTCCTGCCCAAACATTGATGGAAAAGCGTCTCCGATGAGCATGTGGATACGTAGCATGTGGATTGACATCCGCCCATACATGTGCATTGTGTGTGTTAAATGTACCTTCACGTGTGAAGGTACATTCATCGGTGAAAAGCACAGTTCGTCCAAAATGTGGATTTAGCGCGTTCTGCTGCAGAAACCAGCGGGCGAATTCAATACGATTTGGATAATCCCCTGGAGACAGTTTCTGGACTCGTTGCACATGAAACGGGAGCAAATGTTCATCCTTCAGTACCCTCCAAGTCATGGACTGTGAGGTATCCACCTGCCTAGCCACTGTTCGTGTACTTGTACTTGGCTGCGCCGCTACTACATCCAGAATGGCTTCTGCAACAACTACTGATTCGTCCTTTTTTGCACGACCTGCATTCGACCGGGAAGCGAGAAATGATCCCGTCTCACACAACTGTCTGTGCAAGCGCTCGAAAGTTTTGCGGTTAGGCAACCGCCTGTTGGGAAATCGCTCTCCGTACATTCGTTGTGCCTCTGCACCATTTCCATCTGCCGCTCCGTAAATTAAATGCATCTCAGCCTTTTCCTTATTCGTGAAGGGCACCATCTTCCGATTCATTACTACAGCGACTTACACGTGACTCACCGTTCAGTAGTTTTTATGCCTGAATCGTGTCGAAATTTTGCATACGTGTTCTTCTTCTTCCCCATTTGACATTTGCATACTTTCTGTTTCCTTCTTCACCCGGTGACTAGCGTCAGGAATGGAGCTTTAACGTTTGCATGAGCGACGTTTCCAACTGTGCCAGTGCCTTTATGAGTGAATTCCGACTATGCAGTCCTTGACGAAAGTTGTATTTTTGCCTCGTATCACAGCACAGAATCGTTGGGCATGGTTAAGTAGTGCAAACTGAACTATGTTCAGAAGTTGAAATTTGAACCCCCTCCCCTCGCTACTGAACCACGCTCAGCGATTCAGATTTTGAGCTGAAAATTTAAGTTTAAGTCTAAGCTTTAGAAAGCATTTAATGAGACACAAAAAATAACGGTATAAAATAGTTGTTCGTTACTCCAAAGTCTAAAGCGCACTCTATCGGAATTTTTTGAAAATTTTCTTTAAAATTTATTTTTAAGAAAATACTGACATAAAGAATAATTTTAGCAAAACGCAGCAGTAGTTAGAGCCTAATCTACGACACAAAGATCGGGAATAACTGATTTTTGTTCTGGGGGGAGAAGGGTTTCAAATTTCAAATTTCAGTTTATGCTACTTAACTACTCGTTAGGACTCAGATTTTTAGATCAAAATTTAAGTTTAAGTCTAAGCTTTCGAAATCATTTAAAGAAATACAAAAAATAACGTTAAAAAATAGTTGTTTGTTACTCCAAAGTCTAAAGCGCCCCCTATCGGCATTTTTTGAAATTGAACTTTAAAATTTTATTTCAAGAAAATACTGGCATAAAGAAAATTTTTTGCAAAACCGCAAACGAATCGACCAATTTTTCCATGTTTTATAATCATTTGAAATTTCGGACCCTAAACTTTAATGCCTTCTATCTCCTTGGGAATACGTCTGGGACCCTTAGTCTCCTATTTAATATTATTTGTCTTTAAGTGTACTATAACCCCTTAAAGTTCTGCCCATCTTTTATGAATCACCCTGTATATAAAATCCTAATGAAACGAATTTATGAAACCATTTTATGAAACGACTGATTGTATTTCACAGCTATTATTTCTAAAATATGAAATCCTTGGCGGTGAAATTAGCACCAATTCTCCGTATTGATCCGCGTATGTCAAAAATGGTATTAGACTTTTTAAATATGATTTAGTTTTCGAGGTATTATTTTTTTTTCTAATTGTTACAATATTATTTAATGATGGCAACTAAATGACTCCATTTTTGTGGGGGAAAAGGGAGAAAAGGAAAAATATAAGGATTATTAGATTTATTTTCTTTTTAGTCATTTTCAAATTCAAATTGAAATTATCTTTTATTTCAATCGACAGTGAAGATAATATTATGATAATATTTTTAATATGTGTGCAATATTTTTCAGGAAAATTTTAAAAAATAATTCATTAAATAATAATAATAATATGATTAAATAAATAATATTTTTCTATTTATTTTAATCAAATTTTTCTCATTTCAAGACATATTTTTTTCATATTTTAGAAAAGGTTACTATTTTATATTGTTGCCAATTTTAAAAACAGCGCAAAGAACAATATTTCATTTCAATTAAAAAATTATTTACACGTGACTATTATACGTTTGCAGCGGCAGAGTCCCTAGTATTTATATAAAAATGCAGTGCACATGGTTACAAAACTCGTGGAGCATCGAATCCTTTTTATATCCATAAAGCATTTGACATTCTTTGAGCCCAGCTGTATAACGAAAAGAAGAAAAATATAATTTAATTTGGTTATAGTTGATGAATTTATTTGATTTCTAAAATTGTTTTATTAAAACATGAAATTAAAACTGCAAGCAAGATAATGTCATGCAGTGCAGACCGCTGCAGCTCCAAGCCTTAAAACCCCATAGATTTATATCTTATTTCGTGAAATAAATGAGCCAAAAACGAAAAGCAGCGAAAAGAGGTTTTGAGTTAAGGCTCAGCAGATGCTAAAATATTGTTTCCTTAGATTCTGATTAATTTTGGTTGGAATTATCATTTTATGTTCTTAAAAAATTGAAAGGAAAACAAGATACACAATTTTAGCACATTTATCCATCACAGTATCTAAGTTCGTGTAAAATAATCTGATGTAATTTGAATATGAAATGAATTTCGTATAATTAATCGTTAACGATTTGAATACATTTTAATTTATTTGTTAGTAATTATTGTAATTAAGTTTTGAATAGCTATTATTTTTAAACTAGCTGACCCCCCCGGCATTGCCCGGACCCGTGATGAATGACTCTTAAATTAACCTCAAATTTGTATGACTTTATATCTTTAACTCCATTTTGTCTGAATTTGTATTTTTAAATGAAAAAATATTGAATTAAAAGTACATGCTATTTGACATTTTATTTTCTGCGTAATTAGATTTTTTGGAGTCTATGCTTATCAAAAGCGAGCGAAACCGTGACGAAACACTCAGGTTTTTACTGATTTCGTCGAAATTTTCACACATTTTATTTTTACCGATTACATTACCAATTAGAAGAAGGTTTCAGCTTTAAGAACATATTTTTGCTTCGTTGGTACTTCTAAAATTGCGCCCTGGAGGGGCGAAATCTCGACGAAACACTAAAGTTTCAACAGATTTCGCCAAAATTTTCACACCATTTTATTTTGTAAAAAATATTTCTACCCATCCGAACGTTTCATAATTTTTGTAGGTGACCTAAATCTAATCCATTGAGATTCTCTAAAAAGACTGTGTTAAAATACTAGTTACTTTTAGCATACAAAAAATATCGTCTCCCTGAGGCGCAAAGTGACCCGAATTCGCCGGTTATTTGAAAGGCTTAAAATTCATATTTTTAAAAACCGATTGAACCTTCGATTAGAAGAAGATTATATCTTTAAGAACATATTTTTGGTTTGAAGCATTTTTTTTTTTTTTTTTTTTTTTTTTGTTGTAAAAAACAAGTTTTTGAATTTTCTTTTTCAAAGAGTTAACCGCGATATATATTTTTTAATTGATTACGGGATTTGAGACATAAGGGTACGATCTTTTAGAATATGTGTTCAGTTTTTTATTTTAGTAAGCGGTTTGGCGGATGTAAGTTAATATGACAAAATATACCCCCCCCCCCGCCCCCTGGAATTCCTTCTTTTCGATGTTCAGTTTCTCATGATGCGCAAATAAGGCTTGCTTTTTCCCTCTGGTTGAACAAGATGAGTTTTTAATGAGAGTGCGTTGCGATTGTTAATGATTAACTCAGCTTATAAGTAGATATTTTAGAATTCTGAGTCTCAGATATATCAGGAGAGGACTTGGACTACCCTCACAAAAATTTTCCGCTTTGTACATGCGGTAGCGAAATTGTCTTTTTTTAGTATATATTATAAATATACCCAATTTTTCGAGATGGAAGGGCCCCCAAAAAGTTCCAGTGAGAGGGGCCCCTCACTTAATAAATCCACCCCTGAGTTCATCAGAAGAAGATAACTCCGTTAAAGCGGAAACTCAGCTAAGTAGGACTCGGATAATCGGGACTCTACTGTATATTTCATTTTAAAACTGATCTTTAGAATTTTTTTGTTGGTATTCAGAGGGGAGTTGGTATTCATGACCTCCGTGACCCCCCCCCCCCCTTGGATCCGCCATTGTATATTACGGAGTTCAGTATTACATACTTTAAGATTACATATTTTAAATTTTAAAATAAGTCGGCTATTAGAAAATTAGTAAAATATTCTCTTTGTAAATATACTTTGCGGAAGAGGGGTGGGGGGGTGGGGGGGCGCCAAAATCCATGCTTGCCCCGGGTGCAAAAAAGGCTAGTTTCGGCCCAGAGCGCGAACGAAATTACCTTTAGAAGCGCACCCGATGGCATGTGAAATTAACATCCCCCCCCCCCCTATATGCATGTGCACATTTGAGGTCGTTGAATTCATCCAGTGTATTAGGTAGCTTTCATTGCAAAAAGCTACCTATTGCAGCCGTTCGGAGGAAAGCGATTTCAAAAAATTTTGGTATATTTTCACCGATCATGACCCCCAGACCCCGAAACCACCCTCCGGTCAAAATTGATATATATATATCTGACCTATGTCACACTGTAACTCTCGTAATTATGGACCGATTTCGATGTAATTCGGTGTGTTTATAGTACTTACCAATGTCTCGACCGAGTTCGTTGGCCAGCTTCATCCGCCGTTTTCTTTCAAAATGGCGGCCTTTTAAAAATTTTTAAAAAATTTTAAATTTGAAATGGGGTACCAAAAAATTAAAAATGGAAAAATATTTTTTTCTTATGTATTTGACCTTTATACAAAGATTCCGGAGCAGTTTTTGTTTCGTCTATATCTTAAAAAATGGCTGAGTTATAGCATTTTGAATTTCTAGCGTGGCTGACAATTTAAAACGTCCTGAATTTTGTCACACAATAAAAGGCGTATTTATGAACCGATTTCGATGTAATTCGGTGTGTACAAAGTACATACCAATGTCTCGACAGAGTTCGTTGGCCAGCTTCATCCGCCATTTTGTTTCAAAATGGCGGCAATTTAAAATTATTTTAAAAATTTGAAATTTGAAATGTGGTAACAAAAAATTGAAAATGGAAAAATATTTTTTTCTTATGTATTTGACCTTTATACAAAGATTTCGGAGCAGTTTTTGTTTAGTCTATATCTTAAAAAATGGCTGAGTTGCAGCATTTTGAATTTCTAGCGTGGCTGACATTTTGAAACGTCCTGAATTTTGTCACGCGATAAAAGGCGTATTTATGAACCGATTTGGATGTAACTTCGTTTATACATAGTACATACCAATGTCTCGACCCGGTTCGTTGGCCAGCTTCATCCGTCATCTTGTTTCAAAATGGCGGCCATTTAAATTTTTAAGAAAAATTTAAATTTGAAATGTGGTACCAAAAAATTGAAAATTGAAAAAATATTTTCTTCTTATGTGTTTGACCTTGATAAAAAGATTCGAGAGCAGTGTTTGTTTCGTCTATATCTTAAGAAATGGCTGAGTTATAGCATTTTGAATTTCTAGCATGGCTGACATTTTGAGACGTCCTGATTTTTGTCACGCGATAACAGGCGTATTTATGAACCGATTTGGATGTAACTTGGTCTGTACATAGTACATACCAATGTCTCGACTGAGTTCGTTGGCCAGCTTCATTCGCCATCTTGTTTCAAAAGGGTTGCCATTTAAAAAAAATTAAATTTTAAATTTAAAATGAGGTATTAAAAAATTGGAAAATGAAAAAGATTTTTTTTATGTGTTTGGCTTTGATACAAAGATTCCGGAGCAGTTTTTGTTTCTGAAAATTTGTTCTTTTGTTTATATCTTAAAAAATGGTTGTTATAGCACTTTGAATTTCTAGCATGGCTAACATTTTGAAACGATCTTGTATTTGCCACGCGATAACACACGTATTCGCCTATTTCGATGTAAGAAGGCATGTGGATAGTATACATCAACACCTCGACCAAGTTCGCTGGCCAGATTCATCAGCCATCTTGTTTCAAAATGGCGGCCATTAAATTAAAAAATATATATATATTTAAAGTGAGGTGCAAAAAAATTAGAAAGTGAAAAAGGTTTCTTTCTTAAATATTTGACCTTGATATAAGGATTCAGGAGCATTTTTTGTTTGTCTTTACCTTAAAAATTGCTCAGATATAGCAGTTTCAATTTCTATTGTGGGTGACATTTTGAAAAATCTGATTTTTTGCATGCGACAGCACTCGTATATATCAACCGATTCCGATGTGAGTGAGCATGTGCACAGCAATTACTAAGGTCTCGACCAAGTTCACTGGTTAGCCTCATCCACCATGTTGTCTTAAAATGGCAGGCACTTTAAGAAATCGCCGAATTTGGCAGCCAAATATAAGTTACTTTAAAGAAAAACAGCTTGGATAAAACTGACTAATTTCGCGAAATTCTCATTCATTATATTGATAAAAATTAGTATTGAATCTCCTATATTCGGTTTCCACTAAATTGAGCTTCGTGTGTTTGAATGATATAAGTTGGCTTTTTTAAAATAAGGAATATGAAAGCTACCTCTTCTTCCCGGCACTGGCCGGAAGGACGTTTTTGAGAAGCGGAGGAAATGGAAATGTGTTCTAGTGCTATGTCAACACGAGTTAAACAGCATGCTATTATCGAATTTTTAACTGATGAAAAAGTGACTCCTACTGAGATTCGTCGTCGTTTAAAGGCCGTTTATGGCGACGAAGCTGTTAATAAGTCTACTGTAAATCGATGGTAAATAAAATTTCGTTATTGCGAGTATAGAAAAGCAATAATTGTTGATGAAAAACGCAGCGGATGTTATCACTGACCGCCACAGACGATAAACATCGCAAACTCGTCGACGATTTGATTCAAAATGACTGATCACTCAAAAGCATATCACAAACCATATTCAAATATCAAAGGAAGATGCCGGCTTCATTATTGAACAATTGGGATACCATAAAATCTGTGCACCTCACGCGCAACTCTGGGGGTTAAGCAAAACCTGAAGTTTGAACCGATTCAACACCCTCCTTACTCCCCCGATCTTGCGACTCGCGATTTTTATTTTTTTTCCTCTACTCAAGAGAGATTTCAAAGATAATCTTTACACGTCGGAGCCTCGGACAATCAGGTGAAAGCTGTAAAGTCCTGGATTCGAGTAAATTCGGAAGAATTTTTCAGTGACGGAATAAAAAAACTTGTTACACGTTGGGAGCAATTTGTTAGCGTTAACGGTGACAATGCTGAAAAATAAATACGTGATTTTGAAACAAATGTTCTATTTGTCTGACCTTGCTATTTGTTTTTATTCGTGTTCTACAAGCATGTGTGCATTTCTTTTCAGGATAACCTCGTAGTTCTAAAAGCAATATGTTTTCTTCTCGCTAATTTTTGTTGTTGTTGTTGTTTTGATTGTTTGTTTGTTTTCGCGTCGGGTCCTTTAACATAAAAAATAGTTCTTATAATTCGAACTCTCTTAAATTTTAGTCGGTTGTAAATATAACTGTATCCAACCCCGCTTTAAAAATTCGTGAACGTACCAAAGGCCTGTGAAACTGCAACAACGAAATATTTTAAACGCACTAAAAAGTAAAAAATATAAATGAAAAATAAACAGTAACATAATTTTTTTTAAATACTCGTTTATCATTTAATAGTCTAACATTGATAATTATGATTGTACGTTGAAAGAGAAATTTAGACATCCTGAATAGATCATTTAAGGGGTCTCAAGACTCTTAGCTTCAAAATTTTCGAAATTTAAAATTTTTTTACATGTTAAATGCCTATCTTTTCTGAACATTTTGATATAATTGTTTACTTTAAATTCCCATTAGGACAGAAGTTATGGCTTTTATAATTATACCCGCTCAATAGCTGAAGCGGCGTTTCCGAAAATTTGAAGTCATTTTTTCCAAATGACATTTTTGGACATAAAGCGCAGGATATCTCAAAAACTTCCGAATATTTTTTCATGAAAATTTCAAAACATATGTTTCAGGATAGTCTGTACAAATTGAACCTAAAATTTTCTTTTTATAGTTCAAAAAAATATTTTTTATAGGTGATTATACTGTTGAAATTTTGTATTAGCTGAATGCAACTTTGTATTAAAAACATAAAAATGCTTTAAGTAAAAATTTATTTAGGTTCAGGATAATTACTGTAGTCTGAAGTATAAGTAGGCACAAAATTTTCAATCTAGTTGCAATATTTATTTTGTAATCGTGCGCGTAAGCTGTTATACCAATTTTGTGCTCGCCAAATGTCTGACAGTTTGGAGCCCCCTATAAATGTTAAATCTGCCTCTTGCAATTTTTTAAATACATGAAATGAAAGAACATACTTATATCTTTCATCCCAATTAAAATTGTGTTTTTAAATAATGTACGTTTTAAGATATTAAATGTTGAAAATGGTCTTATCTTTTCCCTTTTTCCAATTTTAAGAGTCCTGAGACCCTTTAAATGTTTTTTTCCTAGGGAAAAGAGCAAAAATTATAATTTTTTTAGTAAAATTATTAGTTTGCATCGAAATCTCTGTATCATAATAACATCGTGAAAAGAGACCTTAGTTCCGCTTTCACCAAATGTAAATCAAAGCACTAAATTTTCAATAAATGCCCACGTCAAATTAATGTATTGTAATAGAAATTTTTTGGAACTAGATGAATTACAGGCATAAGCTGCAAATTTACAACAGTAAAAACACGCAAGTGGACATTATTCTCGTGACGTCACAGTGGGAATCATGTGGTGTAAAAATAGCGGTTAGCGCGTTTATTTACCTTATTGCGTCATTTGACGCAGCAGAAATACAGGTAAATGCATGCGTAAAATACTGCAGATTTATTTTGTACGAATTATTTTCGATCAATACTTCTATGCATATTAATTAAAATCCATATATACATATTAACTAAAATTAAAAATTTTTATTTTATAAATAAAATTTAAAATATTCATGTCATTACTTTAAAATAGAAAAAGAATTCATGTGTAACCCATACCTGCCCCTGAAAAGGCCTAAAACTCCATGTGAAATAAAATATAAGCATAAATTTTCTAAACACAATGCTTTTCAATAGCATGGTTATGAATGTTATTCCCAAGCAGACAAATGTTTGTAGCCTCGAACCCAAGGGGAGAATATGGTCCATACACCACCGTGACATTAAACCACATACGGTCGTTTGAAGGATACCCAGATCCTCTTCATCAGCGTGAAAAAAGGCATAAAAATATGTAACATATAAACAAAAAGTAAAAAGGTTAAAAAATAAAAACGGGTTCACAGTTCTTTGAACTCGTTTTTAATTTTTAATCATTTTACTTTTTGTTTATACTAGCAGGGATGGCCGAGATAAGCTCAGTCAAAATTAGTCTTGTGTTCAATTCAATATTTTATTCTCACTGCATCATTCTTGCTGTTTAGATACAATTGGCATGATCCTGAGACATAGTGACCCAAAATGACCCACTAACCGATATTTTTCAAACATGCGACCTAACCAATATTCTTCTTGAACCCGAAAACGATAGAATACAGAATTTAGTCAAAATCGTTAAAGTCGTTTTACATATAAAATTAGCTTGACCCACAGTAACCCAAAAGGGACTCACTAATCAAAATTTATCGAACATGTGACCTATCGCAATGGTCTTCTCATGTTGCGAAACGATGTAATAAAAGAATTTGTCAAAATCGTTTGAGCCGTTTTTTAGATATAATTAGCTTGACCCGCAGTGATCCAAAAATGACTCCACTAATCAAATTTTCTCGAACATGTGACTTAGCCCAATGGTCTTCTCACGTTCAGAAACGGTATAATACAAAATTTTGACAAAATCGTTTTAACCATTTTTTAGATACAATTATCTTAACCCACAGTGACCTAAAAATGACCCACAAATCGAATTTTCTCGAACATGTGACTTAGGCCAATGATCATCTCATGCCCAGCAGCGGTATATTACAAAATTTTGTCAAAATGTTTTGAGCCTTTTTTAGATTCAGTTAGCTTGACACCTGACCCATTGTGACCCAAAATAACCCACTAATCGAATTTTCTTGAACATGGGATCTAGCCCCATGGGCGTACCCAAGGGGGGGGGGGGCTGATGGGGCTACAGCCCCCCCCCCCCCGAAATTTTCGAAAGTGATATGAAAAAGTGCTGCTTTTTCGTCTTTCTGTTTTGGAAAAAGTTTTAATTTTTTTCAATCATACAGCGGACTAGTCATTCTCATTAGTCCCATATTAGTCCACATTGACAACAAAGAAGAGAAAGGGGGCAGACGAGGTTACAGCCCCCCCCCCCCCTTCTCCCGAAATAGTCGAAAAATTAAATGAAAAAGTAATTTTTCCTTATTGTTTAAAGATAAATCTGTAATTTTTTCTTCTGTCATATAGCAAAATAGACATTCTCGTTAACACCATATTAGTCTACATTGACATCACAGCATACCCAAAGATGGAGAGGGGGCTGTTGGAATTACAGCCCCCAACCCTCTCGAGATAGTAGAAAAAAAATGATAAAATAGTGCTGAATTTTTTCTGATTGTTTAAGATAAATTTGCATTTTCCCCCCTATCGTTCAACAGACTATATGCTTCCTTCACCATATAGTTCCATAGTAGTCCATATCGACACCAAAGAAGAGAAAGGGGGCTGACGGGATTACTTCCCCACCCCTCCATAAACCAGAAATAGTGTAAAATTAAATGAAAAAAGTGTTTTTTCCTTACTTTTTTAAGATAAATCTGTAATTTTTTCTTCTGTCATACAGCAAAATAGCCATTCTCGTTAACTCCATATTAGTCCACATTGACATCACAGTATACCCAAAGATGAGGAGGGGGCTGTTGGAATTACAGCCCCCCCCCCCCTCTCAAAATAGTAGAAAAAGAAATGAAAAAATAGTAGTTAGTCTGTTTGAGATAAATTTGCATTTTCTCCCCTACCATTCAACAGACTAGCCACTCCCTTCGCTGTAGTTCCATATTAGTGTACAGTAACACCACGTTATACCCAAAAAGGTAGAAGGGGGCTAATGGGGTTACAGCCCTCTCCCCAAAAAGTCGGACATGAAATGAAAAAGTACTGATCTTTTTCTTTTTGTTTGAGATAGATTTGTATTTTCCCCCTATCATTCAACAGACTAGCCGCTCTCTTCTCTTTAGTTCCATACTAGTACACAGTGGCACCACATTATACCCAAAGAGGTAAAAGGGGCTAATGGGGTGCCCCCTTCCTAAATAGTCGAAAATAAAATGAAAAAAAGGCTGATTTTTTTCTTCTTGTTTGAGATAAATTTGTAATTTTTATTCTACTATACAGCGAAATAGCCATTCTCGTTAAATCCATATTAGTCCACATTGACATCACAGCTTACCAAAAGAAGGGGATGCGGCTGATGGGCTTACAGCCACCTCCTGCCGAAATAGTCGGAAAAAAATATTGCTTTTTTTTTCTTTCTCTTTGAGATAAATTTGCATTTTTTTCCCTCCTATCATTCAACAGACTAGCCACGCTCTTCTGTTTAGTTCCATATTAGTGCACAGTGACACCACATTATACCCAAAGAAGTAGAAAGGGGGTGATGGGGTTACAGACCTCTCCCAAAATAGTTGAAAATGAAATGAAAAAAGTGCTGATTTTTTTTCTCTTTTTGTTTGAGATAAATTTGTAATGCAATTGTTTTCTGCAATACAACGAACTAGACTTTCTGGCTAGTCTCATATCAGCGCACAATTACACCACAGTATACCCAATCAGGGGAAGGGGGCTGATGGGGTTATAGGGCCCTTTCGAAGTAATCAAAAATGAAAAAAAAACTCCTGTTTTCTTTCTTTCTTTTGAGATAAAATTTAATTTTTTACTGCGACGCAGCTATTCTGGTTAGTCCCATATACTAGTGCACAGTGATGCCCCAGCATACACCCAAAGAAGTCGATGGCGACGGGGGTTATGAGGTTACAGCTCCATTCCACCTCCGAAGAGATCGCAGTGAAATGAAAAAAAGGCTGATATTCCTTCTTTTTCAGATAAATTTGTTTAATTTTCTGGCATGCCACGAATTTGTTTTTCTTGTTAATTTAATATACTCCTCAATCCTGCGACCAAATTTACTTGAAACCCTAAAATCAATTTTCAAATGTCTGAAAAATAGCTCCATGCCTGTTTTATTGGATAAATGAAAACGTGTATGGTCTGTTCAAGAGACCTACAAGTAAATTCGACAGATCTAAAAGTAGTTTAATTTAAGGAGTTTTTTAATTTCGCTCACAGTCGGCGGGCGCCAAGATGCGGAAGAATGTTAATGCACAAATCGATTTCGGCTAAATCGGAAATCCGGTGCGGCAGAGTTGACTGTATATGTAGCTTATTAACTTTAATTTTTCAGTCGCATCTCCATGCCAAAAATTTGTGTTTTTCCACGGTTTTTTGACGAAATTTGCGTTTTCTCCGCAGTCCTTTGAAGAAATTCGCTTTTTCTGCGGCTTTTTGCCCAAAAATTCGCGTTCTTTTACGTACTCCTTCGTCTAAATTTGCGTTTTTTCCGCGGATCCGTGACGAAATTTGCTCTTTTTTTCGTGATCCTGTCGAAATTTGTGTTTTTTCCGCGTTTTTTCGGCGGGTTTTTGATGAAATTAAAGTTTTTTTTCGCAGATTTCTGCCGTATTTCACGGTTTTTTTTTTTTTTTTTTACTTAATCCTTCGTTGAAATTTGCTTTTTTTCCGCGGTTTTTTTGACGAAATTCGCGTTTTTTCCGGTTCCCTTTGACGGAATGCGTGTTTTTTTTAGCGATGCTTTGTCGAAATTTGCGTTTTTTCTGCGGCCCTTGGACGAAATTCGCGTTTTTTCCGATGTCATTTGCCGAAATTCGCGTTTTTTTATGCAATCCTTCGTCGAAATTTGCGTTTTGTCCGCGGCTTTTTGATGAAATTTGCGCTTTTTTCTTGTCTTTATGATGAAATTTGCGTTTTTCTGCGGTCTTTTGACGAAATTCATGTTTTTACTGTGTCCTTTTGACGGAATTCGCGTTTTCCCACTTTCTTTTGAAGGAATGCGTGTTTTTTTAGCGATCCTTTGTTGAAATTTGCATTTTTCAGCGGCTCCTTGACGAAATTTGCGTTTTTTCCGAGGTCATTTGCCTAAATTCGCGTTTTTTTTTACGCAATCCTTCGTCGAAATTTGCGTTTTTTCTTCGGATTTTTGACGAACATCGCATTTTTTTCTCGTCTTTTTGATGAAATTCGCGTTTTTTTGCGATCCTTTACGAAATTAGCTTTTTTTGTCGCAGCTCTTTGACGGAATGCGTGTTTTAAGCGATCTTTATTTCGAAATTCGCGTTTTCCCGCGACTTTTTAATGAAATTCGCGTTTTTTCTGCGGCCCTTTGACGATATTCGCGTTTTTTTCGAGATCCTTTGTCGAAATTTGCTTTTTTCCACGGCTTTTCGACGAAATTCACGTTTTTTCTGTGGTCATTTGCCGAAATTCGCGTTTTTTTAGGCAATCCTTCGTCGAAATTTACGTTTTTTCCGCGGCTTTTTGACGAAATTTGCTTCTTTTTCTCGTCTTTTTGGTGAAATTTGCGTTTTTGTGCGGCCTTCTGACGAAATTCGCGTTTCTTCCGCTTCCCTTTGACGGAGTGCGTGCTTTTTTAGCGATCCTTTGTCGAAATTTGCGTTTTTTCTGTGGCCCTTTGACGATATTCGCGTATTTTCTGTGGTCATTTGACGAAATTCGCGCTTTTTCGATGGCCGTATGACGAAATTCGCGTTTTTTCGCAATCATTCGTCGAAATTTTCGTTTTTACGCGGCTTTTTGACAAAATTAGCGTTTTTTCTCCTATTTTAATGAAATTCGCGCTTTTCTGCGACCTTTCGACGAAATTCACGTTTTTCCATGTCCCTTTGACGAAAAGTTTTTTTTTGCGATCCTTTACGAAATTAGCTTTTTTTTCGCAACCCTTTGACGTAATGCGTGTTTTTAGCGATCTTTTTTCGAAATTCGTATTTTCCCCGCAAACTTTCGATGAAATTCACGTTTTTTCTGCGGACTTATGACGAAATTCTGGTTTTTTCTGTGCTCATTTGACGAAATTAGCGTTTCCTCCGCGAGCATTTGACGACATTTGTCTTTTTTTTCGCAATCCTTTGACAAAATTCGCATTTTATCCGTGGCCCTATGACAAAATTTCGGTTTTATCCTTTTCGGATCCTTTAAAAAAATTGGTACTTTTTTTTTCTGCGAACGATTGATGAAATTGATTTTCTTCGGCGACCATGTCAAAAAACTCCGATTTTTTTAAGTCCGAACTTTTGAACTGGACAAAATTTTTCAAATTTTCGGAAAATTCGGAACAAAGTCACTCCTGCCCCTCCCCCCCCCCCCCCCACTGGTTACGGCCATATATGCAAAAATGATTTCTGTTTATAACACAATTCAACGGGATTCGTAAGATTTAGAATATTATAGAAATTTAAGTCAGCCCCCCCCCCCCGAAATAAAATCCTGGGTACGCCACTGTCTAGCCCAATGGTATTCTCTTGCCTGAAAATTATAGAAAGCAAAATTTCGTCAAAATCGTTAGAGCTGTTTTCTAAATAAAGTTAGCTTGACTCGCAGTGACCCAAAAAATGACCCACTAATCGAATTTTCTGTAACATGTGACTTAGCCCATTGGTCTTCTCGTAATCCAAAACAGTAGATTACAAAATTTAGTCAAAATCGTTAGAGCCGTTTTTTAGATAAAATTTGCTTGACCGATAGTGACCCAAAAATGACTCATTAATCGAAATTTCTCGAACATGTGACCTAGCCCAATATTTTTCTCGTGCCCAAAAACGGTTGGATATAAAATTTAGCCAAAATCGATTGAACTGTTTTTTACATATAATTAGCTTGACCCTGACCCATTATGACCCACTAATCGAATTTTCTCGAACGTGTGACCTAGCCCAATGGTCTTCTCCGGCCCGAAAATGGTAAAATAGAAAATTTAGTCAAAATCGTTAGAGCCGTTTTTAAGATAAAATTTGCATACACACACACACAATTTTTGCTCGTATTATAGTAAAAGATATATTATGCTTATCTTCACACTGGTGAAAGCGATCTGAGCAGTGGCGCTAACTTATATAGGCCCATGGGGCGCGAGCCCATCCAATAATTTGATCTCTTCGCTCACCCAATTTCACAACTTCAATTGATTTAATTCCTAATTCTTTTTTTATTTCATTATTTAATCGCTGAAATGAAATTTGCTTTTATTAACTTTCTCAAAATAGGGATGTATAGTTGAATTTCTCACGAAAACAAATTTTCTGCATATTTTGCCATCTGTTTTGATGTCTTGAGTTGATAAAGCACTTAAGTGGCTAAAACGTATGCTTTTCTTCACATCTAGTTTTTTGCACTTTCAGTAGTTAGCAATTCCAATGTTATTTAAAAAATATTAATGTATTTATAAGGAAGAACTTATAAGAATATAATTTAATAAAAATATACAATCGAACTTCCCTTTAACGAAGTTTTCTACTTAACGAAATTTTCTGCTCAACCTTGACTTTGAACTCTATTAACGCGCAAATTAATCTCCATATTACGAAAAATATATTCTATATAACGAAGTTTATTCCACTTTCGTACGTGTACAGCATTCAAACGGAGAGGTTGCTGCTGGTATGGCTACATGAATGTATTTCAGCGGATAATATGAAAATGAAATTTTTCATTTATTTAAACATTTCCATTCAAACGAAGAAATACTAAAAATCTTCGATACAATAAGAAGGGTATTTCAGTTTCACGAGAATTTTACAGATGAATTGTTCGGGTACTTCCAAAAATGCGGAAATTTTTATGAACTATGTATTTTTTATAAGAAACCTGTACAAAGTAATATTACAGCCTTTTTTTTAAGTCAAGGAATTGAAATATTGAGAAAAAAAAAAAGAAAAATTACGCTACGCTTCAGTTTTTGTTTACTGTCTTTATGATGGGTTTTTTGGACATTATTCTAATTAAATTTTTCTCATACATCTACATTGCATTTAAAAAAAGTTACTGCCCGAATTAAAATACATTTTCCCAGTATTTCCATTTTATGTGTATTTTTCATTTTACGCATGTGGATTTTATTATACGAATTTCGTCGATTTGAGTCGATTTCTGTTTTACGAATTTTCTTCATAACGAAGTGTTTAAGTGTAACGATGAGACTTCGTTAAATGAAAGTTTCACTGTAATTCAATTATAATAATTTAAAAATTTGCTTAGAAAAAATATAATTTAATTACGAATTATCATCTTTAGTCATTCGCTCCCCCACCCTCTCTTTCTCCACACACATACACACTAAGGAATAAACAATTAAATTTCAAAAATCAAAAAACCCGACTGCGTAAAAAGCGAACTAATTAATTATTTCTCATCAATGTGAAACTATTTTTTTCCCAATTCCTACTATTAGCTCACACTCTCGCTATATATATCTTGTTCAAATTTTCAATCGTTAATAAAATACTTATCATTCATCCAATCAAGCACAAATAATTGCTTTAAACTTGTAGTGGATGACACTTGATGTTAATCCAGTTTTTTTCAAATATTAATTCATTAATTAAATTAAATTAATTAATTTTCAATAATCGAGAGAGCCCTCTTCTTGATCAAGGCAATTTAAGCGCCACTCAAGAGGAAAGAAGAATGGGAGAAAAAAATTCTCTTATTGACCTAAGTAGGAATTGACTTAAAATATGTTTTTTTATATTACTTGTTTATATTACTTACCTATTTTTTTTATTTATTTACTTGCATTGATGACTTTTAAGTTGTGTTTTATTGTTAGTTCCTATCTACAAACACTGTTTTGATGAGGTCTATAGATGTCTATGATGGTTAGAGTTGCAGTAAAGCTAGAGATCCTACATACACAACTTCCAGGTCGTATAACAATTTAACGGAGTTTCTGGCAGTAAAATAGTCAATGAAACATCGCCTTCATTTTAAAAGACCTATCCAGTGATATGCCACTCAATAGGGTGCGTAAATTTTTTTTTTCGTCTTTACCGCCATTTTGAATTTATGAAAACAAAACCTAGCCTATAACCATCGGGCCGTTAAGACGAATTGATAAAGACTTCATTCATTAAAATCCATCCAGCCGTTGGGATGTTTCGAGGATATAAAGAAATCCACATACACAGATACGCGTGAAACACATAACCCTCTTTTCAGTCGGGTAAAAAAATATATATGTGTATTTCATTCAAAAATTTTTAAACCCATCCAATATTTTTGAAAAGTTGGCGCTTTCTGGATCTGAGTATACTTGAAACGGCCGCCGTTAATGTCATGTTAATGTAATTTCTACGTTTTCATGTTGTAAGTTTGCAGCTTATCCCTCTAAAACTCGCACAAAGCGATTATTTTCTGGTTATATAAATTACAGTCATGAAATTAGGTCTGATTTTTAAGATAAGTATTGAATAATTAAAAAAGAATGTTTAAAAAATTATTTTTGCTTTTTTATTCTTAATTTTAAAATTATTGTCATTATTGTCTTTAAAACATTACATTAAAAATTCGCATTAATTCGTGAAGTTCTTGAAAAAATATATTTTTTCAAACTGAACCCGATTTTTTACCCTCTAATAATAATATTTTATTACTTTAGCTCTAATAATAATATTTCTAGTTTAGAATTCCAACTTAAATCCTACACTTCATTACAAAATCAGAAACTAAACTAGTTTTTAAACTGTACATATTTTGAAAGGAAATCTTATACTATAATGCGAGCAAAAATTGTGTGTGTATGTATGTGCGTGTGCGTGTGTGTGTGTGTATGTATGTAAATTTTATCTTAAAAACGGCTCTAACGATTGTGACGAAATTTTGTATTTTGCTATTTTCGGGCACGAAAAGACTATTGGGCTAGGTCACGTGTTCGAGAAAATTCGATTAGTGGGTCATTTTGGGTCATAATGGATCAGGGTCAAGCTAATTATATCTGAAAAATGGCTCAATCGATTTTGACTAAATTTTATATCCAACCGTTTTGGGGCATAAGAAAACTATTGGGCTAGGTCACATGTTCGAGAAATTTTGATTAGTGGGTCATTTTGAGTCACTTCGGGTCAAGCTAATTATATCTAAAAAACGGCTCTAACGATTTTAACTAAATTTTGTAATCTACTGTTTTGGATTACGAGAAGACTAATGGGCTAAGTCACATGTTAGAGAAAATTCGATTAGTGGGTCAAGTTAAGTTTATCTAGAAAACGGCTCTAACGATATTGACGAAATTTTGTGTTCTATCGTTTTCGGGCACGAAAATACCATTTGGGTAGGCCGCATGTTCAAGAAAATTCGATTAGGGGGTCATACTGGGTCACAATGGGTCAGGTGTCAAACTAATTGAATCTAAAAAAAAGCTCAAATATTTTGACAAAATTTTGTAACATAGCGCTTCTGGGTATGAGATGACCATTGAACTAAGTCACATGTTCGAAAAAAATCGATTAGTGGGTCATTTTGGGTTACTGTGGGTCAATCTAATTGTATCTAAAAAACGAATCAAGCGATTTTGACAAAATATTGTATTATATCGTTTCTGGGCATGAGAAGACCATTGGGCTAAGTCACATGTTCGAGAAAAGTCTATTTGTGGTTGGGTCATTTTTGGGTCACTGTGGGTCAAGCTAATTGTATCTAAAAAATAACTCAAACAATTTTGACAAAATTTTGTATTATACCGTTTCTGAGCATGAGAAGACGATTGGGCTAAGTCACGTGTTCAAAAAAATTCGATTACTGGGTCATTTTTGGGTCACTATGGGTCAACTAATTGTGTCTAAGAAAAGGCTCAAAACATTTTGACAAAATTTTGTATTATATCGTTTCTGAGCATGAGAAAGCCATTGGACTAGGTCACATGTTCGAGAAAATTCTATTAGAGGGTCATTTTGGGGTCACTGTGGGTCAAGATGATTGTATCTAAAAAATTACTCAAACGATTTTGAAAAATTTTTGTATTATACCGTTGGACATGAGAATTAGTGATGGGCGATAACGAGATGTTTTTCTCGATTTTCCCGATTGTATGGACATCTCGATACTTTTCGATTGTGTAAATTTTTTCTCGATGACTCCAGTTTGCCAATTGCTTTTATACATCATATATTATATATTATATACGTCATACATTTATCAAGAATCGTCTGCGGGTGAACTGGAATGAGTCGGCGTTAATAAAGACTAGGTGACTTCGCCCGCTAGTGGGCCCCTCCTTTAATCGGGGCCCCTAAGTTATACGTAATCTTGTAATATGAAATCACGAACAGGTTACCCGCTATATACGACACCGTATAGCAGGCGTGGTGTGCACGCAGTACAAAATCTTGTAAAAAAATATAATCTCGAAACGAACGAACCTCGGACCAGATCTCTTGGGGGAGGGGGTCAAAGTGAGCGGAGGGACAGAGTAGCTGCATAATATGAATAAGTCGTCACAGGTCTTTAGGCCTTTCGAACCATATGTCACATGAGTGGTCCTTCCCGTGGGGGCAAAGAGGGGGAGGGGTGCGGGAGGTGGATAACATGAGTAAGTAGTCATAGGCCTTTCCAACAATATGTTACATGAGGGGTCTCGGCTAAATTTAGGAAAGTGTCCCCCGTGGGGGAAAAGTGGGGGGCGCGGTCACCGGAAGTGCAGAACATCAATAAGTAGTCACAGACCTTTCCAACAATATCTCACATGTGGGGTCTTGGCTAAATTTGGAAAAGTGTCTCCCGGGGGGGGGGCAAAGTGGGGGGACGGACACCGGAGGAACATAACATCAATAAGTAGTCACAGACCTTTCCAACGATATCTCACATGAGGGGTCTCTGCTAAATTTGAAAAAGTGTCCCCCGGGGGGGCAAAGTGGGGGGGGACTGTCACCGGAGGAGCATAACATCAATAAGTAGTCACAGACCTTTCCAACGATATCCCACACGAGGGGTCTTGGCAAAACTTGAAAAAGTGTCCCCCGGGGGGCAAAGTGAGGGGGACGGACACCGGAGGAGCATAACATCAATAAGTAGTCACAGACCTTTCCAACGATATCTCACATGAGGGGTCTCTGCTAAATTTGAAAAAGTGTCCCCCGGGGGGGCAAAGTGGGGGGGGGACTGTCACCGGAGGAGCATAACATCCATAAGTAGTCACAGACCTTTCCAACGATATCCCACACGAGGGTTCTTGGCAAAACTTGAAAAAGTGTCCCCCGGGGGGCAAAGTGGGGGGGACTGTCACCGGAGGTGCATAACATCAATAAGTAGTCACAGACCTTTCCAACAATATCTCGCATGAGAAGTCTTGGCTAAATTTTGAAAAGTGCCTCCCGGGGGGGAGGGGGGACGAACCCCCCGGGGGGGGGCGGAGTGATTGGGATGAACACCATAGGTGCATAACATCAATGAGTAGTCACAGACATTTCCAACGATATCTCACATGAAGGGTCTTTGCTAAATTTGGAAAAATGTCCCCCGGGGAGGGAAATGGGGGGGACTGTCACCGGAGGTACATAATATCAATAAGTAGTCACTGACCTTTCCAACGATATCTCACATGAAGGGCCTTGGCTATATTTGGAAAAGTGTCCCCCGCGGGGGCAAAGTGGGGGGACGGCCACCGGAAGTGCATAACATCAATAAGTAGTCACAAACCTTTCCAACGATATGTCACATGAGGGGTCTTGGCTAAATTTCGAAAAGTGTCCTGAAATTTCATATATTATAAATAATATTTATCGGAGGGCTCCATAAAAAAATCCGATCTAAAATGATAAAAACGGAAAAACTACCCCCCGCAGTGGGAGCCAAATTAGGGAGGGGAGGAAGAAAGTCTCATAATATGAAAGAGTCATTCGAGAGCTTTCCGATAACATATCACATGACCGGTCCATAAAAAGTTTGAAAATTGCTCCCCCTCCCGCCCCCCTTGGGCCCACTCTTTCGCCCCGGAATTTACGCAGCCCCCACTTTAAAATTTTTATGTTCAATAAATAATATTTACCGGAAGACATCTAAAATGATATTTAAATTTATTATAGAAATCGGCTACGGTTTTAAAAAATTTTTCGCCCCCTCCCCACCCCCTGAATTTTACCTTCGGGGGAAGAAAGGTTCATAATATGAAAGAGTTGTCAAAGGGTTTTTCGATAATATGTCACAGGAAGAGTTCGGTATTTTTTTTTTAATTGCGCCCCGCCCATTCTCACGTCCTCGGAATTCACCCGACCCACCTTACTCTTTGAAATCTTTATATTTAATAAATAATATTTATCAGAGGGCTCCGGGTATGTGACAGGTTGGCAGGGCTAAAATAAGAAAAACATTGAAAATTAAAGCTTCATTTCACAGATCATTGTCATGCTTATTTCTCTGTCCAGCTCACCCCTCGATATCTCATTTCGGCCCTTCTTGGCCGAGCGTGAAATGACAATCATCGAGAGTAACATTTCGAGGAAGGACGAAAACTGATTTCTCATTCTCGACAATGTCATATGAAATGTTGAACAGAGACCGAAAGCGAGAAACGAGAATGGCAATGGGAAGTGATGAGTTACAATCGGTGAGATATCTCGAAGCAAGCGAGAGGTTTGGCCTCGAGAGAGTTCTCTCCTCGAGGTAAACGAGGAGAGAAGTGCAGCAGAAAATATATCTCGAAGTGCGAGAGAGAGGGCGAGAGAAAGTGAAGCTTTCAGAAGAGTCAAACTTACCGCGCTTCTGGTGTAAGTCATGATTTCCCAAAGGAGTACATGCTCTTTTCCATTCGCTTTTGTTATTAGCCGATATTGGTTAGGAGGCATAGTGGTTTAAGTTATCAGTTCGGGTTTCAGTTCTTGATATAGAAGTTTTCTAGTGAATTTGGCGGCGCCAGTTTGTCTTTGATTTTCAATGTTTCTCTTATTTTAGCCCTCCTAAGCTGTCCCATATCTCTTAATATTAGAATGTTATTGTTAAAACAAAACTGCACTGCAATTATGTGTTTTCAAGATTTTAAGTGTCGCCTCAGGAAAGAGGATTTTTCAAAATTATTTTACCCCACTCATGTAACATATTAAAATAAGGGTAATCTCATAACCTTTCTAAATCTACCTTCCTTTTGTCAATCCACCGTTAATTTTAGACCCCTGGGCTTAAAATGCTCTAAAGGAATATACTTAGCAGCGGTTTTTTTCGTACTGTGGTACGGTATCTTGCACTCATAGGAAAATTATAAGACTTTAACATCAAATTGTGTCTAAAATCGAATAAAAAATATGGACATATGTTTCTTAATTTTAACTCCCTTCTTCGCCTCAAGAGGGCGCTTTAAAGTTTTGTTTCTTCAAACCTTTAGTATACTGTTTGTCCAAAAATTATAAAATTCACAAAATAAAGTCTTTTCACTCTCCCCTATCTTCTCGTATCAATTTTATTTTTACTACCACCAGGGGACGCCGCCCAGTGAAACATTTTACTTTTAGCCTCAGGCTATTGGTATTTTTCATCTGTTTTTCATAATGTTTTGTCTCATTGTTTTTCTTCATTGTAGATACTATTCTCCAAGTTCTTGACCCATTCTGACTACTTGGGCACTCATTCTGGACCAGCTGTGGCCCATCGGGCCCCTCTTCATTTGTCTGGCTCTAATCACACGCTTCACTTGTTCTTTTACCATTTTTCTTTTCTTCAATTTTTTTCTTATTCAATGGTTTAGTTTTTTTTATCATTCTCAACTTCCCCTAGTCCTCTCTTACATGAAGTTAACTTTCATCCTTGGTCTGCCCTGTCAGTTTGGGGCCTAATGCCCCCCTTTTTTTGGGGGGGGGGCTTTTCTTCTACCTTTTCCAGACCCATCATCTAATACCATGTTGGTAAGGATTGGAAAATTAAAATTATCCAAAATACCAAAAATGAAGTCCATTGATGTTTTATTTTAGTTATAGAATTCCCTATTAGCGGATATATTTGTCTGTTTACTTTTCTATTTTTCGATAACACTCCTTTGTTTTCGATAAACGGAGAAATTCAACAGCATTAGACACACTTTAGACATTTAGGGAACTTTCACTTGTATCAAACCTTCTGCCTTTATCGAAAAGAAGAAAATGCTAATCGATTCTAGCTAATGCGCCTAAAATAAAAAATGAGCAGTAAATGTGTTAGAAACTAGCTACTTTGGATTTTGATACAGACTTGAAGAGTCATGTTGGAATCCCTAGGCACTGGAAAACAATTTCCGTGTTAGACAGGTTCCCTCTTAGCAGTTATATTTGTCTGGTTGCCCTTATGTTTTTCGATAAACGGAGAAATTCCACAGCATTAGACACACTTTAGACATTTAGGGAACTTTAACTTATATCAAACTTTCTGCCTTTATCGAAAAGAAGAAAATGCTAATCGATTCTAGCTAATGCGCCTAAAATAAAAAATGAGCTAGTAAATGTATCAGAAACTAGCTACTTTGGATTTCGATACAGACTTGAAGAATCACGTTGGAATCGCTAGGCACTGGAAAACAATTTCCGTGTTAGGCAGGTTCCCTCTCAGTAGTTATATATGTCTGGTTATCCTTACGTTTTTCGATAAAGCTGTCTTGTTTTCGATAAACGGAGAAATTCCACAGCATTTGATACGCTTTAGACATTTAGGGAACTTTAATTTGTATCAAACCTTCTGCCTTTATCGAAAAGAAAAAAATGCTAATCGATTCTAGCTAATGCGTCTAAAATAAAAAATGAGTTTTTAAATGTGTCATAAAGTAGCTACTTTGGATTTCGATACAGACTTAAAGAGTCATGTTGGAATCGCTAGGTACTGGAAAACAGTTTCCGTGTTAGGCAGGTTCCCTCTTGGCAGGCATCTTTATCTTACTATCCTTACGTTTTTCGAAAGAAACTTTTGTTTTCGATCAATGGAGAAATTCCACAGTATTTGACATTTAGGGGAACTTTAAACTGTATCAAACTTTTTGGAGTTATCTAAACAGTAGAAAGGTTATTTGATTCATCAAATGCGCCATAGTTACGCGATTTGGACATTGCAGTTTCATAAAGAAGAAAGGGGAATTTATTCCAATGCAAAGAAAATCATTTTAAAGTACTGAAATTCAAATGAGATATCTTTATAAATTTCTTCCATAAGATTAGCATTAGCGAGCAGGTCTTTTCAATTGACTGAAGTAACCCCTTAAGCCTAAATCAGGAGAAAATAATTACGATAGCAGAATTATCGAGCAAACCCTATCACTACTATGAAAATTTCGGCCAGAATAATAGCTAAGTTTTCCAACAATTGTTTTTAGCTCTCTCGTTATAATCGATTGTAAAACATCTCGATTGTAGATTCTAGGAATTAATCGATGGCTATATCGATTGTGATTTTTTACGATGACGATTTTTCTCGATTGTCGAATTTTCAAGAATCGCCCATCACTAATGAGAATACCATTGGGCTAAGCCGCATGTTCGAGAAAATTCGATTAATGGGTCAGTTTTGGGTCAAGATAATTGTATCTAAAAAATGACTCAAACGATTTTGACAAAATTTTGTATCGTACGTTTCTGGGCATGAGAAGACCATTGGACTAAGTCACATGTTCGAGAAAAGTCGATTTGTGGGTGGGCCATTTTTGGGTCACTATGGATCAAGCTAATTGTATGTAAAAAACTACTTAAACAATTTGGACAACATTTTGTATTATACCGTTTCTGAGCATGAGAAGACGATTGGGCTATGTCACACGTTCAAGAAAATCTGATTACTGGGACATTTTTGGGTCATTGTGAATCAACTAATTGTATCTAAGAAAAGGCTCAAAACATTGTGACAAAATTTTGTATTATATCATTTCTGAGCATGAGAAGACCATTAGGCTAAGTCACATGTTCGAGAAAATTCGTTTAGTGGGTCATTTTGGGTCACTGTGGGTCAATTGTATCTAAAAATGACTCAAACGATTTTGACAAGATTTTGCATTATACCATTTCTAGACATGAGAAGACCATTGGGCTAAGCTGCATGTTCGAGAAAATTGGATTAGGGGGTCATTTTTGGGTCACTGTGGGTCAAGCTAATTGTATCTAAAAAAAGGCGTAAAGCATTTTGGCAAAATTTTATATTATATCGATTCTGAGCATACCATTGGACTAAGTCACATGTTCGAGGAAATTTGATTAGTGGATCAGTTTGGGTCACTGTGGGTCAAGCTAGTTGTATCTAAAAAAACGGCTCAAATAATTTTGACAAGATTTTTTATTACATTGTTTCCCAGCACGAGATGACCATTGGGATAGATCACATGTTCGATAAATTTAGATTAGTGGGTCCCTTTTGGGTTACCGTGGGTCAAGCTAATTTTATCTATCAAACGACTTTAACTATTTTGACTAAATTTATATTCTGTCGTTTTCGGGTTCGAGAAGAGCATTGGTTAGATCGCGTGTTTGAAAAATTCGGTTAGTGGGTCACTTTGGATCACTATGTCTAAGGATCATGCCAATTGTATCTAAACAGCAAGAATGATATAGTGGGAGTAAAATATTGAATTGAATACAAGACTAATTTTGACCGAGCTTAGCTCGGTCATTCCTACTTGTAAATATTAAACTGCACAAAAGACTTTTTTTTCCCTTAGAACTTTGTGTTTAAAATGTATTTATTACTCTTTAAGTAACCTTTTAAAATTCATAAACACTTATAACCTTTAACAAACTTATTTATATGCAGTTTTCTAAAAAGTATACTTTTATAAGGTCAAGTCCATCGTAACTGACGTAACACTTGATCGTCGAATTTTGTTTTCAAAACTGTGTAGAAAATTTACCAATAAAGCTAGAACAAATTTTTACAATTTAAAATGTTTCTTACTAGGGACTTAATACCTGCAGATTATTTCAATCTCTCTTTTAGTCCCAAAAATATCAATTCAAAATTCTGTGACTGATGTAACATAAAATACACAAACATTTTTTCCTGCCTTCATTGAAGTGTAAAAATTATCAAAACTATCTCGTTAAAAAAGGTGATTTAATGTTCTCAACAGCAGTAAGTAATGGCAAATTATAACAGTAACTTGTTTAATTAATTTCTGAACAAGAAAAAAGAAAAAATGGCATTTGCACATGTAACTGACGTAACTTTTATTGTGTAACTGACGTAGCATTATGACATTACAAAAATAATAATGGTACTTAACTTAGTTTATAAACAGTAATTTACAATGGTTTTTTGTTAGTATTTTATTATGGAACATAAAAATATCAAGCTTTTCAATCATACCCTTAAATTAAACATATGATAAATTTTATTTCCCTCCAAAATGAGAATTTTCTGTGGAATTGCGCATAAATAGAATATTATTATTTTTGTTATAATTTACTTTACAAAAGTATTACTAGAACCTACAATATGTTGCTGTATCAAACTGATCCTGAGTCCAGTGTATTTCAAATTTGAAATCATGGCAATTTAAACAAAATATTTTAAAACATTTTTAGCCCGATGGGCTATTTCTTTCGAGCAACGATTAACGTGTTGTTCCTAAAAAAATAACATACGTTACATAAGCCAGCTGTAAAACGAAGTAGGTGTATCATTGTACGGTTAAATACTGATAATCTCTACTCTGATTTTGTTAACTTCAAGCATCGCACATTTTCAATTTTTAAACCTTCATATAGTGGAAAAAAGATACTTTTAACTGTGCAATTTGTTTGAAAAATGCATCTGAATTTATTTTTGAGATATTAATTTTTTTTGTAGTTATTAATGCTATTTCTGTAATGTTGGTAACTGAAGTACTCCATTTCTGTAGAAATTAAAGGGGAAATAGTTTGAAAATAGTACATTACTATCTTTTTGTTGCCATTTTCTCATAACAACTGAAAAAAAATTGCAATTAAAATACGTGCTATTTTGAAAAAATATTAAATCAATGATTTCTGATAAAACATGGAGCTTTTATAAATAATGTTTGATTTTAAGCATCCATATTTACGTTACAAACAAGTGAAGGCATATGAATCATTAGATAGCCGATTTTTTGATGGAGTTTACATTGCCTTTTGCTGGGTTTGTCTATTATTCCATAATAGTGACGTCATATGCATACTTTTCTATAGATGTTCTTTAAGGCTGGATCGTAAATGTGGAATTCTTCAGCGGATACAAATGACATCATTTTATATAAAATATAAACGTGTATTTTAAGTCTTAAAACTGAAATATGTATTGCAGAAGTGCATCATTTGCACTCCAGCGGCTTTGAAATTCTTCAAAGGTGGAAATGCTTCACTAAAATAACACAATTGAAATCACGCACTGATAAAACGCAAAATTTTACAAAAATTCAGAGTGTCTTGATAAAAGAGCAGTGACCCTTAGGTTAAAATAATATTTGTTTGAGATTTAGACTAGCCAATATAAAATACATTTTTTAATGTAACTAATTTTGTAGGTTTATTATAAATTAATGAAACAGTTCCTACTTAAATATTTTCTTTCGTCCAATAATAATAATAATAATAATAATAATAATAATAATATATATATATATGTATATATATATATAATTATATATATATATAATTAAAATGAACAAAGTGATTACATATCTATTATATATTCTCTCATCAGGGCGTCACTAAATTCTGAAAAAGCAGAATTCCTGCTTCCTGCTTGTTTTTTTTTTTTTTTTTTTTTTTTTTTTTTTTTTTTAAGAAAAAAAAGAAAAAAAGAAACATTTGAGAATAAGTTTAACAAATGTGTGTCTATTGCCATTATTCGATGCTCTTAACTTGCCTACTCAGTCAAAATGTTCTGACTTTTATCAGTTACATTGCTCATTTGACAAAGTTGTACCCCATTCTTTGCAGAAAGTAACTCAGATTGTAGAGCAAAAGATGGCTAATCAAATAGATCTGCTGACGAGATCAGATAAACGAAGATACTATCAGTCGTGAAAGAAAGAAAGACACAGGACAAAAACATGCATGGTATAGGGGAGGGAAATTGCGTGTTCATAAAGAGTATTTTCTCCAGTGTTTTTCCAGAACACTTGTACAGATATAATAGAAAATCCAAGAGATAGTTTTATTTCATATCAAGGTTTGTAAAATTTCTAAAAAGCGCAAAATATCACAAGAAATACAATTATAAAATTACCCTCTAAGCTGTAGCAAATTTTCTAAGTTTTTTTTTTTTTTTTCGCGGGTAATTGCTCCGGTGTTTCTTTAGAACAATTGCACAGATCTAATAGAAAATCTAATAGATAATTTTATTTCATATTAAAGTTATAAATTGTCTAAAAGGCTCAAAATATCACAAGAAATACAATTGTAAAATTGCTCTGTTACGCGGATTATTGCACATACCTAATAGAAAATATAAAAGATAATTTTATTTCATATCAAAGTTTGCAAAATTTCTGAAAAGTGCAAAATATCACAAGAAATACAACTATAAAATTGTCCTCTAAGCTGTAGCAAATTTTCTAAGTTTATTCTTTTTCGCGGGTAATTGCCCCGATGTTTCTTTAGAACAATTGCACATATCTAATAGAAAATCTAATAGATAATTTTATTTCATATTAAAGTTATAAATTTTCTAAAAGTCTCAAAATATCACAAGAAATAGAATTGTAAAATTGCTCTGTTACGCGGATTATTGCACATACCTAATAGAAAATATAAAAGATAATTTTATTTCATATCAAAGTTTGCAAAATTTCTAAAAAGTGCAAAATATCACAAGAAACACAATTATAAAATTGCCCTCTAAGCTGTAGCTATTTTTCTAAGATAAGTTATTCATTTTCGCGAGTTATTGCTCCGGTGTTTGTTCAGAACAATTGCATAGATCTAATAGAAAATATAAGAGATAATTTTATTTCATATCAAGGTTGAAATTTTTCTAAAAGACTCAAAATATCACAAGAAATACATTTGTAAACTTGCTTTCTAAACTTTATCCATTTTTCTAAGATAAGTTATTTTGTTAAGTGAGTTATTGCTCCGGTATTTCTTCAGAACGAATTGTACAGATCTAATAGAAAATCTAAAAAATAATTTTATTTCATATCAAAGTTCTACGAGGGAAAGTCAGTAAGTAGGTCACAAACTGATATGAGAGGTCGGAAATTAGTAGTAAATTGTTCCCAAATATGCCAATAGGTGGCAGCAGCATAATCTAACTATACGATGTTAATTTCAAATTTATGAGACAGCAGTTGTACAAGATGAGCAGGGTCGTTCAAAAGCTGTTGACGAAGAGCGAAGTGGTCGTCCAGTTGAGACTGCGACAGAAGAATCAGTGCGGAAGGTTGAGAAAATGGTTAGAGTTGACATGCAAACAACAATAGACAGCATAAAACCATTTCCTCAACCTTCCGCACTGATTCTTCTGTCGTAATCTCAACTGGACGACCTCTTCGCTCTTCGTCAACTTTTGAACGACCCTGCTCATCTTGTACAAGTTCTGTCTCATAAATTCGATATTAACATCTTATAGTTGGATTATGCTGCCACATATTGGCACATTTGGAAACAATTTACTACTAATTTCCGACCTCTCATATCAGTTTGTGACCTACTTACTGTCTTTCCCTCGTAAATTTTCTAAAAGGCGCAAAATATATCGAGAAATACAATTGTAAAATTGACTTCTAAGCTATTTTTGTGTAGCTATTGTTCTAAGGTAAGTTATCCTGTTGCGCAGATTGGCACAACTAGCAGATAACGCTGTTATGCTTCTTCAGCAGTATAAAGGGTATTTGTAAACTGTTTTTAGAAAGAAAAAAAAAACATCCCATAGTACTTATCAGAATGAAAATTTTCGTATAAGAAATCCGTTTATTTGTCGAAAATACAGGATTTCTCACTCTCAGCTGTACTCGGATTTTCATACATAACTGTAACAAAAATGAAGATATTTCTAAAGACTAATTTCAATGTTTTCGTTCTGTTGGAATAAACTTCAACTGTGCTACTCCAGCCTTGAATATGATTTAATCCAGTTGGAAAAAATATATTCGTTCTCTTCATTAAGACCTAATTACATCATATCGGTATACAGGAGTTTCCGTGTTCAAACACACTTTCATCATATTAAAATAATAAAGCTTTGTAAAAAATTACCGCATTGCTCGTGGTTATAATCCGTCTTTGACTGATAAAGCTCTGTATAAATTTAATAAGCCTAAACTTCCCTTTTCCGATTCAAATAATCCTCCTAATTTTAACTCTATAGTTCTGCCATTTTATTCTCTTATCATCTCTTTTAAAATTGCTAAAATTCTTTCTCGTTCTTCAAGCCTATGAATAAAATTAAATTATCTTCTCTAAAAGATCCTATTCCTACTGAGAACCTGTGGGATGTTTATTTTATTCTTTGCTCTTGCAATTTAGGTTATCATGGTCAAACAAAGAGAGCTTTAAAATTCAGATTAGGCGAGCATCAGAGGTATATTGCAAATCAAGAAATCTCTAAATCTTCGATTGCTTCTCACTGTTAGTCTTTCAGTCATTGTTTCAATTTCTCCATGGCCAAAATTATTTCTTCCCCTGCCTCACCCTCTCACTTGGATTTTCATGAGGCATATTTTATTTCTAAATATTCTGATAATCTTGTCAATGATCTCTCATCATCTCCTTTCCTCTCTCCAGCGTGGAAATTATTTTTGTAATTATTTTCCCTCTTCCCTTGTTCCTTTTCTTTTTATTTTGTTTAAGGGAAAGAAAAAGCATCTTTTAGTTTTTCTTGTTTTATTCTTTTGTATTTCTTTCTTTATTATTATTATTATTTATATTTTTTTAATTTACTTCTTTTATTTTATTTTAATTTTGTTTATTTCTTTTATTTACATTTTTCCCTGTCAATTTCTCTTCTATCATTTTGACAACAATTTCGTCTTCTGCATGTGACCCTTTCAGATAACGCCTTCTGTCGCATTCTTTGCAAGCCCTATTCTCTATCTTTCAGTTGATTCTTTATCTTTCAGTCAGTCATTCTTTATCTTTCAGTCTCTTCATTTTTTACCTTTTCCCCTTTCGGACCCGTGTTTACTGTAGCTGAGGACGAGCTGTTAATATTTTTAGCTCGAAACGCGTCCTTTGTTTTGTTTTACTTTATGGTGATTTTTTACAAAGCTTTATTATTTTAATAGTTTCATAGCGCCAGTTTTCGGTGCTGTTTCGCTACACTTTCATCATGTAAATGCTATAGTTATAGCAAGGATGAATGAAACTAGCGCTGCAGTTCGCAGTCATATCCAACAAATAAGAGTAAATTATGTCAGCCAGTTATCGTCCGGATAGCTTAACAGGGCACTCATTGGCACGGCACGCCAAGTATCCAGGTTCGATTTCTTGTCTGGATATTTTTCGCTCTTGTTGGAATAAACTTCAACTGTGCTACTCCAGCCTTGAATGTGACTAATTTCACTTTTGTGTGAAATATTATAACATCACGAGAAGTGCTGAAAGTGCATTGTAATTCGATAAGCGACACCGTGTGTATTGTCAACTCGAACTTCGATGTTGTTTAGACGTGAATGATGGGTTGTCACTTATATTATTTCTTATAATGGCATAGGGACTGTGCATATATAACGTTATCAACTTTTTGGTAATTTTGGACCCCCTCCCCCCCCTTACAATATCATACGTTTTCATACTTCGACCCCCCCCCCCCCCGTAATGATATAGTTATCAATGTCTAAATTTTTTTGGATTTTTTGGATTTTTTTTTTTCTTTTGTTTGGAGTGGTATATAAATATGGTTACATTTATTTTTTGCATACTTTACTGATTCAAGAGACGTCAATAAAATACCACTTTACATATGAAACAACTTTATATCAAGTAAAACTTAAAAGAAATAGTTACTATTTAAAAGTATTTAATAATACATTTTTGTTACATAATGCATTCAACAGTAGCAATATCTTCTTGCACTTGCCCCCACATGGGAGGGGCAGACAGAACTTCTTATTAACAAAACAGGCAGAAAATATTCTTTCTCTTGTATTTACTAGTAAACACAAGTATCATTTCAAACATACTTCGCATATGGTTCCCCGAACAGCGTATTATAGATGCATGCACATATGAAAGAATAATAGAAATGCCAATCGTTAAGGTATTTTTTGGAATTAAATAGTTTTATAATCATTTAATGATTTTAATAATAGCATTATATTTTCATAAAAATAGATTATAGACTAAAAAAAGATAACATACTATTTTGATGTAAAGCAACGTTACAAATAAAATGAGATAATTTGGATTGTATCAAAAATGATAACGATATCAAAAGACAACCCCCCCCCCTAGAGATATCTTACGATATCATGTGCCAGACCCCCCCTTCCCCCCTAAAATGATAACGTTATATATGCATAGTCCCATATACAATAAAAACAAAGTCAGTCTTTTGAAAAAGTAGTGGTTACGCGGGACATCAAAAGTCCCGATTTTTCATGAGGGACTATACTTATATAACGTTATGAATATTTTGCTCATTTTGGATGCCCTCCCCCCCCCTTACAATAGTTATTATTCGTTGACACCCCCCCCCCCCCCGACGACATCGTTATCAATGTCTAAAAATAAGTTTATTTTTACATTATTTTTCTTTCTTTTTATACGTCTGCAGTGATATGCACACATGATCATACGTTTATTAGTCGCATACTTTACGGATTCAAAAAGTCAATAATATATCAATACATTAAATAAATGTACATCAAACAACATCTAAAACAGTTAGTTACTATTTATACTCAATAATAGCTTATTGTCACAAAATGCATTGAACAGTAATATTGCTTTCTTGCACTTGCCCGGAGAGATTAAAAACAGAACTTGTGTATCAACAAAACAGTACACAACATTCTTTGTCTTTCTTTACCGGTTAACATAAGTATAATTTCCTACATATCATGCTCCTGATTTCTCTAACAGCGAATTACATGCGCATACGCAGAAGAACAGGAATGTCAAACACTGTTTTATTCCAAAGTTTGGAATGAAATGATTTTCTAACCATTTAATGGCTTTAATAATAGTTTTGTATTTTCATTATAATAATAATAATAATAAAGGTAACAGACTATTTGGATGTAAAGAAAAATTTACGAAAAAAGAAAAGTTTAGTTGGATAAAAAATGATAGCGATATCAAAAAAGCAACCCCCCTCCCCTCAGAGATATCTTACGATATCAAATGCAGACCCCCCTTCCCCCTAAAGTGATAACGTTATAAATGCACAACCCCTGATACATAACTTCTTTTAAATTTCTTTTCGTACCAAGCTATTCGATAGTTGGCGTCGCGTTGAACTTTATATAGTAAAACCTGTGAAGACAGAACTTATCTAGAACGGAAATTTTTTATAATCCTTTTGAAAGGAATACCTTATACAAATCTACCGGCGTATATGGAAAACTGACGCAAAAGGATTTTTACGCAGTTTTTATAATGTTTTTACGGGTTTTACTGTACTTTATTCAGTCAACCCTGTAAAAACGGGCCTGTTTGTAATGGAATTCTGTTTTAAAAGTAAAATTTTCACTCGCGGCGATTACGCTTTCAGCAGTTTTACTGCATAAGATTGCTGTGTTTATTTAATTTAGTAAAACGTGCTAAGGCGGAATCAAAATGGATCGGAGAAAAATTCTATTTAAACTTTAAACCCTTATCAGATATAGTTATATGATATTCTAACCAAAAGGGCAATGAACGTTTAAAATAAGATTCCTTTATAATAGGTTCCGTTTTAAAAGCGATTACTGCTTTCAAATGTCTCGATTTAGAAGCTTTTGCCCCGCTTTTGTGACAACATTGGCAACATTACTCCAATAGCAATATGCCTAAATCCAACCGATTCTTAACAAATCCCTCTCTCCTTTACTATATTCGGTGATTGCCAAAATTGATATTTAGTGTCTGGTTAAAAGATAGAGTTTATTAGCTAGTTAAATTATTTAAGAAACATTACTTTTGTCTTTTTTATCAATCAGCAAATAGTTTCAATGACAGTTAAACACTAGTTTTAATGTTAAATAATGCATGAAAATAAATTACCGAAAATTAGAAATTAAGAATCATTAGATAATATTAAATCCATTACCAGATGTCATGGTCGGTAACTTAAGTTACTTCAAAAGCATATTTTGATCAGAATGATGCAAAAAGCAATAAAAATCTTAAAACACACTTAATGCAGAAACATTCGAAAGAGTTTGTAGTAAATGAAGTTAATGTTTAGAGTATGAAACAATGAACCCTTTTATAGGTAACAGATTTTGAGAAAAAAATAATAAATAAACCATTTTAAAATATTTAAGTTACTTTTCATATTTTATAGCTAATCCTTGACTTTTTTTTAACTATAATATGTTGAAATAAATTTTTAATGTGGGAGAAAAAACTCATATAAAATTATATCTATCCAGCAATGAATTTTGCATTTTCTCATGGGATTCTTTAAACTCAAGTTAAAATTTAACTAGCGATAAAACTTACAATGAAAATGTGCGAGTTTTAGAGTAAACATCTACAACAAACGGAATATTATGTATGTTCATGTAACATTGATCACTCCATTCAAAATGAGAGTTTTTGCTCTGTTCATTTATTAGATCATATTTTACATAAATATATTGAAAATTTTCTTTTGGTGTATACAAAATTGCTCTATATTTTGCAAGAAATATATGAAATATGCATGTGTGGCTGGGGAGGAAGTATAGACTACACTGCGGTTTTTATAACTGCAGAATATTAGAGTTCCGGCACTTTTTTTGCTAGATATTAACTCCTGTTATACAGTATTGTAATATCTGAAAAGTTTTTTAACTGCATATATAAAAACATTATTTTTTAGCGATAATAATTAATTTTTAATTGAATTTAAAGAGAAAAAAATTCCATTAAAAAAAGAAAAAACAATTCGATGACAAAATTAATTTAAAGACATCTATAAAATCATGTCAGAAATCAGATATACGCTAGAGCAGGCATGTCAAATTCGTTTACCGCCACGGGCCAACGTAAGCATTATATACAAAGCCGCGGGCCACATAAAAAATGCAGAAATTATCCTTAACATTACACAGATTAAAATTTGTTTGTACAATGAAATGTTTGTTTAATGAAATATTAACGCAAAGTTCAAAAATTAATTAACATACACGGTTTATTTCATCTTGTGTTTCAAAAAAAAAATACTCAAAATTACTTTTCATCAACCAAATCTAAAAAAATTAATTCAGTTTTCTAAATTATATTTATTTTAAAAATTAATTGTACTCGATGGTCTGTTAATCTTGCTCTAGCAAAGGCATAGCTGTCAATCTTCTGTTTTTCTTCAAGTCAAAAATAAAAATAAACACTTTGAATCAGAAAATTTATTTAATAAAATGTGGCTTGTATCTATGCACTACTTGTTTGATTTCATCTCTTAAATACCTTTCCTCGTTCACATTATGTTTATTTGACATGAAAAATAACAAAAGGTTGCACACTATACTTTAAAAATTAGCCAATTGATGAAAAGTTAAAGAAATATGGAAACCAACGTGTTCATTTACTTTCACTCTAATATGGCATCGCAACTTAATTTTGATTAACTGTAATAATAAATTCTGAACAATAATTTCAACATCAGTGAATAGAGCTGAAGTAAACAGATTAAACTGATTTTCATATTTCTTGAAATTCAAAATTCTTCTTTCGAATACATTTTTAATATAATTTTTAAAATCTCCATTCCTGTGATTTTTGTATTAATGCCCGGCAACATTTAAAATTAAATACATTTTCTTTTTGAAAATTGTTTTGTCAAAATAATAAATTCTACTTGAAAACGCTAATAATATCAAATAATAAGATAGAATTATAAAATTTTTCTTTGAAGTTTTTAAGGTACCTATGTTCATAGTGTTTTTAAATTTCTTTAACTTCTCTACGCTGTGAATGATTTCGACTCTTGGAATATTTAATGTAATAAAGACAATACTTGTTTTTCAAAGCAAATGTACGTTTCTTCAATAGACATGGTATGGTGAAAGCACTTTTATTCTCTTTTAAGAAATATCAATTTGAATGCTGACAGTATATTTTCCCGATGTTTAGACGCACTTTTGCAAGTTTTCTTTATATTTTGTGCTGTATAGCACCTCTTAATATTATATTCTTTAAATCCAATAGTATCTATATATCAAACATACAATTTTAAACTTTCTTCAAATATAATTGTATTGTAAATCACTTTTAAAAAAATCTGCAATGCTTATCTTCAGCTTATCATATTTATTCATAGTGATAAAGAGCTTTAACATATTTTTTTTTCTTTTTTTAATATAAATCCTGGGTTATATGAGAGTATGTCAACGAAATGTGTGTATATAAAATATGAAAGAAAAATCATAATGGTTTCGTTCAATGACACAATTACTAACCAAAGTAATGAAAATAATTAAAGAGCTTAAATTCAAAACCTGGATGAATATAATCGCGGGTTTTGTGTCAAACACAAAAGTGATAATTTGTAATAACTTTCAAAGCAACTCATTGAAAGCTTTAATTTTATATTTTGACTTTTTAAAAGTTTTAACTGTTCTTAATTGGGGACGAATTTTAGTGATTTTAAAATACGTTTCTTATTATATATTAAATACAGCATATTATTTCGTAAAGTGCTGTAAAATCGGAGACAGCAGTAAAATAAAGTATTAGTTTCGACATGACACAAATAAAAGTAATACGTAAAAATTTCAAGAACCTCTAAATTTTCAGACCTACGATCAGTCGCTTCAATCAGTTGCTTTTTGACCTTTTGATTGGTTATCTTTGTATCCACAATTTATTTTGAATGCTAAAATATAAAATTGAATTATATCTGTCTATATACTCCACTGTTACCATTGAAGCTGGATTTTTAAAATTCAGAATTCTACCACATTCTGAAGAGAAATACTCCCCTTTGACAATAAGAAAATAAATAAGATAAATTTCACTATTAAAAAATAGTGGTAGCATTCTGAATTTTTTTTAAAAAGGCTTTTCAATCTGGTAAGATTCGACATACCTATATTTCGGATGTTTGCCATCTTTAAGACCATAGTTGCTAAAAGTGTATTTGTTCAAAGTGTATTTTAAAAGCATGCATGTTCTGACAACTACACTAAACACATGTAAAATACCGAAGGCTTCGCGAGCCACAGATAAGTTGTCGGGGGGCCAGTTGTGGTCCGCGGGCCATGCGTTTGACATGCCTGCGCTAGGGTCATGAACGTCGTGGTTGGAGTATATGCTACTAGTATAGCTTTATTTGAGAAACAGAGAGTATATGGAGCTTCTTAAAATACGGCGTATACCTCCATATACCCTCCGCTACAACTCTGCTCAGTGTTGATTTCAGGGGGTGGCCCGGGGGGGAATGTCCCCCCCCCGGAGCAATGAGATGTCCCCCCGGGAAGATTTGAGATTTTGTGTTTTCGATGGTCAAAAAGTGCAATTTCCCCCCCGGAACTCTATAATGTCCCCCCCGGAGCCACAGAAATCCCTCCCGGAGAAAAGTGTCTGAATTCAACACTGACTCTGCTTAGAAACTTTTTTTAAAAATACAACATAGCTTTTTCTTCTTATGAAAGCACAAAAAAGTCAAATGAAGTTAATTTCAGTTGCGAAATACGATTAATAAATCACATGAAAAATTATAAAAGTTATAAAGTTAAAAAGTTATCCTAAAAAAAACATAAACTCGTGAGTCATAACATATTTTTATAGTGCTGCCATCTATCTTTAGTTATGCTAAATTGTTTCGAATTGTTTACCAATTATTTTTCGAATCTGCAATACTCAAAAGCATCAAAATGAAATTGAAGACAAGAATGAAAGTTTCAAAGTGTTACACTACCCAGTTTTATTTATAATGCGAAATAATTTTGAAACTTTGCATGCTTTCCTTCACATCGCATTTGAAGTAGTGCTTTAATAGAATATGCATACTTTTTTCTTCCTTAAAAAAATAAAAAGACAACTCCGAAATTAGGTCAAATTGTTTCTTATTAACGAGTTCATACATTTTTTAAAAATGTTGTTTTCATATTCTTATATTTTCTCTTACACCTGGAATTCTTAATAAAATCAAAGTACAGTAGAACCTCGATTATCCGGAAGTAATTGGGACCGACCATCTTTCGGAAAATCGAAATTTTCGGATAATCGAGAATGCTTCAATTTTAAGATTAAGCAGAAACATATGCGATATTTCTCATTATGGTAACAAGAGAGCTTGTTCAACAACCAAGACCATTTCACCCGGGCGCGAAGGAGACTGAGGTATATGGAGTGGGACTTATTTTAAACATACAGTTACTGTGAACTTGGGAGGTAAATACTCAGCAGCTTTGTATTACCCTCAGAGTAAAGATAATAAGAGATTATATGACAAGTCTGTGGTATTACCCAACATTTTTATTAGATAAATAAGGCAGTGTTCCGCAGAGTGTTTTTAAAAAGAGAATAGCAACATACCCACAGAACGAATATCCAGTTGCAAAGTTTTTGTCCAATCTATGGCAGCCTATTACAGAGCTTGGTGATAGCCTAGTACAGGGTTGGCGAACCTTTTTGTTGCAGCGTGCCAAATTTGATCAAAAAATATTTTACGTGACCATGACGTGCCAACTAAAAAACAAATTTAGTAGGTCGGAAAATAATGGCTTAAAATAACTTAAAATTTTCTATTATGATTTTAAAAAAATAGGAGGAACATACATGTAGGTATTATACGCTATAATAATTATAGAAACAAATATATTTTAGAAATTAAAAATAATAATAATAATAATGCGATGTAATTTGATTTCTGTTGTTGCATCTTAATATCAAGTTAATTTTAATGCAAACTGAACCGGATTTGTCTGATAACTGCTTTCAGTTTGAGTTTTGATATTATTCATCTGTGGAAACAGTGATTCGAAAGCATAGATAGGCAGAAAAACTATTAAAATGACAAACGTCAGTTTCTTTGAATAGCTCTAAAATAAATTCCAAAGTTGCCATAACTTTACCATCAGAATTTAGTAGTATCTAATGACCAGTTCTTGCCGATAGTTTTCAAATATCGTCTTTGTTTGGAAAAATTTTGAGACCATCATTAATTAGATTGTAATATAATATGCTGAAATTAATTTTTTCAATTTCCATTTAATCGAATTTAGAAAAGATCAGTCGCGAAATCTCATTTTATTTTTATTTAAACCCACAAGCAAGGCCGTGCCAAAATTATTCTTTCGCGTGCCAAAAGTGGCATGCGTACCATAGGTTCGCCATCCCTGGCCTAGTATCTTCCTTCGCTTGAAAAATAGTGTTTTTTTTACAATTATAACTTTTATTTTGATGCATTTTCTGATAGAAATTTTGATGAGTACTTTGCAATTGTTGAATATTTGCTAAATAAATTATGTCCTTTCGACAGTAAACTGCAATTTTTCAGTGTATTTAAAGATAAAACTTTTTTAATCAATATTTTATAACGTTGGAAATTATCTTTTCAATCTATGTGTGCCACATTATTTTCCTTGAAACTGGTTTGCTCTTGAGAAAAAGTCACTACGGAGAGAACTGCTTGTTAAGTTATTTGAATCCCACCACTGTTTTTTTTTTTTTTTATGGTGTATTTTGTTTTTTTGTCCAGCTGTTCAAGCGAATCAATCAACCTACCAAAACAAGTGAAAACGTAAACAAAAAAATCCCAAGCACATGATCATGACGGCCGCAAATTTTTTGTGGGCCAAGTAAGCGAAGACCGGGCGTAAAATTTGCTGCTGATCGGATTTATATCAGATCACGTGATGCTTTTCATGAATGTTTTGGATTTTGCCTGAGTGCATATAAACATGTATTCCTATTACGAAACATTGTTTTGAAAGGTAAGAAGATTTAGTTATTGGTTTCACCTATTTGGAACCATAAAATTATGAAATAATTAAATTATTTCGAAATCCCCTACTTCCTTAGGACCTACTCCATGAGGGATATCTCCCTGCGCCCGGGCACGCCCGATCTGCGTCCCTGAACAAGCTCAAGTGATTAATAAAAATAAAGCAATAGCAAAATAGAAACAAGAATAAATTACCTGAATTTTAATTTTGAAATTACGTACCTTTTACCTAGATCACAAAGGTTTGAAGAAAATGCTTTGTTTGTTGCAGTTTCGATTGCCTTTGCTTTGAAGCTGTATCACGAAGTTTTTTAATATTATTGGTTCACCAGTATCACAGTCTTTCTGCTGCTTCAACCATGCCAAACCCTTTGCAAAACATTCAAAAGATTCAGAATTGCTAATTTGTTCGGTTTTTTTTTTTTCGTTCCACTCCGCAGGTTACGGGAGCTCAAGTTAAATTCAAAGGAACTATAAGAAAGAGGATCAAAAATTTATATGTACTGGTATTTCGGAAAGGACCGCTTACACACAAAGAATATGGTGTGTTTTTTTTGTTTGTTTGGTTGGTTTTTTTTTTGTTTGTTTTTTAATGGATTTTGCACACAGGGAATGTGATAGTAAAAAAATAAAAAGCTTTAAAAATGGATTTCGGTTAAGCGAGAGTTTCGGATAAAAGAGGTTCTACTGTAGATTTAAATTCCAGATTTTTTAACTCTTATTGAAACTTTTTCGGAAAGACATTTTTAGAAAAAACACACAAATATTAATTTCCCTAACTTTTAAAAGTAACTTACAAAATTACAAGAAACTGTCTTGATTACCAGAAATTGTATATACGTGTGGTGTAAGCCTCAACTTTTAATGTTTGCATTATTATTGAAATAATCAATGTTTGGAATGTTACATTTTGTTTACACGTGGCCTGTGTGAAAAGTATACGACTTTTAGGGCAAAAAAAAAAATATATATAAATTATTTAGCAGGATTGAGACCCTAATCCCATTCAAAGTAGTCCCCTTGCGACTACCTCCCACACTTTGGCCACCGCTCCTTAAACTGCCTAAAACACTTCTGGAAGGCTTCTTTTGGAATGGTGTTAAACTCCGCCGTCGCGTTTGGCCTTCCTCATCTGTGCTCTCAAAACGGGGTCCTTTCAACGGCACCTTCAATTTCAGAAAAAATCAGAAGTCGCAAGGAGCCATATCTGGAAAGTAGGGAAGTTGAGGAACGACTGGAATTCCACGTTTTGCCAAGGAAGTCTGAATCAGGTGCGATGAATGAGATAAAGCATTCATGAATCTTACGATGTCTGATGAATCTTATGAATTGTTTCACTTTGAGAATCACCAATCTTTGACAAAATTTGATAAAGTACCTTTGCTCAACTCGTTCTTGAGAGAAATCAAAATCCGACGAATATTTATGACAGCACTTCACTCGGCGGCCAGCAGGCAATGACTGACTCCCTGGAAATCGGGAGGGGGGGGGGGGGGGGAGGTGAATTCAAGCACGCGTTGTCTCCTTCCCATGTGCACAGTGGCCCCGCCTTAGAATTAGCAGCCTTAAGGGTATTCTTCACGCACTTGAAAACACACGCTTCGTAATGTTAATCCTATAGGCAGGTTATTTTCGAATTTCTCGTTTCAATTTGAATATTTTGAAACGATTTTTTTTTTTTTGCATAGGATAGCTGAGCTCAATCTTTAATATGACTCTTTTTTACTTTTTCAATTTTGGCTGCAGATTTTTTTTTTAAAGGGTACTTTCAGTTTTCAAACCGGTTTCAAAACAGAAAGTACCTTTAAAAAAAAAAAAAAAAAAATCTGCAACCAAAATCGAAAAAGTAAAAAAGAGTCATATTAAAAGTTGAGCTCAGCTATACTATGCAAAAAAAAAAAAAAAATCGTTTAAAAATATTCAAATTGAAACGAGAAATTCGAAAATAACCTGCCCATAGGATTAAAATTACGGAGCGTGTGTTTTCAAGTGCGTGAAGAATACCCTTAAGTGCTGTGGTGTGAGCGATAGCAGTAATAAATCAAATCTTCTTTTAAAGCCCATTGTATGAGTAACATTGACTTTTGGATATGTTGCAGGTGTGCAACGGTGTGATACAAAGGGTTATAAACAACGCTTTAGTTTTTAGGTGCGTTCGTAATTATATAAATACGTAGCACCTAGCCGTCGCCTGGTCCGTCCGTCTGTCCGCATATAACAACGCAAAAACTACCCAAACGAATGGTTTGAAATTTAATATACGAGGTAGGGTCAAAAAATTCCCGCAATAGGTCAATTACAAATTATTAAAAAATAAAACAATAATTTTACCTTATTGACCTTCAAAGTACTTTCCGCCTGCATCCACACACTTCTTCCAGCTTTCGTACGACGAAAAATGTAACTTTTTTTTTTCCCCGATTTTCGCAGAACGCATCTCTTCAACTACGTACTAGTGAAATTTTGTTTCGTTTGGAGCCATAGAACTGGCTCTAGAGCCTTCTGAATAGGCGAACTTTAATTATAACAACCCTGTATATAGTATATAAACAAAATAGATCGAATCATTCTTTTGAAACCGATCAAAAGTTGTTACTTTTATTACTTATATTGGTAGCGTGGATCTAGGATTGATTTTTCTGAAACTTATTCAAACATTTAAACTTTTTGAAATCGATTTCATGGTTCACAGAATAAAATGATTGTTTAATAACACTTCGGACATTCTATATCTACAATGCGGTTTAAAGAAGTGTGTGTGTGAAGGGGGGCGGGACATCAATTAAAGGGGGGGAAATGTTCCACTTTTATTGGAAGTAAACTTTTTATATTCTTTTGTTTTAAGCTAGTTCAATAAATGTAAAAGATATATATATATATATATATATATAACCTTGTGAGATCCGCCGTACATTGAAGATGATTCCGTTAGAGAGCTCTTAATAAAAGTGCTTTTCTCTTTTCAGCAAATGGAAACTAAAGAAGGCCCGCGGCATCTGTTTCAGTGATAATAAAACGTACTACAAAAGACAAATATTTATAAAGTAAAAAAAAAAAAGAAACTGCTAAGAAAATAATTTTTTTCTAAAGCTAAAAGAAAGTGAATGTATTTGTCAATTATGCAAGATACCTCTGATTACAGCTTTTTATTTAAAAACAGAAAAAAAAAACTTTTTAAAAAAATTAAGAAAAAGTGGATACAGTAGTACCCCGACTTACGTCCCCTCTACTTACGTCACCCCTCATTTACGTCGTCTGGCATGGAAAAAAAATATTCCTTAACACGCAGAGTGCCACGGTGATTGAACGGAAGCTGAAAAATTTACAATGTTTTAAGTAATTTTTAAGAAAGTATAATCCTGTAATAAATAAAAGGTAAGTAAATTTTCAGTAATTAAAACAATACATATACTTTTAGTTTTATATCATATTTTAGACCGTCAGTCACCGGTAACTGACGTGGCGCTTAACATGTTAATTAAGACGGACTTGGAACTTTTAGGAAGACTTTGGGTACTATGCAATGGCGGATCTAAGGGGGGGGCGAAGGGGCGATCGCCCCCCCCCTTGGGCTAATAAAGGGTTTGGAAAGCGACATTATGCATCCTGACGGGAAATGACTTGGGGCGAAGCTCGACTCCGGCGCGACCCGACCCGGGTCGCGCCAGTTTAAATACACCAGACTCTGCCTGGGTCAGGTCTTCTCTCTCTTAGAGCTGGGCCGTGTCCTGATCTTAAATTTTTTGCAGATTCGGGTCGGGCCAGGCTTCATTTTTTTCTCCAGGTCGAGCCTGACCTAGACTTCGTTTTTCCTAGAGCACTGGCCAAAATTTCCTGGTCGGGGCTTGGCCCGGCATAAAAGTTATACGTTCGATCCGTGCCAGTCCGTATGATAAGCATTATTGGCCCGACCGCGACCCGTGGACTCCTCTAAACTCTTCCCCCCGAGTCCAAGTTGGTCTGGCATCTTACTTATTTGTTATTCGTAAAAATTATATTTATGTTGTACATTTGTTTAGCGAAATCTTTAGATATTTAATTTTATTTGATAAGTTACAGAGATGCATTTTTTTAAAATCTACTTTTTTTCTTTGTTGAGCTTTAAAATTATCATTTTCTTTTATTATCCATTTCTTTCATTCTAAACTGATTTTCTTACTGGATTTTTATTTTAATGTAATTGTCTAAGTCATACTACTTAATGTTACGTACATAATTGTCTAAATAGTTATTAATATTATTGTTTTTCTGTATGCATGAATTTCGAATATAATCTGAAAATAAAATATGAGCATAAGTAAGTGTGCTTTATGAATAATTTTAATTACAAGATGCAGGCAGGGCTGGAGTCGATTTTTTAGCTTTAATATGGGACCGGGCCAATATATTTTTTTCTGTGGGTTGGATCTGGGCTTGGTCCTGGAAACTTCCACCCGGGTAAACATCTAACTGACATATCGAAGCCAGCTTTAATTTTTTTAATGTGTCCTTCAGCCATTATCCCATAGCTACTGAATATACCGGTTGTCCTAAAAAGGACCGACTGATTTTAAAATTCAATAAATTACAAATGGTGACAGCTATTAAAAATTACTTGGAGGAGGGAGATGTCAAGGACAGGGGTGATTCTGTTCCGTATTTTCCGAAAATTTAACCCTCTCGCTGCGTATCCCGCGATTTCCATGACCAACGTAACAGTAGCATAATTTGCACAATCCGCAATTTCCGCGGCAAATCTTTTTTTTATGATCTAATTCTATTAAAAAAAAAAACTCCTTCACAAAAATGTTGGACATATTTTAACTCTAAAATGTATGCAGATTTGAAATGTGCTATGAAATAATTGCGCAATTTTTAAACCTATTTTGATTTTTTTTAAATACGCTGCAAGAGGGTTGAGGATGACGGAAAAATGCGAATTAGGTCAAAGGGCAGCAGAAAAAACGCAAAATTCTAAATGATCGCGGAAAATGCGAATTTTGTCAAAGGATCGCGGAGAAAATGCGATTTTTGTCAAATAGACGCGAAAAACGCGAATTTCGTCAAAGGATCGCGAAAAGAATGCAAATTTTATCAAAGAATAACGAATCTCGTTAAAGGATCGTGGAGAAAACGCGAATTCCTTCAAAGAATCGTGAAAAAAAATGAATTTAGTCAAAGAATCGCTTTAAAAACTCGAATTTTGTCAAATGATCGCTGAAAATACGCAAACTTTGTCGAAAGGTCGAAGGAAAAAAACGTGAATTTTATCAAAGGGCTGCAAAATTACACTAATTTCATCAAAGGGTTGCGGAAGAAACGCAAATTTCGTCAAAGTGTCGAAAAAGTGAGAATTTCATCAGAGTCGTGGAAAAAATATGCTTTAAAAACGCGAATTTCGTCAAAGGATCTTGGAGAAAACGCGAATTCCTTCAAAGGATTGCGGAAAAAATCGAATTTAGTCAAATAATCGTTTTAAAAACACGAATTTCGTCAAAGGATCACTGAAAAAAAAACGCTAATTTTGTCGAAGGGTCGCGGAAAAAAAAGTGAATTTTATCAAAGGGCTTCAAAACTACAGTAATTTCGTCAAAGAGTCGAAGAAGTGCGAATTTCGTCAAAAGATTGCTGAAAAAATGCGAATTTGTCGAAGGGTTGCGAGAAAAAAATCTCGAATTTTATCAAAGGGCTGCAAAATTGCACTAATTTTGTCAAAGGGTTGCAGAAGAAACGCAAATTTCGCCCCAGTAAATTTAGGGTTTGATAGCTAATTAATTCATAATGAGCTGAAAATTTCAGAATTAGCTCTTTATGACAAGTAAAAAAAAAACCTTAAAAGTCTCAGAAGTTCTCATGTGTGCTTCTATCCAAAATGGCCGATCGAAGATGGCCGCTAAGACCTTTTTGCATCGTCCAATGTTTTTTCCCCATTTTTAAGTCATATATCAATATTTTTTTACTTCTGAAAAATTCTGTGACCTCTACTTACATCCTGTTTTAATGTATACATAGGGCCTGACTAAAGCAGGGGCACAAGACCTCAAAAATTAAAAAATAATAATAAAATTACTAAAAAAACTCCCTCTCTGTTGAGGTTTTTTAATGGTCTTGTAAAAGAACCTTAAGGTGTAGGGGTCCCGCAAAGAGATGCCTACCCAGACCTCAGTCGATTAGTCGAGCCCTGTACCTAGTTTTTATCAAAATAAAAGCTACGAATGAGTTGTACATTCATTTATTTGTCGTCAAATTAATAGAATTTCATTGCCCTTAGCCTGTTTTGCCTCGTATTTAAGAAACTAGTGACAAGTCATGTGTATGTTTGTAATCCTATTTGTGAGGATTATTTTTAAAATTTTGTTTTAAAAAATGACAGATATTCCATTTTTCTATATAGAAATGTTTGTCAGAGGACTATGATGGAAAAAAAAAGAAAGAAAGTTGGAACAAGTTTAAATTATTTATTACAAAGCACAAAGATTTAAATCCAAAGTAAAAGTAGAATAAAACATTATAGTAATGCCTGTAATAAATAAGCTAATAATCTTGTGGTAAATAAACTTAAAATTACCAGAATGCCACTCATTCAACGTCGTAACCGTTATCGTCGTCTTCAAATCCATTAATACGACGAACTGAATTTGTGCATGTTTCTCCTAAGCAAGAGGTACAAAACCTAGAACAATGGAGAGCTGCCTTCTTGCGCTGACATCTTTCATCACAGTCCCTTGCAGCAGTTATTTTGCAATCACAAGAGATAAGCTACAGAAGATCTTCGGGCGCTGCGGGAAATGTTGAAGGTAATGTGTTTAATCCGCCTTCTTTCATGAACCATCCCCATTCAGTAGGATCTAGGTTGTTTCCCAGCTACGGTTGAATTTGAAGATAAACCCGAAGTGAATGCTGCGAAGTTGCTGCACTTGTTGGTGGAAGAACGGCCAGGTTAAATTTGGATGAGATATTTATGGTTACTTCTTTATTGTAACAGATATATCGCAGCTGATCTAGGGAGTCAACTTTCTCTCCCCCAAAAAGGTTTTTCATGAATATCTCTCCAATTTCAATTACCTTTTAGGGTTTAAGTTGAGGACTGTTGAATAAGGAAGTAAAAGAAAGCATCTCAGTGTTTTCTTTATCAATTTAAAAGCTGAGGATTTCCCCTTCCTAAAAATTGCTGATGTGGTATCACATCCAGTTGCTGCATGTAGGAAGAGAATGGAATCCATTGGGCCATGTGATTTTTTAATTTTAAATATGTTATAGCATTTTTGTTCGCGAGGTCGTAGAAAGAAGAGTGGTTTTCCTGGGTTACCTCGTGCGATGAGATGGTCAGCAGATCTGTGTCAGTACCAACTACTGTGACTAATCTAAAATTGGTCTTACTTAAATTAATTGCTGTTGTACAGATTAGTGCATCAGCATCAGCATCCGTCTGTAGGGCAGTTATTCCTTCGGCCTGGAAGTAGCCCATGACCATTCGAATAAGCCTAGCCTTGTTCTCGGAGTTACGTAAAAAATCAGCTTGTTTCGTTGTGGCCACCATGTTTTCGTCAAAAGCAATAATTGCAGACATTTTCGACATCAACCTTCTTACCTCTCCATACTTTTAGTTGATAAGGCACAAGTGTACCCATCAAAAACAACTGCTTCACATGGAGAGACGTGTTTCTGGACAAATCTAACATATTTGAGGCATATATCTCTGTAGGTGTCGGACTCATTCCAAACCAATGCATGCAAAAGAAATCCTCCATCTACAATAAATGAGCAAGTTGGTGGAGATTCAACACAAGGCTCAGTTGTTTCAATGATAGCAACTAAAGTTGATTTAACATTCTTTCTCATTGAAACTTCATCAAAGAGGGAGGGAGGTTGAGGAGCCAATTCGTATTTGAGGTAATCTCGTAGATTTTCATTTGACTTGAGTACAGCATCAATCCTGGTAAACAACTGTAGGGGATTGAATATCACAGTTGAATTCCTTATTATCAATGTGTTATTTGTTGCCGATATTGGTATAATTCTCTTTTTCCGTTGAAGTTTAATTTTCCCAAATGAACATCCTATGATTGAAGACAGTAAATTTTCACCAACTTTCTTTGCATTGTCACAGTTTGTTTTATCATCAGCAAACAATCCACTAGCTACATTCGTCAACAAATGTTTAGGACATTGATTATCGAAAGGATTGTGAAACAGTAGCCATTCGGATAGCTTATTCAAATCAGAATCATCTCTTGATTGTCTGGAAGGTCGAAATTCAACGTGTTGTTCTGAGCATATATAAGTTTGTTCACAAAAATCTTCTAATACTTCCGATACTTTCATGTTCATTGGGCAAAAAGCAATCCATCTGGTTAAAGTAGAATCTTTCATTCCTCGGCCATGTGTTAAGCCTCCTGCTACTTTTATGGATTTCATGAGACTCTGCTCTATTATCATGTCTGATGCAACTCCACACTCCATGCCCTGTCTTTTCTGCGAATAGTAAAATAACAATCAACAAATTTTTTAAATACATTGCTTTCCATTTTCTCCACCAATTCTTCCATTTGCTGAATATATAAATGGGCACATTTAGATTAAAAAATGTGGCCTGCTGCATGAAAGTAAGGCATCATGGATTTAATGCTATACAAATGTAATTCCCAGTTCCCAACTCGATCTGCTTGAATATAGAAAAGAATAAGTGCAATCTGTTCCACGTACTGTAACCACAGCTTGCCAGTTCTAGAAAAGTCTCTGCTTTCTGCAGCTGTTTCAATAGAGTTTATCAACTGTTTAATGCAGTTGTTGTCTTGAAGATCTTCAATACGGCATCCATTTGTCACCATAAGTTCATGAATAACATCTCGAATTTTGCTTTTGGTATTGTCATCTAACTCGTGCAGAGAGTGTTGAAGAAGTTCCTCATACAGAGTTACGTATGTGAGAAAATGTGCTCTTAAAGCTCTCAAATAAGCATGTCACAGTGATAATAACTTATGATATAATATATATTAACTTATTCTTACCTGCATTTTTTGTTGAAAAATGCCTGTGTGTGAAAATGTAGATGAAAACTCCAAAAAAAAAAAAAAAAAAAAACGATTTTTATTTTTTTAAATAATTTTAGTTTAAATAAATCGTATTACCGTACATTTATAATTTCTTTATTTTATAAACTTAAGCTCATATTCAAATTAGAATACTTGCTGACTGCATTGGTTTCCTTAGACGCGAAAAATATTCACTTTTGACGTAAATATGCAGAAAAACATCCAACAAGGCGCAATTATTTGGCGACCACAGTTGATCCGCCATTTTGGATGGAAGCCGACATCGAATTTTTTGAGACTTTTCAGGATCCATTCTGTACATACCCAGGAGCTAATCCTGAAAATTTTAGCTCATTATGAATTTCTTAGCTATCGACCGCCTTTTTGGTCTAAATTTACTGGGCTAATAGAAGAAGTGGGAATTTCATCAAAGAGTCGGGGAAAAATACTCTTTAAAAAACAGCACACATACATACATCTATGTTTATTACTTTCTTCTATCTTTACAAGAAGAAAGTATTGGATTCGTGAAAATTTTCGACTTTCGGTTTTCGACGGATTTACACGTTTTAGGGGTCAGAGATTCCGAAAAACATGTTTTTACAAAATGCCTGTCTCTGAGTCTGTGATTCTGTTAGTCTGTGAGCCTGTCTGTCTGTATGTGACACAGATCTTGTGGGCGCTCTATCTCAAAAACTAATGCACGGAATTTAATAAAAATTTATATTCAGTTAGTCCCTGATATAAATTCGTGCTGATTAGTTGTTGATGAAAATCGCTCAACAGGTGGCGCTGCTATGCAACGATTTTCACGATTTGCACAATAGCTCAATCTCTAGAACTAATGCACGGATTTTCATCAGATTCAGGTAGTACTTGACATGAATTGGTGTTTTAAACATTTTGGTGTAAATCACTCAACAGGTGTCGCTGATATGCTGCATTTTTGGTAATTTCTGAAATAGCTCTATCTCAAGAACTAATGCCTGGATTTTCAAAAAAACTTCAGTTTCTGGTATACCTGGATATTAATTAAGGCTGCTTAGTGTTTGGTGTAAATCACTCAACAGGTGGCGCTGCTATGCAGACTTTTTCAGAATTTCCACCATAGCCTCAATAACTAATGCACGAATTTTCATCAAACTTCAGATTCAGGTATACCTTGACATGAATTGACGTTTTAATAGATTTTTGTGTAAATCGCTCAACAGGTGGTGCTGCTATGCAGCATTTTTTGTAATTTCCGCAATAGCTCTATCTCAAGAACTAATGCTTGGATTTTCAACAAACTTCAGATTCAGGTGCCTTGATATGAATTAGTGCTGTTTATGTTTTGGTGCAAATCGCTCAAAAGGTGGCGCTGCTATGCTGCATTTTTCAGAATTTCCACCATAGCTCTATCTCAATAACTAATGCACTAATTTTGATCAAACTTCAGATTCAGGTATACCTTGATATCAATTAGTGTTATTTATGTTTTTGTGTAAATCGCTCAACAGGTGGCGCTGCTATACTACACTTTTCAGAATTTTCGCTATAGCTCTGTCTCAAGAGCTAATGCACGAATTTTCATCCAACTTCAAATTCAGATATACTTTGATATGAATTGGTGCTAAATCGTTGTTATTTCTTGTACTATTTAAATGATTTAATTGACGTGATTTATATAGAAGAAAGTTTTGTGATGGCCACAACATACTAGTTATTATAAGTATAGTTTTTAATCTGAAATAATATACTGAATTAGCTTTTGAAAAAAACAGGTTAACCCCCAGCTTGCAGGAATCTACACTCAGCCTGAAATCGATAAGAATCGAAAACAGCTAACCCGACCTGCCACAAAAATAATTAGTGCCATGAGTGAATCCCCCTCATCTGCTGTAACCTTTTTGAAGATTTGCTTTGAATTTCAGAATTTTTTTTTACTCAGAACTGCCCCTGATCAGGAGTTTTTTTACTGCGATTCTTGATTTTGATTTAAAATAGCAACGATAGATGGCGCTGGAAGCAATAAGTACTAAATCGGTTCTCGTTAGGAGGTAGGTCAGAAATCGGGCCCCAATTTAATTACCATTGTTTGCAGCGACATCTATCGCTGCTATTGTAAAGTAAAATCAAGAATCCCAGTAAAAAATCTCCTGACATCTTACATAACCCTTCCATAAGATTCTTTTAAATTGCTTTCACAACTTGCAAGTTACCGAATTTTAAAATCAGTCAGTCCATTTTAGGACCCACGCTATGTTTTTTAATAAGTTTGAAAGCATTCTTTACTGAATTATAACTGATGTTAGATATAAAGAGACAGGCAGTCTTATACCAAATTAGTATTTTTTACATAATCCTGAAGATTAGTATTCCTAAATATTTATTTGGGCGTGTCCGTTATGGAGCTTTTTCTGTATATATTTTTTATCTTCAAAAATATGTAAGACTTTCTTTTCAAAAATCGACTCAACCCGAATCCTTTTCGCAAGAGTGAAAACCCAATCCGAAACTGACCCAAACCCGAAATAATGTATGTCAATCTGTTCCAAACATAACGCGCTAGGCGCAGCTAAAAAGTAGAAGTCAACCCAACCCGCAGTAGAAAAGCGGAAGTCAACCGGGCCCAAACTCGACCCGCAGTAGAAAAAGTAGAAGTCAACCGGGCCCAAACCCGACCCGCAGCAAAAAAGTAGAAGTTAACCCGACCCCCACAGCAAAAAGTAGGAGTTAACCCGACCAGCAGCAAAAAAGTAGAAGTTAACCCGGCCCGCAGCAAAAAAGTAGAACTTAACCCGACCCACAGCAAAAAATAGAAGTCAACCCAACCAGCAGCAAAAAAAGAAGTCAACCGTACCCAAACCCGACCCACAGCAAAAAATAGAAGTCAACCGGGCCCAAACCCGACCCGCATCAAAAAGTAGAAGTAAAACGACCCGCAGTGAAAATATTAGCCCCCACCTGCGCATCAGATTGGAGTTGCCAAATTTCCAAAATCGCCCCCCCCCTTGAGGACTCTCCAGATCCGCCCTTGGTACTATGAAGGGAATCTTTCCGGCGACAGTCACATTCGTGACAAGCAAATAAGAAAAGTCGCTAGAAAAAGCTTAGAAAACTCATTCCGCTGTTGCAAAGAGCTTTTAAGAGAAAATAAAATATGAAAAAAATTTTGATTCAAACTTCATTGCGAGATCTTTTTACATCCTCAAAGGCTCGAACGGTGCAACTAGAAATGGAGGATATTCCATCTCCGTTTTGATCACGTGGTCAAGGTAAAAACTTCTAGAGTAAAGAAGGGAAGGCTCCGTAGACGTGTAATGTAAATCCCCGCTAGCCAATGAAACAGTTCATGAGGCAAAGCAGTAGTATCTTCCCTTCTTATCAGTTAGAAGTTCCTTGGGTAAATTACCGGTATCACGTGACTTTTTTCAGCCTCGAACCCATATTTGGAACATCCTCCATTAACAACTTATTGGTTTATTCCAACAGTCGAATTCCGGCTTCGTCCGAGTACGAAAATTTGGCGGAACGCCCCTCTTCGTGACGTCACTTTGATGTCATAGGGGCGTAGAAAAGGGAAAACTGTATTCTGGGTCACTTATTTTCGTATTTGGCGAAAGATTAGATACGAAAATTTATTTCGGATGTTTACATTCTTTCGGATGCTATTTTCGCCATCTCAAAGCAGGCGAAACGAGGGTGAAAAGCCCATTTCGGACGCAACTTTTATAATTGTTTACATATGATAGGACATTTTAATAAGTAAGTTTCTAGTATTTTTCAATGTTAGGATTTTTTTATGGCATTTGTGAGGAATATTATAATGTATTTGGTAAAAAATGAGCGTTAACTCCGTTATTTTGATGTGGGGAGGTTTTAATTTTTATTTATTTATTTTAAAATATGTACATTATAAAAAATATTTTTATTTTTAAGAACAAACAGATGTTTGGAAAGGATTTTAAAGTTGTAGAATTTTTTTTAAATGGAGATAAATCGGAAGAATCTGAGATATTTTGATAGCATTGGTACCCTCTGATCAAAATCCAAAAGGGAAGGGGGTGGATTTTTCAACAAATGAATAATTATTATAATAAATAAAAACACTTTGCTTTCAATTATAACTGTTTTATCTATATTTAATTATTTAAAGTCAAATGGGTAAAATAAATTTAATATTTTCTTTTAATCATTGAAAAAAACAAATTTCAAGGATTCGGAGTTGATGCTCTACTACAAATGCAGTTAGTTATACAAAGAGTTTAATTAATAAATATAACAGAGAGTTTAATTTATAAAGAATTGTTATATGCTACATAGTTTTAAACATAATACTTATCCCAAGAAATACATGCTATTAATATCCAACTTTATTTATTTATTTTACTTAAAACCTTAGGTTTTGATGAATGCTTAGCTGAAAATTTGCTGTATGATCTACCTCTTCCCATTAAAGTTGACAAGAATATGAAATAATCTGTACTGAGGTATACATCAAAACGAGATAACTTTTAATATTAATATAATTTTTGAAATTGTTATATTTATGTGTAAGAAAAATATATACTGTTACTTTCTTGTATTTTCGAAAAATGGTGAAGAATAAAATGTTTTTCTAACTTCATTTTATTTATTTATTATTATTGTATAATTATATCTCAACCCTGCATCTATTGCTGTCTTACACAACTTCTGCATTTTTTTTCTTTCAAGTACACATATATTAAACAAATTACAGAAATTTTATAATCTTCTTCAAATTTTATTAAAATATCAATCAATGTGTGAGAATTACTTTTTAATAAATGTGAAAATAAATAAAGTCCATGAAATCATCTTTTCAAAAATATATTAGCAATTTAGTACTATTATTACAAAATTTGGATGGCTTTGTTACTAATTATTTATGCATTTCCAATATCAAAATATCAAGGCAAAAACTGAATAATAAATACATGGTAGAATTTAATTATTAAAGTTTTTTTTAATATAGCATATTTTACAGTAACAATAATCTAAAAGTTAAAATACCAGTGAAAATCTTTTTTACTACAGTTACAAAATCAACTTCATACCTACATGAATAAAATTTTCAGACAAAAAAAAAAAAATCTATGAGTGTTTTATAAGCATCTTTGATTAAAGTTTGTTGCTTGCTGATTAACTTTATTTTTGTGGTTTATATTCTGTGAAAATTGCTTTTTATGAAAATTTTACTACCCTTTTTGAGAGAAAGTTTTAAAAATGTTTATTTATTAAGAACATGAAACTTTTATTCATGTGCTTTATACATTAATGACACACATATAAATATACATAAATTAAATTTTTGATTGCTGTAAAAGTAGAAAGTTTGAACTTTAAAACAGTGTTTAAAAAAATAATAATTCTTCTTGATTTTATAGAAATTGTTTAAGTAATATCAAAAGCAGACAAATGACTTACTTGTATAATAAATTGCATATTAGAACAGACGAGTAAAGTTCAATGAGAGTTTTAAAAAAAGCTATTCATTTTAATTTGTTTACAGTTGAAAATATGCTTTTTACATTAGATTTATAATATTTTTTTTAAAAAAAAGAAGAAGAAGAAGAAAGTATTAAGTTTTTTAAAAGAATGTGTATCACTTTTTTAAAATTTTCAACCACTATTTTAATAAGATGCATGATAAATAAATATTAATTGATGTTCCTGTAAAAATAAAAGAAAAAAAAGAATGTCGGTTATGGTGTGTTGCTATAGTGATTGAAAGCTTTAAAAATTAAACTTGCAGGCATTTTATTTCATGAAGATATATTTTGGGAGATTTAGATTTTTGTTTACTCTTGATTTTTCATAGAATTTTCTAATTTAACATAAAGGCAATAATAATAGTAATAATGGATTTAAAAAAAAATAGAAATAATTTTTATTTTCATCAGGGTTGAAAAAAAACTTTATATATATATATTTTTTAAATAAATATTAAAAATGAAATACATTTCTTTATTATCGTAAAAAAGGGAAGCATTTGAAGTGTATTTATACAAAGAATTAATTTCAAATGCTTCTTTTTTTGAGGGGAGAGGGGGCATATCATTTACATTTATTTTCTCTTTTTTAATGTACTGTTTTTGAAAACATGTAGCAAAATACTTAGTTTACTAGGAAAGGGCATGATATTTTTTATCAACACTTAATCTTATTTAAAAATTGTTTAAACAACTGTTTATATTGCAAGTCTTACCTTAATAACTGTGAATAGTTTTTTTTTTTCTTTAGTCTTTTCTAAGTTACATTATCTCAATATATCAATTACACGACTGATTGAATCTGTACTTGTTTACATTCCTGTTACCCATTTACAATAAACAAATTCTATCCTCAAGCAATGTGATTTAACACCAAGTCACATACAACATGCACATTTCAACTTTATTTATTTTGTGGATAAGTCAGTTTAGCTGTTATAATGAAGAATATATGTTAATTGCTGAAAATAATTGATAAATAATAACTTAGGAAATGTATTAAAATGAAAAGTTAGGATATAAAATAAGGATATGCTCTTATTAATGTACTTAAAAAAATAATAAAAGCATGAACTGCTGTAAAATATTGTATTTTGCTTTTGAAAGGTAATAAATTACACAGTGAAAACAAATAACATTGTAAGCTTTTGCTGATTATCTCTGCATAAAGGTAAACAGCTCTGATATTTAATATAAAGTTGAATTTTTGGGGTGGTTTTATTAAAGCTATTCTTTTTATTTTTACCGGTTGAAAATATCCCTTTTTAATTAGATTTATATGTATAAAGTAAAAATAAGTTGCATTAAAGAGTCTTTGTGCTTTCAGAACTATCAATCACTAACTTAATAAGATGAAAAAGCATTTGTTTATAGAAATCTAACTTGCAATCATTTTATTTCGTGCAAATGTATTCAGTAATTCATTCCTTGATTTTGCACAGAAATCTAAACATAATAATTTATATTTTCGTCACAATGTTCAGCGAAAAAAAAAAAAAAGGCATAACTTTACTCATTTCGCTTGACTTATGAATATAAGCATTATAAATTAAATACATTTCTTTATTACCTGTTTTTAAAATGCAAATTTAACAACAACAATAAAAAAAAGGCTGACTTATGTGAGCCATTTTTACAAAGAGTAGCTTTCAAAAGCTCTTTTTTTTATGTTTATGTGTGTGTGTGTGTGTGTGTGGGGGGGGGGGGGGTTATTTACAAATTTAATCACATTAGAAGAAATACCTTTGATAACAGTAAAAGTTTCAATTTTTTTTAGTTTCTTCTAATGAAATATTTAAGACTCAGAATTGTATTCTGTTGTAACACATTTTACTCACCATGTAAATATTTTGATTCTTTAAATATATTAGACATTCTGATAAATTCATAATTTAAAAAATAGGGTAGTACGGGGTAAATGTGGGTCACTCTCATTCTGGGACAATTATGGGTCACCTAGTTGTTATCACTATGAAATCTACTAACATAAATTCTAAAATAGTGGATAGGCTCTCCGATTAGTCTACTTTATTATGCATAAAAAAGTTTTATTTTAATTTTGCTGCATAATGTGAGTTGAGATGTTTTTGTAACATGCTACAAAATCATCTTTCAAAAAGATTGCCTTCAAAAATTGCACTTTTTACTAAGATCCATGCCACATTAACATAAGTGTTTAGATTTTTTTTATGCTTATTTTAAGTATAGATACTATAAAGTTTTTAAGTACATGCACTTTTTGTTCCTATTTGTTTTCAAATAGACTCTAGATGTATACCCAATTATGTCCCAAATACCTGGTGTAATTATGGGTCACCGGGGCAATTCTGGGTCAGGATGTTTTTTCCATTCTTAATGGCATTTTTTAAATTTTAGGCATGCAATGCAATTGTTAATTTATGATTTAAGGGTTTTCAAATAAAAAAAAAAATAATTTAAAATAAAAAATAAATATACAGTATTGTAAACCTAAAGTTACTTTTGAAGTAGACCAGATAAAATATTTTTATAAACATCTCTTTTTTAAACTTTAATTGTTAACTGTTTGCACATGGTGCTGGATTCATATCTTTATAGTGTGGAGCAGTTAATTAGATACAAAACGTTAAAAAAATATGAACCCCAAAAAGATTCTTGTTGCTTAAAAAAACAAAGTAGTATTGTAAAAAAACCAAAATTATTTTTTCAACTAACGAGTAAAATGCTTTCAAGCATGCATCCTTTAATTTTAACCATATTATGCTATGTAGGGTAACTGTAATTGTTTGAATATTAATTTTTAGGCCTAATTGTTAGAACACAGTGAAACATATGTGCTAGATTCATACTTTTATAATTTACAGCAGTTAATTTGAGGAAAACTATAGACCTAAATAAATCAGTCAAGTATAAATTTTACTCATGTACAAAGTTTTTCGTATGATGACTATCTATCAGTATGATTCACCTTACCAATAACAGAGTCCTTGTACAAAATTTAAACTCATCTTTGTGCCAAGCATTCTTCAAAAGCAGATTGCAACGACGCATTTTTCTAGATTAATATCTTGGATAATAAGTAACAAATATTTTTTAAAATCATTATTAACTATGCTTGGATGATTCTGCATAAATACACACCTCAAGTATCCCTTAGCTCTCTTGCTAAGCACCTGCAAAGTAAAGTTTGTGTCTAACAGAAAAATGTGATTTTTGTAAACATCCCATAAAAATAAATGGCATTTTCATTTATTTTTTATATCTTTTAAAAAATTTTAAGCTTTAATGATGAAAATGTCTACTTTAGAGGCAATTTCTAAAAACTTTCAAACATATTTTATTAAAAAAATATGCATTAATACTTCATAAAGACAGTGACCCATAATTACCTCGTTGCTGGGGTAATTATAGGTCACTTAAAAAATTCAATTGAAAAATAAATAAAAATATTTTGAGTAAACTGAATATTTTATACAAAAGCTACAATACTAAGTCAACTTCATGCTAAATTTGAAAATTTCATCTTTTTTATTTTCCTAGATATTGAAATCTTATTGTTTTCTGACCCATATTTACCCCGTGTCACCCTATATATACGATTCATAACGATTAAAACCTGACGATTCTGTGAGTCATTCATAGTTTCTTATTTTACATATTGGTTTCCTATGTTCATTTCTAAATCATCTTTAGAACTTTATCAATTTCTTCATATATTTGTGATTTCAAATTTATTATACATATGTATATATACATATTTCTTTTTACTCTCTAAGCAGGATTTGTGTTTTTTTTTTTTTTTAAATCAAAATTTAATTTTAAAAGTACGATTTTAAAGAAAAATACCCTTCGCTGAATCATTAAAATTAAATTATTAATTAGAAAAGCTTATTTAAATTTATCTGAAAAAAAAAATAAACTTATTCACCTGGTTAATTTGAAATATTTTAAACATAAAAATTAATTACAGTTACATAGTTAAAATAATAGAGCAATATAAACAGATATTTTAATTTGAAAATGTGAATTCGATTTTACTTTTGAAAACATGAAATAAATAAAACAAATTATCTTGTGTTGTATGAGCACTTCCAGTTATACTAGCTACAATTTAACATATATCCTATATACCTATTACCTTAACTTACCCATTCTCAATTTATGATTTTATTTTAAAATGTTATGTTTGATTTAAATAAAATTAAAAAAGCCTCTTCCACTTTCTAAATTTACAATGCATTTTTGGACATACATAATTATAATATTTATTACAAAATATCTTGATATAGATTTAAAATAACATTTTTTGAAAGGTTAATTTAAATATTTTTTTAAAATCAGTTCATTTAAATTATGATTAAACTCAACTACTCCAGCCACCTAAGTAAAATATAAACATGTAAAACATAAACATTTGAGTATAACTTTAAATAAAATGAATGAATAAAAAATATAAACTTTTTTCCAACAGTATAAAAAAATTCACTTCATCAGTGCTGAGTAAATTGATATAATTCCCCACCCCTGGGTATACACACATTAGTTACTCAATTTCATGTTTAAAATTTTCACATTCTATTTTTTTGTTTAAATTGCAAAAAATATTATTATTAAACAACGCCAAAATTTAAAATTTCCCCTCTAGCGGTAAGATTTTTTAGTCCTAAAGTAAATAATAAAAATGCATATAGCTGGCTTCCTACCTTTAAAGTCTTTATGGCTTTGAAATTTTACCAAGTTGTCCTTGTATAATGGTATAGAAAAATAGTAACTCCTAATGCTGGAGGATACTTTCTTCCTTATCATTTGTAGAAATAACTGAATCATTATTGCCAAAGTATGTGGCTTTTAATCAACACATACATGAGGCAATATGTATTCAGGCAAAAGTTTTGTGTTCTTTTAAATTAAATTCGTCACACTCAGATCCTTAGTATGCAGACACTCTGAAACAGCAGCCTTTTCATTATAACAGGAATTTCATTAAGACTGTAATGTTAAATTATCTTATACGGCAAAAATTGCAAATTTCAAGCACTACTAAACTGTCATTAGTTTTATGTTTACACGTTTTAGGATGACTCTACGATACGATAATGATTACTTCGATTAATAAATGATGTATTTCCATTGGTTATATCGTGATATCAATCATCGTAATCTGTAAAACTGACGTGAATTTGGGAGGAGCTATCACCGCCTTTTCGGACGCTGTATAGCATCCGTAATCACTTTCGAATCAAAGCTGACTTTACAATGGCTTGGAAGCGAAAAAGTCACGTGATCCAGATAGACGGTTGAGCGCGCGCAATCCGACTGTAGTTGCTACTATCTCGCTATGCTGTGTGCTGTAGCTGGCTGTCTCTGTTTGTACATCAGTGTTTAGTTAGATGTGATAAAATTTGAAAATATTTATTTTAAATGCTATTGATATGTGCTCTTAAACCGTTGATCATGGATTACATCGTGTACGGAGAAATTTTTAGCGCAGTAATTGGTTATTTTACTGCCAAAAAGAGCTCATCAGTTTAAGCCTAACTGTTATTGCATTATCGGAGGAAGTAATGTGAGTTCATATATAATTATATTTCTCTTTTTATTTTATATGTATGTTTAAAATGTGATTTTATAAGCACTTATAATTGAAGTGTGATGTATACATATATTTCATTAATACAGTACTGTGGTATCTAGAAAAAGGTGTTCAAAAAAAAAAGTTTAGTATTGTTCTCAGTGTATAATCAGTAAGTGTAACCCTTCTTTATATATTGTGGAGAATAGTACCCATTTTCTAAGATATAATAACAGTGAATCAAAGATTTATATCTTACCCTCCCAACCCCCCCCCCCCCCTCTTTAAAAATTTAAGTACTCTTTTTCAAGTATCTCATTTTTTGAAAATACTCTCTCTTTCCAGCTCTAGGTTGTGAAGTGGTCTTTCTGTGAGAGTAGCGCTCAATTTTTATATAAACAAAAGTATTTATTTTTAAACAGCAAAATTATTCAGTTTAATGTATGTACATTTGTTTAAAACAATGAAAATGATAGTACTCAGTACTGGATATTTAATTGTAGTACACATTTGATTAACTTCATTTTAATTTAGCAATTATAGATTGCTCTGATTACTTTTATAATTTCTTGTATATAACACTTTTCAGATACTGGTATAAATGAAAATATTTATTGAAAAACAACATTTTAATACTGTTATTACCCAAAAATGTACAATTAAAATAACTTTCCAAATCCCAAATGAATTTCAAATATTAACTTAATATGTAGTGCAGTTATTGAAGATGTCATCTTTCTGCGGTCAAGGGATTGAGTCAAGAAGGATATTTTTGGATTTTTATGACAGCTGGGTGCACTTGCGAGGCAGGATCTTTATTACTTTCTTCTATCTTCAATAGAAGAAAGTATTGTAATCGAAATTTTTTTCGACTTCCGGTTTTCGACGGATTTGCATGTTTTAGGGGTCACAGATTCCAAAAAACATGTTTATAGAAAATGTCTGTCTGTCTGTGTGTCCGTCTGTCCGTCCGTCCGTCTGTCCGTCCGTCCGTCTGTCTGTCGCCATTGTACCATCAAAAAGTGTATGAAGTTATGTATAGAATTAAACCAAAATTTTATTATAAGTTTTTGGCTATGGCAAGCAGGTGCTCCCGGAATTTGGAAAAAATTCGCCGGTAGGGGGCGCTGATATAACAATTTTTGTGCGATTTTGAAAATTGTACCATCTAAAAGTGTATGAAGTTACGCATAGAATCGAACCAAATTTTTAGTTTAAGTTTTTGGATATGACAAGCAGGTCCTCCCTGAATTTGGAAAAAATTCGCCGGTAGGGGGCGCTGTAAAAGCGTTTTTTGTGCGATTTTGAATATTGTACCATCGAAAAGTGTATGAAGTTATGCATAGAATTGAACCAAATTTTTATTTTAAGTTTTTGGCTATGGCAAGCAGGTCCTCCCTGAATTTGGAAAAAATTCGCCGGTAGTGGGCGCTGTAATAGCGATTTTTGTGCGATTTTGAATATTGTACCGTCCAAAAGTGTATGAAGTTATGCATAGAATTAAACCAAATTTTTATTTTAAGTTTTTGGCTGTGGCAAGCAGGTCCTCCCTGAATTTGGAAAAATTTCGCCGGTAGGGGGCGCTGTAATAGCGATTTTTGTGCGATTTTGAATATTGTACCGTTTAAAAGTGTATGAAGTTATGCATAGAATTAAACCAAATTTTTATTTTAAGTTTTTGGATATGGCAAGCAGGTCCTCCATGAATTTGCAAAAAATTCGCCGTTAGGGGGCGCTGTAATAGCGATTTTTGTGCGATTTTGAATATTGCACCATCGAAAAGTGTATGAAGTTAAGCATAGAATTGAACCAAAAAAAAAAAAATTAAGTTCTTGGCTATGGCAAGGAGGTCCTCCCTTAATTTGTAAAAAAATCGCTCGTAGAGGGCGCTGTAATAGCGATTTTTGTACAATTTTTGTGCCATTTTGAATATTGTACCGCCGAAAAGTGTATGAAGTTATGCATAGAATTGAACCAAATTTTATGTGTTTATTTTTGGTCATGTCACGAAGGTCCTCCCTGAATTTGGAAAAATTCTGCCGGAAGGGGGCACTATAATTGCGATGTCTGTACCATTTTCATTATTGTACCACCGAAAAGTGTATGAAGTTATCCATATAATTGAACCAAAATTTTTGTGCATGTTTCTGGCTATGGCAAACAAGTCCTCCCTGAACTTGAAAAAATTCCGAAAGAAGGGGGCGCTATAATTCCGATCTCTGTGCCATTTTCATTATTGTACCATCGAACAGCGTATAAAATTATGCATACAATTGAACCAAAATGTTTGTGCTCGTTTTTGGCTTTGGCCAACAGGTTCTCCTTGAATTTGGAAATATTGCGCGGTAAAGGGGCTCCGTGCTAGCGATTTTTGTATACTTTTCTTGATTTTTCGTAGTTCTATTGTGCATCGGCGGGAACTCGCTTCCTGCTATGCCGGCTATTCGCAAACAGCTGATAACGACAGAATAAGGAAAAATTAATAATTTTAACAAATATCATGATATAGATTAACTCGTTTTTAGTCCGTTTAATTGACTTGAGCAGAAATTTAAGATGAAAATCAAAGTTGGTATAGTATTGAACTAATAATATTGAAGTATTAACATGTGTAACTAGGTTTTGAAATATTAAGATGTATAAGGTAGAAGAAAGTTTTGGGATTGGCACATCCAACTAGTTTAATTTTCTGTCTGTGAGTGTACCTTGCTAGTTCCTTTATACTGGATGTTCCCACTTCAAACTTGTCAAAGTACTTGTTTACCAACACAATGTCCACACCACGCTGGCTGATGATCTGGTTTCAATTACAGTTTGTTAATATTAAGTTCATTTGGGGTTTGAAAGTTATTTTACCTATGCACTTTTGGATAACAGTTGTATTAAAAGATTCTTTATTACTTTCTTCTATCTTCAATAGAAGAAAGTATTGTAATCGAAATTTTTTTCGACTTCCGGTTTTCGACGGATTTACATGTTTTAGGGGTCAGAGATTCCAAAAAACATGTTTATAGAAAATGTCTGTCTGTCTGTGTGTCCGTCTGTGTGTCCGTCTGTCCGTCCGTCCGTCTGTCCGTCCGTCCGTCTGTCTGTCGCCATTGTACCATCAAAAAGTATATGAAGTTATGTATAGAATTAAACCAAAATTTTATTATAAGTTTTTGGCTATGGCAAGCAGGTCCTCCCGGAATTTGGAAAAAATTCGCCGGTAGGGGGCGCTGATATAACAATTTTTGTGCGATTTTGAATATTGTACCATCCAAAAGTGTATGGAGTTATGCATAGAATTGAACCAAATTTTTATTTTAAGTTTTTGGATATGACAAGCAGGTCCTCCCTGAATTTGGAAAAAATTCGCCGGTAGGGGGCGCTGTAAATGCGTTTTTTGTTCGATTTTGAATATTGTACCATCGAAAAGTGTATGAAGTTATGCATAGAATTGAACCAAATTTTTAGTTTAAGTTTTTGGCTATGGCAAGCAGGTCCTCCCTGAATTTGGAAAAAATTCGCCGGTAGGGGGCGCTGTAATAGCGATTTTTGTGCGATTTTGAATATTGTACCGTCCAAAAGTGTATGAAGTTATGCATAGAATTAAACCAAATTTTCATTTTAAGTTTTTGGCTATGGCAAGCAGGTCCTCCCTGAATTTGGAAAAAATTCGCCGGTAGGGGCGCTGTAATAGCGATTTTTGTGCGATTTTGAATATTGTACCGTCCAAAATTGTATGAAGTTATGCATAGAATTAAACCAAATTTTTATTTTAAGTTTTTGGATATGGCAAGCAGGTCCTCCATGAATTTGCAAAAAATTCGCCGTTAGGGGGCGCTGTAATAGCGATTTTTGTGCGATTTTGAATATTGCACCATCGAAAAGTGTATGAAGTTATGCATAGAATTAAACCAAAAAAAAAAATTAAGTTCTTGGCTATGACAAGGAGGTCCTCCCTTAATTTGTAAAAAAATCGCTCGTAGAGGGCGCTATAATAGCGATTTTTGTACAATTTTTGTGCCATTTTGAATATTGTACCGCCGAAAAGTGTATGAAGTTATGCATAGAATTGAACCAAATTTTATGTGTTTATTTTTGGTCATGTCACGAAGGTCCTCCCTGAATTTGGAAAAATTCTGCCGGAAGGGGGCACTATAATTGCGATGTCTGTACCATTTTCATTATTGTACCATCGAAAAGTGTATGAAGTTATCCATATAATTGAACCAAATTTTTTGTGCATGTTTCTGGCTATGGCAAACAAGTCCTCCCTGAACTTGAAAAAATTCCGAAAGAAGGGGGCGCTATAATTCCGATCTCTGTGCCATTTTCATTATTGTACCATCGAACAGCGTATAAAATTATGCATACAATTGAACCAAAATGTTTGTGCTTGTTTTTGGCTTTGGCCAAGAGGTTCTCCTTGAATTTGGAAATATTGCGCGGTAAAGGGGCTCCGTGCTAGCGATTTTTGTATACTTTTCTTGATTTTTCGCAGTTCTATTGTGCATCGGCGGCTCATGCAGCGGCTCATGCAGCGGCGGGAACTCGCTTCCTGCTATGCCGGCTTTTCGCAAACAGCTGATAACGACAGAATAAGGAAAAATTAATAATTTTAACAAATATTATGATATAGATTAACTCGTTTTTAGTCCGTTTAATTGACTTGAGCAGAAATTTAAGATGAAAATCAAAGTTGGTGTAGTATTGAACTAATAATATTGAAGTATTAACATGTGTAACTAGGTTTTGAAATATTAAGATGTATAAGATAGAAGAAAGTTTTGGGATTGGCACATCCAACTAGTTTTTATTTAGTGTAGGGGAGAGTGGGGATACTTGAGCCATCCCTATTTTCTCTACTGTAGGTTAATTTTTCTTTCTAAAATTAGCAACATGATAATATTCTTATAGTTCTGCACATTAAAAAAAAAAAAAATCGCATATCTTGGAACCATTTTGAAAGTATATAGTGATTAATAGCTGCTTTTTCCCTATCTGAAGTAAATATTTAGGTGAGTGTTTTTTATATTTTTTTGTAATCAAAGTTTTGTTTTAAGCTGCAACAATATAGATAGATTTAATAAGTGAATTTTGAATCTAAAATAATTCAAATAGATGCATTCATTACTTAGTAAAAGTCTGATAAACAAAAATGGTAGTAATGGGGATACTGAGATTGAGGATACATGAGCCATGCTCAACCATCCCTACTAGGAAATTAGAGATATGGATGAAACAAAAAAATGTCTTTTTCATGTTCACAGATAGATTTTAATTTTAATTTTTTAATTTTTTTTCTGGGTAAAATGAGGAAGAACTCTTTTTATTTATTTTTTTCATTAAGGAATTAATTTGAAAACATACGTTTAAAAATGCATATTTTGTTAATGAAAATATCCTTTTTTTTTTCATTTTGACTAACAAAATAGTCTGTCTAGATAAATGTAGGCATAGTTTTCAATTTAACTTTTTGACTAATATTAAAATCACTTTTTAAAACTGATTTTACTGGTCATAATCTCTAATATTTTAACTAGTTAGGCCCAAAATATTAAAATATCTATTTTGTTAATGTAATATTTTAAGATTAAATATTGTATACTGAAATTGTAACCACTATTACTGTAACTTTTTTAAAAACTTAACCACCAACTGACGATGTTGCTATCATCAATGAAACCCAAGTTGAAATGATCCTTCGACCACCAATTATCACCACAACAAATGATCGTGTTACTCGTTTTGTTTTCACAACTGGTTTCGAAGGACTTGGTGCATCTTGATTTATCACTATATAAAACATTTATAAAATAATAAAAAGAAAAATATTATTTTTGTAGGTATTTTTTAGTATTGGCTCAAGTATCCCTTCACAATGGCTCGCGTATCCCCCTCATGGGGATACTTGAGCCACAATGTAAAAGAAAACGTAAAAATTTATTAAACAAAGAAAAATAGTTCAAAATTAACAGAAAATGGAAAAGAAAAATTATCAAATTTTCAACTACAATATTTTATTTTGTTCTAAGTATAAAAAATTTAAAAAAGTTGCTCAAGTATCTCTATCTTCCCCTATTTTTATTACAAATGCAATAAGAATTCTAAAATTTGTAGCAACTAAATTAAAATGAAGTGATTCATATGAGTTAAATATTTTCAATGTTTAATAAAGAAACAAAGCACACGTTGTGAATACCATAAGCCAACGAAAATTTCACTTTTATGAAGTATGCGAAAATATTCTTGTTTACAAATAAATTTTCTTGTAAATACTGGTGTCATTCAACTATTTCAACATTTTATGAATACAAATACCTTGCCCCTGAAAGGGTTAAGTTATGTATTGTTATTATTAGGTATCCTACTTTTTTTTTTTTAATCTAGGTATGCTTTAGAAAAAGAATTGCTTCTTTGGCAAGTTTTACTCAATAACACAATATCTAAATGAAATATTTTAAATATTTTCCACTTAAACATTACCGGTTAATAATTAAATACTTCAATATTTATTGATAACACAATTCTAATCCATTTTTTTATGTGCATATAAAAATATATTGAAATATGTTCAATATTTTTCCATATGATATTTCACGTTTGTTATTTTTAATTGGAAGATTTATTGAATTTTATAAATATTTTTAAAATCAAAGTAAATTTATAAAGCATGGAAAATTCATTTAAATATTGACAAAGTTTTAATTTTTTACTTCTAAATATATACTTAAAAACATATTAGCTGAAATACCAACTTTCAGTTAATATTTTCATGTAAAAGAAATTAATTTTTTTCTATAAACTGTTTCAATTCATAGATTAATAGCTCCCAGTTTAAAACATATTTAGTTTATTTTTACAATCATTATCAAGATTCAAGAGTCCACATTTTATTAACCCCCTTCTTCAAACAACTATAGCTAAAAATAGTCAGAACTCTTTTTAATAATTTTAAATAAAAAAAAGACTTGTTTGTTTTTATCTGCTAATTTTCATGTTAAAAAATATTTAAGTAATTCTTTATTGCTTTTCATGTTTTGAAATGAAATGTATTTTCATAATGAATTACTTTTCACGACATAATTGATAGTTACAAGTTGTTTATATATTTATAAGAAACGCATGAAATCAATCGGATTTGGGGTTTGAAAGTTATTTTACCTATGCACTTTTGGATAACAGTTGTATTAAAAGATTCTTTATTACTTTCTTCTATCTTCAATAGAAGAAAGTATTGTAATCGAAATTTTTTTCGACTTCCGGTTTTCGACGGATTTACATGTTTTAGGGGTCAGAGATTCCAAAAAACATGTTTATAGAAAATGTCTGTCTGTCTGTGTGTCCGTCTGTCCGTCCGTCCGTCTGTCTGTCGCCATTGTACCATCAAAAAGTATATGAAGTTATGTATAGAATTAAACCAAAATTTTATTATAAGTTTTTGGCTATGGCAAGCAGGTCCTCCCGGAATTTGGAAAAAATTCGCCGGTAGGGGGCGCTGATATAACAATTTTTGTGCGATTTTGAATATTGTACCATCCAAAAGTGTATGGAGTTATGCATAGAATTGAACCAAATTTTTATTTTAAGTTTTTGGATATGACAAGCAGGTCCTCCCTGAATTTGGAAAAAATTCGCCGGTAGGGGGCGCTGTAAATGCGTTTTTTGTTCGATTTTGAATATTGTACCATCGAAAAGTGTATGAAGTTATGCATAGAATTGAACCAAATTTTTAGTTTAAGTTTTTGGCTATGGCAAGCAGGTCCTCCCTGAATTTGGAAAAAATTCGCCGGTAGGGGGCGCTGTAATAGCGATTTTTGTGCGATTTTGAATATTGTACCGTCCAAAAGTGTATGAAGTTATGCATAGAATTAAACCAAATTTTCATTTTAAGTTTTTGGCTATGGCAAGCAGGTCCTCCCTGAATTTGGAAAAAATTCGCCGGTAGGGGCGCTGTAATAGCGATTTTTGTGCGATTTTGAATATTGTACCGTCCAAAATTGTATGAAGTTATGCATAGAATTAAACCAAATTTTTATTTTAAGTTTTTGGATATGGCAAGCAGGTCCTCCATGAATTTGCAAAAAATTCGCCGTTAGGGGGCGCTGTAATAGCGATTTTTGTGCGATTTTGAATATTGCACCATCGAAAAGTGTATGAAGTTATGCATAGAATTAAACCAAAAAAAAAATTTAAGTTCTTGGCTATGACAAGGAGGTCCTCCCTTAATTTGTAAAAAAATCGCTCGTAGAGGGCGCTATAATAGCGATTTTTGTACAATTTTTGTGCCATTTTGAATATTGTACCGCCGAAAAGTGTATGAAGTTATGCATAGAATTGAACCAAATTTTATGTGTTTATTTTTGGTCATGTCACGAAGGTCCTCCCTGAATTTGGAAAAATTCTGCCGGAAGGGGGCACTATAATTGCGATGTCTGTACCATTTTCATTATTGTACCATCGAAAAGTGTATGAAGTTATCCATATAATTGAACCAAATTTTTTGTGCATGTTTCTGGCTATGGCAAACAAGTCCTCCCTGAACTTGAAAAAATTCCGAAAGAAGGGGGCGCTATAATTCCGATCTCTGTGCCATTTTCATTATTGTACCATCGAACAGCGTATAAAATTATGCATACAATTGAACCAAAATGTTTGTGCTTGTTTTTGGCTTTGGCCAAGAGGTTCTCCTTGAATTTGGAAATATTGCGCGGTAAAGGGGCTCCGTGCTAGCGATTTTTGTATACTTTTCTTGATTTTTCGCAGTTCTATTGTGCATCGGCGGCTCATGCAGCGGCTCATGCAGCGGCGGGAACTCGCTTCCTGCTATGCCGGCTTTTCGCAAACAGCTGATAACGACAGAATAAGGAAAAATTAATAATTTTAACAAATATTATGATATAGATTAACTCGTTTTTAGTCCGTTTAATTGACTTGAGCAGAAATTTAAGATGAAAATCAAAGTTGGTGTAGTATTGAACTAATAATATTGAAGTATTAACATGTGTAACTAGGTTTTGAAATATTAAGATGTATAAGATAGAAGAAAGTTTTGGGATTGGCACATCCAACTAGTTTTTATTTAGTGTAGGGGAGAGTGGGGATACTTGAGCCATCCCTATTTTCTCTACTGTAGGTTAATTTTTCTTTCTAAAATTAGCAACATGATAATATTCTTATAGTTCTGCACATTAAAAAAAAAAAAAATCGCATATCTTGGAACCATTTTGAAAGTATATAGTGATTAATAGCTGCTTTTTCCCTATCTGAAGTAAATATTTAGGTGAGTGTTTTTTATATTTTTTTGTAATCAAAGTTTTGTTTTAAGCTGCAACAATATAGATAGATTTAATAAGTGAATTTTGAATCTAAAATAATTCAAATAGATGCATTCATTACTTAGTAAAAGTCTGATAAACAAAAATGGTAGTAATGGGGATACTGAGATTGAGGATACATGAGCCATGCTCAACCATCCCTACTAGGAAATTAGAGATATGGATGAAACAAAAAAATGTCTTTTTCATGTTCACAGATAGATTTTAATTTTAATTTTTTAATTTTTTTTCTGGGTAAAATGAGGAAGAACTCTTTTTATTTATTTTTTTCATTAAGGAATTAATTTGAAAACATACGTTTAAAAATGCATATTTTGTTAATGAAAATATCCTTTTTTTTTCATTTTGACTAACAAAATAGTCTGTCTAGATAAATGTAGGCATAGTTTTCAATTTAACTTTTTGACTAATATTAAAATCACTTTTTAAAACTGATTTTACTGGTCATAATCTCTAATATTTTAACTAGTTAGGCCCAAAATATTAAAATATCTATTTTGTTAATGTAATATTTTAAGATTAAATATTGTATACTGAAATTGTAACCACTATTACTGTAACTTTTTTAAAAACTTAACCACCAACTGACGATGTTGCTATCATCAATGAAACCCAAGTTGAAATGATCCTTCGACCACCAATTATCACCACAACAAATGATCGTGTTACTCGTTTTGTTTTCACAACTGGTTTCGAAGGACTTGGTGCATCTTGATTTATCACTATATAAAACATTTATAAAATAATAAAAAGAAAAATATTATTTTTGTAGGTATTTTTTAGTATTGGCTCAAGTATCCCTTCACAATGGCTCGCGTATCCCCCTCATGGGGATACTTGAGCCACAATGTAAAAGAAAACGTAAAAATTTATTAAACAAAGAAAAATAGTTCAAAATTAACAGAAAATGGAAAAGAAAAATTATCAAATTTTCAACTACAATATTTTATTTTGTTCTAAGTATAAAAAATTTAAAAAAGTTGCTCAAGTATCTCTATCTTCCCCTATTTTTATTACAAATGCAATAAGAATTCTAAAATTTGTAGCAACTAAATTAAAATGAAGTGATTCATATGAGTTAAATATTTTCAATGTTTAATAAAGAAACAAAGCACACGTTGTGAATACCATAAGCCAACGAAAATTTCACTTTTATGAAGTATGCGAAAATATTCTTGTTTACAAATAAATTTTCTTGTAAATACTGGTGTCATTCAACTATTTCAACATTTTATGAATACAAATACCTTGCCCCTGAAAGGGTTAAGTTATGTATTGTTATTATTAGGTATCCTACTTTTTTTTTTTTAATCTAGGTATGCTTTAGAAAAAGAATTGCTTCTTTGGCAAGTTTTACTCAATAACACAATATCTAAATGAAATATTTTAAATATTTTCCACTTAAACATTACCGGTTAATAATTAAATACTTCAATATTTATTGATAACACAATTCTAATCCATTTTTTTATGTGCATATAAAAATATATTGAAATATGTTCAATATTTTTCCATATGATATTTCACGTTTGTTATTTTTAATTGGAAGATTTATTGAATTTTATAAATATTTTTAAAATCAAAGTAAATTTATAAAGCATGGAAAATTCATTTAAATATTGACAAAGTTTTAATTTTTTACTTCTAAATATATACTTAAAAACATATTAGCTGAAATACCAACTTTCAGTTAATATTTTCATGTAAAAGAAATTAATTTTTTTCTATAAACTGTTTCAATTCATAGATTAATAGCTCCCAGTTTAAAACATATTTAGTTTATTTTTACAATCATTATCAAGATTCAAGAGTCCACATTTTATTAACCCCCTTCTTCAAACAACTATAGCTAAAAATAGTCAGAACTCTTTTTAATAATTTTAAATAAAAAAAAGACTTGTTTGTTTTTATCTGCTAATTTTCATGTTAAAAAATATTTAAGTAATTCTTTATTGCTTTTCATGTTTTGAAATGAAATGTATTTTCATAATGAATTACTTTTCACGACATAATTGATAGTTACAAGTTGTTTATATATTTATAAGAAAAAAAAAATATTTATGGATTTTCACTGCGAGAAAGTATTCTTATTTTTCTTCCTTGCCACCACCCCCTCACCTCATTTCCAAAGTTTGTAGGGACAAGAGTGGATGTTGCAAATGAGACAAAATGTCCAACCCTATCTAAGGCTGTTTAAACATTTTTTTTATATTGAGTATTATGATATAAAATTGAAATTAAGAGGATTTTAGATAATTAAATTATTTAAATAATTCAGATCATTTAAATAATGTTTTATGAATACTCAAAATTTACTATTGTTCAAATATTGAAAACATATTGTAATTTCAAAATGTATAAGGTGTATTACTATTTTCTGAAAGATATATTTCAAAATAATATTTATTATATATGTCATAGGCTGATTGAGAAATTCAACTTTTGCAAAGAGCCTAGTTTGCGAAGAAACATGCTAATTGTGGATGGGAAATCATACTGATAACACTGGTCGGCAACAAAATCCTCTGTAAAAATAATAGTTGATTCTTATTAGATTTCATTCTGGTAAATAAAAATATAGTAACGAAACTACTGTATCACAAACCATTTTTTTTGGTAGGAGGGTTTGCTTTTAAAATTAAGGTATTTTATATCTTGCTAAAATATAAGTGGAAATTTTGTAAATCTTAAAATGTAGATAATAATATGTAAATTATCTGTAAATAAATGTATAAATATGATTACCCAAGTTACAGCGGCATAAGGAATGAAAATATATTAGTGGATAGCAAATAGTAAATTCAGACACGAAAGGGGGGGGGGGGGACATAAAAAGAAAAATACACTATACAATACAAGTATCAACAAATTAAATTTCCATGCTATATTTTATCAATTTCATATCTAAGACAGTGAAAACACTTCTTCCATGATTTCAATGATACCTGACTTCATGTTAGAAGAAACAGCAATTCTATGTTAGGTAAATAGTACAAATATTTATTTTGTTAAAAATACTCTATTGATCATATTATTGAATCAATACCTCTGTCAATAAACATATGGGAACTGTAATTTGCAGGTCTAAGCAACAAAACATAAAACAAACTTCTGAATTCTTTAGGAGAAGTAACTCTCCACTGAAAAATCTATTTGGTTTAAATAAAACAACCCTGGATAGACATTTTTGCTTTTGTGCAACCAAGTTCTGAAAAGTTTTTTCTTTTCTTTCCTTTGTGGCTGATTTGTGATGACATGTTTTTTGAAATACCAGATTCCTTAGAGGAGAAACTGCCCCCCTCCCCAACTGTAACTTCTCCCAAATGGAACTTTTTTTTTTAAGGGGGGGGGGGGGGAGTCAATTGCCTCTCCCTAAATTAAAAAAAATAATAATGAACTTTTTTTTTTTCCTCTGGCGATTTAAAAAGAAAAATTAAAACTTATTATTTCTGAGTGATTTAAAACTGTTAAACATTAACAGAAAATATAATTAAGAAGTTTTCGTCGAAAAGAAGTGGCTGCCCCCCCCCCCCCCCCCGTGGAAGTTTAATTATGTTTATGAAAGTTTTTGTATTGTAATAAATATCGCATCCGGCGCCGAGCTAATTTTCAACGCAAGCAATGCTTCGACCATCGACTTCTTCGTCTATCTGGGTCACGTGACCTTCTAGTTTCGATTTCGCTTCCGGGCCATAGTAACGTCGGCTATGCTTTCGAATGTACGAAAATCTGATCCCAGAATAGCACTTTTCGCCAGATACGAATTAGGATACGATACGAAAGAGTGTTTTCACGTGACGTCGTAACGAACGTTCGAATTCCTCTCGCACCCTGCGGGAATCGGACTCCAAATGGAGGATATTCCATTTACGTTTTGATCAGGTGGTCAAGGTAAAAACTTCTAGCGTAAAGAAGGGAAGGCTCCGTAAACGTGTAATATAAATCCAATCTAGCCAATGAAACAGTTTATGAGGCAAAGCAGTAGTATATTCTTATCAGTTATAAGTTCTTTGCGTAAATTACCGGTATTACGTGACTTTTTTCAACCTCGAACCCAGATTTGGAATATCCTCCATTCTTATTTTAGAAACGCATTTTTTGGCTAATGTTAAATTTATGTAACAATACAATAAAACATGTATGTTCCAATACCTAAATTCAATACAATATGTTCATTAGATTTTGGAGAATTTTTATTATTTATCCTTTTTTGCTCATCTGAATGTACCTCGACTTACGTCGCTTGTCCTGGAACGAATTGCTGACGTAAGTCGAGATATTACTGTATTTTAATAGCTTATTTTATGCTAAATTTCAATTGTTATTAATTTTAATTTTCTACTGTTTGTAACCCTAGCACTCCATACCAGTGCTTTGAAGTTGGTGCTAACCTATCTTAAGTTTAGTAAAATTGTGAATCCATTGTCCTATTACCATGAATAAAGTGATGATGGAAAATATGATAAAAAACTGAAAAAAATGCTCTATTTCTTCGGCAAATTTTTTATTTAATCATTATCGACTGTGAATGTTTGGCACCAACTTCAAAAAGTAATAGATTACTTTTTATATGTATATATTTGTAAATTAAATCATAAACATGCAAATTAATCTCTTGTAAAAAATATTCTCTAGAAAATCCATTTTTTGGTGGACATTAAATTCTTCATATTAAATTTAACGTTTTTATGCCGATACATGATATCCGACGTGTGGTTATTGGATAACGTTTCGTCATTAGAGAATTTTAAAGAATTATTTAATTCTTTTTAGTCGCTTCTTTTTTAAGTCGCTTAATATTTTTTTGAAAAGAATATTTTATTTCCTACTTTGTAGTTATTCATACCGTAATACGTAATTATCATAATTACAAAAAGCTATGGGATAGCGCCTAGAATATATAGTATGGAAATTGGCTATCCCTGTAATTATAGCGCCTCGAATACATAGTGTCGAAATCGGCTATCCCTGTAATACTTAAAAAAGCACTAAAATATTGTATCCCTTAAATGTGCAATGATACTGCTGCAATATGCAGATCGCAGGAACATCTGCAGGATATTTTCTACAACTGCAAGAAATTGCTAGTCTATACAATGTAATACTAGTAATACGAAAATCGCGCAGATGTCGCTGCAATCGACACTTGAAATTTTAGCAGTATCGTCGCACATTTAAGGATACAAATTTTTAGCACCGTTTGGATAGCATATTTCCACACTAGGTATTTTAGGCGCTGTACTGTAATACTTAAAAAAGTGTTAAAATATTGTATCCCTTAAATGTGCAACGATGCTGCTGAAATATACAGATCGCAGCGACATCTGCAGGATATTTTCTACGACTGCAAGATACTGCTAGTCTATACAATGTAATACAAAAATCCCGCAGATGTCGCTGCGATCGACACTAGGGATTTTAGCAGTATCGTCGCACATTTAAGGGATACCAATTTTCAGCGTTGTTTGGATAGCACATTTCCACACTAGGTATTCTAGATAGAGTTGCAAAGGGTGAAAAAAACCGGGTTTATTCCCGGGAATAATCCGGGTTTTTTGGGAAGGAAATTTTTTAAATTTCCGGGAGTTTTCAGAAAGTTTTAAGCATGAAGATTTTTTAATTTATTATTTTTAATGATTTCAATTTTTGACAATGTAAACAAAACTAATAACATAAAATATTTTTAAAAAAGCACGGTTTACATGAAAACTAACGAAATATAGGCTTAAACGGCAGAAATATTAAGTAAGAGAAATTAAAAAAATTGTTGTTTTAATCGTCAATAAGTAAAAAGTGAAAGAGGCAAATGAGAGATTCATCTTCCCATCAACGAATGTAAACAAAAAAAAAAAAAAAAAAAAACGAACAAAATTAAAAGAAATTAATGCAAAAATACAAAGCAACTCGTTAGAAAATTAATATAAAGTATGCCTGAAAACGAGATATGCGATCCAACAGAAACTGGAAAAAAATCATTTTTTAAAGAAACATTCAAATCCTCACCTATTTACAGCTGCCATTGTTGTAAAGCTAATAAATTATTAAGAGTCAGACTGTAAAATCATAAGTTTTGTGAATTCATAAAGTAAAATCTATCTTTTTGGAACATTCTTCCCTGAAATATCTTTAAAATAAAAATTTCAAATTGGAAAATAGCTGGTTTTGTTTATCTTCAAAACTCCTTCAAAATTTCCAATATTCCCCGAAATTCCGGCTTTATTCCCACCCCTCCAAAACTGCCGGTTTTTTGCAACTCTAATTCTAGACGCTGTAGCTATGGACTTATCAGGTTTGAAAATGTGGCGCAGAATGGAGGATATTCCATCTCCGTTTTGATCACGTGGTCAAGGTAAAAACTTCTAGCGTAAAGAAAGGAAGGCTCCGTAGACGTGTAATGTAAATCCCTGCTAGCCAATGAAACAGTTCATGAGGCCAAGCAGTAATATCTTTCCTTCTTATCAGTTAGAAGTTCCTTGGGTAAATTACCGGTATCACGTGACTTTTTTCAGCCTCGAACCCATATTTGGAATATCCTCCATTCTACATTAATCTTTTCCGATAACCCCCATCAATGGATTTTATTCCAAATATGGGTTCGAGGCTGAAAAAAGTCATGTGATACCGGTAATTTACCCAAAGAACTTCTAACTGATAAGAAGGGAGGCAACTACTGCTTTCCGCATGAACTGATTCACTGGCTGGCGAGGGTTTTTCATTACGTCTACGGAGTCTTCCCTTCTTTACGCTAGAAATTTTTACCTTGACCACGTGATCAAAACGTAGATGGAATATCCTCCATTGTTTCCTCATCTAAGGTGTCTCCATATGAGAGTGATGGCATACAATGCTCAGACTCTGTTTATTATACATACGTGTTTATCTAAATTATGACAAAACTAGGCATTTTCTATTCCAGAACTTGGCGATACTCGCTTGGACAAGTTTGATTGTACGAGTGGCGGACATTTAACAAGCATTAGTTTGGCAATAATGGCAAGTTCTTCAAGATTCATGGAGATAGCTTTTGTCCAGAATCTGTCAATCAATAATTTTTTTTTTCATATGTCACCATTCTCATACCGATACGCCCCATCCACAGGCAGTAAAGACATCAGAAATGAGCGGCAATGATTAGGTGTTTAGCCCAAATTTGATAACCGAAGACAGTGCTGCTACACTTACCGCGTATCCCAAAAATGACTGATGGATTTTAAAATTCAATAACTTGCAAAAGGTGACAGATATTTAAAAAATTCTTGCAGGAGAGTTATGTATGATGTCGGGAGTTTTCTTACTGTGATTCTTGATTTTAGTTCGAATTTCAAACAATAGATGGCGCTGCGAGAAATAGGTGCTAATTCCAGACCCGATTTTTGGTATTTCGAGATCCAGTCAAAACATTTTAATCTCCTTTTTTCGCATGGGAGAAGAGAGAGGTCAAAAGATCAAGCCTAGATTTTGCGCCTTTTGCTTGCAGCACCATCTATCACTTCTATTTGTAACTAAAACTGGGAAATGTAGCATAAAAACTCCTGACATCTTACACAATCCTCCTGCAAATTTTTTTTAAATATCTGTCACCGTTTGCAAGTTATTTAATTTTAAAATCCACCAATCATTTTTCGGACACCCGGTAAGACATTTATGTGTTCTGTATATGGAGGCACTTTGCTGAACTCTGATGTTATAAGGTCACTTTGCTGCTGGATTGTAAGCTTTTTGATAACCACTTCCGATGCCGGTTAGCATCTATTTAGATATTTGGGTTTTTCTGAATGTGGTATCTTTTCTAGACAAGATCTCGCACTTCGGAAAGTTACCGCATCCAGTAAACTTTAAGATCCACATCGATGCCTATGACATCGGAAAGCTGACAATCCATCAACAAAGTTACACATCAGAGCGCGGTAATGTACTTTGAGAGATGCTTTTGTTCAAACTATAGCAAACCTAGGCATTTTCTATTCCATAACCATGGCGTCTAGAAGATAGTGTAAAAATCAGTTAACCAAAGTGTTAAAAAATTGTAGAATGATGCAAAACGGAAAATGGCGATCGCAGTGACACATGGTAGTTGAACCATAAATATCCCATAAGGATTCAATTGAGATAGCGTTTCGGCCTGTTTAGAACTAGCAGATGTCGCTGCGATTGATATTTGTCTTTCAGTATCGTTAGACATTTATGGGATACAATTTTTTTAGCATTTTATAAAGCATTACTGTAATAGTATGTTTCCACACTATATCATCTAGATGACGTATAACTTTGCGATAGCCATCTGAACGAATTCGTTTATACGAGTAAGAGAAGTTAACAAGATTGGTGGTAATGGCTGGTTCACCTAGATGCTTGGCGATTCGCTTTAGTCCAGAATCATCTCATCCAATCAAATATAATATTCCATGTGTCGTCTCTGTCATATCAAAGAACCCTACTCCCCCCCCCCTCCCCCCCCCCAAAAAAAAAATCTGAAGTCATTCTAACAACCGAATTTGGATCTAAAAACAATGGCAGGGATCCAGATACATTTTTCACTGTTAGCGAAACAAGATTGACCAATCGAAAACCTGCATATTTGCAAACAATGAAAAGTTCGCAAAAATGCAGGCTTCTGATTAATCAATCTCATTTCACTAACAGTTAAAAATCTATCCCGATCACGGCCATTGTCTCTACACATAGCTATAGCGACTAGAATACACAGTGTGGAAATCGGCTATCCCTGTAATACTTAAAAAAACGCTAAAATATTGTATCTCTTAAATGTGCAATGATGCTGCTGCAATATGCAGATCGCAGCGACATCTGCAGGATATTTTCTACAACTGCAAAAAATTGCTAGTCTATACAATGTAATACGAAAATCCCGCAGATATCGCTGCGATCGACATTTGGGATTTTAGCAGTATCGTCGCACATTTAAGGGGTACAAATTTTTAGCACTGTTTGGATAGCATACTTCCTCACTAGGTATTCTAGACGCTGTAACATGGCAATACACTTTACGTGCACTAACATATGGAGGGACTTTTTGTCTCCCGCACAATAGGCACCTTCGTACACAGGTACTAGTGCTCTGACATATGAGGGTATTTTACTGGTGCATTTTCAACTTTTCGACACCAACTTCCGATGCCGGGTGGTATCGATGTGGGCTTCCAGTTTGGTGGATGCGGGAACTTGTCCCATTAAGATTTTGCACTTTGGAAAGGTCATGCACATCGGAAAGTTATTACATCCATCAAACCTTAAAGCTCACATCGATACACTGTTAAAAATCTGTAGTTTTTGCTGCATGGTCACTCCACCGCTTTTATAGAAAACTATTACTTGACGATATTATGAAGCATTTTCATTGGTCAGAATAGAGATATTCTATAAAAGCGGTGGAGTTACTATGCAACAAAAGTTGCAGATTTTTAACAGTGATACACAGGGACATCAGAATGGAGGATGTTCAATCTACGTTATGATCACGTGGTAAGGTAAAAACTTCTAGCATAAAGAAGGGAAGGCTCCGTACACGTAACGTAAATCCCTGCCAGCCAATGAAACAGTTCATGCGGAAAGCAGTAATAGCATCCCTTCTTATCAGTTAGAAATTCTTTGGGGGTTTTTTTACCAATATCACATGACTTTTTTCAGCCTCAAACCCAGATTTGGAATATAGTCCATTGGTTGTTGAAAAGCTGACAATCCACCACTAAAGTGCCCTTACTCATCAGAGCGCGTCTAAGTTCTTCCATGTGTCAGTGCACAGCAAAGTTACTCCATACGTCAGTGCACAGTGCTTTCTTATGTGTAGTCAAAAGTACTACCCTTTAGTCAAAAAATAACTAAGAAGAAAAATGTTAGCAAAAACCTCGGCATACTTCAGTAAATAAACTGCAGCTATCTAATATCCATAAAAGCAGTAATGGTATCGGAAATGACGAGGCTAACGAATAGACAGGCTACCACGGTGCTTTACGCGAATCTTTTTTTTTTACCTCTGGTGTCACGTGACGTTCGAATGCGCCAATGCAGTTGTACGAAAAGAGCATCGTGCCACTCTAGCGGTCTGTACAAAAAGACTCGTGGAATGCACCACGTGGTGATGTTTGAGTCTGAATCTGATAACCTGAACCTGACTGCCTCTATGTGAGAGGCAACACTATGCTCAGATTGCATTTTGACAAATGCTTTTGTCCAAACTATAGCAATCCTGGACATTTTCTAATCCAGAACATATACGAGTGAGAGATTTTAACAAGTTTGACGGTAATGGCAGGCTCCCCCAAGATGCTCCGTGCTGACAAAAAAAAAAATGGATTTTGATGTCGGAAAAACGAAATGAAAAATGCTTCAGACGAAAAAAAAAAAAAATTAAAATTAAAAATCGCTTTTGTCTAGATTCGTCTCAACCAATCAAATATCTCCATATGACTCCACTCTCCTAACGAGGAATCCTACCTGAAGAAAATATGAAATTATTTTGATATATATAATTCGACAACCGAATCTGAATCTAAAGACAGTGTCGCTACACATAGCAATGCACTACTGTGTATTGACATATTAAGGCACTTGTGACTTCAACACAACAGGCACCCTCAAACTCAGCCACTTGTGCTAAAGCATCTAGAATATATAGTGTGCAAATCGGCTATAGCAGTAGTACTTAGAAAGTGCTAAAATATGGTATTCCTTAAATGTCAAACGATGCTGAAATTCAAAGAGTCGATCGCAGCGACATCTGAGGATATTTTCTAAAACTTCAAGACCATTTGGTCTAGACGCTGTTATAATACAATGTTTACATTGAAATTTGAAAATATAACGCAGATATCGGCTCATTGGATTTCATCATCATTGCACATTTAAGGGATAATTTTTTTAGCGCTTTTTGACAGCAAATTTCCACGTTATTTATTCTAGGCGCTGTACTTGTGCTCCGATAGATCAGGAACTTTAACTGTTGATTTTCAACTTTTCGACACCTACTTCCGATACCGGTTTGTATCTCTGTGGGCCTTCCGGTTTGGTGGATGACAAAACTTGTCCTGCTAAGTTTTCGCACTTTGAAAAGATCGCGCATCTCTGTAAGAGTAACAGCATGAAAGATAAAGCGACTGCTTCAAAAAGGATTTGAATTTTAAAGTTTTTATTGAAAAAAAAATGTTTTAATCATCGGATTTTGATGAAATTGGAATGGGACCACACGGGTGACACACTTTCAAACAAACAAACAAACAAAAACATGACAAAAATAGAATCGATATAGTGAGTTGCTTCCTAAAAATAGCTTTATTATGATGGATTTTCCACAACTTTTCAATCAGCTCACTATATCTTTCTAAATTTTCACAACATTTGACTGGACTTTTTATAGAATTTGCCCCAAAATACTAACTACCAAATTATGAAATAAAAATTTTAAAATCTTCCGTGCATGCACAGTTAAAAATTCTCATAAAAATGCCCATATCTCATCAAATATTCAATAAATTCATGTTTTAATTGCAATATACTGTTGCTACTATTCTTTGGCAAGTTTTCGGAAAGTTGTGTTAAATTTGGTTGAAAACTCTGTATGCTTTAAACAAACAACTTTTGAATTTTTCACATAAACGTTAATATCTTCATGAATATGAGTGCTATGCTTACACAATGCATACAAACGTTGAACCCAAATAGTCATTTACCATAGTGACCTGACAAACCATTTCCAGCCTTTTCTGTTACATAGGTGATCGCTAATATTATTTTATTATTAAATTTATTATTAGCCCCTTAATTGTACCCTCCGATAAATCTTCATCGAGATATATAAAATCAAACATGTTCTTTACATCCTAGAAGTTCAAGAACAATTTGCCAATAATGTTGGTAGATATTCGACAAAACATGTGCAATCGAAAGCATCCACTCTCTGTACCGTAACTTTTGGAGGCCAGTGTAGAAAAGAAATTCCACTTAATGATTTTACAAAAACTCATTTAACAATTTTATAAAGACTTTTTAAAAAAAAAAAAGTCGTCATCATTGCCTGAATAACATTGAATGTAAACAAAAAAAGAAACACCTTCTCTGGTGAAGTCTTCATGCGCCCATTTCTTGTATCACACCCACTTTTCATTTGCCTTTGATTAAGAGTAAAGTACAAAGCAAAAAATGCAAAGACAGCCTTCATCTTCTTCATCACTTGATTGTAATTTTTTTTATACCTTTTTTAGGCTTTGATGTTTTAATGCATTTTATATTTGAAGATGAAGTCTCAAACTTCACACAGCTTCCTGGCCGGAATTGGATTTGGTTTTTTCGCACCCTTTTTATTTGATTCCTTTTGCAGTTCCTTTTTTTTAGATAAATCTTTTCCATTTTCAGTTGATTTTTAACAGGAGACCTCAGTCAGCAAGTTGTCTTCCTTGTTTTTCTTTCCATGCTGTGTTTTCCTCCAATGACAAGTCTTCTCAAAAAGCCTAACTTCTTCTGGTGTAGGGAAAGTTTGTTTGAATGAAGTTTGTTGGAACATCATCTTCATAAAGAACGTTTGAGTGGAACTTGAAGGAACAGCTTCTTCAAAAATGCTAGCCTGGGTTGGTGCAGAAGAATTTAATGCTTAAGATGGTTTTGAATTAAAGCTATGAACAGTGGATGATTCTGTCAATTTTGAAGCCTGTTCAGGATTGTTGGTGTTTTCAAGATTTACTACAACATAAGCTGGCCTTTCAGAAAAGTAAGATGGCATAAAATCCAAGTCTAAATATTTCAGTGTTCAGTGAGAAATTCCTGAAAATTTAAAAATCACCATAATATTTACTTGTGTTAACGCCAGTGGAGCAGCTCTAACCAAAATGAACAGGATGTCATAAATTGTCTTAGGCCTTTCATTCATACATACCCAGGCATCAAAAGCAGTATTAATTTGCTTTTTCAGGGGCCCATACACACTGTGATCCATAGTTTGCAGCTTGTGACTACAGTGAGATAGGAATGAAAATAAAGGTACCTTTGTTTATATATTGGTAGTTTTACTTAAAGGACTAAATGATCAAAAGGGTTTGTTTCATATATGGTTATTTAGCCAATTTTATTGCACATTAAATACATTTTTCGTACAAAAAGACAAACGGATTTAAGACAGGGTATGTTTTCCAATGATACACATGCTGGAATACATGACCGTATGCTGTTGGAAAACCTGTCCTGCCACCATAGTGCAACTTTTATACTACCTCGACTAATAGCAGTTTAACTTAATTACAAAACAAACCCACAGTTACGAGAAGAAAGAATCTCTTTTTTAGTACATGCAATGTCAAAACAGTAAGTTTAACGCTAGTACGTTTATTTTACGTTTTAATAAAAACCTGAAATTTTACACATTGTTGAAAAAATAGAAAAAACAGCTCTCCTGACAAAGTGACAGTAGCTACTAAATTATAACTTTTGTATATGGTGTGTGAAGTGTTGTCACTTCAACCAGTTCACCCGCTGTTGTCAACTATTTAATTTTTAAGTGAGCCTCTAGAGTTGGAAAACTTGCCCCTATAGAAAATGTACTCTGGTCTCCCCTACAGTAATTCACATTGATATTTTAAAGTCATAAATGAAAGTAGCTCTTGTATATTTAGAAAACAGTACCTTGAATATTGAGCCTTGCTCAGTAGTTTCTCCTTTGTCCATACTGTATTTGAATGAAATTAAAATCTCATTTATTTTTCTTCATTAAAATATTATTTCTAGTTTCTAAAAATTATAATAAAAAATGCTGATAATTCATTTTTTTTTTTTTTTTCTAGTTTTTTTTTTTCTGTACTATTAGAGCGGGCGGCGGCGACACGAATGACTACGTCATCGACTTACAGGATGAAATCATGATGCAGGACAAGATTTTTAGGAGTAGATAAAGGAATGACTGGTCTGCCTCAACATTTCTTGGTACGATAGGCGCAGCAGCGGGCGCCAACTCGTGTACAAATGAAAACCCTATAAACATAGTATTTTACATTACATTGCCATATGTACTACTTCATATCGACTTTCAAGATGAATTAAGGGTTTAGGAAAAGCTTATTAAGAGTATGTGAGGAAAAGAGTGATTTGGCATAACTTGGTACAAAGCGCGAAGAACGGGGTGCCAATTCGTTATTTTCACAATGTTATTACGTCATCGAGTTACGGCTTGAAATTTTGACAAATGAAACATACCGATTATTACAATACGAATACTTCAGTCTGCCTCGTCATATCTTGGTAGGAGATGAGCAGAGCGGGGTGCCAATTGTTAATTTTGGCGGTATAATCATCTCATCGAGCTACGACTTTAAAATTTTGCACATTAAAGGAACATATCAGTACAATGAGAATATTTCAGTCTGCCTCGTCATATCTTGTTACGAAACGAGCAGAGCGGGGCGCCAATTTTTAATTTTTGCGGTATAATCAAGTCATCGAGTTACGGGATGAAATCATGATGCAGGACAAGATTTTTAGGCGTACATTAAGGAATGACCGGTCTGCCTCGACATTTCTTGGTACGATAGCCGCAGCAGCGGGCGCCAACTCGTCATTTTGGCGTCACTATCACATCATCGAGTTACGGGATGAAACCGGTGCCAAATTAAAGGTGAAAAATAGTCTTTTAAGAATATTTTGGTCTGCCTACGCATATCCTGATAGAAACCCCCGGCAGACTAAAATCTATAACAAAAAAATACGTCATAATGTACAAATGAAAACCCTTTAAACACAGTATTTTACATTACATTGCCATATATATTACTTCGTATCGACTTTTAAGATAAATTAAGGGTTTAGGAAAAGTTTATTAAGACAAAAACCTAGACCTTGACAAAAACTATTGTTTCATGTAAAAAATTTCTGAATAAATTACTGAAATAATCTCATTGTACCTATATGTTCCTTTAATGTGCAAAATTTTAAAGTCGTAGCTCGATGATGTGATTATACCGCCAAAATTAAAAATTGGCGCCCCGCTCTGATCATCTCCTACCAAGATATGACGAGGCAGACTGAAATATTCGTATCGTACTAATCGGAATGTTTAATGTAAAATACTCTGTTAATAGGGTTTTCATTTGTACATTATGACGTATTTTTTTGTTATAGATTTTAGTCTGCTGGGGGTTTCTACTAGGATATGCGCAGGCAGACCAAAATGTTCTTAAAAGACTATTTTTCACCTTTAATTTGGCACCGGTTTCATTCCGTAACTCGATGACGTGATAGTGACGCCAAAATGACGAGTTGGCGCCCGCTGCTGCGCCTATCGTACCAAGAAATGTCGAGGCAGACCGGTCATTCCTTAATGTACGCCTAAAAATCTTGTCCTGCATCATGATTTCATCCCGTAACTCGATGACGTGATTATACCGCAAAAATTAAAAATTGGCGCCCCGCTCTGCTCGTCTCGTAACAAGATATGACGAGGCAGACTGAAATATTCTCATTGTACTGATGTGTTCCTTTAATGTGCAAAATTTTAAAGTCGTAGCTCGATGAGGTGATTATACCGCCAAAATTAACAATTGGCGCCCCGCTCTGCTCATTTCCTACCAAGATATGACGAGGCAGACTGAAATATTCGTATTGTAATAATCGGTATGTTTCATTTGCCAAAATTTCTAGCCGTAACTCGATGACGTAATAACACGGTGAAAATAACGAATTGGCGCCTTGTTCTTCGCGCTTTGTACCAAGTTATGCCAAATGAGTCTTTTCCTCACATACTCTTAAAAAGCTTTTCCTAAACCCTTAATTCATCTTGAAAGTCGATATGAAGTAGTATATATGGCAATGTAATGTAAAATACTATGTTTATAGGGTTTTCATTTGTACACGAGTTGGCGCCCGCTGCTGCGCCTATCGTACCAAGAAATGTCGAGGCAGACCAGTCATTCCTTAATCTACTCCTAAAAATCTTGTCCTGCATCATGATTTCATCCCGTAACTCGATGACGTAGTCATTCGTGTCGCCGCCGCCCGGTCTATATATCTAATTTCTTTATGTTGTCGAAATAACATATGATCTTTTGTTATATATTTCAACAGCCCATCTAACAAAAAACATACAATTTCCCTGACAATATGGCAGAGAAAAATATAACTAAATGGTAGTCAGTGAAATTCGATATTGTATGACTTGAAAATGCTGACTTTACTTTTTAGCTACCCCTGATGATGAAACATTTTTAAATGAATACTGACATTTTCCCTCATAAAAATGAAATCTACAATATTGGACAAAAATGTCATTTTCTAGACATTTTCAGTCTTGACATAAGTCATGAAGTTTTGTTTGAAAGAGAAGATTTTAAGCAGATTCTAAAAAACTGGTTCCTGTTTCATTTCCTATATAATACAAATTATACAAAACTAGCTGATCCCGTGCTGAGCATCTGAGCTGAAAACACCTGTCATATTTCTATGATACGGAATGTTCACTTCAAATTGGGATTATCTTGCCATTCATCGGAACATTCTATGACTTGCCTAAGCCTATCGGCTTCATCTTCTTTCAATAATTTTGTACACAGTTTCAGTGACATGGCATTATCTTCTGCATAAATTATAAAATTCATGATGTAAATTCAGTTTTTTAAAAAAAGTAAAAGATTAGCGAAAAGTTGGCAATTTTTACACCTCAATGTGGCTCCTCCTCCGATCAACGAATGAAACGTCGAATCACAACACACCGTTGCATTAACAAAATCGTGGTAGCATCAACAAAATACTGCAATGATAATACAGTACAGAACCATTTATCCGGAATGCTTGGTGCAGATGTATTCCGGATAACTGGTTTTTCCAGTTAACTGGTTGTGCATTAAAGCAGCATCCATTTGAAAAGTTTTGTGGAATATGTGTGGTTGTGGCATTATTTCTCATTTTAAATTATTAGATTACTTGGATTAAAAATAAATGCAAGAAAGATCAAAAGTTAGCCAGAGTTTAAAAGAAGGTAATTTATGGGAATCCCTTAGGAACAAAAATTCTTCTGTTTCCTCTGCATAAAAATTAAAACATCTAAAATACAACTAAATGTGATGACAAAAAATACTAGATGTCATCAAATTATACAATTGTTTCAAGCAAAGCCTATGTCAAACTGGCAATGTATGACACCTTTTTCTGCAAAGATTCTGAAATCAGCCTATCAGAAATATCATTCCGGATAACTGGTTTTCTGGTTAACCGGTTTCTGGATAAATGGTTCCATACTGTAATTCTTTGCAAGAAATATCATAACAAATGAAAAAGCTGGCTATTAGATTGAGCAGGTTTCATTTTCCAAAAAAAAAAAAAAAAAAAAAAAAAACACTCATTGCCATCAGCAAAAGAGAAATAACTGCTTTTTTGCCACCACTTACTTTAACATATATATATATATATATATATATATATATATATATATATACATACATGTTAACACTGCATCATCTAAAGTACTAAACAGCTTTAATATCTATGAGACATACATGTAATATCTAAGCAAAATAAGAAAAAAACATAGCAGCTGTCTGCTTAGAGGCAGTTTGAAATTACACTGAAAGCATCTCATAGAAAATGATGTCATATTTAGGATATATTTATTTATTAATTGATTGATTTTTCCTGAAATTTAAATATTTGTTACAATAGATTGTTTTAACTCCAAATATATTTAAATAAATGTACTACGTCATTTAAATGAAGGTAATATCATTTTAATGCAGTTATAGTTTAATTATTATAAATTTTATATACCAAAAACTTACATCATCTGTTCAGAATGTCAATTTCAGATGCGAAAATATAGCAAATGGTGCTAAATTTTTCATTGGCCTATGAGGTACACGTGCTTTAAAAAAGAAAAAAAAAATGCAGTATTTATTACAGTGTGGTAACAGAAAAGAATAAATTTCATTAAAAATTAAAAAAAAAAATGATTTGTATAAAAATAAACTTTGACAGGTGGTTGAAAAAAAGAGATAAAGAATGCTCCAAAAAATTTGTGAAGTATCCAGCAATCTAACACTGGATTTAATTAATAATGGTAAAAATTCTAGATTTACATAATAAACACACCCTCTGATTTATATATATATACGTAGATTATGTAATGTAAAAAACAGTGACCTTAAGACACTATTTTTGTCAGATTATTTTTTAAATGAATCATGACAGTCATTGTTTGTATCACTATGCTGAATTAGATGGTCATTGGATGAACAGTTTAGGAGTAGTAGAGTCACCAAGGTACCATTGGAGTGAATGCATAAAAACTTCACTCTCAGCTCGATTGCCAATGTTTTGTTAAAATTTTATTTACCTTCAAGTTTTTCAATGTCTCTAGATAACATATCTATCAGTTTAGTCTCAGTTGTTGCAGAAATCATTTATGTGGTTGCCTCAGTTATAGAGGTAATACTCATTGAAGGCTGTTCTCAAATTCAAAAGGACAACATCATGACATAAGTTTTAATTTATTTTTGTTTGGAAATGCATGAAACTAGCAGATGTTGTTCAGAAATTATGTAGTTGAACTGTTTTTTAAGTTTTTTTGCAAACGAATATTTAATAATAATATAATACCGACTTTCCGCACGAAAGAAGAATAACTACTCAAGGAAGGGTGAAAAATGTCTTTGTTATGTGATCAAAATCACTTATAACTCAATAAATAGGCCATTTATTTATCAAAAAATGCAAAACACAGTTTGATTCTAAATCGTTCCCATAGTCAGGCCTTCCAATTTTATAGCTTTCCCTTGAAAAATGAACTTGTAAATGTGTCAATGTTTTGCGCTTGTTGAGCAGAGCAGTTGAGAACAGCCTTAACACAGAGAAATGCACTCTAATTAAAAGAGGTTTGGTGATCATAGTAACACAGCTCATTCCGTGCAAAAATGCAGGGATTGAATTAGTCCCAGTAACAGAGGTTTCTCATTTATCCAAGTCCCACTTATCCAATTTCGATAGTATATATATTTTTTCTGAATGTCTTGGGCATTCCTTTGGAAAAAAAAAAAAAAAAAACATGTTACCAAACCTAACCCGCAAGAGGCAAAACTGACCAAAATTTGAAACAGTAAACCTGACTGGCAACGAAAAAAAAAAAGAACCAATACAAAATGCAGACTGGCTTTGGGTGAAATCAGGCCACCTGACCTGATACAGGAAAGTAATCCTCATTAATTTTAAATCTCATTGTTGTCAATATCATTTATTTTTAGGCACAAAAATGATATTAAAACACTTGAGGTTTCCCTGTAAACAAACTATACTCAATATGAAAACATAAAATAGTTCTGTGTACTTTAACACTCTTTTAAAATTCTGTGATGATTGACCAATTTTAATAATAATTAAAGCCTATAAACTCAAAAATAAAACAACAGACATATTTTTAGATCCTAATGATATTGTAACAGAAAAATCTGCAGACAGGCTTCTCCAACAAAAAAGAAAAATATGAAAACTAAAAAATTCGTTCAAGAGTTATATGTAGACTCAAGCAGGAAAAAAAATTATACAAACGAATCGTATCAATTTCTTCCTTGAAAGTTGGTTAATTAAAGAAGATAATTTCTAGTTGATTGGTATTGGACATTTAATTTGAATTCCATTCACCACTTTCTGATAATTTGGAAAGTCCATTAGTTACAAAAAATATTATTTCAGGTGCCTGCTTTGAAAAAAACGTCACAGAATATTTTTAAGTAAAGCAAAATCTGCTATTCACTTAAAAATAAAGAAATGAATTATAAAGATTCATCAAATATTGATCCCCCCCCCCCCCCCCCCAATGATAATTTTATATAGTCTGTGAACGAATTTTAAAATTAGATTAGATCTTTTGAAATTTTGTTTAAGAAATAATTATCTGAACTTTTTTTATTTGCATTTTGTGTTACATTATGAAATCTCTATCCTATGCAGAATTTGTTTTTTCCCTTGAAATTATACAAAATCTCATAATTTTTCTTTAGAAAAGTTTGGTAGGTATTGCTATAGTGATTGTTACTATGAAAGGTTCCTCACTAGATGCTAATCAAGAGTGTAACCAGGAGAATGGGATTAGGGGCTACAGCTCCCCTGATGAAACTAGATGTGTTATATAGTAAGATCTCCATATAATAGATTTTTCAATTCTTGAAAACGAGAATTCTATGTGCATTAAGGCCATGAGAGTAAGTACAAGAAGTAATGCTTATTTGTCGTAAATGCAATTCTATTATTATGTTACAACAGCAAAATGATTAAATAAAGGTACAGAGCAAAATACCTTGGTGTAAGAAAAACAATATAAATTTTAGGTTTAATATAAAAAAAATTGATTTTAAAATATACAAAATTAAAAAAATCCATCGTATAATTTGGTAAATATAAGCACAAAACAAAATGTTAACTCAATTTTTTTTTCCATGCAACTCATATTTTGAATCTAAAAAACAAATGAACTTACCCCTGCATTTAGAAAAAAAAAAAAAAAAAAAAAATCCGTAGCTGGATGGTAAAGAGTTGCATAGGATATGTTGTCTCTCAAGTTAGCATTAATTTTAAAATTTATCAAATTCATAACTATAGCCTAGAGTTTATATTTAACTGGTAGAAAATGAAGCCTTACTAATTACTTTTTAAAAAGAACAAATTTAGAGTGTAGGAATAGTAATTTACAGTTAAATTGGAATCATAAATTATTTTAAAACAGTTAATAAGCCCTTTCAACCAAACAGTGAATAAACATGCAAGGGGTTATATAAATGTAAGTTTATTAAGCAAAGGTGTTAATAAAACATTTAGTAAGCAGTAATTACATGGCACAGTAAATTTTAACTTTGATAACTTAAAATGTCATGATCTTAATAAAGATTTCTTTTTTAACTTTTTCTATAGGTTTAAAAAAAACGGAAATATTTTTAACCAATTAATTTTATTTTTAATTTCATCAATTGGATGCAAATAAGATGTATTTTTATACAGTTAAGATATACAAAATTATTCCTTTTTTCCCCAGAGAAATTATAATTTTTTTCATATTATACATCTTTTGATCTCAAGGTAGATTTCAACAACAAAGCATGCTTATTCTTTTCACAATTCGAGACAGTGTGATCTACTAAAGACTGAAGCAGATCTATACATTTTACATTTTGGAACAATAAACTAAAATAAATACACTACAAAAACAAAATATATGAAAGACATACATGAGCAATATTTTAATATTCACTACAAAAAATGGAGATAAACAATGCAAAGAGAACAAAAAAAATACTAATTCAACAAACATGCAAGTACATAGATATAAATATATATGATGAGACAATTCATAAAAGACAAATTTTAAAAAAAGTATAAAAGTTTTTATTTTTTTTTTAACAAATTTGTAATGCATTTAGAAACAGTATGTATTACAACCTAAAATAAAAATTAAATGTAAATTTTAGGAAATTTAATAAATTACTGAGAAAATTATTTGACTCAGTTATAATAAAAATAATAAAAAGAAAAAAAAAGAACATAACAATTAAAACAATTTACAGAGAAAAATGTAATGATTTATTCCATACTTACGCATGATTCTTTAAAAATCTGATATAAAATATAAAAATTAGCATTTTTATAAATTATCACCCAAATATTATACAATATCTCAGAAAAGAGCATTTTTCATAAGTTACATACATTCAGAACTTGTGCTGGACTTGCATTTCATATTTAAAATGATATTTTTCAAAAGACTTTATTTGGATTTTTTGTAACAGCATATCAGATTTGAATCGCACAAATATGCAATAGAAAGTATCTTTTACCTGTGCTGTTCAATTTCTATAAATATCTGTACAAAGAGGAAATTTGTTTTAATTTTCTAAAAGTAAACTTCATTGATTCGGAATATTTTATATTTATTCCATATAAATACATTTCATACAACACAATTTTATGGATTACTTTCAGTTCCATTTGTTTAAACACTACTTTGAAACTGTAAGAGTGGACAAAATTCAATACAACGAGTTTTTTCCCCCTTTCTATACTTGGCGTTATATGAAGAAGCCTTGCAATTTTTGTTACCTTCAAATAAAACATTATTTTATAATATTAATTTTAATGTATTTTATTATATTTTTAAACGACTTGCACATTTCAAGTCTAAGGCAAGCTGTACATATATCCATAAATGTGACGCCTTCAAAAGCCAAAAAGTATCTTACCTATAAGAATGTTATTGAACAAGAATAGTGATGATTTTTGCCCCCTGAAAAAGTTTAAATACAAGGCAACAATTCAGCTTGATTTTTAGAACTTACTGACATTTTTATAGGTACGGGGGAAAAATACAAAATTCTACAATGTCACTTCACAGATAGTAGAAAACAAGAATAAAGTACCAAATTCTCAAATTAATTTACAGTCAATAAGAAACTGCAAACACCTTTGATAAAATACTTAAATTAGAAAGTCATTTTGCAATAAATTTCAACAAAATATTTTAAAGTTCTAAACTTAATTCATCTGTTTATTTAAAAATTTTAAATTTCACATACTTTATGCAATTTGTTTAGTATCGAAACTGTATACTGAACCAATTAAAAATGTTTAGCTCTTTAATTCAAATTGTTAGCATGCTGGCCATGAATATAATTGCTACTTATTTAAAAAGTTAAAGACCAACAAAATTTCAATTTTATATAGTTTGTTTCCTGATAATATTTAAACAGCTAAAAGGTTTGGCCTCATTTAGCCAACTGGTTGGCATATTTGACCATAAATATAATTAGCTCAAAGCTGTTAGATGCATAAAGTGCTCATGGCTCTCCTTACACAAAAAATAAGTTAGCCTGGACCTTGAAGAGTTTCACACTCTACGAGGAAACAAAGTAGCTAAAATGACACAGATGGTGAAGAAACTGCTTTAACTATTAAAAAACTAGGTTCTATTATTTTCTAGTTCTAGTCGTCACCATAATTAATAAATAAATTAAGTTGCATAACTTAAATGTCAACTTATCATGGTCAAAGTATAATTTTTCCTCAAAAAATCCTCCATAAAGTCATTTTGCTCATAGCAATAGTATGACCAAAATTTAGCCTTTCTATGTGCACACACAAACATATTTCTGGCAAACAGATAAAATTAAAAGAAAATTAGTTGGCATTTAATTTATAAAGATATAATAATAGTAATAAAAATACGAATTTATTATTTTAATCCTAACAGGCATAGAAATAACAAACTATTCTTAAAAATATTTCAAGAAAATAAACAATTTTGATTTTTCAGATCAAAACATACTCTTAAGTTTATATAAAACTGAGTTTTATTACCATGATTGTTAAAAACTGAGTTTAGTTGCCAAACCTTAAATTTTGTAATATGGTGTGAATTAAAGCTTTGAAAAGATTATTAATATTATAGTTTATAAACAAATAATTTTGTTTTTTATAAAAAGTTAGTAACAGGAAACATTCGAAAGGATGCAATGGTATCTGTGACACCTAGTCAAATAGCTCTTATATTGAAAGTATAAAATGCTTGAATTTGAATACCACTACTTAAATAGTAATTTTCACCTTATCTTTTAGCAATAAAATATAGATGAAGATTACTATTATGAAATATTAGTATTCAAAACTTTTTGTTGCCTTTTTGGTAAAAAAGAACTTTTTTTTAAATTTAGCTTTGTAAAACTAAATTTAAAACATAAAAAAAAGAGAAAGAAAGAAAAAAAATAAGCAGAAAAATTAGAAGTACATACATTTATCAAACGATTGAAATACAAATGCTGACACAAATATCTATATTTTCATCTAGTCAGAAGCCCTAAATTTTATAGATTCTAATCAATATATCTGCTTGTATTTTGGTGACAATAACAATTCATATATATATATATTTTTTTTTTCTCTGGTGATCATATATCAACATATAGCTTGTAGAAAATATCTGGAACATTGTAAAGAAACTTGCAGTATAAAAATGGTTACCAAAATTTCAACATTTTTTTTTTTTTTTCAAATACATTTGTGAATTTTAAATATAAAACTTTTCTTTAAAAAGTGCTAAAAATATATAAAAAGGAATCAACATAATAGAACAAAGCAAATATTTGGTTTAAAATTTAAACACTCATTGGTCATAAGCTATTCAACAAGAAAATTTTATTAAAGTAATAAGATATTACGAAATTTAAATAATAAAAAGGTGAAAATTGTTAAAAATTACTAAATTTAAAGATTTAACTAATGAGATGCTTAAAGCATGATGCATAATGGTTTGTAACTTGAATTCTAAAGGGGAGGGGGTATTTTAGACCAAACAGGATGACCTTTTTATATATATCTCTATATAATAAAATACAGTGTAATGAATCCGGGGTGAACCCATCATTCTTACCTGTTTCCGATAAGATGGAGCTAGGTTAGGCTTAATTTCGATTTGAGATGTGTGAGAGAAAACTTATCTGCCTAAATACAAATCTTTTTTACCTGAAATCCCTTCTGTTCAACATAATTTTCTGAATGATTTGTGCAGTTGAAAAACCATTTCAGAAATCGAGTTAAAAATATATGTAGCGTAAAGTGTAAACAAGCGGTAGTGAGTCATTCACTTGATTTATTGAAAAAAAGTTAAACCATGGAGGTATTCTTCTCGCGGCGCAAATCAACTATGGTAAACACATCAACTCTGGTCCCCCTCTCCAGTGACAAGAACAGACACTTTGGTAAATATCTTTTCTGCTGAAATGTGGCGCAAAGATTGTACAAAGAAAAAACATGATGGACAAATACCGCTTCGGCACCCTCACAACTTGAATGGAGAAGGTCCAAAGGGTTGCAAAATATTCTTTGGTGGTCATTTTCAAAATTCAAAAGGCACACTCGTTGTTCGTTAACAATGCTAGCGTCGTTGGTGAAAGAAAGGATAAACGATCATTTTTGTTTGATACATTAAAAGATTAAGTACAATTTTTCAACACCGAATGCATAAAAAACTGGATAAAATTTATAAACAAAAAGGGTATCCATTGCTATTTTTATTCACAGGTAAGTTTTATGAACGCTTTTCACTGCTTCCCAAAAATCTTAATTTTTCACATATGTATGTAGTTTTTAAGAAGAAAAAAATTTTAATGCCTGTTTTTAATTGTAGTGACTTTAATATATGTCTAAAATTTAGCTCAATCAGTCCTAGAATTGTTTGTTATTTATTTACTTAACCCTCCGAGCGTCTTGCAAAAGGGTAAAATTGTAATGTTGTTTTCTTTGCATTTTGTTTTAAATGCTAAGAAAATATGATTCTTTCAACATTATAAAAAATACTCAATTACAAATATAATCCTTGAGAGTATTAATCATCCTTCAATGTATTTAAAATTCATTAAATCTATAGAATTATATTATCTTAAATATTGCTTGTATTGCTGTGAAACCTGGAGCTTAGTGAATGGAGTATTACGCCCCAAACACTTAGAGGGTTAAAAAAAAATTAGTTGTATTATACTTAAGTATAGTAATCAGTCAGATGAGTCAAAGTAAAAATAATAAGATCTTCACTTTCGAAAATTTTCATTGATTTCTAGTGTTGAGTCTAGAAAAAAAGGGCCGCCAGGCGGGAATTTTTCAAAAAGGGAACACTATTCTAAAAAAGGGGTAGTCTTTTTCAAAAAGGGAACACTATTCCAAAAAATGGGCACATTTTTTTCAAAAAAGGTGCACTTGTACCTTGTTCACAAAAAAACATTTTGAACTGATTTGTTTAGAGTCCCTAGAATTTGAGATATTTTCCCTGGACCATTGCCACAGGGCGCATAGGAAGTGTTAAAAAGGACAGCAGGGCACTTAGGAAGTGTTATTGGAAGGGTTTAAAAAGGCCGCCGGGCGCAAAAAAGAAATAAAAAGGGCCGCCGGGCACTGCACCCTGCTAAATCAGCTTAGAGTCAACACTGATTTCTGACAGCAAAACAAACGAGGAGGACGGAGCAGTTTACAATATCACCAGAATGTCTTACGTGTATTTTAAAATAATTTAATGTGAAAGCATGAAGTTTAAATAAATAACAATGAATATTATTTTAAATATTTATTTTAGCATAATTTATTTTATGTTTTGACTATTATTTTTATTTTTCATTTAAACTATTATTTATATTTAAATAAAAAAATCTGATTGTGAAAGGATCTATGCATACTAAAATTATAAACTATAAAACTAACGTATGAGTTTTCCATTATCTAAAAAATTTATATAGTTTATGTGTTATTTGCAAAATATTATGTAAACAATACACATTAAGTCCATAACTTCATAATAATTAGTTTTATAAATAAATATTGCATAAAATAACAAAATTACAGTGGTAAAAATAAATATTAAATTAAACATTACTAAAAATATTTATATAATAATAATAATAATAAATAAACATTTATATGATTGATAAAACTAAAGTTTGAAGAGGCATATATTTAAAGTCATTTAGTCAAATTCATTTAAATAAGTTGAAAAGGAAGCGGCTACTTTTAGTCTGAATATTTTTTAACCCTCCAACTGTCTTGGAAAAGGGCAAAATTATAATGTTGTTTTCTCTGCATTTTGTTTTAAATGCTAAAAAAAAAAAATGATTCTGTGAACATTTTATTAAAAAAAAATTAATAACGAATATGAATACAATCCTTGGAAGTATTAATCACTGTTCAATGTATTAAAAATACATTAAATCAATAAAATTATATTACTTTAAATATTGCTTGTATTGCAGTGAAACCTGGAGCTTAGTGAACATATTAACACAGGCTTGTCAGTGAGGGGGTTAGAGAAACATCTTTTTGGGCAAAAAATGTTTTGTACAGCTATTAAAAATAGGCATTAACTATGTTTGATTCTTCTTTGTGTTACAAAAATTTAAAAACTACATAGATATATTTAAAAAAAAAAAAAAAAAAAAATTAAGATTACGGAACACTAAAAGGCATTTATAAAACTTATCCTTGAATAAAAATATCTTTCGTCTTTTGCTTACAAGTTTTATTAGCAGATTTAAAACACACTGAGACTTATTTCTTTAAAATGTATCCTATTTATTAATCAATGTAACATATAAATATATATATATTATTTATTCTTTGGAGGGGGGGGGGGGGGGTAAACCATAGAAATACAATTTCAAAATGCTATTTAAAAAATTAGCATTAATTATTAGTATTATTTCAATAGTTGCAGCAGACTTTTTTAACTACCCAGTTTTATTACATATTTGTTGAATTTTTGTTGCTTCCATATTGTCAATTATTTTTATCAGTTTTTTCAAATTTTAACTGAAAAACACAATTTGTACCCACCATCTTAGGACGGGCATTTATACTAGTATATATATATATATATAATGTAAAAGTAACACACATTCAACACAAATTAAAATGCCTGGTAGGGATTGTTTTGAACATACCAAATAACATTATGAATCAAAATTCTCATGATTTAAAAATAGAACGCCAATTTTGTATTTAAAGTAATAAAACTTAACTACCAGAAAAGTACAAATAAGGGACCTTCCCACCCCAATGGTATTAGTTTGCTTTAACATTTAAACGTAAAAAGAACATATCCATCTGTAAAACAGCTGTAAAATAATTATCCTAAAAACACACAATGTCACATGCTGTTATAGGAAGTTTTTACTCGATTTATCTTATTCTGTTTCTTAAATTTTAAATCAATCTGAGAATGCTTCAAAGTGAAATGTTCTACTATTTAAGTTTTTATTTCTCATGCTAAAAATTTTTAATTGCTTTCAGCCACTTATAAAACTTTCATTTTATATACTTATTTTTGTATATAGCAATAAGTAATTCTTTCAAACTAAAGGGTTTTTTTTTCCTTTGTACGTGTGTGTGTAATTTAACTGTTTTCTGGCCAAAATTAATTTCAGGTAAAAGAGAAAAGGATTTAATGAAAGGAAAATATCCCAGTGAAAAAGTACTTAAAATGATTTTAAGCTTGATAAGCCATTCAAGATTATTACTGGAAGCCATTACAAACACTCTTCAATTTATAAAATTTATTTACTCACAAATCAAAACTTAAAAAATGTTTTCTTTAGTTCCTAATTCCATTTTCATGGGCTAAAACCAGCAGCAAAAAGAACAAATTGTGCAAGCATTAAATAAACAAATGATATGTGTTGTAACTGGAAAGAACCAGTGTTCTATAACATGACTAATTTTTACTACTATTATTTTCAGGCAAATGAAAGATTACACAGATAAATATATCTTTTTTCTTTTCCAGAAGATTCAGTGAAGTTGGTGTACATGTTTACCTTTTAACAAGAAAGTTTTGCCAAAAAGCAACACATTTTTTTCTTGGTAGATTTAGATTTTTCCAAATTAATATTTCGAATTTTCCAACTAAGTTACATATTTTTTTATTTAAATACATATTTGTACATTTTAAATATAAAACCATTTTTCTTTAAAAATCATACTCTTGCTAAAAATATATCAAAATAAATCAACATAAGAGAACCATGCAAAATAACAATAAATAATAATAAACTGAAAAAAAAAATCTTAAAAAAAAACCAAAAATATAAGTCATGAAATAATTTTTATGCTGCAAAATTTCATCATAATATTTAAATATCTTTAATATAAAAAAAATTTAAATATAGAAAAAAATATAATTATAAAATATTTCTATAGAACGTAAACAAAATAATACATGATACCATCTGAAATTAAATTACAAAGTATCAATTGTAAAATTATTATTATTACATACGTACTTTACATGTCTACATTGCAAATCTCAAAGCATGCTTTATATATATATATTATGTATATATATATATATTAATATGAACTATGTATAGGCAAGTATCGCATCTGTTTCATGAGCAACTTAAAGGAACTTTTGATACACAACATGCTGTAGAGTGAGCTCTACATAAAATTATAACTGCCACTATATTGTTTTTATTTCTTAGTGAATGTTCCCTAAGTCATCTGATTAAAGTAAAGTTACACCCAATTCCAGATTTACATACTCCAGAAGTCATGCTGTATAATCAATTCATTATGAATAATGACAAATATGTCAAATTATCTGCAATTACACTATTAAGAAGAATAAATTAATTTTTTAAGCTTTACTATGATTAACAAATAATTCAAGTGTGAAAGTACAAGATTAAAAAGAAAATTTTAAAAGAGATTAATTAAAAAAAGAAAAGAAAATTTCCCTGTAAAATAATATTTTACTTATTTATTTATCAAGTACTTTATATTTTATAATACATTTTAATATACAGTTTCAGTTAATTCAATAAAAGAAAATATTTTTTATGAGGTAAACATAAAAATTTTCACATTTAGATCTACCTTAAAGGTGTTTTGTAAAAAATTACATAAAATATAAATATCAACAAATGTAAAACAATTATAAATGTATTACAATTCTATTACTTGATAATGCTGCAAAGATAACTCCATACATTTCTTTCTTCTTGTAAACTAATTTTCAACCATATCAAATAAAATAAAATTAATTTTGCCATGCTATCTCAAATTAAATAAAATATAATAATGTTTAAAAGCAAATAAAATGTTTTCCACACTATATAAACTGCAAACACTGAAACTGAAATTAAAATATTTTAACAGAAAAATGATGCAAAAATTGTAGAAAATTTAAAAATTCCAAAAGAACTAATGTTTACAAATAATATTTACTTTTATTATTATTACTAGACAGCAGATTACATGTAATTGTATATCTGCATATGAAACTGTCCATTTTAAGGTTCTTCATGATTAAAGGATACAAGTGCATAAATTACCAAATAACTCATGTATGAATATATATCAATATGAACTTTAAAAGCTCAGTGTTTTACTTAAAAGGTGACTAAAATAATATAAGGGATGTTACAAGTTAAAAAATATGCATTTAAATTTTCTTAGTGCTTTCGGGCTGCATTTCTGGAGCCCATCATCAGAGAATATTTTAATAACTAAATGCTGCTTATTTATACAAATACGTCACTTCGTTTTAAAAATGAAAGAGCCAATAATTATTAGAGTTGAAAGTAGAAGTAGCAGTTTCTTGGACTGAAATTAGAGAAAATATATATTATTATTAACTACAGCTCCATTTATTTTATTACATCATTATTTTATCATATGTCACTTTCATTTTAAATACATAGCTGGACAGTCAAAGTAGAAGTGTTTCAGGTTAAATTTGTACAGAACAAAATATTTAACTGCCATGCCATAAACTTTAATACGTCACTTTGCTCAAGTTTTCAGGATTTATTTATTTATATTAAAGTTTATGGTATGGCAGTTAAATATTTTCATCTACGTAATATGTAAATTTAATCTGAAACACTACTACTCTGACTGTCCAGCTACGCATTTAAAATGAAAGTTAAATATGAGAACAGAGTGATGTAATATAATAAATGGAACTGCAGTTAATAATAATATATACTTTCTCTAATTAAGTTCAGTCCAAGAAACTGCTACTTCTACTTTCAACTCTAATAATTATTGGTTCTCTCATTTTGAAAACGAAGTGACATATTTGTATAAATAAACAGCAATTAGTTATTAAAATATTCTCTGATGATAGGCTTGGGAAATACAGCCCGAAAGTACTAAGAAGTTTTAAATAAAATGTATATTTTTTAACTTGTAACATCTGTTTATTAATTTTAGTCACTTTTTAAGTAAAAAAGTGCACTTTTAAAGTTCATATTGTATATTTTATGGTTGAATTAAGTAGAAATATTGCATTTCGTCTTATGAATTTAATTAATGTATGTTTTTAATTTTTTAGCTCCAGATTGTTCAATTTATGCAATATATAATACTAGAAAAAATACTTAATTCTTCACAGTACTGTATCCAAAATATAATGCCTTTTATTCCATCTTTGTATTTTATATAAATAATTAAGTAAACTCATCTAAATCAAATACATCATTTGGTTATAATGCTTAAATTTTCCTATTGCAAAAGCACACACAATTAACAAGATGTAATGTAATGTTAAATGCAATAATATTTTATGCACATTTAGATTCCACAAGAAACATTGTTAATATTTTTAATAGCCTGGGTTATTCTGCTACTCGTTCCACTAAAGATATGCTAAATGATAGAAAACTCTTCAGAAAAAACTTTATGATAGAGACTTTAATTCCAGCCATCACAAAACTAAAATAGAAGAACCATCTGTTAAACGATTCTGTTTGTAAAATAAATAAATTTCAAAACTATATATCCGTCATTTCTGAATCAGCTGAAGTAGAAAAAATTACATATAAGTTAAATTTTTATTTAAAATAAAAGCTAAGTTTTATGCAGGTGGAAACAAATTACTGTTTGAATGATGACCGAGGAAAACTAACAACTAAAGATGAGATAACTGCAGCAGATATGACAAATACTGTCCGCTAATAAATATCTGTTGAAGTTCAAAAGAATATTTTCTGCATTTAAAAGGATTTTAGATCATGAATTCATAGTACTGTAAGATTAACATACCCCTAGGGGCTAACCAGAGAGTTATAAAAAGAAAACTACTTGTATTTATGTTCATATAGAGGGGTTCATTGAGCAAAACAAGTTAAGAACACCAGTTTTGATGATAAAAGAAAATCTAACTCTCAAAAAATATGTAGCTGTGTACTACAACAAAAATTGCTCACAATAAAATGAATTTTTTTTTTGTAATGTGCATGTATTTGAATAAATTATGCATTTATTTTCCAGTAGCAATTATTTATTTGACTATCATTATGCTTAGATATAATAATAAAGAAAACATAATCTGCATTTGCAAGTAAGTGCTTTTTATTAAAAGTTGTATATGCATATTTTAGATTTTAATAGCATATTTGAAGATTCTTAAGTGCATATTTACATAAATACTTTGATAGACTTTTAAGTGCATATAATCCACTGTCTGATTATTACTATTATATCAAAACTTATTTCAAGTTTTTCTTAAATAAAAAAAAGGCATAAGAAAGGTTTTATTAAAATTCCACTTCATTTTATTGCAATAAATAAACTTTAGATGCATATGTATATTTTTCATATACATACACTTATAAACTGAAATAAATATGGATATTATACTTTTTGGAACACAACTAAAATTTAAAGGATTTAACATTTTCAACAGAAAATTTCAAACATAAACCTAACAATATTGAAATAGGTAGGGAATTGGTGACATCGAAAGACCCGTGATCGCAGAATTGAAATTTTTATAATGTAAATCGATGGTAAAAAGACATAAGAACAAAACGAGCTAGGTATGACAAGTCGAAAATATGTTTAATAAAATTATTATTAAAAAGCTATAAAATGTTCATATTACTCACTCTTACAGCATTTTATAGAAAATTTCATACTCTTTCAGAAAAACTTGTATGACAAACTTTATTCTGCCAGAAAAGTCTATCACGCCAATTTTTTGGAGGCAGCCGGTGATAAAATATCACTGCCATTTTGCTTTGAATTTTTACAGTTGCCGTCTTTATTTCACGTCTGGACACTGGTCAAGTGTTGGCAATGGCATCTGATAGACGCATGGCTACCTGCTCACACAAATTCCGGCAGTGTTCTAATAAAGTTTGTCGTAACAAGTTTTTCTGAGAGAGCACAAAATTTTCTATAAATTGCTTTAAGAGTGATCAATATCCATGATAATGGTAAAACATTATAGCATTTTAATAATAATTCATTAAACGTATTTTTGGCTTGTTAAACCTAGCCCATTCTATTACTTTTTACTATAGATTTACATAAAAAAATTCAAATTCCTCGATCATGGGGCTTTCAATGTTACTGGCTCTCGGACCAAAATCTTTTATTTCAAAGAGTCAATATGGGGAATGAAAAGACAGCAATTCATTAATGGAAAAATCTTGAACTATGAATTAATTTCATAACTACTCCCAAGTTCAGACATTTGAGTTTTTTTAAAGCACAATCAAAACAGAGAGTAGATAATTACAAAATATCAGTATTCAATAATAAAACTAGGATTTTGACATTTTTCTTTAATATTTTTGAATCAATTTCTGGCAGCATTATAAATCAAGATATGAGTGTATTCGCCATACAAAAAATAAAACACATGAAAATTCACCTTTGAAAATTGATAAGTTCCTTTACAATATACAGAGAAAAATCTTGATCACAGAGGAAGATGATTCATACGTACTTTGATCAGATGAATCAGAAACAACAACATTCACATATATTGACTGTAGCTTTAGCAATTTCCCCCTCTTTTATGAAGTGGCTAGAAAATTATGAAGCAAAATTTACAGTGTAACACAAGTCACACTTTAATAGATATGCTTGCATATACAGCATTTTCATTAGACCATTACCTCTTCGATCTATATACATCTGTGCATTTTTAAGACTTAGACAATGGATATATAAGTCCATGATGTTTTATATTCATTTGTATAACCATAGACAGAGTTTAAGAAAATTGTGACACTTTTTTTCTTCAATTTTAAGTGCCTCCAAACAGTAAATAAACAAACAAAAAACACAAAATTTGAACATATTTTAATCCTAAATTCAAAAAGACACTCAAAATTTTTAACTGAATAAAATATTTTTTTTCTTTTTGAAGATTAATAAAAATTCAAATGTACAACTGTTTAATTTTTACATAGATAAAAATCTGTTCTTACATTAAAAATCTTTTTAGTACAAGAAAAGATGATAATATTCAAACATGAACAGCCTTAGTACCTATCAATCTGGTACAAAAGCTTAAGACATGACTTTTTTTCTTTATGAATGCACAGTTTGAGGTTTGATGGCCTCTTAAGGCGAAAAACAGGTCCAGCCACGCAAATATAAAATGTTTAATTTGTATGGAGTACTGCAAGCAGATTTCCAAACAGCGGGTGTAGAGATGGAGAAAGGCAAGTGAACTAGATTTCTGAAAAGAAACAGATAAAATTATACAGCATTCAAAATTTTTATTGCAACATACATTAAAAATTTAAATTAATAGATAATTATTAAAAAATCCCCAAACAAAACTTATAGACTCCTAGATGCAATAGATATCCCTAGTCATCATGCATGCATGCATGCACACATATCTTTCTTTTATTAATATAATTTCCTTGTTAGTACTAATTATTGATTAAAATATTACAATTCATCTTAAAAAGAATCATTTCTTTGGATGTTTAAACTTTCCTTCCAGAAAAATGCATAAACTCACATAAAAAAAATTAATAAATTGTATAACTTTTGCACCTTTAGCTGTTTGCACCTAAGAAACAGCGCAAAAAAAAAAAAAAAAAAAAAAAAAAATGTGAAAAATAAATATTGCATGAATAAATATCAAAAATTAAAAATCTTAAATATAGGCAATACTGAGTTCTCAAAAACCATCTTGAATGCAAAAGCCAAACAAATTGTAGCCGATTATGAATATGCAAACTTCAAACATGGTAATGCTTTTTCAGCAGTGCAGTGCAGCACCAATACTTATGATTTCCTGCATAAGCTTATAAGAAGTATTATCACAATCATCAAACTTGACCCCATTAGCAGAATTGTGTCGAACTATATGCATGCAATGTATTTTTCAATATACAGACGTGTGAAAATTATTAGAATAATTGTGAAATTTACATTAAAAACTTGTTATATTAAAGAAATATTTTTAAAATGTTGATACATTTAATATGTAGTGTGCTTCCTCTTGCTTTTTATTAAAGAATTGATGGCATACTTCGTATGATTTTTTGGCAATTAATTTGTATTTCGTTGTCACGATGCCAAATTTTGATGAGTCTTTCTATCAGACCGGTCTTGTTTGTGATGTTGCATTTCTTTATTTTTTTCTTTATAATGGCCTAAAGGTTCTCTATGAGCAGGGTTGGCAAGCTTTTGACGCATGACGGTTTTACTATGGTTTTTACCGTCATGTCAAAAACCCATTTTTTAGTAGTAGTATGTTTTTTACATTTTTTTTTTTCATTCTATCTTTAGTATTAAGTTGTTTCACATGAAATATTCAATATCAAAAAGACTCTAAAGTATATTTATCCATCCAAGAAAAACAAAAAAGAATTACATTAGAATAATACATATACATCTCTGTTAGAAGATATCTACAATAATCTTAAGCTATTTGGCATGTTTTATAAAAATTGTATTTTTTGAAGAAATTCTATAATCCATATAAGTATAAGATTAAAAAATGTGTATAATTTCAGCAGAATGTAGTACACTGTTTAAAACTAAATAGCTTTCTCAGAAATTTCCTCAGACGTAAGTTTTCTTAAAGTGTTAAATCCAAATTGTTCATTGATTATTTTTATTTTTAAATAGCAATAAATGAAATAAAATATATTTTAATAGTTGATAACTACATACATCTTTTGGGAGAAAGAAATAAGACTTGTTCTTCAACATTACATCGTGTAGAGATTAAAATTTGCAAATTAATATAAAACTTTAAACCATGTGAAAATTCAATTTTTAACCATATTTTTCTTAAGTAGTTTATTTTAGTCTTATTATTTCCTTAATCTAAATAAATAAATAAATATTATCTTTAAGCAGAAATGTAGATCCCTAAAGATCCATTAATTAAAAAGTTAACTGCATTAAAAAATAAATAAAACATTTAAGAATCTCTCTAAATTTAATAATTTCAAACGTAAAAGATTTTTACTCATACAGTCATATGCATATGTAATAAAAATATGCAATGTGTTATTTCTTTCAATTACTTTAAATAATGTCGAAACAATTTTAAAATGTATACAAGACATACATAGTCTGTCTTTATGGTAGCTTTAATAAATTCTGATTTATCTCCTTTGTGCCGAGCGTCTTTTACAGAATTTTTAATCTTTTATCACTGGTATTTTAAAACAAAATTTTGACTAGATGTATAGAGAAAATGCCTTGATTAAAAAAGGCAAAATTTGCAATAAAAAATAACTGGTAGGAATAATCACGAGTGTATATGTGACACTCGTCCCCAAGGGGTTAAAAATATTTCCTGACTCAGGGCTTGAATTTCAGGGCGGGATGGCGGGATTTGCGCCCAAAATTTTGAAATCCCGCCCAAAAGAATATCGTGGGCGGGACACTCCCATCCAAAAAATCTTACCATTTTCCTGAAAATTTTGCATTTTGAAATGCGATCAACTCCCGCGAATGCCTTGCGAATTTCTCTATATTTTCACGCAACCGATTAATGCATTTTGCGGGGTTTTTTTTACCGCGAAAGATCGTTGAAATTCACAAATTCTTCACGCGACCTATAAACAAATTTCGTTATTTTTTTCTCGAGACCGGTTGACAAGTGCCCGCAACCGACTGGCGAATTCAGGAGCGATTCTGTTACGAATTTTCCGAAAATTATGAAAAATCAGTCATCAGTTTAACAGGAAAATATTTAATTTATTAAAATTTATTTAATTTATTAAAAATATTTAATTACAAATTTCGACAAATGATCACCGAAAAAATCAATTTCGTCTATCGTTTGAGGAAAAAAATCGCCAATTTCGTCGCAAAGAATAGCGAATAAAACGCAAATTTTGTCAAAGGATCGCGGAAAAACGTTAATTTCGTCAGATCGAGAGAAAAAAACTCAAAATTCATCAAAGGATTGCAAAAAAAAAACACAAATTGCGTCAAAAAATTCGTAAATTTCGGCAAAAGAACACGGAAAAAATTAGAGTTTCGGCAAAGGATCGCGAAAAAGGCAAATTTTGTCAAAGGATCGTGGAAAATCGAAATTTCGCCGAAGGATCACGGAATAAACACGAATTTAGTCAAGGCAGCTGAAAAAAAAACCGCGAATTTCATCAAAGAATCGCGGGAAAAAAAATCTAATTTCGACAAAAGATCGCGGATAAAACGCAAATTTCGTCAAAAGCAGGGGGTGATTCTGAGTGAAAGTAAAATATATATTCAGAAATTCGCAGCAAATTTTCTGAAAGGTTACAATAGCCGGGGGGGGGGGGGGGGGGGGGGGGCCCTCCTGGCACTAACTGTGTTTTTTTACGCCCCTTTGTAAAAATTTGTGTTTTTTTTTTTTTTTTCCCGCAATCTTTTGACAAAATTTGACTTTTTTTTTTTTGCCCTCTTTTGTCAAAATGTGCCGCTTTTCCACGATCATTTGACAAAATTTGCCGTTTCTCGCGATCATTTGACGAAATTTGCCATTTTTCGCGATCTTTTGGAGGAAAATTTGCCTTATTTTCGCAATCTTTTGACGAAATTGGCGTTTTTTCGCGATTCTCTGGCATTTTTTCCGCGATCATTTGACAAAATTGGTTTCTTTCGGCGAACATTTATTGAAATTTGCGATATAGTTTATGTCTGAATTTTTGGGTTTATGGTGGATTTTTTTTTTTAATTTTCGGAAATGACTGCCTTAATTTTTTCAGAAAATTCAGTACAGAATCACTCCTGGTCAAAAGACAGCGGATAAAACGCGAATTTAGTCAAAGGGCTGCAGAAAAAAATAGCCTGAAATCAAACCGAACCAAAGAAAAAAAAAAAAAAAAAGTTTACTCGACCTGCAATAAAAAATAATTAGCGCCTGTAGAGGATTTCCCAATCCCTTCCCATCCCCTGCTGTAACCTTTCAGGAAATTTGCTGTGACTTTCCAATTTTTTTTTTACTCAGAAACACCCTGACAGTCTGTATTAATACAGACATGACAAAATAATTAATGTAAATCTTTAAGTAACACGTAAAATAACAGTGGGTTTTAGATTTTTTTTTTTTCTCCCTCCCAAATATCTCAACTCCTCTCCATTTATAAATGTTGGTTGAGAGACTCCTCTCCTAGGAAAAATTGAAATTCAAGCCCTGTGACTATTCAGGTATAAATTTATATGTATAAATGTAGGTGCTGGAATGGTCTGTGCATAAGTTTCACATATATTTTTACTAAAGTTAACAAAAAAAGAAAAAAAACTTTAAATAAATATATATATATATATAAATTATTATTCTGTTCTGCTTTTATTAAATATTGTTTTGTTGTGTTAAATTTTAAGTCTAAGTACTTTCACCTGAAGTCAGGTCCTACAGATTTGCATAAAAATTTTATTAATTTAAAATTTTAAGATTCTGCTTATTGAAGTGAAAATTAAAATCACCATAATTGCATTTATGAAATAATAAGATATGCATTTTAAATTATCATATCTAAAAATATTCAAATTTATTCAATGACCACAGTCCATGCTTGACATCTATTGTCACACCATATAACAGCATTTTTGCATCTCTAAAATATTTTAATGTATTTTATTTAAAATGTACATTGAATATTATTTAATAATTATAATAACATTTTATTATCATTTAATATTATGTTCATTGCACTTAGTAGAATCTATATTAGTGGAGATTATGACAAATATTGTTCTTTCCTGTTTACTCTTGTATTTTTACATTTTTCCCATTTAGGAAATGCTCTTCTTTTAAAAAAATTTAACAAAGTAATTGTGAATAATAATAACAAGAACCGCAAGGTAAAATCAATCTACAAATATATTGTATGCTACACTTACACACTATAAATTGGAGGAAAATAAAAAAATGATAGGTTTTTGACGGAATAAACCGGTAAAAACACTGTTTTTACCACTGTCATGTCAAAAACTAGTTTTTGACTTCAAAAACCCAACCCTGTCTATGGGGTTCATATCTGTACTGCTTCCAGGCCATGGAAGTGTTTTCTTTAATTAAATGAAGAAATACAACATCACAAACAAGAATGTTCTGATAGAAAGACTCATCCAAATTTGACATCATGACAACAACATACAAATTAATTGCCAAAAACTCATACAAAGTACGCCAAGATGTATTGAATCTTTAATAAAAAAAAAGAGAATGCACACTAAATATTAAATGTATCAATATTTTTAAGTGTATTATTTCTTTAATATAACAAGATTTTAATGCAAATTTCACAATTATTCTAATAATTTTCACACGTTTGTAATTCATCAAATGAAAAACTTAGGACGTTTGATATGCGTACATTGTCATGTGTGAAGCAAATAATTAGATGAATAATAAAAATTTAAGGATCTGCCTTTCATGCAATATGGGGTGATCAGAAAATGAGTTTACATTTGAAAAATTAATAATTCATGAATTAATGTAGGTAGAGAGGTAAAAATTGACACCATGTTTAGAATGACATGGGGTTTTATTGTAACCACAAAAAAAAAGTTCAAAAAATGGTTGAGAGATGGCACTTCATGTGATAAAAGAAATAATTTGCTTAACAAATTATGACAAAGCAATGTTCTTCAGAACAAATACTCAACATGTCCACCGTCATCCCCCAACGATAGCTGTAGTCGAGGAACAATGTTGTTCACAGCACTGTACAGCATATCTGTAGTTATGATGAAAAATTGGTGTTAGATGTTGTCTTTTAGCATCTCTATTGATGTTGGTTGATCGCAGTAGACTTGCGACTTCATGTAACCCCAGAGTCAAAAATCACAAGGACTGAGATCTGGGAGACCACACGTGAGGAATATAGTGGCTCAGCATGCGACCATCACCAAACGACGTGCACAACAGATGTTTCACACATCTAGCAAAATGAGATGGAGTATCTTTCTGCATAAAAATCGTACTTTCCAGCAGGTGTTTAGCAGCCATCCCAGGCTAGGGATGATGTGCTTCTGTAACATATTGGCGTACCTCTCACCTGTCACGCTAACAGTTACAAAACCAGAATCAAACATTTCCTGGAAGAAAAAAGGCCCGGTAATGGTAGATGTGGCAAATCCACACCACAGCGTGACTTTCTTGTTGTGCAATGTAGTTTGCACGAAAGTTCTAGGATTTTTGGTAGCTCAAATTCTGCAGTTGTGGGTGTTGACAGACCCTCGGACTTTGAAATAGGCTTCGTCGACCACCAACATGTTAGACAACCAATCTTCATCTTCTGCCATCTTTTGAAACGCCCTCACTGCAAATGCTCTCCGCTTCACAAAATCGCCAGGTAACAGTTCATGATGACACTGGATTTTGTACGGATAGCATCGGAGGGTACGCCTTAATGCTACCCAAACAGTAGTGTATGGAATGCCAGTCTCACAAGCGTAGACGGACCTACTACAATCTCCATTTCTTCCTGAACAGTCTGAACAACATTAGCACTTTTGCTTAATCGGCCACTACGGGGCCCATCGTCTAAACAACCCGTGACATCAAACTTCGAAATCATTCTCTTCACAGATGCAATTGTCACAGGACTTTTACCCATTCGAATACCCTCCATATGGCGATAGGATCGTAAAGCTGCAGTAGCAGATTCCACAGTTTGATAGTAGAGCTTCACTAACATTGCCTTTTCAAGTAACATCAACATGCTGTGATTGCTGGTACTTTCTCATTGTCTCTCTCATTACAGCCCCTTTTATACATGATTCTTCAGGCAGCGTCACTGATGTTTTGCTGTACAGCACCATCTGTTGGTCCTTTTTTCAACTTTATTTTTGAGTGGTTACAAGAAAACCCCCATGTTATTCCAAGCATGTGTGTCAGTTTTTACCTCTCTACCTACATTATTTTGTGAATTATTAATTTTTCAAATGTATACTCATTTTCTGATCACTCTGTATACGACTTATTACAATTTTACGATAAAAAAATGCAAAACTTTTAATCAAATTATGGATAAAATCATGACCAACATGGTGTCCATCTATGTGTACGTCCATCTATGTGTACAATCCATCTATGTGTATGTCTGTCTGTGAGGCTAGCAAAATCTACCGCACATAGAAGGCTGAACATTTAGATGAGGGTAGTCCAATGGATGCCCTGATGCACTTGAAATTCAGATTTTTAATTTTTTGATAATAAGCCGAAATATTAACTAAAAATGACAAGAATCACTGGTCAAAAACTCATCTCTTTCATTCTGAATTAGCAAAAGCACTCACACATGCCTAGAACCCAATTTACACAGTAGAACGAAAATGAAGAACCCAACAAGAGGGATCTTGAAGGATTTATCATCATTATTTATTAACCTCGATTGGCAAAACCATTTAGTATAGTTAAAAACTGAAGACATTCTGAAAGATCATACTTTTACGTCTGAAATGCCACAATCAGTTTGAAAAAAACCTTTGAAAAACAAATTTCAAAAAGTGCCATTTTTGAGATTCTTTTTCTCCCATACGGCATCACTTCCCTAGGGCACAATTTTGAAGGTACCAGTTAACAAAAAAACATGTATTTAAAGCTGGGGGCTTCTTCTCTTCGAAGGTGCGATCGGTTTTTAAAAATATAAATTTGAAACCTTAATTTTGTGATCACAGATTACATTGCGCCTATGGAGATTATCTTTTTTTTAAATAAAAAAAGACTATTTACATCCCTTACTAAAATTTGAAAATGTTTGGATGAGTAGGAGTATTTTTTACAAAATAAAATGCACAAAAATTTCCACAAAAACACTAAAAACCGAGCATGTTTTGGAGCAATATCGCTTGTCTTCGGCTCAAGTTTTCACTACTAAATATACATATTTTTTACGAAATTTTAAAGACAGCTTGGATAAAGTTATATTTATAAACTTTTAACGAATTCGGGCAGTAAGAACTAGTCATAATATAAACAACAATTACAATAAGTAACAATTTTTTACTAATATTTAAATACAAAACATTATGTGTTAAGTTAATCAGAGTAAGTTATGGGATAAAGGATTGAAAAAAGTTCCTTTCTGTAGAGAATTAGAAAAGGCCAAATATATGGGCAATACGGTTGGACAATATCAGAAATTTAATATCTTTCTCAATATATCAACGATTTAATATTGATATTGGTAATATATCGCGACAACTACCTTAAAATGTGTGTGAAAAGAGATATTGCTAATTTTGAAACATAAATGGTATAATAGCATCAATTGAAGTACAAACAGATGTAGAAAGCAATGAATCAATGTTTTATACACATTTGACTAACACAGAATTCTTTAAATATATATTTATACAAAATAGAAATATTTTAGAAAAAGACACCAATGTTTGATATCTACTTGAACTTATGCCATTCTTTGCATAGTACTTTTCTTTAAAAATAGTATGCTCCCATTTTTCCTACTTTATGCATTATTTATTAATAATATTTTAACTAATTAATTTCTTCATGCAGAACTGAGATTATTATAAAAAAGAAATTAAAATAAAATGTTCTTAAATTTAGGACGTTTATGATTTTAATATGATTAAAATAAGTGAAAAGCAAAGGTAAAACTAAATTTAATATCACATGTCATGCTAATACTATTGTTCATGCTATATTTGTAATTAAATAGATTTCAATGGATGACAGGTACAGCAGAAATGTTTTTCAATCTTTCTCTAAGGAATCAATGCATTCTTTATAATAAAAAAATTTTTAAATTCCACTGTATTTATACCTTCCTATCTATTTACTACATGAAAAAAACATTGAAACCCTTTTCTAAATATAAATATTTAAATCGCATTTTAGAATAGTTTTATGCTAATTTTAATTCAGTTTTTTGATAAGTATTCATTTTAAGCTCAAATATCAAACCAGGATATATTAAACTCACTTGGGAAAACTTTGCAATAATGATACAACAAAGATGCAATATGAATAAGCATTGAGCGAAATGGTAAGCAATAGCATACTAGATGTTAGTAGTTGGGAAGCTCAGTTCAAAAGCAATCAATCATTACAGTGAACGAGCAGAGAAAATTTGCCAACATGATGAGAAACAAAAGGTGAAGCTTTATCATTAGCAGTCTCTGGTTGCTTGCGAGCCAAGCTTCCCAGATACCAAGCTATAGTAATATGATCGACTCAACAATAACCAACATATATTTTAGCTCATGTTATTTATTGGCTATGATATATCAATGTCTATATATATTGCAATATAGCAGGACTAATAGCAGCACCTGAATGAAGTCACACAACACAGACGATAAGAGTATAATTTAATAACAAACGGACAATGTGGAATTTGATTGTGGTTCGTGGTATGGGAATATCAATGAATATAGACATATTGAGATAATGTACTGTGATATTCTGGTATATTGATTACCCCAATATATTAACAAAAGAGAGATAATCATTTGAGGGAGATATTCTGGTTTGAATGAAGAGGGGTAGCAGATAAATGCATGGATCGGGCGAAAGAAAAGATTGAAAATATTACAATATTCGGTGCTTTTTTTTGAGATTTGAAGTCACAGTGAAGGAAAAAATATGTTATTGGGATATATTGGTAGAGTCAGAGCTTAGATATCATCATAACTGGGATATATAGTCAGAATCAAAGATATGTATGTAAAGAACAGTGATTTGGCTGAATACTAAATATTCGGCTAAGTTTTAGGCCGAATATGGACTTAAAAAAAAATTGTTTATTTTTTTTTTTCAATTTTAAAATGAAAAATTAAATTAAGGACTAATTGAAATTAATTTTTTGTTTGAGTGTTCAAAAATCATAACAGCTGAATGTATTTTTTGTAATATTTTAAATACTTTGATGCCAATAAGATAACATATGACTTTCAAAAATGTAAATAATAATTCCTAATTTTTTTATTTAATCCATAGATATAGTAATTTACGTATATTTTATCTAAAATTGAAACTAATTACCTCTATAAAAATGAAACTTTTTTTTATTTTAGTAAAATCAGTAAAAATAGTTTTTGTATCTGCACTCAACCAGACAAAAACTGTTTTTGCAAGCAGAAAAAAAATTTGCCTTAAGATGAAAAAGCAGCATCCTACAAGTTGGGTTCCGGTAAACCCAATTTTCCAAGTTAGCTCAGTATACTGTTTCAGATTAAAACTATTCTATAACAATAAGCATAGATGTTGTATGTTCTATTTTCTAAAGAGACTTATGTTTTTTCAACAACCCTTCAACGAAATTCGCCTTTTTTATGTAATTCTTTGACAAAATATGCACATTTTCTGCAATCCATTGATGAAATTTACACCTTTTTCTATGATCCTTTGATGAAATTTTTAGTATAAGACACTTATAAAAGAAACATTCTTTGTCATAATTTAGTTTTACTGTTTTCATTGAAATCAAATATGTCAGTATATATTTTGATTTGTATTGTAATTATCATTAGTATTGTTGTTATTTTTTTCTAGAATAATTTTTTGTGCTTAATTATTTTAAATTACCCTTTTTGATGAACCATTGTTCATCGGGAGGGGAAGAGTTTGTGGAATATTTTCCCTTCATGGGGCTTTTGGTAGTCTACAAAGCCCTGTGATCATGTGATGCAGTGGAAAAATTATTTTAAATATTTTCCTTTTATATGTAAGTATGAATTTGAATGCAGCAAGTAGCTGCTCTTGCTTAGTCTTACAAATGGATGAAATTTTTATTTCAATTTTGAAATAAATTATTCTTGAACATGAAAACATGCTTTTTTTAAAAATTTTATCTAGGCTTCTTAATAGGAGAATAGAATCAATCTAAATAGTATTTAAAATAAGTATATACCAAAGAAAGAACAAAGCAACTAAAAAATGATTTTGAATTGTGTTTTGAAAAGTAAATGGGCTCCAAATAGGGAACAATGAAATTTTAGATTGATATTTCTAAAGTTATGTTGTAAATGGTGTGTATTTTGCATATAGTCTGAGTTGTGAATAATAATCTACAAAATATTCTCATTCTGGTGCGATTATTTTTACTTGACAAACATAATTTCGTCTTGATCTTGAAATCTATGTGTACTGTAATGAACAATATTTTAACCATGATTTAAAGAATTGAATGTTCTCCCTCAACAATTATCGTGAATAGAAATTGAATTTCTTGGATCAATCATTGCTTTTCCTTCAAAAACAAAATTATCCAGGAATGGCACCCATGAGTGAGTGACACAATCACACAATAAATAAAATTTATCCATTACGAGATTGCCACAAAAAAGATGCACACATGGGAAATTTTGGAATGAGTCATAACTATGTAGGACATTTTTTCAAAATAATAAAATTACATGCAGTTATATAGAATTCTGAAACACCCAGTGATAGATTTAAAAAAAGATTTATTATGGCTATCAGAAATCTGGATGTCAAGTAATGAAAGGAATTGTGTGGGATGAAAGGAATCTGCACATGTGATCGATAGAATTTTAGAAACAAACTCGTCAAGTCTCTTCTATTTTTCTTTTCTTTTTAACAAAAATGATACAAAATAGAACAATAATGGGAATGGATAAAGAGTGAAATTAAATGAGAAAGATATTAACTTTTAGAGGATGGAAAATAACTGTGTATATAAAAATAAGTTTAATTAATAAGATTAATATTTTTGACATCACAAAATAATCCTAATTATTTTTAAAATAATATGTGACCTAGTCAGAGAATAGGGGCTAGCTTCATTTTAATGAGTTTAAAAGCTTTAGATTCAAATCTGGGCTTCAATCAGTGATTTATGAGGACAAAAGATAATTTTTTAAAAATTAACTAACAGATCTGAAATGCAATTAAATTTTTCTGAATATTATCACTTACAATTAAAAAATGTATAAAGGTAGCAAAAGAAAAGAGAGGATGTGAAACCTACTGGAAAAAAGTTTGGTTGCTCAGTTCAAAGATTGGTAATTATAATAATTATTTTTTTAAGCATAACTGCTTAAAGCTCAATCTATTGTAGTAAAGTATAATAAATGAAAATACAAATGACCTCTGCCAACACCTCCTATATTCAAAGCCTTCACGCCAATTCAAGATGATCGATCACAGAGTCCTACTTCCCACTTCAATAATATTAGTTTATGCAAGCTCACACATTAAAGTTGCATTTCCTGTAACTTTCAAAATTTTTAACAATAGTGTTTATCTTCTTACTTAATTAAAAAAATCAAATAAAATCGGATTTCTCTAACATTTATTGAATTTTTTTTTATAATAATCAAGTAAATAATTGTCATTTCCAATAGATAAATATTGTAATTTTATTAAAATATTTTAATATTAAAAAGTAAAATCTTATTTACTGTAAAAGCACTTATTTTCACAAGGCTTTAATTTTCGCGATTTTTGTGAGCCTGTAGTAATCGCGAAAATTTAAGCCTCACAAAATATATATTTTTTTTTCGCCTCAAATGATAAAAAATCAGAAAATTTTCACTTATCCAAAATTTAATGATTACAGTTACTTAAATAAGAAGTAAGTACAAAAATTTCTTGAATACTTACAACTATTTCTTGAATACTATACAACTACTTCTTGAATAAAAACAATAATACAACTATTAGAATGCAGCTCATTCACTTACAATAATTATATCAGCTTCTTTGAAGCCATTCATTTTTAGAGCGATGGTTAGAGGAGGGGGGTGGGGGAACTTTTTGGACAAAAGGAAGTTTCTTAAATTGCCTTATTTAAAAGGGGTTCTGTTTAGGTAGTTTCGGAATTTTGCAACTTTCGGTTCAGTTCATATAAAATTCACGAAATTTTCAGCTCGCGAAATCACCGATATCTTCATTTTCGCGAAAATTACGACTCGCGAAAATAAGTGCTTTTACAGTATTTATTTTTTGGATGAGATTTGCATTTATTCTCTTTGAACCAGATTATTTTTATTATAGTAAGTCCTTTATCTTATTTTTCTGCTTTCATTTAAATCACATTTTTGTTTAAATTATGTTTTTTAAATGGAATTCTTTTTTTTTTTTTTTTTTTTTTTTTTTCTATCTCTCATTAATTTTTTACACAATCATTTACAATATAAATGTTTGTCAACAGAGTTAAAGAATTTTACTGATAGGGACTTTTGACAAACAACAACAAAAAAAAGTTATTAAGTGTGTACTTATTTTATTTATTTATTTATTTTTTTAATATACTAAAAGGGACTTAAAATACACAAAATTTTATAAAAGGCAAAACTAAATTGGATTAGACCTTTGGATTTCTAAATAGATGTGATTTAATTTAGAAATAAAAAACTTCCTTTATTTTATCAATACCACACTATTTTAAAAGAGTAAAGCATAAAATAATGTATATTAAAGAATTAAATGAACTTATATATTAAAAAAAAAATTCAGCAAAAATCTTTAATTATAACAGTATATAATTTTTACTATAAAATATACTAAAATTTGCAATTTAAATTAGCTTTATAACTCTGAATTTAAATTCTTTTATATGACTGGAATTTAATGACTGACTTAAAAACAAAAATACAGAAAAAAATGAAGTAAAGTAATATGTTGTGTAACAGACTGTGAAAGAAGAAAGAGAAGATATCTTTTTTCCACTTCAAATATTACTAATCCACACCTACTCCCAAGTACATTATTTATTTACTTTTTTTCTTATTTTGATATTGAGGCATATTTTAAAGACAGAGTGCTAAGTGTTCTCTTATTTACTTATATTGCTGTTTTAATATTATTATGCAATCATTTCTGTTATACATAGATATGTTGTAAGGAACTAGTAACTTTGCTAGAGAGGCTCTCTAGTGGTTTGAAGGTGAACATGGTGTAAGACGTAACTCTAATATAGAGGCACTACAATTGTGAGTGGTGCATTTTTAATTAGGAGTTCACTGTTCCGCGAGTTAGTGGTAACCATATGCAAATTTATTTGCTCAGTCTGCCAGAGTATAAGTAGGTGAGCGAAATTATGTTAAGCGATCAGTCAGTAGTTAGTTGGACAGTGGTTAGTCAGTGCAGTTAGACGTTGGAGATAGTGTGAGTTGGCGTAAATAGTTTTGGTGTGGGGAAAGGGCCATGTACAGCTGGAGTTTAGCCTGGGAACAAGAACAGATTTAGAATGAGATGAAATCTAGACGTGGATTTGAAATGAACCCCACCGTTGCAGCTCAAGCATGTTTCGGAGAAATGAAGTTACGTGAGTTAACTTTTACGCTTTACATTTAATTAAGATTGTTTTATGGCTATCATGGAGTGAGGGCGAAAATTATTAGATCTTGTCTGGCAACCTTTGCCCATTGTTGAATAAAATATCTATATTTAAAGATTATAAGACTCCTCATGAACTCCCACCACTATAAGTACGCCACAATGCAAAATATTGTTTTTCAGTAATTCAAAGCAAAAAAAGATTTTACTTGTTTTCTATCTTTAATTATTTTATTATTCAGTATTTCCTTAGAAGACTGTTTATCCATTTGTTTGTTTGTATTTGAAAGTACTTTAATAATCATAATCATATATATATATATGTCAGTATATATATGTATATATGTACCCCCCCCCCCCCCCATACAGATGTAAAAACTTTCTGGTATTTAAATCATCAAATATAAATAATTAATAGGACATTATGGTAAATAACTCTATGAAAACATTTTCATACTTTTTTTTTTTTTTTTTTTTTTTTTAACTTTCTTCTATCTTTACAAGAAGTATTAGATTCATGAAATTTTTCGAATTCCGGTTTTCGACAGATTTACCCGTTTTAGGGGTCAGGGATTCCAAAAAACATGTTTTTACAAAATGTCTGTCTGTGACTCTGTCTGTCTGTCTGTGTGTATGTGACACAAATTTTGTGGGCGGTCTATCTCAAGAACTAATGCACGGAATTTAATAAAAATTTATATTCAGTTAGTCCCTAATACAAATTGATGCTGATTACGTTTTGGTGTAAATCGCCCAACAGGTGGCGCTGTTATGATGAATTTTGCAGGATTTACACAATTTCCCCAATCGCATCATCTTAAGAACTAACGCACGAATTTTCATCAAACTTCAGATTCAGTTAGTCCTTGATATGACTTGCTACTGATTATGTGTTGGTGCAAATCGCTCAACAGGTGGAGCTTCTGTGCTGCCTTTTTTACGATTGCCTCAATAGCTCTATCTATTGAACTAATGGACGAATTTTCATCTAACTTCAGATTTAGTTATATGTTGATGTTTTTGTTAATTAGGTTTTGGTGTTAATCATCCAATAGGTGGCGCTGCTATGCAGGAATTTTCATGATTTTCGCAATAGCTCTATCTCAAAAACTAATGCACGGATTTTCTCCTACTTTGGACTACGGGATCAGCCATATTGGCACTTTTGGAATTCACTGTGAAGGCTTTGAATACGAGGGTGGATCAATAATTATTGTCCCGAGTGAGTATAAAATATTTGTACTGTGATGGTTGATGTGGAATATGGAAGTCTAATGTCTTAGATGCCTATATGCTCAATTTCAGAACCGTAGCTGCTATATTAACTTTTTTTTTTTCGTGTTAGGTGTGAAAGGTGGCACTTAACTTGAAAGGGGGGGGGGGGTGAAGGCTGGTTTTGAGCTTATGGGGCCAGACCTGAAGAGTTCTGTGATAGATTTGTGTCGTGGATGAGACGTGCTACATCACTATGATCCCAAGTCCAAACGGCAGTAGTCACACCTCATTGACTGTCACCCCCCCCCCCCCCCCCAAATCCTCCTTTTCAAGCTATGTGCGACTTCTCACACCAAAAATGAAAAAAAATATGTTATTATAGCAGCTACAATTCTGAAATTGAGCATATAGACATCTAAGACATTAGGCTTCAATATTCCACATCAACCATCGCAGTACAAATATTTTATACACACTTGGGATAATAATTATTGAACCCACATTGGGATAATAATTATAGGGGGTGTTGCCTCTGCTGCATTAGATTAGATTTCGCTTAATTAAAATGTAATTCAATTTAAGGATTTTTAGCAATATATGTAACAATAACAAAAAACAGAAGTTGGATATCAAAAAAGAAGTTGATAAATTTTAAAAGGTAAACAAAAAATATTTAAAATTTTATTTTTTATTATATTTAGAGTAATGGCAACTTTATAACTATTTCTTGAGTAATTTTCGCCAATTGTATGACACTGGAGCAATGCATCTTATCTAAAAGTATTGTCCCTGTTCTTAAGGAGAAATTGTTTATGAAAAAATCTACATAAAAGTCCAATGGTTTTTTATTCACAAGGAAACATCTGGGAATTTTTACTGGGCTGTACTCAATTTATCAACCTTGATTTAAAGTTAGTATTCAAGAAAGTATTTTAAACATATAATTGTAAAAAATTACACTTACCCTAGCAGCATTTTCTTATACCTCTTATATCTTGTGTTGTGACACGAACTTTGTCTGGATAATCTGTTTGCTCCTTACCAGCCATTTGCTACACAGAAATATTGATAATAAATTCAAATTACTCATGCTCATTATGCAAATAACTTATGACAATTTCAGCAACATATATATAAAATTCAAGAATTTTTCAAATTTATTTGAATTTTGGGGACCAATCAATATATTCAATTGACACATTTGTGGAGAATTATATGTTTTGACGCCAAATGGGCGATAACGGGACAGCAATGGATCTATTGTTTATGTAAGGTAACCCCTCCTGGGCTCATCGCGCGCGCTCTCTCTCTCTGTTTTTCTTCGAGATGGTGTTGTTGAAAGAATATTCTGTTTTTAAGAACGCGTTTCGCTTTTGTAAATAAAATGTATTATAGTGTATAATAGATGTAAATATGTGTCTTCCAATTAAAAGAAGAGAAAATTTGATATCCCGTGGAATTAATTGAGTAAGTGCCAATTGATTTATTTTTAAGATAGTGTTAGTTAATTTAAGAAATCCACTGAACCAAAACCGGTCGCCACACTGGTGCATAAGGCCGGGAATATAAATTGATAACTACGCTACTGGCATTTCATTAAACGGGTAAATTATTTAAAATTTCTCTTAAACTTACGATATATTGGAAGACATAATTCTTTGAATGAGTGAATATAAAGATGAATCAAAGTGAAGTTTTAAAACGAAACATAGCAAAACGCGGATCAATTAGAACCACAGTAACGAAATTGATAAAAAGGATTGATAGTGAAATTAAAAAAGAAAGTGATTCCAAACCGGAAATAGTTGAGGACTCTTTAGAAGCATTACTTGAACACAAATTATCATTAGAAAAATTGGATGAGTCAATTGAATCGGAAATTGAAACCGATAATTTAGAAACAGATATAGAAACTTCGGTAGAATATAAGGAAGCTATTGTGACTTGCAAATCTAGAGCCAGTAGATATTTGAAAAATTTAAACATAAATTCAACTATCACGAGTGAACCAAAAGTAACTACGCCCTCCATATCAGACAGTCAATTAAAGTCGAATACGAAATTGCCGCGAATTTCTTTAAATAAATTTACAGGCGACGTTTGCGAATTTCAAGAATTTTGGCCTCAGTTTAAAGTTGCTATTCACGAAAATAAAGCTCTTCAGCAAATTGAAAAGTTTACTTACTTAAGATCTTTAATTTCTGATTCAGCAGCTGCCGCTATTAATGGGCTTCCATTAACAAGTGAAAATTATGTAACGGCAATAAATATATTAACCGTTTAAACGCCAATGTTCCCATTTGGGAACATCAATTTAAAAAAATCTTCAAAAATTTTATTTTAAAGATACCTTTATGAGATTTTTATTTCATAAACTTAAAAATATGATTGATTTTTTGAAATGTGTTAAAATGGGATACTTTTGTTTTTTTTATATCGAAAAAAATGTTCAAATTTGCAAATTTTGCCATATTTCATATTGATAAATTGTAAATTTTTTAAAGAATATATAAAATATAAAATATTTTTAAATTCATGTGAGTTATGAAATAGTAACCTTAAAACAATATGTAGAATACAATTAAATCATAAAAAAGGGTATAGTTGAGTAAATATGAAGAAATATATTTCGATGTTCCCATTTGGGAACATTGGCGTTTGCCATGAACTTTTTTTACATGTTTAAACTCAATGCAAGTAACCGATTTGAGTGATATTGTACAGGTATTTTCTGCATGAAAGCAAGGTATAATTGAGTGCAAAGATGGTTTATTAGTATAAGATTCAAGTTTATCCCAAACCATCTCGCCCCTCCCCTCCCCCCAACAAAAAAAAAAAATTTCAACTTTCAGTATTTCATTTTCTCTGTTTCCTACTGCCTGCACTGATGTTACCTCTTGCTAAAGGATATCTATTTCTGCTGAGTACAACCGAAAAACATAAACAAGTGAGTCACAGTTGTAGCTTTATGACGTAAATTAGAGGAGAATTTTATTTACCCCTGTCTTCTTATCAGATGTGCCGAAAGGTCAAAGTTGAGTTCCTTTCCCCACGTGTTTCAGGAAAGAAGGAAGGAAAATTCACGCTTAGAAAGGAATAAGTTGCTCTGTGTTTCTGTTGTGGGCTTATTTTGTTGATTATGGATCACGCTAAGCATTTTAAAACTGTGGAAGAAGCTCTCGAATATTTCGATACACTAAATTCAGATGAATCTGATAATTCAGATGTTGATATATGCATTATTCCGCCAAATGAAAGTGGTGATATAACAGAAAATGAGGATATCAATGATGAAGATTTAGGGGAAATAATTCCGACGGATGTAACGGGAGAATTGGATATTCTGTGTAAAGATGAGGCTTGTGATGCGCCATCAACATCACACACAAGAACAGAAGCAGAGAGCATGGGTAAAGGTGATGATGATTTTTCTGCACGAAAAAAAATTAAACTGTATGAAGCAAGATGGAGTAAGAGAAAAGAATTTAATCATACATTTCTTGATGAGGAACCAGGTGATTTAAAAATTGATTTTCCAGAGTTACAAGATTTGGATCCTATTCAAATTTTTGATAAAATTTTGCCTAAAGACTATATCGGAACATTAGCATGCATGACAAAGTTATATGCTAGTCAAAAAGGAGAGATAATTGCCATTGACAATACAGATATTGCTCAGTTTCTAGGATTGCTCCTCTTGAGTGGTTACCATTGGGTGCCAAAAGAAGATTATTATTGTAGCACTGCTGAAGATTTGAAAGTTGATATTGTTCCAACAGTCATGTCAAGAAGCCATTTCCGTACAATCAAAAAGTTTTTTCACTTAAATGATAATTCTAAATTGAAGCCAGGTGATATACTTGGGAAAATAGCTCCAATTTATGAAGAATTGGGGAAAAATTTGCGTCAGTTTGGAACTTTCCATAAAAAATTGAGCATAGATGAATCTATGGTACCTTATTATGGACACCACACTTGCAAAATGTTTATAAAAGGTAAACCCATAAGATTCGGGTTTAAAATATGGATGTTATGTTCCTCGTCTGGATATCCGTATGCGATGGAAATTTATTCTGGAAGGAAGATTGAGTCTACAGGAATGCTTCTGGGTGAGGATGTCGTGACGCAGCTAATATCCACAGTTACAGATCCGGACAGGCACGAAATCTATTTCGATAACTTTTTTACGTCTTATAACTTATTAAAAAAATTGGCAGACTCTGGAATTAGAGCTACAGGTACAATCCGAAGTAACCGCATCCGGCAATGTCCTTTACTAGACAATAAAAACTTGGCTAAAAAGACCAGAGGAGCAATGGATTACCGTAGTGATGGAGCTGTATTCATTTGCCGGTGGATTGACAATGCAGTTGTGACAGTTGCCTCTAATCATCAAACGCATGAACCTATTTCAAACACAAAGAGATATTCTAAATCGGCAAAAAAGAAAATTGATGTTCCACAACCTGTTCTTATAAGATATTACAATGAAGGTATGGGTGGAGTTGATATTCTGGATAAACTTCTTTCATCGTACAGACCGCAGCTACGAAATAAAAAATGGTACTGGAATTTATTTGCAAACGCTCTAAATATTGCTGCAAAAGCATCTTGGATAATTTATAGAGACATTCATTGAAAGAATTCAATGTCACATTTAGAATTTCGTCGAGATATTACGATGAACTTACTGCGTTCCAAACCAAAACTTATATCTCAACCTGGACCAAAAATGCATGTTCAAAATAAACTTAGAAAAACTGATAATCATTATCTGATATCTGCGTCACAAGGACGCTGTGCTCTTTGCCAAAAAAACTGCCGCAACATGTGTGTTGAGTGTGACAAGAGGTTGCATAAAGATTGTTTTCCCTTATATCATGGCAAATAAATTGGATAAAAAGCTGTAAAAATAAAAAGGTAAACAATTTTAATGTAAATTACTTTTAAATCTTTTTGTAATAATGTAAATTATTTTCATAATCTTTTATTTTTATGCCTTTTCGTTCATTTGATTTTTGTGAAAAGAAAATCTTCAAAACCTATAAGAAAAGTACTCATTAGACGCCAATGTTCCCATTTGGGAACATCTAAAAAATCCATATGAAATTTTTTTTTCTTTAAATGTTTTTATTAATTACTTATAAGGGTTCTATAAGTATACTTAATTAAGCAAATTTAAGTACCAGTTCGATCTACTTCATAATTCGGCGTCTAAACGGTTAAAGGACCGTTTTGGGAAAAGAGATGTTTTAATTTCCGAGCACACTAACAAATTATTAAACTTAGAAGCAGTACGAAGATCAAATGACATACATTCTTTGAGAAAATTATTTGATGAGATAACTATACAAATACGATGTCTCGAAGCGCTTGATGTGAAGTCAGACCAATATGGTTGCTTATTATTACCCATTATTTATAAATGTATACCGAATGATCTCGTATTACAATTTCACAGAGAATAATGCGATAAAAAGGATGTTAGTGTAAATGATTTATTGTTGTTTCTGAAACATGAAACAGAAGCGCGAGAAAAGGCTATTAATGTTACTTCTATCAGTTTTGAGAATACTAAATCCCATGAAAATAAATTTAAACAAAATTCTCCCAAACACTTTCACCAAGGAAAAATTAAAAAATCCTTCGGCATTCACATTAAATACAATTACTGAAAACCTTTGCCCCTTTTGCTCTCAAAAACACGACGCAAATTCGTGTAAGTTAAATTTGGAACAACGAAAAGAATCTTTATTAAAACAAGCTAAATGTTTCAGATGTTACAAACGGTTCCACCGAAAACAGAATTGCAGAAACACTGAAATTCGTTGCACAATTTGTTTTTCGAGAACGCATCAAAATTCTCTTTGTAACAAAAAACAAAAAGAAAGATCATCGAATGAAAATAAAATTGACCTTTTTTCGACTGAGCGTGAACCGGGGGGAAAGGAAAATAAGAAATATGAAAAAATAACAGTCTCATCACTTTGTTGTAATCCAGATGAATATATTTATTTTCAAACATTGAAAGGAATTATGATTGGAAAGAATCAAAATATTAATGTTCGAATATTATTAGATAGCGCCTCGCAGCGAACATTTATTGGGAAGAATTTATCTAATCGTTTAAATTTAGAGGTGACAGGGCAGGAATCATTAAAAATTCATACCTTTGCTGGAAAGAAACCTATTGTTGATAATCATAATAGAGTAAAGATTTTCCTAAAAGACAATAATTCGGACAATATAATATGTCTGGAAGCGTTAGAAACGGAGAGAATCTGTTCCGATATAATACGAGCACCAAGTTCTGAGTTATATAAAAAAATTAAAAATATGGGTATAGAGTTATCAGACGTTTCTAATGAATTAGATGATGGCAGGGTTGCCGGCTTTTAGACAGGCCAAAAAAAGCCGACCGGCTTTTTTTGGTTTTAGCCACTTAAAAATAGCCGGCTTTTATTGAAAAAAGCCGGTTTTTATTTTTTGAAGTTGGTTTACAGCTAATTCGTTTTAAATTTAGATCAATTAATTTTTAATACACTTATAAATATTTTCTACTAAAAAAATTATAAATTTCTATTAAATTTTGTCAAATAAATATAGAAGGCAACTTTGAAGGCATTATGTCTGAAAAAAAAGTTATAAATATTGAAAAGGATATAAGTTAGACTCCAAACTGGTGTTTTGAAATTCTATATTACATAGCTCCACATATACTACACAGTTTAAAGATTATATTTAATTGATCAATGGCAAAATGTAATCACATCAAAATGGAAACATTCTTATGTGTCCGTATGGAGAGATTACGTTATTCATATGTTAAAAGAGAAATTAGAAAGGATATAATTTTGGGGGAGAGTTTGGTACATAAGTGTATAAAAAATAGAGCATTTAAACAGGTAAAAAAAAAATCTAAATAAAATTTTGAAAATCTTGTTGCTAAGCATTTTCATGCATGTGCTATTTATAATATTTTTAATAGTGAGAAATGGTGTTTTTATTAGATGACTATGTGTAATTTTGAATGTTTACTAGAAATAAAATAAGGCTTGTATATTAATAGCTGTTAAAATTAAGTAATAAAACATAACTAAGTAACCATTGTCCTCTTCAATTTTATAAAGCAGTAAAAATGAAAAAAATTGGGGGAGGGGGGAGTGGAGTTAAAGGTCAGTGTAAACCAGATAAAGCAGTTGGTATGGACCTTTTAAAATTTAGCTGACATATTTGCAATTCTGACTACAAATCACTAGCAAAACCATCTACGTTTTATTCCAGTATTAATGTCTTCATTATTCAGAAATTGGGTTACTTATTAAACTCTAGATCAATTAAATGTCATTAAAACTAATTAAAAACACTTTAAAATGTGTAGTTTATAATTACAATGCTTCACTTTATAAAAGCCAATTATGGCCAAAAAAGGCCAATTTTGGCCAAAAAAAGCCGGTTAAAACCAATAAAAACCACCGGCCTGGTTTTTTTTAAATTTTAGCCGGCTTTTTTGCAACCCTGGATGATGGTGATAATGAAATAGATTTATTGATTGGTAGCGATTACTACTAGTCAATTATGACAGGAAAATATAAACGTATTTCACCAACTCTTGTTCTGAATGAAACTAAATTAGGCTGGACACTTCACGGCAAATTCTCAGAGGAAGTTAATAGAAATAATTTAGTAAGCGCTATGTACATATCTATTTGGGATAATAATAAAGATGATAAAATTTCAGTTCAACTTGAAAAATTCTGGACTATAGAAGGGTTGGGAATTCAAGAAGATAATACGAACAAAGATTTGTGTGATAAACAAATACTAGAACAATTTGAAAATTCGATTGAATTTAAGAACAACAGATATGAAGTTAAACTACCTATGAGATATGATAATCTTGATCTTCCTAATAATTATGAAATTGCCAAAAGGAGAATTGAAAGTTTAATTAAACGATTTATGAATAATCCTGCATTGTTTAAAGAATATAAAGATATAATTAATGAATATAAGGCTTTGGGAATAGTAGAAGTTGTTGAACCCCAGGAAATAAATTCGACCAATGGTAATTTGACATACTATTTACCCCACCACCCTGTGATTCGAACGGACAAACAAACAACCAAACTGCGCATCGTTTTCGATGCATCATCTCACGCTCCTTCTGAACCTTCTCTAAATGATATACTCTTTCCAGGTCCGAATTTGAACTCTGATTTATTTGATTTAATTTTACAATTTCGAAGCAATAAGATTGCCGCAGTGGCAGACATTGAAAGGGCATTCTTGCAGATAAGCCTTGCTGAGACTGACAGAGATATGACACGATTTTTGTGGATCGAAGAACTCCCTCAAGATAAAAATGCTCCATTAAACTTTATAATTATGAAAATGTGCCGCGTATTATTTGGCGTTACTTCGAGTCCATTCCTGTTAGGAGCAGTAATTAAGCATCATGTGAAAAAGTATGCAACTTCGTATCCGGAAACTTGTTCCAAAATTAAATCTTCCATGTATGTTGAACGACCTTTTGTTAGGAGCAGATACTGTTAGTGAAGCTTTAAAATTTTCAAAAGAATCGTTAGATATTTTTCAACAAGCAAATATGTCCTTGCGGAAGTGGCAAAGTAATTCTACTATTTTAAAGGAACATTTAAAATCATTAGATATGAACGTTTGCCCTGATACATCAGCTGATACAATTCCATTTAAAATCTTAGGCTTAATATGGGACACGGAAGAAGACATTTTTAGATTTGATAATCATAGTCTTTTAGAATTTGTTCATTGTCAGGAAAAGTCTAAAAGAACTGTAATTCGAGCGGCTGGGAGAATTTTTGACCCCATTGGGTTTTTATCTCCATTCACGATTTTAATAAAAATGATTTTTCAATCATCATGGGAACACGGTATCGATTGGGACCAGAAATTGCCAGAACATTTAGAGAAAAAATGGGATAATTGGTGCTTACAGATTCCATATCTTAGTAAAATAAAAATCCCAAGGTATTATTTCCAGGACATCGAATGTTTTGATAATGTAGAAGCCCACTGTTTTAGTGATGCAAGTATTAAAGCCTATGGAAGTGTTATTTATCTTAGATATAACAACAATAATAGCATAAAGACAAGTTTTGTTACATCAAAAAGCAGATTAGCTCCCATAAAAAAGTTAACTTTACCACGTTTGGAGTTAATGGGTGCTATGATTGGAGCTAGACTTGGAAAACGGGTAATGTCCATTCTCAAGATAAGTGAAAATAAAGTACACTATTGGACTGACTCGAACATCGTACTTCACTGGATCAAGAGTTCATCTAGTACTTGGAAGCCATTTGTCAGCAATAGAGTATCGGAAATACAAACTTTGACAAATCCGGTGAACTGGCGACATTGTCCCGGTAGCTCAAATCCTGCTGACCGGCTTACGAGAGGACTCTCACTTCTCGACCTCGAGAGCGATAATCTATGGTGGTCAGAGCCTCCATGGTTAATTAAGGATTCAAATTTATGGCCCAAGGAAGATACAGAAGTAGATGAAGATATGAAGCAACTAGAAGCTAAAGGAAAAGTAATTTCCCAAAACCTTTGTTCATCAGAACAACAGAAACCACTTATAGAGATTGAGCGTTTTAGTTCTTTATTGAAGGCAATTAGAACAGTGGCAAGAATTAAAAGATTTGTCTTCAATCTAAAAAGTCCAATTAAACATAAAGGTGTATTATCTGCTGAAGAATTGACAGAAGCTGAAGAATTATTAATTAAAGAAGTACAAATGAAAAATTATAAGGAAGAAATTGAGTCATTAGAAGAAGGAAATCCCATTAAGAAGACCTCAAGAATTTATTCGTTATGTCCATATTTGGATAAAAATAAAATTTTACGAATCAGAAGCAGACTTAATGAAGGCTCATTTAGTTTAAATGAAAGCAATCCAGTCATATTGCCAAAGAATGAAAATTTTACCGAGTTGCTGATTATGCAAGAACACAGAAAATTGTTGCATAGTGGAGTTTCTTTGACACTTGCACAAATCCGAAAAAAATTTTGGATTCCTCAAGGAAGACAATTAATTAGGAAAAGTGTCAGGAAATGTTTAATTTGTAAAAAATACAATGCGAAAGCAGCTGACCAACTAACTGGCCAACTTCCGAAGGAAAGAATATCAGAATCTCCTGCGTTTACCGTTATAGGATTGGATTTTGCAGGACCGATAATAGTAAGAACAGAGAATAAAGAGACGTCAAAGTCATATATTGTACTGGTCACCTGTGCCACAACAAGAGCAATACATCTGGAAGCAGCCAGGGATATGACTACAAAATCTTTCCTTTTGTGTTTTCGTCGATTTATTTCAAGACGCGGAAACTGTAAAAGGATTTTTTTCGGATAATGCAAAGAGTTTTAAGGCTGCTGATAAAGAATTATAACAATTTGAGAAAATCATTAAAGATCAAGAACTCCAGGATTTTATATCGAAGAGAGGTATGACATGGAAATTTATCGTCGAGCGTGCCCCATGGTGGGGAGGGTTTTACGAAAGGCTCGTAAAAAGTGTAAAAGAACCCTTAAGAAAAATTTTGGGAAGAGCTCTCATCACATTTGAAGAATTGGCAACAATCTTGACAGAAATAGAAGCCATAATAAATATGAGACCGCTAACCTACACAACAAGTGATTTCGGCAAGCCAGAGCCACTTACCCCGGCCCATTTCCTTCAGCTAGGAAGAGAGAACATCAGTTTTCCTCTACATTTTGCCGAATTAGAAAATAAAATTTCTACTAAAGAAACTTTGTTAAGGAGAAAACGATATCAAAGTAAGTTGTTGAAACAGCTCTGGATTAAGTGGAAGGAACAATACTTATTGAATTTAAGTTCAGTTCATGAATTTAAAACTCCTGAAAGACACAAAAACTTAAAAATTGGCGATGTTGTTTTAGTAGATGGTACTGCTAAATCTAAACTGTTGTGGGACTTAGGAATAGTTAAGGAAGTCATTATTGGCAGAGATAAACTTATTCGTGCTTGCATAATAAAAACTGCTAAAGGACTGCTGAGAAAACCAATACAACTTTTGTATCCTTTTGAACTAGATATCTGAATGATAAGTGATTTCAGTACTTGATTTGAAATTTATTTTTTCTACTAGTGTTTGAATATCAAAGTGTGTTTGTTTTATAAATTCATGTTTGGAATTTTTTTTTTTTTTTTTTTTTTTTTTTGGGTGTGCTTTGCAATTTGTTGTTTATTTAGTAAAAATCTTTCATTTATGCATAATTGTACTTTATTTCAAATTGACAAGATAATTGAATTAATAATGGTATTTAATTTGTTTATATTATGTATATATATATATATATATATATATTCAGTTAATCTTATTCAGGTAAAATATCTGGCCAGATATGTTCATGTAGCTACATGTTATAAGAGCATCATTTTTTTTTTATTTATATTGATCATGACTTTATTATTTTATGTTTAATTCTTTATACTTCAACGCCTGTAGATTGAAAATTTTCTATTTTATCATTTGAGTTGTCATTTAAGGTCAAGTTTATTATAAGAATGTTTATGTTGATTTATCATTATGTACTCTCATGAGTTCAGGTGGGGAGTGTGTGGAGAATTATATGTTTTGACGCCAAATGGGCGATAACGGGACAGCAATGGATCTATTGTTTACGTAAGGTAACCCCTCCTGGGCTCATCGCGCGCGCTCTCTCTCTCTGTTTTTCTTCGAGATGGTGTTGTTGAAAGAATATTCTGTTTTTAAGAACGCGTTTCGCTTTTGTAAATAAAATGTATTATAGTGTATAATAGATGTAAATATGTGTCTTCCAATTAAAAGAAGAGAAAATTTGATATCCCGTGGAATTAATTGAGTAAGTGCCAATTGATTTATTTTTAAGATAGTGTTAGTTAATTTAAGAAATCCACTGAACCAAAACCGGTCGCCACAACATTTTTACAATGCAATGTAACAAAATAAATCATTAAATATTTTTTATAATAAATTCATTTATTGCAGAGTAAATAATGCAAAAGTATGTTAAATATGATGGTTACAAATTCCTTACTTTCTTTTTTCTTTCTCCCCCCCCCCCCCCATATTTTCAGATCAGTGTTAAAGTTTTCAGGTCAACATTAAAATAAGTACAGAAAAACCTCCACTAATAGACACTTTCGAATAGTGGATGCCCCTATTTAGCAAACACCTTTTTTGATCAAATACATTTATATATTTGTATATTTTTAATCTAATCCCAAGGTGCCCACTTTTCAAAGGTTTTGCTGCAATTCCTTTCAAAGCACTACTCTGATAAATACAATCATTATTTAGTAAAAGTGGATATTAATAAAATCACACTATAAGATATTTAAAAAAGGACCCTTATAACAGGGCTCCCAACACATTTTAGCCTCCTAAAAAGGGGAAAGGGGATCATTTTTATTTTAAAAGGGGACTTTGAGGGTCTAAAAATACTGCACCAAGTTTTCCTAAATATGCATGCAAATTTTTAAAATTTCCCCCAAAATTATGTTAAACGATTATCTTTATAAAGATGGGTCCTAAAAAGTACACTCAGCTAAATATTTTACTGCAAGAAGATAGGAAGTATTCCAATATACAGTACTCACATTGATAATTCTCCTTAAAGGAGTTTTTAATTCAATTCCTACTATTAGTTCACACTCTCCCTATATTTATTTGTTTATTTATATATCTTGTTCAAATTTTCAATTGTTAATAAAATACTTATTATTCATCCTATGAAGTTGAAATAAATTTTTTTAAACTTGTACTGGATGACAATTTATGTTAATACAGTTTTTTCAAATTTTAATTCATTAATTAAATTTTAATTAATTTTAGTTTTACATGGGAGACAAAATGGCAGACATTGGTTATTGAAGCATTTAATGCATCTTCATATCTATAAGGGGGGTTACCATAGGAGGGGACCCTGCTCTGCTGCCAAATACCGCCAAGTTTGTTGCCAACTTGGCGATATATCGCCAAAATGAGTTGCCAAAGGTGACGCCAACTTGGCAATATCTCTAATATTTTGCCAAATTCTCATAGACTTCCATTGTAAACCTACTTGCTTATAGAAAATCAACAAATTGAGATATTTTAATGCAACCAAAACTAATATTAGCTTAAGGGATTATATTAATTTTTTTTTTTTTATGACCTAAGTAGGAATTGACTTTAAAAACAAAATTTTATATTACTTGTTTAAATTGATGCTTTATTAAGGGAACACAAGACTGGGTGCAATCCTATGGGAAATATGCGAGCTTAAAGACCTGTTTTCTCAGAAACTACCTGACCAATTTTGATGAAATTTGGAATCAATATTCACTGGATCATGCTCAAGACTTATGGCAGACAGTTTTTTCTGCGACTAAAACTTTTTATTTTAGAGCAATGGCAATTTTTCAGAAATTTTATTAAATTTTCGAAAAACTGTCTGCCACATATGTATGCTGTTATCTTACATTTATACTGTACCACAAAAAATATATATATCAAAATCGCTCGAGTACTTTATGAGATAATGGATTTTTACCTGAAAAATATGATTTTATAGGAGATCCAAAAAACAAATATTCATAAAATTCTCACTCTTTGTGAATAACAAATTGAGTTTTCTGATTACATATCGACAGAACAGACGTTAGGAGTGTCAAAAAGTCGGTCAAATGTTTGTAAACCTTTTTAAAACCTTCTTATTGTTCAATCAAAAGATGTCAACTTTTTGTGTTGAACTGCGACTTGTATTTTTTGAACTTGCACTTTCTGTTACAAAACGACAAAGTCGAAAACTGTTTTTGAGCGAAGACAAGAATAAGTGCAATAGGGGAGGAGGGGCGGGGAAATGCAAGCTTTAAGACCTGTTTCCTCAGAAACAACCAGACCGATTTTGATGAAATTCTGAATCCCTATTCACTGGATAATGCTCAAGACTGATGGCAGACAGGTTTTTTTTTTTTTCCTGCAACTAAAACTTCTTATTTTAGAGCAATGGCAATTTTTCAGAAATTTTCTATTTTCAAAAATGTTTTTTTCTGAAACTAATTAAAATTTTTTAAAACTGTCAACCATATGATCTTATATTTATACTTATATTTATATAGTACTTTAGGAGTTAATGGGATTTTTAGCTTAAAAGTACAATTTTTTGAAAAGCTACAAAGCTTAGACACTTCTAATTTGTGTGAAGTTCTTGCAGTGTTTTATCAAACACATGAATTAAAGTATAGTAGGTCTTTATAACGCAAATCTAAAAACGCAAGCTTGTGTGTTATATAGAATTTTACGTTACATGGATCACCATTCATACAACATTAAATTTACTTTGCAAATGCGGCCAAATGTCTCAAACATATCAAAATCTTTATATTGCATTCCTTGTTACCAGGAATTTTCCAGATTATATAAATATTTGCCTTATATAGATTGTTTTTTAATGTTTTTATGAAACATTACATAACATAGATCACGTCACTTATTGTTAATTTACTTTATAAATATGGTCCAAATATGCCTGTACTAAATTACTCATTTTCAAAAATTTGTATTGTAAGAATAGCAATTTTTCCATTAAAAAGCTCTAAATTAAGGAGATTTAATTGAACTAATGCATCAATTTAGTCCTTTAGAGAATAGCAATTTTGTACAATGTGGGAATCCAGGTGCTCCTTAACTGCAAAATTCATTGTTTACATCTGATAAGTTGTGCGATATATGGAGAATTGCGATATATGGAGAATTGCGTTATATAGAATTGTGTTATAAAGATTTTCTACTGTATATATAAACTTGGATATTGGAATTGGATAAAGTGTAGTTACATATAATAAATGAGTATAAAAATGCTAGAGTAAAATTAATGTGAGTGGGTGTGGCGTCCCAGTCTTGTCTTCCCTTGAATTTTTACAATTATAGCTAATGGTCAGAAAAAAACTGGGCATACCAATGAATTCAGGAAGGTTCAAAGAATTTTTTAAGCCAATAAAAAAAAAACTTTTTTTCAAAGAATTAATTTTGTACTACCCAATAAAAGCTGAAATAAGCTATAATGTTCATCAGAAAAAGCATAGTATGGCAACATTAGGGTTCGCTGGGTGAATTAATCCTCCAGATTCATCTGGGATGGCTCAGTAGGTAGAGTATTAGCAGTTCCAGTCAAGACATCCCTGATTTGAATCCTGGCCCGGAATTTCCCCCCCCCCCACCCATTTGGAAATTTACAACTGATATGAGTTATTTACCAATGTAATAATTGTATTAAAAATTAATCTAATAAAGATAGAGGTTTGTCTATGTGCTGACGAGATCACTGCGCATAGAACTATAAGATTTGGCAAGAAAATAGCTGTATGTCTAATGCACATAGAAGTCAATTTTTGGACTTATTTTAGTAGTATTTTTTTTATGTAATTTTTAGCCTTTTTTCATGTTTTATGGCAATTTTTCCAAATTTGTAAAAGGAATCTGGTTTAAATTTTTTAGCAAAATGTAGTAATTTTTGTCCTCTTTACAATAAAATTTATTTGGAATTTATACAGTGATTTTTAAAATTTTCACAATTATTTCATTGTTTTTTGGCGTTTTGCAGTGATTTTTTGACATTTATAAAATAAATTCAGTTTCAAACTTTTAATCCTAATGTAGTAAATTTTGTCTTTCCATGATTGCATCCTCTGGTTTAAATTGTTAGCGATTAAAAAAGAAGAAAAAAAAAATCACATCCCACAAGGATTCCCCTCCCCCCCATTTGTGAAAAAATTCCGGATACAATGTTTTAAGCCCTACTATATGTAGTACATTTTGACTTCTCTAATTTTCTGAATTTTTATGCAATGACTTTTTCACACTAGTAAATGGGATACAGTTTCAATTTTTCAGCCCAATTCAGTAAATGTTCTCCTCTTTTCAATAAAACTTATTATAGCAATTTTTGAATTTTTTATGCGATTTTTTGGCATTCGTAAAAGGATTCCAGTTTCACTCTTTTTGCAAAACTTATTAAATTTTGTCATCTTTTCAATAAAATTTAATTCTTATAGCCATATTTGAATTTTTTGAAATTTTTGAATTTTTTTTCTTACTTTTTTTTTTTTACATTTTATGGCAATTTTTTGAAATTCGGTTTCAAACTTCTAGCTTAATGTAGTAAAATTCTGTCCTCTAACTTGAATTTTTAGTGATTTTTAATGAGATTTTCAATGCGTATTTTAACATCTTTTCACATTGTGTGGTAATTTTTTGACATTCATGAAAGAATTCCAGTTACAATGTTTTAGCTATGGTAAAACGCAATATTTGAACTTTTGGGATTTTTAAAGTTTTTTTAGTTTTGCGGCAATTTTTCCACATTAGTAAATTTTTTTCAGTCACAGAAAGGGAACTAAGGGGACCAAAATGCATAAAAGGAGACTTTGGGGGGGGGGGGGGGACCATTTGGGAGTCCTGATAAGCATGGTCACAAATACTTTACAACAAAATTACCAGCTATTTTCTTTTTAGTGCTAAAAATTTCTCTGATAGGAAGTAACACTGTTCCAATACAAAGTCAAAATTTAATAAAACGGATACTTAAAAAATGCCTTCTCAGGGTAAACAGAATTATAAGAGTAGTGTACAAATCATTTCATTTTTTTAAACTTTATAGTTAAAACTATCTTTTAAAGCAACAGCTGCACAAAGATGATAATTTGTCTATTTTTTTACTTTACTTTATTTATTTGGGGAGCAAGGAGAGGTAAACAGAGAAGAGAGACAGGTGTTATTCGGACCATTTTCAACACAGAAAATACTAAGAAAGATATTCAGATTTTGAGGGCGTCTAGCATTTTTCTCAAATTAGTATACAGATGAGCAGACAACAGGTATAATTAAAATATAAGTCCAAAAATTATCCAAAAATAAAAAAATTGTTCAGTTTTCATGGAAAAATTCTTGGTGTCTTTCTGGTACTTAAACAAACCAAAATGAAATAATCTGACTTTGATAACAAAATCGTCATCATATTACTGACAATCATTATTCTAAGTACATGGAACCCCGCTAATCCCAATTTCCAGTTAATCCAGACCGATTTTATTTTCGAAAATTATTTTTGAACAAATTAACTGAAATTTTTGGGATTACAGGATGAATGTCAGGAAAAACGTTTAGAAGTTAGAATTAAACATAAAATAGCAGTAGAGCATGTTTTTTAATTCTTTAAACAGCTTGAATAGAATTTTAAAAAAAGTACACAATAATGTAAAAGCACAACATATGTACATGAATATAAAATGAAAATGTGCTCTGTAGGCCTACCCGTAGAAGCCACCTTAAAAAAATCTCTAATATCAGTTTGTTTGCCAGTTACTATAAAATTCTCTTTTAAAATGCAAAAAAGTATTTAATTCAAATGACAAAAAATTATTTTTACTTTGAACAATATGATTTTGCAAATTATCTACATAAATGTTTCTTTCTTTCCTCCTCATTGACGTGGAGACTGAGCTAGTTATAAATTCCAGATTTTGAACCGTTGGTAATGGGTTGTTACATAATTCCTCATTTTGAAGTTTCATAGGATTATTATAAACATCAGGAGCAGGGTTCGTTGATATATATCAATGGATATATATCATGATATATATCTTGATATATATCCGATATTTATTTTTAAAATATCAAGATTTTTGATATTTTCGATATTTTCAAATTCTTGACATTTATTTTCAAAATATCAAGATGTTTGATATTTTGTATATTTGATATTTATTTTCAAAATATCACTGTGCAAGGAAATTTTGATATTTTTCACATTCAAAGCAAGTGTAAATGAAATTTCCACCTGTTATTGACTGTGTCATTCTGTAGATCATGAACTTTTGCCTCTGGCAGTGACTTTTTTGGGAAAAGAAGAAAACTAACCTTTTCCAAGCTTTATGTTTCAAACTTTTATTTTTAAATGTAGAACTAATAATTATGTTAGACAGTTAATTCAGAACAGCCATTGAAAGATAAAATGTAATTCTGATAATCATTTATATACAGCTAGCGTTCGTTGATATATGTCAATGGATATATATCCAGTATTTATTTTCAAAATATCAAGATGTTTGATATTTTCATATTACTTGATATTTATTTTCAATATATCAAAATGTTTCATATTTTCTGCAATATCCAGTATTTATTTTCAAAATATCAAGATTTTTGATATTTCCATATTACTTGATATTTATTTTCAATATATCAAGATGTTTCATATTTTCTGCATTTGATATTTATTTTCATAATATGAATGCGCACAAGATATTTTTGATATTTTCAGTCGTAATTCGTAATATTTCAGTGTAAATGAAATAAATTTTCAACTGTTATTGACTCTGAATCTGTAGATAAAAAACTTGTCTCTTCTGGATGTGACTTTTTTTTAGCTAAAAAAGAAAACAATTATATTTTTCAAACTTTAGATTTGAAGCATTTTTTTTTTTTAATGTTGAACTAATAATTATGTGGGACCTAATTAATTCAGAACAACCATTGAAAGATGAACTGACTAATTTAAATAAGCAATTATATACAGCTTCATTAGAAAAGAATCTTTTCTCAAGTTTTGGTTCAGTTGAGTTTGAACTATACAGTATGTTAGGAAATATGAAATAAAACATTTTATACTTACATTTATGTTAAAATTTTTCAATTAAAAAAACTTTTTTTTGTATTTAAAATTTTGTTTTAAAAATATCTGATTCTTTTGTACTTGATCTTGATACTGAATCCTATAGTTATTTTTTTTTATATAAGTGTATAAATCAAATTGTTACTGTTTTCAATTATTTCATCTTCAATTTTGTTCTAAGTGAAAAAAAAAAAAAAAAGCAAAAAAGAAAAATGCATTTTTAGAATATTCTTTAAGTTTTCATGTTAAGTGTAATATTTTTAGTTTCTAATCTATATTATGCTCGAAAACATTTATTATCAGCGGTAAGTTGGCTGCTTTGAAAATATCGGATATATATCGAAAATATCAGATATATATCAAAATATCGGATATTTTTGATATTTTCGAAAATATCATGATATTTACGAACCCTGATCAGGAGTGATGAAACAAGGAATACTATCATGGAAGCCATGCCAAATTATCCAGCGTGCCGGGCCTTAGGATGTCAGATTAGAGGATGTTTATTATGTTACTGAGTACTTTTAACTTGCAATTTTTTAGCATACATCTTTTTCTTTTCTATTTTTACTGGAATTTCAAATAATCCGAATATTTTGTAATCCAAACAAGCATGGTCCCAATTAGTTCAGATTAGCGGGGTTCGACTTTATATTTAACTTGATGAAGCACCCCACCATTTTCAGATTCCACCATGCTATTTTCTAGGTATAAAGCCATTAGGAAGCGTTCATTTTTGTCAAAATAAGGTGAAGAAAAAGAATTTGCTAAGTAAGAATATCGAAATAACCAAATGTAAAAATTGAACATTTAATAATAAAGGGAAAAAAAAACACATTTTCCCTCATTTTTATTTATAAAGAATAAAAAAAGGAGACAGCACAAATTTTGCGAATCCATATAAAAAAGTTTTATATTTGCACAAAAAAAGAAAAACACAACTTAGATTTACTATCATTTTATTATTTTGAATTGTAATAGTTTAATATTATTTCATGAGTGTAAATTAAAATTTACAAATTGTGTTATAAATTAGTTATTTATGTAAGTAATAGTATAAGGTACAAAATAAAGTTTCGGAAAATGGATTTTTATTTTCTTAGATCTGAATTAAGTTGTAATTTAACTCTTTATAAGTAGATGACAAATGAAGGCTTTAATTTGAAGATCCCTCTACATTCATAATAAAATTAATTCTAACAAACATTTTATAAATGTAAATATTCAGGGATGAGATTTCTGACTTATTGCATTCCAGTATAATCTTAGAGAAAGAGTTGTATTTAATCAGAGCATTTTTGTGATTTAACAGAACAATCTTTTCCCTAAGATTACACTGGCATACGTACCAACATGTCATTTTTGAAAACCTTACAATTTTTACGACGTATTCTTCCGTACTTAAAAAAGTACATAACAAATGCATATGCACTGAAAAAAGGAATATCATTTCATAATAGTATTTTCAATTCTATATTCCCTTGACCAGGGGTGATTCTGAGTAAAAAAAAATTCTGAAATTCACCTTAAATTTTCTGAAAAGTTATAGCCTGGGGGGGTGGGGGGGCACTCCCGACACTAACTCTGCATTTTTTCCGCGGCCCTTTGACGAAATTCGCCGTTCTTTCGCCATCTTGCGACGAAATTTGCCATTCTTTCGCGATCTCGCGACGAAATTTGCCATTCTTTCGCGATCTTGCGACGAAATTTGTCATTCTTTCGCGATGAAATTTGCCGTCTTTTCGCGATCTGGCAACGTAATTTGTCGTTTTTTCGCGATTTCGCGAAGAAATTTGTGATAAGAGTAAATACCTTATTTCCTGTCTTGACACTGTCCAGATATATATATCTCCTCTGCGTCCGTCTATATTTATTTAACACTGCATATTTCCTTTATATTTATTTAACACTTAAAGTATTTCCTTTATTAAAATATATCTCCTTTATTAAAATATATTTCTTTTATTAAAATATATTTCCTTTATTAATATTTCTTTTATTAAATTATTTCTTTTATTAACAATATATAAAATCATTTTACTTACCTTTTTATTCATTCCGGTTATTCTATCTTTCTTTGCCGTTCGTATTCACGTTTTTTCAGTTGTCTGCTTCCGTGCAAACATGAGCACGCATTTCGTTTGAATGATGATCATAGATTAGTTTTTCGATCGCCGCCAGATGGCGTCGCTCGTTTGAGTTTACGACACATCGGCTCTGCGTTCTTTCGTCATGATGATCACATTCTGGAACTGTCTGCAGTTGCTCTTTGCATTGCGTAATGAGGCGTTATTCGAACGCCCGGCTGATATAAATTGAAATACGTTTCTCTCCTTCTCGGCCTGCCTGCCTGCACTCGTTGCTTTCTTTTCCTGTGTTTGTCTACGTGTTTCGTCTCGTCCTTTTTATTAACAGTGTTGGTTTTCCACGACATTTTAATAGTGCTATTATGGCTGGAGATGACTTCTTGAGTTGCTGTGTGCTTTTAATAAGTTGATGTTTTTACTTACTTCCTACTTCATCGTTCGTCGGCCATTTTATAAGTTGATTGTTATGAGTTCGATAGTATTGGACTTCGACTCTGCTATTTAAAGATGGACTCTGCGTACATTGTGTTTAAATGGATACACTGATGTGTGAGTCAAGATGGCTATTGTTATGATGAAGTGTAGAGATGTTTTACTCGCTATTTATTATCGGCATCTATATTTTGACGTTTCACCTAATGGCTATTTACAACGCATCTTCATCTATAAAGAAGTATTTTTCTTGAAGTCGTTTCGGCACGAATATATGATTCACTGTATTTTTTATTGTCACATGGCTTTCTGGATATGTATTTATATTTAATTTAATAGCTTAAATGTGTTTATTGAATTTAAAGATTTGATTTATTGTTTGAACTATATTTAAACTTATTTTATATTTTAGTTAATAAACGTTAGTTTGTTTTTAAACTTACTTTGTTTTTATTTCGCCACCATACGTTTCTTTTCTTTTCATAAACTATTTAATACTTTATTGGGACTATTAGCGTTAGCTTTTATTGTGCTTTTAATTAAACTCTGCTAATTTAATCCTTGTCATTAATTTAATGACATCACGGTTATGGGCCCGTCCCTAACTGTGTTAATAGTTTAAAAATTTAATAGAAACTTTATTTAAAAATTGAAGAAAAATAATTTTTTTTTGTTATAATAGTTTAATAAAACGTAATTTATGTGATTTTATGATTTTTAATAGATATATATATCATTTTATTTTATAATTACCGTATTTAACCCTTATGGTTATGGCATTATGGTGGTGAATGCTGACCCTATTAGCTATTTAGCGATGCTTTGCGATGGGGGCGGGGGGCGGTTAGTTTACAATATTTTTAAGTTTATAAATTGAATTTTTCTGATAATTTTGAATTTTTTTTAAAGTAAAATACAGTTTTATGATATTTTTGAAATTTTTTCTTAATAGTTAAAAGTTTTTCTATAAAGGTAAATAGTTTGAGATTTTTTTTTTTTTTTTTTTGAACTCATGGCATATTTACAATAATATCCTGTTGAAGAAGACAGTGTTCAAGTTTTTCAATATTGAAAGAAATGTCATCTATAAAAGAAGTTGACTGAGTCCTTTCCTATCTCCTTGTGAGTTGTTCTACGCATTTTTTAAATCTGTTTTATGAATCTACACGTTTTTGATGTGATTAAATCGGCATGTTTTCAAGTGATAAAATATGCATACTTTGAAGTGGATGGAACTGCTTGTTTGTGATCCTGCACTAATTTGCATATTTTTTATTCATATCTTTCAAGTTGAGCTGAATTTTTAATGTCTGAAAAGTAAACATGTGCTTTTCTAGAATGAATCATTGTTTTTTTTGTGCTTCAAGTCTGGTGTTTCTAAGATTCGAGATGTTTAGTAATGCCTACCTTTTTGTCAAGTTTTTCATGAAAGTATGTCATTTACTATAGTTTAAGAATGGTTTATGCATTTTTTCAAGAACTGTTAATGGTGCCTTCCCCAGTATCGCAATGGTCGCATGCTGGGCGGTGATGATTGAAAGTAGCATAAGTGAACCTGATCAGAAGTCATTACAAGTTTTCTGTTTTTCTTTTGGAAACTTTTGACTTTTATCATTTAACATGTGACTTTTATTGGTATGCAGAACTTTTGATGAGACATTTAGTGACCAAGAAGTTGAACATTTTTTTGTTCCTGAGTCATTTAGCCAATAGCGGTTCGTGATCTACGTGGACAACACATTCAATTTTTTTTGGATCCCTGTGTGATTCATATGTGATTTTTGAAATTTTTAATGAAGTTTTAGGTACTTAAAGTGTATGCCATCATGTTTTGTTTTTCTGCAATTGTCTCCTATTAATTTTTTTTAAATGTGTGCTAAAGAGTTTAATGAGTCTTTTGAAATTTCAGGATCTCTAAGCTGTAGATCAGTTTTTATTAAATTTGAATTTTTAAGATAGAAATTTTTGAAGAAAGTTTTTCTTCATATTTTTAAAATAGTTAAATGCTTGTTATAGTTCTTTATAAATATTTAAATAGAGATTGGGAGTTGTTGATCGGGGTAAAAATCCTTTAATAAATTTCTTATAAAGATGTAAAATTTTGTCAGGTTAGAATTTGTAATGGGGGGCAATGTTTTTAAATGTCAATTTCTGTTAAACAGATTGTGATTGCCTATCTGCCTGACCTGGTTAATTTTGAATTTCTACAGTTTGTTCTATTTACAGTTAATCTTTTGATCCTCTTATTTAATCTTTTCAATAGTTTAAATGTAAATTCTTATACTTAATAGCTTTATCAATATGAACATTAATTAAATAATATAAATGATATAAATTAAGTTAATCAAATTTCTTTTGATTTTTGTTAATAGTATGGATTTTTTTTTATCGGTATATTTTTGGAAGTTCGACTGTTTAATATTTTTCTTAAATGGGACATGTTCGATTACCTGAAAGTTTACTTTGATAGTTTTTATAAATATAATTTCTTACTTTTAGTAAATGTTAAGAATTTTTATTTTCTTGAACTTAAAATTTATTAAGCTTTAACTTTAATAGGGGGTCATGTAAGATATATTTATGAATTTTTTTTTTTTGACTATTTAATCTAAGTTTTTGTCGCTAAGTTATATTGAATTTTTTTTTAAATATGACTTATCAATTTTTAAATAGTCATATGCACAGCTGGGCTATATTGGAAGTCAGTTGGTCAGGATGTTTTAATTCAGTGACTTATTTATTGTTTTATGTTTATTATATATTCTGTGAATAAAGATGAATTTGTTTTAATTTATTCATTTTTGATTTGCTTGCCCTGATTGATAATCTCTTGTAAATGCATATTTTTGAAATGTTTTCTTACAGCCGTATCTTGGATGAGAACCTTTTTAAAAATAGAACTCTAATGAAGTTCTTATGGGTTCATGTTTGAAATTGGGGATTTGTGGCCATTTAGTGGGATTATTTGTTTAGTTAAGTTTTTAATACTTCTATAGGCAGTTTTTGATTATTAATATAAAAGATTGTAAATTTAAATTTTTATTTTTATCATTGTCTGTAATTCAACAAGTTTCTTTTCTTTAAGACCTTTTGAATTTTTAAATTAGGTGTAATGATGTATAATTTGAGTCTACACTTAAGTATTAGATCCCTTAATTAGGTGGGATTTGTTTAAAGAAACTGTATGAAGACAATGTTTAATTTTTATTTTGTTTTTCTTTAGTTTTCATCTGTTAAAAATTAAACTTAAGTAATCTTTGCTGGCCATATAAGTTCCTCTACTCATTTAAATGTTTTCTTGGTTTAGATTGACTACCTTGTGTCAAATATAATTTTTAAGGCACTGTGGTTTTTCAATTAATTCCTGAGGGAAGCTTTTTGAGGGAGGAACTTCAGGTTGTAGCTATCAAATATATTATATAATGAATTATTATTTTATTGTTTAAGTTTTTACAGGTTTTTATTAAATATGTTAAAGTTTAAAGTTTTTAAAGATGTTTTATTTAAAATCATTTAATTTAACTTTTTCCCATTTTGGCCTACATGTTCCTTGTGCTAAAGGGACAGGTTTATGTTGCTGTAAGATTAACTTTTAATCAACTCTGTTTGGATTTTAACTTTGAAGAGATTCTGGAATTCATTTTTAAAATTAAAGTTTCAGTATTTGTATTGTTCAGAATTTAAATCCTGGGAAATTGTGAGTATGTTGCAGATCTGACTGATACCTCTTGTAATCTGGAATATCTTGGATTAACTTGTCAATCTCTTCACATATTTTTTTTTAGAATTGAATCAAATGTTAGAGTTTAATTGATTCAAATTCAGTCTTTTTGGATTGACTATGTTTAAAGGTCTGATAGAGAGATGGAGGTTTTTAATGAGTTTCCTGTTTTAAGAGTCAGTTCAAAGATGGAATTAGAATACCTGGTGTGTTCGAAGATGATTCTCGTTTAAGTGGGAAAGTTCTTTTATTGGTGGATTTTCTGTAAGCTGTTTTTATCCTTTTTCCCGGTGGTTTACAAAGTTTTTGTTGATGGTAGCTATTGCCCAGATTTTATACTGTATCTTTTTAATTAGAGAAGGTTTGGAATGCAACTAATGCATAAAGAGAAGAGTTGCTGTTTTCGGAGGTATTTTCTATTAGATCAAGGTAGCAAGTTTTTAAGATAGTGGTTCATATTTTTAAGGGAAACCTGGTCATTTCTTGCACTTGAGAATCTACCATACACCTTCCGTGATTTTCTACCACTAATGACGTCATGATGAGAAATTGCTTTTTATGGTTTTTAAGATGTGAAATGCTCCTTGATTACTGGATTTTTAATAGGATTGTTGATTATTATTGAGTTTTGGTTTATCTTCTGGGGTTTTTCCTGTTTGATTATATATATACCTGCGTGTCAATGTGGAATGAATCGGCGCGAATGAAGACCATTGGCCAATGGCAAATTTACTTTCTGTTTCAGCTGGTCTGATGCAGCTTTAAAGAATGGGTCCGTGCTTCGGCATTTGTGCTGTCAGGAAATGTTGATACTATTTTTCAGCATGTTGATAGGTTTTTGTGAGGTGTCATGCTTCAACAATTTATTCTTCTTTTGTTATATATTAGATTTTTATTTGGCAGGATCTTCAGGTATATTGTACAGTGATCGGAGGGGGGAATCCGTGGAGGTAAATCTGTTTTTGAAGAATAGAATTTTATTTTATTAAACCCTGAAAGTAACTTTTATTGAGTCATTATCTGGGAGCATGTTTTTATCGTCCTTTAACCTTTGTCGATTGGTAACCTTTAGTGGCCACGGGGTTTGCCTGTTTGAGACAATGTCTGTTTTTCTTTGATGTCATGTGGGATGAATTATGGTGGAGCAGTAAATTCTGTCAACATGGAAAGAGTTTTGCTGAGTTTGGGTAGGGCTACCTCATTTCTTTTAGATTCTGGTGAATTATTTTGAATACATATCTTGGTACATTTTTGAATTCTTTTAGGGGGGCAAATTGTGGGGTGAACATATGTTAGATGGTCATTTTCACTTACAATTTCAAGTTTTAAAGTTTTTAAGAAATTGTCTTGTTACCAAATGCCTTCACTTCAATTCATTGTAACTTTAGATATTGATTTTCAATATATTGTAATTTTAAATCAATCATGTGAGAATTGAACTGATTGAATATCATTGTGATTGATCACAGGGCGTCTATGAAAAATGTGTATTTTGTCTTTACTAATATTTATGTGTATTTTGTATTATATATATATTATATTATGTATATTATAAGTTTATTAATTTATATGTTAAATCACTGAGTGGCTGGTCATCTTTTATTTTACAGTTTTTAGTTCTTTATCGGTCTTCACAGCCTTCAGTTTTCTTGGACTTCATGGAGTGAGATTAAGTTCTTCTGGTTTTTAGTAGTTGGGTTCTGGTTCGAGTGGACACTAACATGTATATCTGGTGTAAAGTCATGTTTATAGTAGTTCTTTGAACTTTTACCTTTTTGCTCTGTCCCAGTGTCAAGAGGGGGGGCATTTGATAAGAGTAAATACCTTATTTCCTGTCTTGACACTGTCCAGATATATATCTCCTCTGCGTCCGTCTATATTTATTTAACACTGCATATTTCCTTTATATTTATTTAACACTTAAAGTATTTCCTTTATTAAAATATATCTCCTTTATTAAAATATATTTCTTTTATTAAAATATATTTCCTTTATTAATATTTCTTTTATTAAATTATTTCTTTTATTAACAATATATAAAATCATTTTACTTACCTTTTTATTCATTCTGGTTATTCTATCTTTCTTTGCCGTTCGTATTCACGTTTTTTCAGTTGTCTGCTTCCGTGCAAACATGAGCACGCATTTCGTTTGAATGATGATCATAGATTAGTTTTTTGATCGCCGCCAGATGGCGTCGCTCGTTTGAGTTTACGACACATCGGCTCTGCGTTCTTTCGTCATGATGATCTCATTCTGGAACTGTCTGCAGTTGCTCTTTGCATTGCGTAATGAGGCGTTATTCGAACGCCCGGCTGATATAAATTGAAATACGTTTCTCTCCTTCTCGGCCTGCCTGCCTGCACTCGTTGCTTTCTTTTCCTGTGTTTGTCTACGTGTTTCGTCTCGTCCTTTTTATTAACAGTGTTGGTTTTCCACGACATTTTAATAGTGCTATTATGGCTGGAGATGTCTTCTTGAGTTGCTGTGTGCTTTTAATAAGTTGATGTTTTTACTTACTTCCTACTTCATCGTTCGTCGGCCATTTTATAAGTTGATTGTTATGAGTTCGATAGTATTGGACTTCGACTCTGCTATTTAAAGATGGACTCTGCGTACATTGTGTTTAAATGGATACACTGATGTGTGAGTCAAGATGGCTATTGTTATGATGAAGTGTAGAGATGTTTTACTCGCTATTTATTATCGGCATCTATATTTTGACGTTTCACCTAATGGCTATTTACAACGCATCTTCATCTATAAAGAAGTATTTTTCTTGAAGTCGTTTCGGCACGAATATATGATTCACTGTATTTCAGTTTAATTCATCGGCGTATTAGATGTTTGTGAACAACATGGAACTTTGCGGAGGACCAGTCATTCTGTGATCTTTTTCATTTCTTTATTGCTATGAGTTCAGTTTTCTTTTATTGTCACATGGCTTTCTGGATATGTATTTATATTTAATTTAATAGCTTAAATGTGTTTATTGAATTTAAAGATTTGATTTATTGTTTGAACTATATTTAAACTTATTTTATATTTTAGTTAATAAACGTTAGTTTGTTTTTAAACTTACTTTGTTTTTATTTCGCCACCATACGTTTCTTTTCTTTTCATAAACTATTTAATACTTTATTGGGACTATTAGCGTTAGCTTTTATTGTGCTTTTAATTAAACTCTGCTAATTTAATCCTTGTCATTAATTTAATGACATCAATTTGCTGTTTTTCGCGATCTTGCGACGAAATCTGCAGTTTTTTCACGATCTTTCGACGAAATTTTTGTTTTTTTCGCGATCACTTAAAGCAATTTGCGGTTTTTTCGCGATCTTTCGACAAAATTTGCGGTTTTTTCAAGTTTCTTGGACGAAATTTGCGTTTTTTCCGTGATCCTTTGGCGAGATTTGCTTTTTCCTGAAAACGATTGGCAAAATTTATTTTTTCGGCAACCGTTTTTCGAAATTCCCGATTTTTTTATGTCCGAATTTTCGGATTGGTGGCCGAATTTTTGAAAATTTCAGAAATGAATGCCTTAAATTTTCGGACAATTCGGATCAGAATCACCCCTACCCTTGACAAAATCGGCGTTTTTTCCGCGATCCTTTCACGAAAGCGGCGTTTTTTCCACGATATTTTCACGAAATCTACGTTTTTCCTGCGATCCTTTCACGAAATCGCCGTTTTTCCCGGCGATCCTTTGACGAAATCGGAGTTTTTCCCGGCGATCCTTTGACGAAATCGGCGTTTTTTCCGCGATTCTTTGACGAAATCGGCGTTTTTTCCGCGATATTTTCACGAAATCGGCTTTTTTCCAGCGATATTTTCACGAAATCGGCGTTTTTTCTGCGATTCTTTGACGAAATCTGCGTTTTTTCCGCGATATTTTCACGAAATCGGCGTTTTTTCTGCGATTCTTTGATGAAATCAGCGTTGTCTCCACGATCCTTTCACAAAATTACCATTTTTCCGCGACCGTTTTTTCCATGCGCAAAACCGTACAATCGTACTGCTCATCCGTACACTTAGTACAAAATCCGTACATTGTACGGCTAAACCGTACAAGTTGGCAGCTATGCACTGGTATGCAAAACGTCAGAAATCTCATCCCTAAAATATTACAAAATAAAAATAATAAAATTTGTTTATGTGGCAAGAAGAGATCCCCATACAATCTATTAATAAACAATATCAGGTCAACAAGCAGAATCAAAAACTAGAAATGTCACTTCTTAGGCGCCACGTTAAAGAAAAAAAAAGTATTTTGAGTCATACATAAAACATCAATCTTAATAATGCAAGAAAAAACGTTAAATGAATGTAAAATACAATTTGAAACACATTCAAATGTTTGATGGTTAATGAAGACATTTTCATTTTACTAATCATTTCCATTTTGAAATAAATGCTAAGGACGTTGCTTAAATCAACAAATTACAAATATGATTAATAATTTCTATTTTTTACTAAAAATAACAAATTAAAAGAACTTTGCTTCTTTCAGCATAGATTTCTTTAAAAAACTGTATACAATTAATTCAAAGCAAGGGATTATTTATATACTATAAATCATTTAATGCAGATTTTGGTTAGTGCAGACAAAAATTGGCTCCTTTGGAAATCTGTATGCTTAAAAGATATCACTCAAAATCAAATTTAGTCAAAAAACTATTAAACAGTTAAAACTATGTTTTTAACATTTTCCAGCAATGAATCCGGTTGTCTGTCTGTCGTCTATGCTCTAACTTACGTAAATATTACAATGATTACCATGAAATTCATAGATGTTATTGGATTTGTTCAGCAGTTCACTATGGCATGTTCGATATTGAAAATGAAGCGTGTAGCATTTACTGTTCATTTACAAAGACACTCAAAATAATTCTGTTACATTACGGTCTATGGGAGAAAATACCATTTACAGTGTATTTTAATGATATTACACTGTTTTAAACATGCTGAAATTTATAATCACTATACAGTGCTTACTGAGAATATGTTGTGCATAAAATTTATCATTCATTTACAGCAGTGTTTCTCAACCTTTTTTGGTTGATAGCATACTAAAAATATCTGGAATTATTTGCGGCACGCCTGAATATAAAAAAAAAAATGTAAATGTTATATAATACAAAAATAAAAACAAAATTTATTTATAAAATTTATTCAATGAGAGGGCTGAGCCTGCTTTCAAACAAATTAAATCAAAACGATAATAAAGTCAACAGACAAGTTCGCATTTCATCGTAAACTTTTAAAAGTCTTTCTCGCTTTTTTGACTTGATTTCTGTAAATGCTGAAATCTAAATTCACAGAGCCATGAAGATGCAAATGACAGAAGATTTTCAATAGCTTCCAAGCTTATTGCAGAGTACAAATTTTTGACAAAGCCAAAAACTCATCCAAATTTTACTCGAAGTATACTGAACGGCAAAACTTATCGCTTCTCATATCAATGAGCTTTAGTTTTTCTGTTGTCAAATTTTGTGTTTTGAAATTGCAAATAGGTTTATTAACCATTCATATTCGTCAACTGAAAGCGAAGGAAAGTAGCTTTTAAGTGAGGTTTGAAATTCGTCACTGCTGCTTACATTTTGTCTACAATTTTTTTTTTCGACTGAGATTCATTGACACCCAGAAAGCAGTTGAAATTTCCTTTTGATATTTCAGATTTCCACAGTGTCATTTTTTCAAAAAATTACAATTGAAAGTTGAGAAGGCAAATGCTCCGTTCCCTAACTTGAAGGAAAACTCATGGTGTAAAAAGAAAGCCTGAATCCCGATAGTGGACAAGTGAGGAGTGACACGCTGAAAACACAAATATGGGTAAAGTAGTGAACAAGGAAGATAGCACACAATAAATAGAAAAATGTGTCGTTGATAGAACACCATGCAACTTCAATTATTTGTCAAAAACACTCATGGCACATTTGACAATCTCTCGGGGCACAATGGTGTGATGCAGCACACCAGTTAAGAAACACTGATTTACAGGGACACAAAAAATTTAGCTACAGAAGAAATTGAACGATAATGGAACTATTGAAGCCTATGAATAATAATTGCTGGAAGTAGATTTTCAGTTTTGGTACACATTATTAAATTGAACTATTTTTTTAAATATTTATTTGGTGTGTATAAATTCTATAGATCATTTACAGGGCTGCACAAAGTTCTCAAATACATTTTGGTTTATTCATGGAAAATGCTGAATGGAAAGTTTCAACTGTGTTATTTATTTAAATAAACTAACTTTTAGCATACTATGTATGCTAATTAGTATACTATCTGTATGTATACCCCAGTATACATACAGATCTATAGATCTTATACAGGTTGACACACACACACACACAAAAATCTGATATTTTCTCTACTATTGATGATAATACCAGAAAATGGGTTTTCAAATGCATTGAGTTTTTCAAATTGTTTACTTAGACATAAATTTTCACCTTAATAGACTGTTAATTTTTGTAACGGTATTCTGAATATGTTGGAAAGTGTTAGATAATCTATGCTAGATGCATGATTATGTAACACTTTGCATGATTATGGTCTTGTTTATTCTTTAAATTAGGAGCCTCATATGAGGTTCATGTGAGCAAGAGGACTAATTTGCTTTTCTACCCCTCGAGCAAAAACAATATCTAAAAGCTATCAATTTCTTAAGGATGAAACTTTGGAGAATACCACATTCATAGGGGATATGGGAGATTTTATCAAATTTAGCCTCTTGCTCTATCCTACTCGCAAAGCAAAACCATATCACTGAATCAAAGACCATTGCATTTATGCAAGAACTTTGCTGGATGCTGAATCTCATGACACAAGCAAGGAATATAAAAGAATTTTTTCAAAATTCAGCCACTCCCTCCCCAAGAAAGGCAAAAAAGAAGGCATAAGAATTTATCAAGACCTTAGAAGAAGAGGTGTTACAGTGAATCTTGAGAGCAATAAAAATAGGATGTGGTGGAAAATTTTAAAATTTGACATTAGGCTTCCCAGGACATCCTAACCTGAATTTAAACAGCACCTAATTTTGAATAAAAATTCACAGTGCAGAAAGAAGAAAATGACGGAAGGGAGGGAGCTATTCCGTATTATTCATTTAATTGAACCATTAAGTTCAGAAAACACCTCATGGAACTTCTAGCAAATAATTTTAAAAATGAAAAAGTGAAAATATTAAATGATAAAATATTGATTTTTTTATACCTTTTCATCATATATTTTTATTAGTGGTATACTTTGGTTTCTGAAAAACTAATCTAACTATATGTACTTTTGATCAAAGTAACAGCGCTACACTTAAAAAAAAAAAGCTGTTAATTTGCAATTCTCTTTTAGCTTTATTTTTAAGAGACTTCAAAGAAAGAAACTTCAATTTTTGTCGGTTACGTATGTATGTCCTATTTTTTCATTAATCACAGAATGGATTTCAATGTAATTTTTTACACTTCAATTCTAGCGGAGGGTTTTAAGATATAATAGTCATCATACTGTAAATAGCTTTTTTTTTTTTTACACTGACACATCCCAAATTTTAATATATTATTCTCTACTGCATATCAAACATGAACGATGCTGGAAATTAATATCTTTATAAGTAAGAGAGTGGTGACCATATGACCAATAAAATTTAATTAGTCTAGAAAATTTAGTTTGAAAACTTGGAAAGTTGACCATTAACACAAGACAACGTTTGCAATTTGTCTCACACATCTAATCAAATTTGTTCAGGAAAGCATTGCTAAATTCACTGATGAGGGTTGTTCTAATTTAGGTAAAAACTTCGAATCTGAGTGTATACCTTTGTGTAGTAAGTCACCACTCATGAACTCTCTACCTGTCGAAAAAAAGACTATAAAAGAATTCATATTGGGCCTACTGGACTCAAATAAATAGAACCACCAAAATACAACTGAACTATAGATGTTAGATGTATAATGAGTATACTAATAAATAATAGAACCTGTGCAAAATACAGAAAAAATTATATTGTAACGATTACACACTAATTTTTATTATTTGATAATTTTTAATGATAAAGGTGGACAAAAATTGCTTTTGGGTCCAATAAACCATATTTGATAGTCAAAAGTTTAAATTGAATGTGGATAACAATAAAGGGTTGTCACAGAAAGTACTTTATTGAGCCAAACAACTCTTGCTAAAATATGCCAGCTGGTGTGCAAAAAAGAAAAGAAAAATGACAATGTTAATAACATGAGTCTTTTCTTACAATTACAAGCAAGTCATGGATTAAGTAACAGTTACATGGAGTTGCTTTTATGTGCTATGATTTGAAGTGTACATTAATAAAATACTGAAAATAAAGCAAAATAATGAAGGACACTCATAGCAAAATAAATCAAGTGTAAATTTCTTCAGGATAAGTTTTACTTTTAGCTACAAAGATTAAATGAATTTCTGATAAACACTGACAAGATAGTAGATAGACAAAAGGGGGAAAAATTAAAAAATAAACAAATTTTTAAATTAAAATTTCATTTATTATGTAAACTGAAGCATAAATTATACCTCAATATTAAATACAAAATGGGTAAATGTTTTACTTCTTATTACTTGTATTGATAAAAATTAAATTTTTGCACTAAAATACCATCATCAAATAAGAAAACTATAACTATCTACATAATTTAACACAAAATTTTATATGTCTTTGTTAAAATCTAATGAAGTAATCAATGTAAAAAAATATCAATACAATCATATCAATTATAGCACTTAATTAGATGATAATAATAATATATTAAAAATTAAATAACTTACTTTATTCAAAATTGATTCTGCTAATTCCCTAAATGCTCGCTCGATATTGATATTAGCTTTCGCACTTGTTTCTAAGAATCTGATACCATGTTCCCTAGCAATCTACAAATATAAGTAAAAATTAATTTCAAATTATTACAATGATGCCAACAATTAAAATAATAATAAGACTGAAAAATTGTTCTAAAAATTTTATAATTTTTTTTACAGTAACAGCACTGATAATCTTATAAATTTTTTTTACTAATTTCTTTATTTTAAACTTATGAAATTAATATCATTCAAAACATAGCGCTTTAAAGAATGGTTATAAAATAAAACTTCATAACACTGCAGCGCTTCACCAAGTTTAAAATTTATCCCCAAACAGCTTTGTAGAATATTATGTCAATAATGCAATAATTACATTTTGGTAATGCACAGTCAATAATGTCTAACAAATGCAACCAATAATGATAAAATATTGCTTCAATAATAAAAAAGACTGAATGAAATACTAAAGAAAAATTTGAATTAAAACAGATTTATGAATCTGCTGTTTATATAAATAACTAGTTGATCACATCAGACACTTTTAGAAATAAAAATAAAAATTATAATGTCTATTTCGTTATTTATATTAATTCTTTTTTTTTTAACTAAATAGTGAATGAATCCATTTAAATGGCAGTTAGTATCCTTCTGTATATAAAAAAAAGTTTTGATTTGGAAATGGACCAATGAAAATCTGCGTAGATATTCTGGGTAGATGGGCATCCGATTTCGATGCTTAAGTATGACCTTTCATCGTTAATGTTAAAAAAACTGTTGCATACAAAAATATGAAAATCGGTGGTATTATAGAGAAATGTTTGATAAACACGCTGATGCAGGCAGTTTTCAAATCGAAGAATTATTAAGAGATATTTAATGCTAAGTTGGACAAAATCGTTCCATTAAAAAAGTTTTATTGGAGCAAAAACTATACATGAGAATTTAATCATTTTTAGATCATTTTATACGTTATAAGTTCCCGATGTGCAGATTGCATTTATTTTTCTTATTTGACTCATTTTTTTTAGGTTTTATTTCAATTTTAAATTCAAATTTTCAGCATTCCAAGAGATATTTTTTACAAATTTTAGAAAATGTTATTAATTTAAACTGTTGCCAGTTGTATAAACAGCGCAAACAATAATGTTTACTTCAAATTAAAAATTTATTTACACGTGACTATTACAAATAGACAAATAACTTTAAAATTAGAATTAAATGATTACATGTTAAAAGCAGGAAAATTACGTCCTAAGAACGATAGTCACAGATGTCATATACGGCCCATATTGGCGCAATTTTTTTCTGACGCCAATTTGGCGAAAACAACAACATCCAAGTTACCATATCAAGCAAAATAACGACACTTTAGCACCAGGTAAGTACCCGTTGCGTATATGAAATTGGCGTCAGAAAAAAAATTGCACCAATGATATCTGTGCTGAACGATATTTACACTTTAATTTTAAAAGAGAAACAAAATCTTAAAATAAAAAAAATCATTATGCGTTAAAACTTGTAATTTGAGGAAATTACGTCATATTTAAAATGGCAAAAAATATAGCAAAACAATTTAAATTGAAAAATATATTTGCGCGAGATATTTTGAGATAATCTTTTCAACTATTATCATGAATTCGAAGACAGCGCAAATAATATTTCCTTCTAACAACAAAAGTATTTTCACGTGAATATTAATAAGAGAAATAAAACTTTGGTGTAAATTACGTCAGATTTGAAACGATACATTTAAAATGAATTATTTAAAAGAACTATCTTATAGCGCTGTTAAAAAATACCGGGAGACAATGACACTGTTTACTTAATTCATTTAACATTAGCTTATTTTCAAATGTTTAACTAATTTTTTTAATTAAATACGAAAACAGCCATTGTATCTCTTAACAGCATCAGATTTGGCCTTAAAAATCCCCAATCCAAGGAAGACGAATGGAAACCCATTTACAGAGAGATTGCTACTGTTTTTTTTTTTTTTTTTTAATTTTAATTCAATATTTTTAAAGCCGATCAAATTAGCGTGATCTTTGGATTTTGGTGTGTCTGAACGGGGGTTGGCGAGTGTAGCTCGTAGGGGGCAGAGCCCCCTAGTATTTTAAATAAAATTCCAATATATTTTCAAGTTTTGTGTTTCACTGCAGTTATTTTTATATAAAGCAAATATAAATAGTAAATATCTGCATAATGCATATAGGGACATCCTAAACACATAACTGATATGATAATAGTGTAAAATATGACAATTAGAAAAATGGTTTAAAAGTCAGAGTACAAAAGATCTTTGTTCTATATAAATATATTTATTCAATGATCTAATAAGTCACCAAGAAATTAACTTAATACTTAATTGAATTTCCAAAATAACTTACTAGTACTGCAAGATGTTACAAAAAATATATTGAAAAATCAGACACCCATCAGATGAACCTATGTGCCAACATGCCTGCACTATCTTATATGTGCATATACTAGATGCAGCTAAAAAGTTCAGTAAATGGATTGATTTCTAAATGGCAAGGGGAACTAAAACTGAATGTGTGCATATGGAGAGAAAAGTGAATAAACACTATCTAGCATCGAACACACTAAAAGAAGCTGATTTGACTATTGCAGCCATTCAAACATAGCATATGCCAGAGGCAAGTGGTATAGTAAGTATGAGTATTCATGTCAGTGCAATAGAGCTATGTGTAAGTACCAAGTTTTTGGCAACAGAAACTAATATGTTGTTGTTGAAAACATAGAACAAAAGCCAATAAAACCTGCTAAAACACTGAAATCCATGTATGCAACTTCTTAACTAAGAATATTGTAACCTATCTCGAACATTCACTGTCCTCCCTGGATCTGACACTGGCAGGTTTAATTTTGTTTTCCCAAGCTCGAAAGACACGCACTTTGCAGATGTAAAGGGTGATGCAAAATGAATGGGATTTCTAATATATTTTGTCCCATTCATTTTGCATCACTCTGTAATAAGTACCAGCCATCAAAAGAACATGTGACATTACAGCTTCAAACAATTTCAAATGAAGCTTTTGCTGACTGTTTCCAATAGTTTTATTAACATTATCAAAAGTCTATTATAGTCCATATTACTTTGAGAGTAAAGGTTGTTTATTATCTTCAGTTTTCTAACACAATTCAACATTTTTTAAAAATACAATTTGTAAATTTTCTTATTAGAAACAGACATAAAACATAATTACTTACAGCTTCTCCTCGCTCTTTACTAATCATCCTTTTATCTTCCATGTCACATTTATTTCCTAGAATCATTTTTTCTACATCTTCATTTGCATGCTATAACACAAAACAACAACCAGCAATTAAAATGAAGATTAACAAACTGCACATAAATTTACATGTTTTTAAAATTACAATACACAATAAATCACAGCAAATAAATGAGACAAATATGTACTGTATAAATTGTACACAAAATATTTCTCAGTGTAAATATAAAAAAAGGTACTGAATTCTAATCTAAGCATAATCACTAACAAATTATATAAATTTAGAGAGAACTTTGATTTATTAATTGAAAAACTAGGAATAATTAAAACAGGAATAAAGCAGGTGAACTAAATGCAACTCTTCCCAGATTAATAAAACTGATTAATTCACACAAAATGTATTAAAACAGATTCTTTATAATCAAATATTGGAAAAAAAGGCAACTCAATAATTCAGAAAATACACATTCAAATTTGACATATTTAAAAATATATTTTATTCATTAAAAATTTGCAATTTCTATTTTGTATGGGGAATCCTCAGTATGCAGATTAATTAAAAATATTTTATTATCATCTATTTTATTTTTTGAAAAAATCTAAGTAGCCATACATAAGTAGCAATCTGATTTGCAAAGATTAAACATGATTTTGAATTTAACATTAGGAGTTTTGAACTTTAAACCTCCATAATTCCTAAACTATTTGATTGAATGACTTCTTGTCGGGTATCCTATGGTAACATTTGGTGAAAATTTCAAAAAAGCAGTCAAAATTGGGTATCCTTATTGAAAATGTCAAAGTTTGGCACAATTTCTGTATAAAGACAAAACCTAAGCTTTTTTTTTTTTTTTTTTTTTTCAGCAGAAATTGAAAGAAGGCAATCTCCAATGAAATGGCTGTTTTAGATTTTCTCAGCAAATTTTATAATTAAAATAATGATCATTGTTCAGTCTTATATATAGGGTGGGGTGGGGGGTCTACTGTACCATCTACAGGGTTCCCAGCAAAACATGACTGGCAAATTTCCTCATGAAATCTCAAAAAAATTCATTGACCAAATCTCAAAACATTCTCTGACCGAATAGGCAAACAATGAAATTTGCTACTTATTTTCACAATCCTTTGTCAAAATTAGTGATTTTCATCTGTGATCGTTCTTCAAATTTCTCAATTTTTTTTTTTTTCGATTGTTTGATGAATTTTGTGTCATTTTTCATTTTTTCTACAAGACTTTTTTGAAAATATTTGTAAACTAGCAGACCCGCCCAGCATTGCCCAGGGTTTGTAAATAATAACCTTACACAAAACTTAAGTTTGTATGATTTTATATCTTTGGAAATTCTTTTAAATGAACCTAATTTCAGCAGCCCCATTGCCTTCCACAGCGTCTAATGTGTTCCCATCAAACTTCTTTCCGAAAGAACCTGTAATCTAGATCCCCGCTACCTACGGCAGCATTTACCAGAAGTGCCTGCACTTGCCGGAGACAATCAAAAACCAAGTTGAGTGAGCCAAACCTCATAGGAATCAAGCCCACAGAACCAAAAGAAAAAAAAAATTCACCATTAATGTTAGAAAATGTTGGTAACTAAAGTCAAAGATAAAATTTCATAATACAGAAAGTAGCTGAATTGTAATCTAAGTTGAAGGAAGCAAATTCCATTGAAATTAAGCCTTAAACTAAAAGGATATAACGCTCCACCAAGCGGTGGAAGATGCCTCCTCACCTTCTAAATTTCATGAATTACTGTTATCATTAACACGATATTTAAGAAACGTATGAAATCCCTTATCTAAAGTTACCTTTAGAGTAACTCAATTTTTAATTTATGGCTGTAGTGAGTAGACGTAAGTTGATGCTGAAAAGGAGATTAATGTTCGAAAAAGGTGGTAGCTGAGGTATAAAGAAAGCAGGGGGCCAGGGTCTTAACTGGAATATAGTTGGGTATAAGAACATTTTTTAGGGGTTTTAAAGTAGCTGGAAGACGCTAAAACTATGTAAAAGAAAATTGGAATAGAATAGGATAGTTTTTAAAGAAGCTGCAACAAAGGCCCCAAGAAGACGATTAATATTCAAAATTGGTGGTAGCTGAAGTCTGCAAATTTTTTTTGTTGTTCATGTAGTAGCTGGAGAACCTAAGAAGTACTTAGAAAAAAAAAGTTCGTGAATCTGACCATTTTTAAGGGAGCTAAAACAGGGGGCCCAAAAGGGCCCAACTGATAGCTGAGAGCAGGACCCTAACATGAAAACATGTTTAAATGTTTTAGTACTTAGCGTTTTAGATCTTCAATTAGTCAAAATTAATCACAGGGTATGAAATAATCATTAAAATAATACTTTAAAGAAATGTGCAAAAATGGTGTAAAAACTTAAAAATGGACCCTAGAGCCCCAATAAAAATATGAGGGTGTTGGTCTAGGGGGAAGAGAAGAGTCCAAGACTTAATTTTAAAATTATGCAATGAGAAGGTGTGAAAATTGGAGTGCAAAAAATACATAACACAAAAAGTTCAAGAGGCCCCGGATCAGGCCTTACAGGACTCTAAGGTGCCCCATGTTTTTAACTGGAGAATAACTAAATGGAAAAATGGTTCCAAAAATGAAGATCAGATTAAGAGGGGCAATTTATTAATAATTTATCGTGCAAAAGCTTCAAGAGGGCCTTTTACCAGGCCCCTAGGGGGAAGGGACTTAAGTAGCATGTAGTTCAGTATAAATGCACTTTTTAGTAGTTTTTAATGTAATCAGGGGACGCTAGAACAATGGTAAAGAAAATTGCATGGAATTCGGACTGTTTTTAAAGAAGATGCACCAAGGGGCCCAAGAAGACGATTTATATTCATAATCGGTGGTAGTTGAAGTCTGAAATATTTTTTTTTGTCGTTCATGTAATAGCTGGAGAACCTAAGACACTGTTAGAAAAAAAAAGCTAGCGAATCGGACTATTTTTAAGGGAGTTATAATAGGGGGTCCAAAAGGGGCCAACTGATAGTTGAAAACAGGGCCCTAACATGAAAACAGGTTACAATGTTTTAGTATTTAGCATTTTAGATCTTCGATTAGTCGAGATTAAGCATAGGGTATGAATTAATCATTAGAATATAATTTAAAAGATATGTGCAAAAAATTGGGGAAATGCTTAAAAAAAGACCATAGGGCCCCAATAAAAATATGCGAGTGTTGGTCTACGGAGAAGAGTTCAAGACTCAACTTTAAAATTACGCACTGCGAAGGTGAGAAAATTAGGATGTGAAAAACACATGGCACACAAAAAATTTAAGGGGCCCTGGACAGGCCCATGGTCTTAACTGGAATGTAGAAATAGGAGAATAACTAAATGGAGAAAGTATACCAAAAATGAAGATCAGATAAAAAGGAAGCAATTTATTAACAATTCAGTGCACTAAAACTTCAAGGGGTCCTGTACCGGGCCCCTTGTAAGGGTGCCAGGGTCTTAACTGAAATGTAGAAATGGAATAGAAACTGATAGAATTCACCCCAAAAACAAAGATCAGATAGAAGAGGCATGTTATTAACAATTTAGTGCACTAAAACTTCAAGGGGCTCTGTACTGGGCCCCTTGGCAGGGTTCCGGGGTCTTAACTGAAATATAGAAATGGGGCAGAAACTGAAAGGAGAATTCACCCCAAAAACGAAGAAGATTGGATAGAAAAGAGGCATGTTATTAACAATTTAGTGCATAAAAACTTAAAGGGGCCCGGGGGACCTGGCCCTTAAAAAATTAAAAATCAAAGCCTCAGGTGCATCAGGATCTGTCTTGAACTCTTCACATCTAAATTTTCAGACTTCTACGTGCAGTAGTTTTCGCTAGCCATCACACACAGACAGACGCGCCGACAAACAGAGCGGTTTGTTCTTTTATTAGTATAGATTCCCTGACTTTTACTATATATTTTGAAATTTCCCTGACTACTTTGAAATTCACTGACATTCCATGATGCTGGGAACCCTGCCCTACCCTATCATGCATGCTTCTGTTACACTCGTTACACAACAAGATATGTCCCCATAACAATAAAATGGAAACACATTGCAGATTATTTTTAGAGGTTATCTACAGACACACGTATTTTCAGAATAATCATTGTTAAACTTCTCACCGCCGCAAACTGATACATCCGTTCACTAAGCTGTAGGTTTCACTGCAACAAAAGCATGATTTAAATTAATATAATTCTATATATAAAACCCAATTTTGAAAAATTAAATTATGACTAATATTCTCGAGGCTTATATGCCTGTATGTAATAAAATTTATATCATGTTGGAAAAACATCTTTTTTTTTTTACCATTTATAAATTAATTTCAAAGAAAAAATAAAACATTACAATTTTGTTCTTTTGCACGGCGGTCAGGGGGTTAATGTACTTCACAGCCAGATGTATAAAATAGAAAAAAATTTAATCAGGGTTCATACAGAGTTGGGAAGAAAAAATCCAAGGAGTACCGAAAAAAATCCAAGGAGTCCAAAAAATTTTAAGGATTTGCCATTTTTTTTTTTGTAGTTGTTGCTTTTATGTGCTGCATCGTTATGTGGTATGCACACTCCAATTTTGATCAATCAAATCCCAAACACTTATTATGTATATCACATACATGATACATCTTAAAGAAAATTTTAAAAGGTAAAAGAATGCTAAACGCAACATACAAGAAAAAATATGACAAGTTATAGTTTTTTCTTTTATTCTTTTAGAACAGCGGTAATCGATTCCTTTGAAGGTAAAACTTTGACAAAATTCGCATTTTTTTCCCCCGATCATATCATGAAATTCGCGTGTTTTTCGCGATCCTTTGATGAAATCCGCGTGTTTTTAGCGATCTTTTGAGGAAATTCGTGTGCTTTTTGCGATCTTCTGCGGGAAATTCGCGTTTTTTCGCGATCTATTAATGGAATTCGCGTTTCATTTCGATCGTTTGATGAAACTGACGTTTTTTTCGCGATCCTTTGACGAAATTTGTTTGTTTTTCGCGATCTTCTGAGGGAAATTCGCGTGTTTTCGCGATCTTCTGGGGGAAATTCGCGCGTTTTTCGCGATTTTCTGGGGGAAATTCGCGCGTTTTTCGCGATTTTCTGGGGGAAATTCGCGCGTTTTTCGCGATTTTCTGGGGGAAATTCATGTGTTTTTTGCGATCTTCTGGGGGGAAATTCGTGTGTTTTTTGCGATCTTCTGGGGGAAATTTGTGTTTTTTCGCGAACTTCTGGAACAAATTTGTGTGCTTTTCGCGATCTTTTAATGGAATTCGTGTTTTATTTCTATCATTTGACGAAACTGACGTTTTTCTCGCGATCACTTGATGGAAACCGCGTGTTTTTCGCGATCCTTTGACGAAATTCGCGTCTTTTTCGCGATCCTTTGACGAAATTCGCGTGTGTTTCGCGATCTTCTGGGGAAATTCGCGTGTTTTTCGCGATCTTCTGGGAGAAATCCGCGATCTTTTAATGGAATTCGCGTTTTATTTCGATCATTTGACGAAACTGACGTTTTTCTCGCGATTATTTGATGGAAACCGCGTGTTTTTCGCGATCCTTTGACGAAATTCGCTTGTTTTTCGCGATCCTTTGACGAAATTCGCTTGTTTTTCGCGATCCTTTGACGAAATTCGCGTTTTTTCGCGATCTTCTGAAGGAAATTCGCGTTTTTTCGCGATCTTCTGAAGGAAATTCGCGTTTTTTCGCGATCTTCTGAAGGAAATTCGCGTTTTTTCGCGATCTTCTGAAGGAAATTCGCGTTTTTTCGCGATCTTCTGAAGGAAATTCGCGTTTTTTCGCGATCTTCTGAAGGAAATTCGCGTTTTTTCGCGATCTTCTGAAGGAAATTCGCGTTTTTTCGCGATCTTCTGAAGGAAATTCGCGTTTTTTCGCGATCTATTAATGGAATTCGCGTTTCATTTCGATCGTTTGATGAAACTGACGTTTTTTTCGCGATCCTTTGACGAAATTTGTTTGTTTTTCGCGATCTTCTGAGGGAAATTCGTGTGTTTTTCGCGATCTTCTGGGGAAAATTCGCGATCTTCTGGCAGAAATTCGCGTCTTTTTGCGATCTTCTGGCAGAAATTCGCGTTTTTTCATGATGATCTGGGAAAAATTCGCGTTTTTTTCGCGATCTTTTCATGGAATTCGCGTTTTATTTCGATCGTTTGACGAAACTGACTTTTTTTCGGGATCTTTTGATGAAAACCGCGTGTGTTTTGCGATCTTCTGGGGGAAATTCGCGTGGGTTTCGAGATATTTTAATAGAATTCGCGTTTTATTTCTATCGTTTGACGAAATTGACGTTTTTTGCGATCTTTTGATGGAAACCGCGTGTTTTTCGCGATCGTTTGACGAAATTGACATTTTTGCGATCTTTTGATGGAAACCGCGTGTTTTTCGCGATCGTTTGACGAAATTCGTGTGTTTTTCGCGATTTTTTGAGGAAATTCACGTGTTTTTTGCGATCTTTCTAGGAAATTCGCATTTTTTGCGATCTTTTGAGGAAATTCGCGTGTGTTTTGCGATCTTCTGGGGGAAATTCGCGTGGGTTTCGCGATATTTTAATAGAATTCGCGTTTTATTTCTATCGTTTGACGAAATTGACGTTTTTTGCGATCTTTTGATGGAAACCGCGTGTTTTTCGCGATCGTTTGACGAAATCACGATTTCTTTCCGCGATCGATTGACGAAATTTGACAGTATTTTTTGAGACATATTTGCGAAAAAACGCGATTTTTCCGTGATTCTTGGCTAATTGCCAAACATCGATGAAATTAAAAATAAAGATCGGTTAATAGTGTTGAAAAACGGACTTTACGAACCTAATAATTGAAACAAGTAGGAAATTGCTCGTCAAACGTGGCAAATGAGGTGCGTTCGTACTATAACTAGTTTTATAACTATTTTTTGCACCCCATATTGTACTGAATGTATATTTTTTTGCACTTCATAAGTGCATAGTCTGTAACATCATTAAAATGCACTTGCAATAATTTTTTTCCCATTGCCCGTAATGTAATGGAAAACTTTTGACTGTCCCTGTAATTAAACTATACATCCAATTTTAATAAAATCTGAAATGGCTCGACAAAATTTTGCAACAATTATATATTTAAAATTTCAGACCATTCGGAAGGCTGTAACATCATTAAAATGCACTTGCAATAATTTTTTCCCATTGGCCGTAATGTAAAGAAAACTTTTGAATGTCCCTGTAATTAAACTATACATCCGATTTTCATAAAATTTGAAATGGCTCGACAAATTTTTGCAACAATCATATAGTTAAAATTTCAGACCATTCGGTTGGGTAGTTTTTGCTCTGTTATATGCGGACGGACAGACGGACTGAACGACGACTATAGGTGCTACGTATTTATATAATTACGAACGCACCTAAAAAGGACCTAGTGGGAGCCCTGCTATAAGATTATCCTAACCAACCAATGCTGTGCTTCATAAATGACGGGCATAAAGGATTTACCGTGCGTTTTACAATCACGATTTTTTTTTTTCCTCGGCAGCAATATCGCTTGCGCCCGAAGCCGCAATACAATTTAAGGAGTTTCTAAGGAGTGGTTTGCTTATCTAAGTAGTTCTAAGTACTACTTGGGAGTGTTTTCATTTCTAAGGAGTTTCCAAGGAGTCTAAGGAGTCTGTGCGAACCCTGTTTAATGCACATAAACTTCCATATATGCATCAAAAATATGTTTATAATTAATTATCCTTAGCTATTTGGGTTGCTACAGTATTTAAGACTGTACTCGTTCTCAAATCCAAACTGGTTAAGTACTGATGCATTTTGGAACTTTCTTTGGTATTTTAAAATTCACCGTGTGCACTTAATAAATTGCCAAATATTGTTATCACAATAATTCGTATTGCATTCAATTAATTTAAAATATATTCCTTTCACTCACTTCATTTTTAAGATACGCAACTTTCATTTAAAATACAGTGAAACTCGTTTAAGATACGCCCGCTTAAGATACGAATTGTCTTCGGTCCCTTGAAAAATACCTATTAAACCTGTGTAAAATTACCGCTTAATATACGTATGCATAAGATACGATCCCGCTTAATATACGAAGAAAATTTGTCCCTTGATGACAAAAAACCCGCTTAATATACGAAAAGGTGCTTATGTAATCCATTTATCACGTGTCTTTAGGGCAGAATGGGTAAAAAGAGCAACTGAATTGTGCTATTGAAAAAATACTCAAGATGCGATATTTACAATGTCGACGAGATGAGCCTTTTTAAAAAATTAATGCCTGATAAAACAATGGCTTTTAAGGGTGAGAATTGTTCTGGAGACAAACTGAGTAAAGGACGTATCACTGTTCTCGTTGGATCAAATATGATAACGGATGAATTAAAATCCCTCGTCATCGGCAAGTCGCGGAATCCTCGCTGCTTTAAAAATGGTATGAATCTGCTCTGCGATTATAAAAGTCGAGCCAAAACATGGATGACAAGCGATATATTCGATAAGTGGATTCGGAAGTTTAATGGACGAATGAAAAAAGAGTCCAGGAAAGTACTGTGTCATGCCGAAAACTGTTCCGCCCATCCCAAGGATATCCCAGTTTAAAAAACATGAAACTAGTCTTTTTACCACTCGATGCAACTAGCGTGGTTCAACTGATGGATCAGGGCATAATTCATGTTCTCAAATATGAAATACAAAATGAAATACAAAAGTCGTGTCGTTGTACGTCATCTCTTGGACGTATGTATTTCCTGAGTGCGTCCTGGGAAGACGTTAGAGATCTGCGCGGGCTTGGGCCTAATTTTATTCACGGCACTTGGGCCGGGCCGGGCTCGAGTCTTTCAGTTTTCCTAAAGGTTCGAGCCGGGCAGGGCCGAACTTATTTTTTCTGTACAGAGCCGGGACTGGTTTCATTCCTAGTCTTCACGGCCCAAACTTCCAGTCCTAGTTTTGACCCAGCCCGTATAAAAATCATTGTCTCGGCATGGCCTGGTACGTTCAAAGGTCAGTAAAATTAGGCTTGGGCCAAAAAATGCATACATTTTTAAATAGCCATTATTCTACGATTAAACATTGCAATTCTTTTTTTTAAAGAATAGTAGATTTCTAAGCTTATTAAAATATAGTTAATTTAAAATATAGTAAAACGTGTGAAAAAGAACCTGCCTATGACGGAATTTTGTTTTAAACTGAAAAACATGTTGATCCATTCAAAATTAATATACTAATACGTAAGAAAAGAATATATAATACATTTACACTTGCTAAGATGGGAACTTGTCTATAACGCATTTTTTCTTTTCTTTTATGCAATTCCATTTCAGATTTTACTGTATAGCATTTTTCACATTTTTAACATTTCAATACATGTAGAATATGGATTAACAATATTAATGATAACTGAAACATTTACATACAAGAAATAGAGATTCATTAAAAAAAAATAATAATAAATATCGCACCCTGCGGTCTTCTATAAAAAGGAAGATTATAAACATGAAAAAAAGGTTAAGATAAACATTTTTGGCCTGAACTCCTCGTACGAGACAAATGTTTAACCAAATCGACATAAAAATGAATTTTTTGTAGAAATTAACTCGGGGCGAGATTTTAACTTTTTTTCGGGCCGAACTTCTAGCTGTTATACCGGGCTGGGCCAATAAATCTTTTTCTACCGACCGGGCCGGAATCGGGCCGAAATTTTAATTTTTTTATCGTCTGAATTTTTTTATATGTGTCGAGCCGGGGCCGGGCCCGGGCCTGGAAATGTCGGCCATGCAGACCTCGAGAAGACGTAACATAATTGAGAACTGCTTCTGTAAAGCCTTTGACGTCGATGGCACTTTGCAAAATGTTGAAATCGCAGAAGACGAGTAGCATCAAGAAGAATGCAAAGATTGGGACTCATTTGTCAAAATTGACGATCAGGTTGTAACAAATGAAGTCCGTTCTATCGCATATATAATCGCGGACGTCAAAAGGTCCGATGAACCTAGACCTTCAGATGAATTAAAAGACGACGCGGATGAAGAAACTGATGTACCATCCATACCATCATTCGCATCTGTAATGATCTCGTTCAGCTTACTTCAATAGTACGCCTCTTCGATGAATGCTGGTCCATCCATCAGAGATTTTTTTCGATCACATAAACAAGGCGGAAAATTTTGCACCACATTGCACCAAATCAAAGTAAACGACTTTTTTTCAACAAACTATTTCACAGACTTTAATTTTGATAATGTATCAAATAATTATTGTTCCTTGCATACATTTGGTTTGTCTCTAAAAATAATTATGAAAATTTATTATTTTTCCTCTTTTAGTAGTGTATTTTAGTTTCTGTTTTCTAAAGATTAACAAAAATTTCGCTTTGTCTTTTTTAAATTTGGCAGAGAGTAATGCATAAAGGCATTTAAATTTTGTTATTGTACACACGGTGACTCAATAAAATTGGAGAAAAATAAAGTTATTCTTTATTTCAAAATCTTAAACTCAAATTTTCTAGAATATCTAAAACTTGTTAGAAATGTTTAAAATAAGAGTTATAAATTGCTAAAGTACGTTAATAACAATGTACACTGGCTTTACATGCATTATTATTCGAGAATCTATGAAATCCGGATAAGATACGATCCCGCTTAAGATACGAAATGCTCTCGGTCCCCTGATTCGTATCTTAAACGAGTTTCACTGTACATACTTTTAAAAACATTATATTGCATATATTTAAAAAACATATTACATAATACATGCATTTCACTTTTTTGGCTTTAAAACACATAATAAATAAATTGCATTTCACCCTTTTGGTTTAAAACAAATAATAAATAAATAAGTAAATAAGAGATAATAACATTAACCAAAGCATTTTATTTCCATATCAAAACAGTATTTCTAATTTACACATGCAAAAAATAAAGTTGCAATTGGCGAGGGGGGTAAATGACTTTAACGAGATTTGCATGGCTAACATAAAAGCACCCTTATTTTTATGTGTAAATGAACAAAATTTGCATGCATTTTCATGCAAATTAGAAATCAATTAGTGTTTATGTTTTATCTATCCATATAAAGGCTCTTTCAGAAACTGCAGTGAAAAGTGGCATTTTGAACCTATTTTCTAGATATGATAGTCTGAAAAATGGTTCTCAGTGAGCAATTGATAATAGTTTGAGACGCAATATACTTTGCAAACAATTTAAAACTATATTTGATCCAAGATCAGTTTAATATCAATAAAAAGTGTAAATTTCATGCTTTTACAAATAAAAATGGCTCTAAGAATGAATAAGAAAGTTCTGTGTTGTTAAGTACGAAACAACAGTTTACCCTGTTAAGTACAAGGACGAAAACCCATTTTAAAACCATTTTTTCAAATACATCTCATTCGTTGACCTGCTCCATAATAATGACCTTAAATATACCTAAAATCATCAGTGTTGAATGATTTTATATTTTTTAATGAAAATCTTTTCAAATGAACCTATGTTGGAGGCCTCATTGCCTTTGGTTGTATACACTGAGTGACTCTCTAAAACAATTGGTGAAAAATATTAGTATTTAGTAGTAAAAAGGCTTGATAAAAGTAATGCGAGGGGAGGAGGAAGAGGTTGCCAATTTAACTTTTTAAAAGGCACATATCATCCAAACTCTTTGAAATTTTTATGAGTTATAAATGTAATGTTGTTGAAGCGTGCACATAATTTTCATGCAAAAATATTGATATTTAGTTGTAAAAACACCAGTAAACACATATTCATGTTCTGAGTGAATAATGAACAATCTTTTTAAAAATATATTTGTTATTGTCTGAATGTTTCAAGATTTTTTATGTTACATAAATTAAGTGTATGGAAGAATATGTAAAAAGTTTATTTTGTTAATTGTCTGAATGTTTCAAGATTTTTATGTTACATAAATTAAGTGTATGGAAGAATATGTAAAAAGTTTATTTTGTTAATTGTCTGAATGTTTCAAGATTTTTATGTTACATAAATTAAGTGTATGGAAGAATATGTAAAAAGTTTATGTTAAGATTCCAACATTTAGTTGCTTTTAGGCTAGACAAAAAAGAGTACCTCGAGAAGTCGCGGAGTATTTTCTAGCAACAAATATTTTTGAAAGGGTTAATATTCGTATATTTCGAAACAGATTGCCCAATATATAGAAGGTGGGGGACATAAAAATGAACTTTCTTTAAAAAATGTTTTTGAAACAAATTACAATTTATATATTTTTGTATTAGATTATGGTGTTTGAAAATAAAAAGTATGACACTTAAGCCTGCATCTTTAGTGTTTTGATATTTCAAATGGTTTGGCTAATTCAAGCCTCAGAATACACAAAAGATATTTCCAACTTTTGTATCTTCATTGCTAGTGATATTTTAGAATGGACACAAACACAAGTGATATTTTGAAAAAAAAGAATGTATTTTTGATGAATTTTTATTGTGGATTTAATTAATATCTTGGCTAATTATTAAAAAATGAAAAATCTGAGCCTTAGGTGCATTAGGAGATTAAAAACTTCCTTGGACTATCCTCATACAAATTTTCAGACCTGTATGCATAGCAGATTTTCCTAGCCCACACACATGCACTTTTCTTTTATTAGAATAAAATTACACATCAATAAGCAATAATAGTATCACATTACCAATTGTAAAATTACAAATATATCAAGAAACATCAAAAGAATTTTCACAAAAATTTTCATACCTCATCAATATTTCTAAGCCATTTGGCAATATTATCAAAACTTTTTGGATTTGTAATGTCATATACTAACATGATACCCATAGCTCCTCTGTAGTATGATGTGGTAATTGTATAAAACCTCTCTTGACCAGCAGTATCCCTAAAGAAAAAAGAAATTTCATCAAACAAAATAGAAATGGCAAATGATGATAATAATAATCATAATGAACTGCATGAAAAAAAATTAAAGTTTCAAATAACATATACATTAATTTGGTACTGTAAATCCTTTTTTTTTTTTTTTTGGGGGGGGGGGGGGGATAGATATCAGCAATGACAATATTTTCAATTACCAAAGTTAAAAAAATATATATGTATATACATAAGTACCTACCCTCAAAAAATAAATAAATAAATAAATAAATAAAAAAGTTTAAACATTTAAAAAAGGAACAAAGAAAACATTAAGATAGTCTAAATAACTATTTAATATTTCTCTAGAAAAATACACACAATTTGCTATGTTACAATAAAAATGATTTTATCAGTTTCAAATTTTCAGACTATCAATATTATATAAAAGTTACTCATAGGTTTGTGTTTAATATAATTAAAGCACAGATAAGTATCTAAAATAATGCTTGAAAAGCAATAGATACTTCTAGAATAAAATTTTTCTTTCATTATTAATTATATATCAATTAGCAAACTATAAGTAATTTCATAACTACATTAATTTAAATCTTTTGAAAAACTTGCATTAGATTTTCAAATGTAAAAAACAAAAAAATTAGATATTTTCAGATTGACTAGAAGTGCATTCTAAATTACAATAATATCTTGCTAAATATATTCAAATTGCAGAAGTTTTGATTCTCTGCTATTTATAACAAGTTATTTTTAGCTTATTATATGTGACTAGTGATGTGCATACAGCCTTTGAGGGAGGAAAAGTATGCCAATACTAATTCTGCTGCAAATAGAAAAATAATATAGAAATAATTTTGACGAAAAATAGAAATAATTAGGTTCCACTACACATTCCTAATCCATTCAATCAGGAGTAAAGTCTACTTTTAATGATATTTTAAAACCTCTTAGAGAACTATACACACAGTTTCAAATAAGATTTGAATCAATTTCAGGGGGATTTATAATTCAAATTCTTAATTATTTCTTCCTTTTCTTTACATTGTTACAGTCGCATTATACTTATAGCAGTGATGTCGCTAGACTTTTGAAATCCTCGGTCTCTGGAATCAGACACTTATATGTAAAAAAAATTGTTCCTTTTTTACAAAAGTGGGTCCTCTATTTACAAATAAGTCATATTATTCAGTGTATTTAATAGAAAATATACCTCTTTTGCATCCTTTCAGGGTTGCCGGCTTTTAGCCATGGTTTTAACCACTTAAAAAAAGCCGGCTTTTATTGAAAAAAGCCGGTTTTTATTTTTTAAAGTTGGTTTTCAGTTAATTCGTTTTAAATTTGGATCAATTAATTTTTAATACATTTAGAAATATTTTCTACTAAAAGAAGTTATGGATTTCTATTAAATTTTCTCAAATAAATAAATCTTTATAACTTCTAGAAGGCAACTGTTAAGGCATTATGTTTAAAAAAAAAAAAAAAAAAAAAAATACATAAACATTGAAAAGAATGTAAGTTAGGCTCCAAACTGGTGTTTTGAAATTCTATATTACATAGCTCCACATATACTACACATTTTAAAGATTATATTTAATTATGACAAAATGAAGCACATCAAAATGGAAATATTCTTTATGTGTCCATAAGGAGAGATTAAGTTATAATATGTTAAAAGAGAAATTTGAAAGGAAGTAATATTTGAGGTGAGTGGTACATAAGTGTATAAAAAATAGAGCATTTAAACACGGAAAAAAAAAATTTTTAAATAAAATTTTGAAATGTTTGTTGCTAAGCATATTTATGCATATGCTATTCATAATGTTTTTAATAGTGAGAAATGGTGTTTTTATTAATAGGACTGTATATAATTTTAAATGTTTACTAGAAATAAAATATGACTTGTATATTAATAGCTCTTAAAATTAATTAAGTAATAAAACATGTAACTATTGTCCTCTTTAATTATATAAAGCAATAAAAATGAAAAAATTAGCAGTTGGTATGGCCCTTTTTAAATTTAGCTGACATATTTGCAATTCTGACTACAAATCACTAGCAAAACCATCTAAGTTTTATTCCAGTATTAATGTCCTCATTATTGATAAATTAGGTTAATTATTAAACTCTAAATCAATTAAATGTCATTAAAACTAATTAAAAACACTTTAAAATGTGTAGCTTATAATTACAATGCTTCATTGTATAAAAGCCAATTATGACCAAAAAAGGCCAATTTTGGCCCAAAAAAGCCGGTTAAAACCAATAAAAGCCACCGGCCTGGCTTTTTTAAATTTTAGCCGGCTTTTTTGCAACCCTGCATCCTTTCAAGGTAAAAATTACGCATCTTGAAAGATCGATCCATCACAATTTTTTTTGTGCATCCCTTCTCCAATTTTTTGCTTAAATGATGAGCACATCCCCAGCAACACTGTTTATAGTAATAATTACAATGATATCAAATCATTTGCTTTATACAATCATACTATAAAAAGTACTTTCAAAAATTTGCAAAGCTTGGGACCAAGGACTTGGCAGATTTCATTGCTTTGTTTACATTTTAAAACCTCACCAGAATAGTTGTATGTTTATGAAATAATTACATTATAAATTTTAAATGTTAATAAAAATCGATATATATAATAGAAATAATCTTTTCAGAACTAGTATTTATTTGATGAATAATTTTGATAAATTATAATTAATATTGCAAACTATCATTATGTTTGATCACTTTGCCTGTAGATGGCAGCACCAAACATTTTCAATATTTTTAAGATTTCATTACAGCTGATTTACCTTCTTGTACTTTTTTTACCCCACATTAAGGTGCAGCATTATATGTGCAGCAATTGCCAGGTATTTTATTTATTTTGAAATTCTAATAAAATGTGCCCAATCAATTTTGGCATTTCAAAATCATACAAAACAATTATAACATAAACATAGAAAAGTTTTCACAGAAAAAAAAACCTGCTGAAATTTCACAATTAATAAATATTGGAGGGGGGGGGGGGGGGGGGATATGTGAGCTTGCAAAAAGCAGACACAACTAAAATTAACTATTAAAGATAAAAACAATGAGTGAAACAAGAATTGTAAATAGAAAATCTTTTCAATTTTTAAGACAAGATCAAAATATTTTTTGGATAATTCTCAAGGAAAGAACTAAGGGTGTGGGTAGGGCTAGGGGAGAGGGGCAGTCCTGTTCGGAAATTTTCTTATTTTGTGCATGATTTGAACAATCCTGTATGCTATTTGCAACCCTGCTAACTCTATATTAAATTTTCCTACACTATATTAAATTGCTTCTTCTGCAAGAACAGCAGAATTTCCATACAAAGTATTCTGTGTAAAAAACAAAAGAAAAATGTTCTTTTTTTTAAAAAAATAGAATTAACTCGACAGTTGGGGTGAAGGGAAAGAAATAAAATTTTGTATATGAAGTAAGAAAACATTTATAAATCAAATATAAAAATTTGTATAAGTTCTTTTTTTTTTTTTTTTAATATTAATTTCATAGTACATAACATAAAATTATGGGAATGACAATTCTAAGATATTTATGAATGGGGTTATTTATGTTGGAGGCTTTAAAGCACGAATGAACAAATAAGAACTTGTAAACACAGTTCTTTCATCAACATGTGTATATCTCTTAAACATAAAATATTTTCGCTACATTTAGCTTATAGTGTAAGCTGGGTTACAACATAAAAAAGAACAACTATCTACACATAAAAGATTTAACTACATTTATTAGGGCAAAGGTAGAAATTCCCCTAACATGCAGCAATAAATAATTTTTTAGGACACAATTTATGAAAAAACTATCGAACCTCTATAAACTTAACAAGAAAAATCATGCATTAAGCATGAATTATAAAAAACTTTCCAACACTTCCTGAATGCTTTAACAAAACTTCGTTATTTAGGGAAATAAGGTAAAAAGGTACACATTTTATGAAATGCATAAAACATTTGAAAAACTGATTTCAGCAGTTACTGCCCATAGCCAAATATATGTATGGGAGAGCGGGGACTTAAGTACACAGTGGACCACCACTTATATTTTACTGATTTTTAATTTTTTAAAGCTTTTCTTTTAGGCTAATTGATAACAGCACTGGATTGATTACTGATAGCCTTCAGAACACATTGTTACCTCAGAATGAACCCTTTTATCCTGACTGGTTGTTTTGAGCTCCTAAAAGTAAAATTTTTCATCATCATATTTTTCTTTATTGAGTAATTAAAGGCTATGGATAAATAAGATAAAACAACTGTTTTGAAAAGGTAAGACACTGGTCTTTATTTAATTTAAAAGTTTATATGCTTAAAAGAAAACTTTAAATAATATTTTTATGAGTATGTATTGAATTTCAACATGGGGCACAGTGGGCCGCCCACTCCTGAGGTACAGTGGTCCGCAATGAATACTGCTCCTGTAATGAAGAATTTTCAAAATATTTAATAATTGCTTATTCTCTATAAAGAAATATATATATATATTGTTTTAAAATAGTTATTTAACTATAAAATAAACAAAGAAAAATGACAATTTATTTAACCCAACAATGCATAGAGTAGCCATTTGGCACACTTTAAATTTCATGTTATATGTTGTTCAGATTATAATGTAGCCATCTGACACTTTAGTTTTCCCCTAAATTATGGATAACAGTTCACGTGTGATTCTTAAAGTAAGTTTTTTTGTTCAATATAGCAGTTTTTTTTTTTTTTTTTTTTTGTGTGTGTGTGTGTGTGGAGGGTGGGGTGGGGGGGGGGGGGGAGACGAGAAGAGAAAGTGCATCATGCATTGTACAGTTAACATTGTAAGAAATATTTTGTTTTGTATTTACTGCCTTTGAAAAATTTAACTGTAGCTTAATAAGTATAGTAATAGATGACCTCACTGGATTGGTTATATAGCTTCAGAGCACATGGTTAGCTCATAATGAACTATTTTATCCTGACTATTTTGAACTTCTAATAAATTTTTCATCATCATATTTGTCTTAATGTTTGCTGATTTTTTTGAACTTAATAACTTATTTGCAATCACTCCTGTATCTTATATTGTTATTTTCAAAATATAATAAATTTTTTGATAATCCGTTTTATGTTTTTTGTTTCAAAATGCTACTTGCAAATTTGTATTATATTATTTTGGAGATATAAAGGGGAAATAAAAAAGAATTAGATTAATTATAAATAGATTTATATTGTATTTTAGACAATAACTAATAGTGGACCAGTGTACCCCGCTTTCGGGGCACACTGGTCCACTTTACGAGTGTATATAAAAAAAATGTTTTGGGAACTATGTTCTGTGAAAATTATGAGGCATGTAGAAATGTTTAAAGAATATGCAAAAATATTTTCAGGTAGATTGGTCTCTCCATTAAAGAGAAAAAAATGTTAACTGCAAAAGTGGCCCACTGTACCCCAGTCTCCCCTATTCCAATTCTTTTAAGCAGTATTTGATTGGTAGGTTGATATATTTATATATATCTATGAATGAACTCACAAACTCCTCTGATGATTCTGTGAGTCATTCATAGTTTCTTATTTTACATACTGGTTTCATATGTTCATTTCTAAATCATCTTTAGAACAACTTTATCCATTTCTTCATATATTTGTGATTTCAAATTAATTATATATATATATATATACAGGGTGTCCGGTCTCAACGGCAGACTTGTATAAAACCAAAAACTTTCTGCGCACATAAATATTGGGTCAAAAACTTTCTGCAAATTAATTTAAAGTTTAATAAAATAATGTGTTATATTATTTTAACGATATGAATTAAAAACAGTAGTTTTAAAATACCATTTAAATTCATTAATTAAAGAATAATTATTTTGGTAAAAAAAAATAAAGCTAAAAACTCATGATAAGAAGAGGAATTCTTATCAATTATTTTGTCAATGAATTTAGAAACAGCCTAATCTTTAATATTGTGACTTCTTCGCAAAAAATGCCAGTCACTCTGTTTACAGAAATAATGTGACATAGCTTCTGAAACATCTCAATCACTTTTTTTACCACGGCCCTTCGACGAAATTCCCGTTTTTACCACGGCCCTTTGACCAAATTCCCAGGTTTTTTTTCGCGATCATTTGACGAAATTCTCGATTTGTTTCATGATCCTTTGACGAAATTCATGTATTTTCTGCGATCCGTTGATGAAATCAGTTTTCTCCTGCGATACTTTGACGAAATTCGCATTTTCTGCGATCTTTTGAGAAATTTCGTGGGTTTTTTTCGTGATCTTTTGACGAAATTCGCACTTTTACGCGGCGTTTTGACGAAATTTGTGGTTTTTTTCGCGATTATTTGATGAAATTGGTTTTTTTCCTTGATTCTTTAACGTAATTTGTATTTTTTTTTCGAGATCTTTTGACAAAATTCGGGCTTTTTCCGCTATTCTTTTAAGGAATTCCTTTTTTTTGTACATTTCTTTGGCGAAATTTATGTTTTTTCTGAGATTCTTTGACGAAATTAGCTTTTTTTCGCGATCCTTTGACAATATTCGCTTTTTTTCCGAGATCTTTTTACAAAATTCACATTTTTCGTGATTCTTTGACGAAATTCGTGCTTTTTCTTCGGTCCTTTGATGAAATTCGGTTTTTTTTCGCCACCCTTTGACAAAATTTTTTTTGCGATTCTTTTACGAAATTTGTTTTTTTTTTCGCAATCCTTTGAAAAAAATTTTCCTGCTATACTTTTACGAAAGTGGTTTTTTCCTGCGCTCCTTTGACGGAATTTGCGTTTTCTGTGATTTTTGACCGAAATCTCTCTCTTTTTTTTTTTTTTTTTTTCACGATCCTTTAAAGAAAATAGCCTTTTTTCTGCGCTCCTTTGACGAAATTGGTGATTTATTTCTGCGAACGATTGACAAATTTTTTTTTTTTTTTTTTCCCCTCGACTACCATTTGATAAAATTCGCAATATTTTTCAGTGATATTTTTTATGTCTGAATTTTCGGACTGATGGCCAATTTTTTTTAAGTTTCGTAACCGAATGATTTAAATTTTCAGAAAATTCGGAACAGAACCCCATCTGGCAAAGAATAAATAAATCGTACATAAAATTGGGGAATATTTTTATTTTTTCGGTATTTAAAAAAAAAAAAAAAAAAAAAAAAAAGTTACAAGAACAAAAATTACTTTTTTTTTTTTTTTTTTTTTTTCAAAAAAATTTTCCACAAAGCTCCAAATTTATCGGATACTATAAAGTAGAGTTGATAGCTGTGTTTTTTAACTTTCGATAATTGATTTTTATGTACTTTTTAGCACTGAATCTGAAAATAACCTTCATATTTAACCATCATGTTAGAATATTTTTGCAAATTGTAAATGTGTAAGTTAAAATATAGCGAAAATCTCATACTATAAAACTTTTATTTTATTTTATTTTATTTTAATCAATAATTTATTCAATATTTCTGCTTATATCCTGGGATTCTTACAGCTAAACAGCTGAGTGGTCCGATGAGAGGAGGGAGAAGGTTCAATTTTAACTTTGAAATTTGTAATTTGCGAAAATCCTGAATTGATGGTTAAAAAAAGAAGGTCAATTTCGGATTCAGTGGTGCAGAATACATAAAGAATCAATTATCAAAAGCTACAAAACATGACATAACCCAACTTTTGCAGGCTAGTGTAATCTAATAATATTTTAAAATACGCATCATTTTGTAAAGAATTGGGGCTGTTAATTTAGCATCATTTTATTTAACAAAAATTCTGTTTTTCTTTCTTCTTAAATGTTTATTACAAATTGTATATTTTGCATTAATATGTCAGAATGATTAAAGATTTCAAATTTATATTGCAATGTTAATTTTACTCTCAACCATTTTTTTAATATATCTGACGAAATTATAATTTCGACTAAATTTGTGAATGACCCCCGATTTGGAGCAAAAAATATGCTCCAACTTTAAACAGATATTATTTGATCAATTTTAATCGTAGAATAATGGGACTTTTTTTGTATTACTTGTCAGTGTAAAAGGAAAATTTTACTAAATATAACATAGGACCGGGGGACCGTATAGAAATTTAAATTTCGTAATTTTTTAAGGAATGTTTTTATTGACCCAAATCGCTTTTTAAATATTTCTTTACCTGATTAAAAAATTTTTTGTAATTGGAACTATATGTCTACGACTAACGGTTTAGGAATTAGCCATTGGACACCGTTGAGACCGGATACCCTGTATATATACAATATAATGGGAAAATTTAGTTAACCAAGAAAACGCATAACAGGTTGAAATTTCTCTTTCAGCAATTTATACTAATAGATGGAAACATATTTGAATACTTTTGTACAGCCCTGTAGTTAACCTAATACCTTTATTACACGCCACTATTTAGCTAAAATTTAATTCAAACTAAAACACTCTTAAAACTACTGAAATCACATTTCCAGAAATTATCATCCATAGACAGCCATGTATCCAATTCATTGTGTGGACCTGTATATCACTTTATCTATATTCTACAAACATTTCTTAGTAAACCAAATTCAGGTCAGCGTAAAAATGCATAACTCATTTAAAACCCACCTTTAAGCAATTTACGCTCATACTAACCCTTATGAATTCTTTTCTGTAACCCTGTATATGAACTGTAGCATTTATACACACTATATAGTATGCATAAATACACTGAAACTTAAAAGTGCATAGCATAATTATAGCAGGAGAGCTGTTAAACATTTTAGGGTAGGTATTATAGGCACCATGAAAATTTGTTAACACTTCTTTTGCAATGTCTGAATACAAAATCGAATGTCTGGCTGAAGGATCATGGTACTTAGCCGACCCGTGAATTTTTTAATTTCCAAAATTTTCGTTACAAAAAAATATTCTTGAATGCGTTTTATAAAATCCGTTGAACCTGAGACTACGGGGTATCTACCCTACAACATATTAAAATAATCAAAATCTATGATTACTAAGGTTGGCCTTCTCCTTGTCAAATTAAACTCGTTTTAAAATATTAGCTCCAAGAGATTGTAGATGCAAAAATAACCAACCGGAAAGCTTACAGTGATCATACCACGAACCTCTGTTTTTTTTTTTTTTTTTTATATATAATTTTAACATTTATAAAATTTTTATAGCATTCTTTTATAAATTTTTATGTATTTTATGTTGAAACTAACACTCTAATTTACAGCTTCATTTGATTTACAGTGAATTTCAAAATAATGTACAATATTTATTAGGTACTAAAAAGGGTATCAAAAAACTATTAAACTACAGTACTAATTTACAAAACATAATAAAATCTTTTAAATCAGTAGCTTTGAAAGTGGCAAGAATTCTTGTCTTGTTTTGTGAAAAAAATAAATGAAACAACAAAAATATTTCACTGGCTTGACTTTCCACTTGGAGCATATGGGGCATTCTCACAATCTTTTGACTTTCATGTCCCTGAATAATAATTTTTATTTTAATACACTTTGTGTTTTTTTAAATTTCATATACTGGGGAACATCCCATTGCATGATTGCATAACAATATTAACAAGATAAATAAGTTTTGGACGATGTTGGGAATCCAAATACCAGGAAAACTCCTATACCGTCCCGTGTCCCTGATGCTGATTTTTAAGTTTGAAGCTGTCTGTATAAAATTGTTTCAATAAAAATAATTCAATGTAATTTTTTTCCAAAACTGGAACTATTGTTTTATATAAATATGTAGCAAAAAATTAACCTGCACACATTTTTAGGATTGTTATTATTTTTTAAACTCTGTCCCTGGGTTTTAGATTCCTTACCATCCCTCTTCTAAAATTATACAGAAAATCACTCCAGATGCAGCCACAGAACTTTTTTCAAGTTTTTTTTCATGCAGAAGTATGCTAGAGAAAGAATGTCTAAAATTCTTTGACAGGAAATTTACTGCAGAATTTAAATCAGCATTTAAATATCAATTTCAAGCATCGTGGCTTAATTGGTAGTCTTACCGTCCCCAAGGTTTATTCCTGCACTTTGAGGTAAATTAAAAAAAATAATAATAATTTAATCCAATGTTAACAACTGTTTCTAAAAATCAATGAACATTGTGGCTATCACTTAGTCTTAACATGACTTTCCTAAAAATAGGTGGTAATTTTCCTTACCGTCCCTTTTTTTACCTTACCGTCCCTTCTTTAACACACCTTTAAGACAATGTTATACAAAAATTCTGTATTAAAAGTACTACATTTTCATTATTTCTTATTTGAATGTCCTGTGGGTACTATGCAAATTAATTATAAGTAAAAATTTAGAAGAAAATAAAAAGTTATAGGGGTAAAATGGTAAGGAAAATTAAACTTGCAAGTTTAACTTAAACCTCAGTTAAATAAAACATTTTTCACTGCTAACCATTTTTTCTTTATTTTGAATCATTAAGGCATTCAAATTAAATCAGATTAAAATGTTATTTTAGCAAGTTTAATTTCGCCACATTTTTTCCCCCAAAAGTCAAAAGCTTGTGAGAATGCCCCATATGTAGTCGAACACAGGGATTCTGTATTTGAACTCATTAATTATTTTCATTATTTAAGTTAGCAAATGTGTCATTATTAATGAAATCTACGTTATCTTTGTCTTCATTTTATTGCCTTTTTACAGACATATTCGTACTCACATTTTATTATTTTTAAAAACTATGTTAAGTTACAAAAATAAAATAAAAATAAAATAAAATAAAAAAATTAAATTAATTAAAGATGAACATCAGAGATTAGCGAAACTCAATTGACAATATTTTTATATTAAAAGAAAAACTGAAATTTTATATTTGATATGTAGAAACTAGAAATTCTGTTGGAGTTTGCAAAAAATGTCCTCAGAAATATCTAGAAAATTCACAATATCTTGAAAAACTTCGAAAAGATAAATTGTTAGATTTGAAACTGATACTTCAGTTTAAACATGAAAACAAGTAAAGGTAATGCATCTTCTGAAAAAAAGAAGAAAAAACTATTACATTGTCATTCAGTTGCATACGCAAGTCGAAATCACTCACTGCAAAGTAGAAGAAATGACTGAGCAGTTAAAGAAATCTGAAAATAATATAAACTGAAATATATAAGTATCATTGTAAAATTCGTGATATAACCAGAAATTTCAATAATAAAAACAAATCTATAATTCCAATATTTGTTGCCTATTACATTGTAATTCATAAAAATACAGGTGCACGAAATTCTACTCAGTTGGCTCATTTCATACCCTCATGTTTAATCGCAGACATGATGTGTCCTTAAAAATCAGCTTCTGTAAATTATTCCTATTCTCGATACAACCATCATACATGATAGATATCTATGACTCAATTAAGAAAAATTTGACTTAAGGTTTTTCACAAAAAAGTACACTTATATTGCCAATAATAGCGCTCCTGCAACGATTGGTTTTATAAAGAAGAGCAGATTCAACAGAGAAATGCAAAGATCAGGATAAATGCACTTAATAATATATTTTTTTAACATTTTGATTGAGATTTAAATTTTAAAAATCTTTTATTGAACGTATTTTACTCATGTTCGGCAGTACACTTTTGCACGACTTCCTCGCTATTTTTAAATTTACAGAATGATAAAAATTCGTAAAGATTAGAATTGATGTATTTCACTTTAATAAATATATATTTTTTAAATTTTCCTGCATGTAATTTTAATTTTTCTGGTTGACAGCTTTGGAATTTTTCATGCTTTATTTATTCCTTTCTTTGTTTAACAAAGTTGTATTTTGTATGTACAAATTTCATTCTGCTGTGCTAATAAGATAATAAAATTCCATTTTTTTTTTTTTTTTTGGGGGGGGGGGGGGAGGTTAATATAAAGCCTGCGGTTTAGTATACAGTGGTTAATCTGACCCTCAGAGGTAAATGAGTTTGACATGCCTGGTCTAGAGAGGGCCTAGAGAGTTGACCCTCGACCCCACAGAAGATTAAGGATTTTATATTCATTAATAGTTTAAAAGTGCAATCTCCACCAAAGAATTCAACAGTTCTCCTTCCCCAGAGTTGCAGAAATCAATTCAGAAGACAATTTCTAAATTCAACATTGATTTTAGGTACATTTAAGGCCATTATCCTGGGCCCAGGCAAGTCAGCTAATATATGAAAAAATGTTTCATTTTCGGCTGATTATTTTATAATATAGATCAGCTGGGGATCTTTAAAAGCCAATATTAAAAAATATATACCATATATTCCCATGTATAAGCCGAGACATTTTGGGTATTTTTTTTTGGCTCCAAAGTAGGGAGGTCGGCTTATACACGAGTCTAAGAAAAAAAATGATATTGACTTTCAAAATTGATATTCTAAAATAAAAAAGATGCTGAATATGAAAAACATAAAATATGCTTAGGAATTTCTAAAAATACTTAAATACTCTATTCTTTTACAAGGGAAAAAGTCACCAATCATCATTCACTATCCAAGTCATTATCCGAATTTTGTAGCAACTCCTTAAAATCTATTTCTTTATATGGCACACCAGGATGCATATCGCCAATGATTAATTCATCATCATCGCCACCTTCTTCGAAAATGGCCTCATCCTCAGCTCCATCCATTGGATTGCTGATACAACATTTTTTGAAAGATAGGACAAATATTTTTTGTGGTAATTCAAGGCAAGCTTCTTTCATCCATTCAGAGACAGTGATGTCAACTTTTTTTTAAATTACCACCATTTGTCACATTTTCATCCCCAGAAAACATCCATACAGTCCATTTTGAACAAACCTGACTGTAAATGGCTTATTGAGACATATTGAGACAAACGTCCAGTGGTTGAAGAATAGAAGTAAGGAAATCGGGGATCATAGCTACCAAAAATCCTGTCTCATAGGAAAGTTCTTCAATTTTTATGACTTTTATGAATGAGTAAGTCATAACAGGATTAGTGGAACCCAATTAAAGCACATCAAGACACAATAGGGGAGATCAATAATTTCAAAGAGCGCTTTATTTTATTTTTATTTTTATTTTTTTTAATTGTATTTACTATGGACAAAAAGTGTTAAGTTTTTGTTCGCTAAATTTTTCATCACCTTTCACATTGGCTTATATGGTGCATTCTCACAATGTTTTGACTTTAGGGGGAAAAAATCTGACAAAATTAAACTTTCTAAAATAACATTTTAATCCGATAGACGAATGCCTTAATAATTCAAAATAAAGAAAAAATGGTCAGCAGCGAAATTTTTTTTATTTAACTGAGGTTTACGTGAGGTTTACGTTTTATTTAACTGAGGTTACGTTTTATTTAACTGAGTTAAACGTGTGAGTTTAATTTTCCTTACCATTTTACCCCTATAACATTCTATTTTCTTCTAAATTTTTACTTATAATGAATTTGCGTAGTACCCACAGGACATTCAAATAAGAAATAATAACAATGTAGTACTTTTAATACAGAATTTTTGTATAACATTGTCTTAAAGTGGTGTTAAAGAAGGGATGGTAAGGTAAAAAAAGGAGATTGTATTGGAAAAAAAAATCCCTGCTGGCCCGGCCTACAGGCAGAGGTAGATTTCGAAGTTAAGTATACTAATTTCACAAACAAAAACCAAATCATAATTAGAGATAAACCCACTTTAACAATTTTATCTGCCCGCTTTTGACGAGTTTTTATTTCATTTTTATATTAACTGGTTTTATCAGAATCATGTTGTTAGAGCGGTATTAAAAAAAAATACTTTTCCATGCTCAACAACTCGAAATTTTCTGGCATAACTCCAGATTCATTTTTAATAGGAAAAATATGAAACTTGTTGATGTGATTTTTGAAGAGATTTATAAGCGACCTGTGTTTTTAATTTTTGTTCAATTAAAACTTGATATATAAACAATTATTTTCTCAGTAAGACAATATTTTTCGTTTCTAACACAATCGCTTTGGGAAATTCCGTTCAAAATGCCCAGTTTGACATCATTTTTTGAAATGTATTCTGCCTCTGTCAAAAAATTGATCATTACGGTACATTATATTGTTTCTGAATAAGCGAATCTACCAATTGGATGCGTTTGAGAGCAAAAATGAATTTAAAAATGAGTCAGAAAATAAGCAGTTTGGATTTGAATACGCCCTCAATACGATGATTTTCCCAACACAATCCGCTTCGGGAAATTCGGTTCAAAAGGCTCCCTTTGACAGCATGTTTTAAAATATATTCTGCCTCTATAAAAAAATTTACCATTACGGTACATTATATAGTTTCTGAGTAAGAAAAGGTACCAATTGGAAGCCTTTGAGAGCAAAAATGAATTGTAAAATGAGTCAGAAAATAAGCAGTTTGGATTTGAATACGCCCTTACTAAGATGATTGTTTTTTCTTCAACCGCTATGTAATTTTAATTTGTTTTTGCTGTAAGAATTGGTCCTATCCAAAACTTGTCTACATAGATGTTGTAGACAATATTAAGAAGATATATGATAAATTCATGGGGATTTTATATCTTTTGAATTGACGGAGTTATGGATTTTTTTCTTCTTCAAACGCCCTTTTTATTTTTGTTTTTAATTTTTTTTTGCGGTACGAATTGGTCCTATCAAAAACTTGTGAATATAAAAGTTGTAGATAATGTTAAGGAGATTCATTATAAAATTAATTGGATTTGATATCTTCAGAATTGACGAAGTTATGATTTTTTTTCTCCCAAAAACCCTATTTTTTGCGCCCCTTGAGCCCATTTTTAACTTTATCAAAAATCTGCGATACATACATTTTTGGACCTATTTTTAGAAGTAATAAAAACTTACTGATTTGATATGTACAAAAATTAAGAAGTTATGGGAAGTTTCCGGTTTTCACAAAGCCCCTCCCTATTTCCATCCCCTTGCTCCGATTTTGCCCATTAACGAACTTGACCGAGATTTTAACCCCCTTGATTTTATGTATCAGTTTGGAAGAGATTGGTGCAGAATTGTGGAAGTTATCGTGTCCAGAAGAAAGTGATATATATACATAGATACATACATACATACATACATACACACATACATACACATATATATATATAAAGTTTTTACTGAGGGTGGTTTTGGGATCTACGGGTCATGATCGGTGTAGATCTGCAAAAAATTTTCAGAAATTCCAACATAGGAATGACGCCAATAGGTAGTATTTCATACGAAATCTACTTTAAAAGGGATGAAAATGGTAAGAAAAAGGACAGTAAGGATGGAACGGTAAGGAATATCACCACCTATTTTTAGGAAAATCATGTTAAGACTAAGTGATACAAAGTTTTTTTACTGAGGGTGGTTTTGGGATCTACGGGTCATGATCGGTGTAGATCTGCAAAAAATTTTCAGAAATTCCAACATAGGAATGACGCCAATAGGTAGTATTTCATACGAAATCTACTTAAAAAGGGATGAAATGGTAAGAAAAAGGACAGTAAGGATGGAACGGTAAGGAATATCACCACCTATTTTTAGGAAAATCATGTTAAGACTAAGTGATAGCCACAATGTTCATTGATTTTTAGAAATCCCCAAACATTGGATTAAATTAATTTTTTTTTTTTTTTAATTTCCTTTGAAAAGTGCAAGAATAAACCTTGGGGACGGTGAGACTACCAATAAAGCCAAGATGCTTGAAATTGATATTTAAATGCTGATTTAAATTCTACAGTAAATTTCCTGCCAAAGAATTTTAAACATTATTTCTCTAGCATACTTCTGCACGAGAAAAAACTTGAAAAAAATTCTGTGGCTGCATCTGAAATGATTTTCTGTATATAATTTTAGAAGAGGGATGGTAAGGAATCTAAAACCCAGGGACAGAGTTTAAAAAATGACAATCCTAAAAATGTGTGCAGGTTAATTTTTAGTTACATATTTATATAAAACAATAGTTCCAGTTTCAGTAAAAAATTACATTGAATTATTTTTATTGAAACAATTTTATCCAGACAGCTCCAAACTTAAAAATCAGCATCAGGGGCACAAGACGGTATAGGAGTTTTCCAGGTGTTTGGACCCCCAACATTGTCCATATATGAGAATGTCCCAATATATGGGTTTCTGATTTTGGACGATTTTTCACTGAAAAGTCTAATACTTGGCTTATACATGAAAATATACAGTATATCTATATTTTTAAATAAATGATACTATACAAAACTTTTTAACATTCATTCTTAAGGAATAACTAAATAATGTAAATTTAATTCATATTTCTATAATTCTAAGGATTAAAAAAAAAAGAAAAAGCTTTTTCAAAAATAAAACTCATTTACTTTTATTACACCCAGATATACCCTTCACTAGTATAAAAAATAAAATGAAATTCAAACAAATTTTCTTAGCACAACTATAGTTTAAACATAAATAATATGAAACAAATACTCTGCTAGCTAATATTTTTATTTCTGAATATTTTTCAGACTTTTTTTTTTTTTGTGTGTGTGTGTGTGTGGAAGGGGAGGAAAAGGGGTAATATATGGGTTATTTTATGGAAGTTTTTTTTCTTTTCCTTCTAAATTCTTACTTAATTGGCTGACATTTTGAAAAACAGTGATAAAATGAAAAATGTTTAATATTAAAATCTTAGAACAAGTTGTAAAAGGTTTAGCTTAAGTTTTTTTTTATTTGTTTGTTAGACTTTATATAGAGAAAATATCAAAAACTGGGTTCTTTAAGGACAGCACAATACTGTAAGACAATATACTACTGCAAGGTTGGAAAACTTGGCCTAACCCAGAAAAAGAAACCTACATTTTCTGGAATCCATTTTGAAGACTGGATGCAAAAGAACTCTTTTAAGTACAGAGAATGGAACTAATAAAAAACATTGATAAATTTTACTTGCAACATCTTTGAAACTTTTACTAAGAAGTTGTCAAAATCGTATTACAAAATTATAAAGTCATTATTTTACACTAAAAAACATAATAAATACTGAAACTATCACCTTACCAAATTTGAAGCTTTATTTTCTTTCCTTTAATATCTAATGTCTTTATTTTAAAATCAATACCTGAAATAAATGAACAGTGTGAGAAATTCAATGAAAATTTAAATCTAAGCATAAAATGAGCAATTCAAATCACAAGTGTTTGAATTATAAAGTTTTTTACAAATACAAAATAGATTTTAACAGCAAAACCAAAATTGGACATTGCTAAATATGTTGAAACCAGAGTGTATAATATAGACGCAAACGCGCACGCCGTGCGCGGAAAGTTTTCCGCAAAATTCGGAACTTTGCGGAAAATTTTTTTGAAAAAAAAAAAAAAGTATTTTTGGTCTTGTAACTTTTTTTTTTTAAATACCGAAATGCTAAATATATTTCCCAATTTTATGTACGATTTATTTATTGTTTACCAGGGGTGATTCTGTTCCGAATTTTCGGAAAATTTAAGACATCCGGTTCCGAAAATTAAAAAAATAAAAAAAATCGGCCATCAGCCCAAAAATCCAGGCATAAAAAAATATTGCGAATTTCAACAAATGGCCGCCGAAAAAAAACAATTTCGTCAATCGTTCGCAGAAAAAAACTACTCCTTTCGTCAAAGCATCGCGCAAAAAACGCGAATTTCGTCAAAGGACCGCGGAAAAAAAACGCGAATTTCTTCAAAGGATCCTGGGGGAAAAAAAAAAAAAAAAAAAAAAAGATAATTTCATCAAAGAAAGCTCAGAAAAAACGCAAAGGAGCGCTGGAAAAAAAGACTAATTTCGTAAAAGCATAGCGGAAAAAGCCCGAATTTTGTCAAAGGATTGCGAAAAAAACGCAAATTTCTTAAAAGATTCGCGGAAAAAAATTAATTTCGACAAAGGATTGCGAAAGAAACACGATTTACGTCAAAGGGCCGTGAGAAAAGCGCGAATTCCGTCAAAGGATGCCGAAAAAAAAAAACCCCCACTAATTTCGTGAAAAGAACGCTGAAAAAACGCGCATTTCGTCAAAAGATCGCGAAACAAACAGCAAATTTTGTCAAAATACCGGGAAAAACACGCAAATTTTGTCAAAATACCGGGAAAAACACGCAAATTTCGTCGAAAGATGGCGAAAAATACACAAATTCCTTCAAAAAATCGCGAAAAAAACCCCGTGAATTTTCTCAAAGGATCGCTAGTTTCGTGAAAACACGAACAAAACGCCGTCAAAAGATAGAAAAAAAACTCCTGCAAATTTCTTCAAAAGATCGAAAGTTTTGTCAGAAGATCGCGAAAAACACGCGAATTTCGCCAAAAAATCCCGAAAAATATGCGAAATTAATTAAAAAATTGCGAAAAACACGCAAATTTTCTCAAAAGATCACAAAAATACGCAAATTTCGTCAAAAGACCGCACAAATACGCGAATTTCGTCAAAAGATCGCGAAAAATAAGTGAACTTAGTCAAAAGATCGCCAAAAATAAGCAATTTTTTTCAAAAGGTAGCGAAAGGCACTGGAATTTCCGTAAAAGATCGCAAAAAACACTCAAATTTCGGTAAGAGATCGTGAAATCACGTGAAGTTTGTCAAAGGGTCGCGAAAAACACGCTAATTTCATGAAATGGTTGAGGAGATTTTGTTTATTTTATTTTGTGATTTGCTGAATTTAGGTCCCTAAAGGTTTCTTTTTATGCGACATATATGGTCTTTTTTGGTCCCTTAAAAATGGTCCCCTTTTACCATTTTTTGCTACAAAAGTTGAGTGGGAATCCTGTATGTTGTATTCATAGGCTTTTCTTTGATTAGTTAAAATTACTGCTCTAAAATAATATTTTTAAAAGCCAAATAAACTGACTTTTTTTTTCTTCCTGCTGCTAATTTTTCATTATTGCAATCTGTTACCCAATTGCCGTTTAGAATGATCCAGAGTTAGCATAATGTGTAGAGAAATTTTATCCAAGTAATTATTCTTTCAAATGTGAAAATATTTTCAAGATAGCAATTATTTTAATTTTTAGGAGTTTATTAACATTAGAATTTCGGTCTGCTCCAAAAATAGAATTTTAATTTTATTGCTACAAAATTAGATTTTTGCTGCTACAAAAATGGACTTTACTGCTACAAAATTAATTTTTGTTGCTCCAAAAATGGATTTTACTGTTCCAAAATCAGATTTTTGCTGCTCCAAAGGTGCACCAAAATGGCTTTATTAGTGCACTTTCATCCCTGTATCAGTCTCTTTAATGATGATACCTATGTATAGACCTCTCCCTATAAAATGTGATTAAGTTGTTGTAGAAGCAATGCCGTATTATTTCTGTGAACAAAGTAACTGGCGTGCAAAGAGTACAATATTAAGGATTGGGCTGTTTCTAAATGCATTGACAAAATAATTGATAAGAATTCACCTTTTCTTATCATGGATTTTTAGCTTTATTATTTTTTAACTAAAATAATTATTCTTTAATTAATATCAGTTGATTTTTAATTTAAATGGTAATTACTGTAAAACTACTCTTTTTAATTAATATTGTCAAAATAATATAACACATTACTTTATTAAATATTAAATTAATTTGCAGAAAGTTTTTGACCTAATATTTGCGTGCGCAGAAAGTTTTTGGTTTTATACAAGTCTGGTTGAAACATACTGACAGAAAAGTAAAGATATCTTCTTTTCTGTAATAAAGAAAAGTTACAAAGCAAGTACCCAAAAAATGAAGTTTTTTTAGGTAGCCTAAGAAGGTAGTCAGTTAAACCACGATTGTTAAAAGAAAATATTACAGAATTAAAAGAAAACATTTTCAAAAAAATAATAGTGACATTTAGACTTGATAGCTTTAGTGGCACCCCCCCCCCCCCCCCCCCAAAGATCGCTCAGTGCAGTTAATGGAAAATTGCGATTATTTTTTATTCAGTTGACATTTTGTGAACTTTTTTTTTTCTTCTAGGAATCAGCTTTAACACTAAACATACAGTGTCGAGTAAAGTTGTGACAAACAATCATAAAATTTAACAACTATGTGCAGCACATGGGACAGTAAAATAACATCAGTAGGTTTAATGTAATACTTTTATCACACATTTTAAAATAAATCTAATAATAAAACTTTACATTTAATTAAAAAAAAAAAAAATCTCAAATATTCCTTTTGAGGGCACTTAAACTTTCAATAAATAAATAAGTCAAGAATAGGCTTGTTTGTAACTGCCAAAATATCTTAAAAATACATATTTTCATCAACAAAAATAAATCTCATCACTCCATGCTTTATATTAAATAATCGAGGCACGTGCCAAAAATTCACAAAAATACCCATATCGGAAAAAAAAATCGCTAAACTCTTCAGTTGGGTGTGTGTGTGTGGGGGGGGGGGGGGGGGGGAAATCACGAAGTTCTTCAATAAGTCGCTAAAATACAGCGAAATTTGTGAATCGGTCGCGGGGAGAAAAATCGTGCAATTCGCCAGTTGATTGAGAGGATCTCGTAAAATTCTTCGTCGGTCACGGCGGAAAAAAAGCACGGAATTCGTTGATTGGTCACGGGAAAAAAAATAGGAAAATCGTCAGTCAACCGAGGAAAAAATCTAAAAAATATTGCCAAAATTCGTCAATCGGTCGCGGGAAAAAAAATCTCGTAATTCTTCGATCGGTCGCAGAAAAAATATCACGAAATTCGACAATCTTTCGAGGGAAAATATCGCAAACTCTACTGATGAAAGGGAACTCTAAACAAACCAGTTCAAAATATATTTTTGAACAGGGTGCAAAAGAGTGCCCCTATTTTTAAATTCCCGCACGCGGCACTTTTGTTCTATAGTTAATACTATAAGTAGTGAAATGTTCAGCGACTGAACGATGACATATACGAAAGTAATAGCAGAAGTGCATTTTAGTTTGGACAATCTAAGACAATGTACTAAATGTAAAAATCTATTAGTTTTAGTTTTAAAATTATTTTCATCTACGTTCAGAAAATTGGCAACATATCGAAAATCTTTAACCCGGGTAGCTCTAACTCAATAAATATATTCAGAATAATTTAGAAATGGAATCATTTAAATAAAAGAGATGTACAAATGCAAGTTGCTGAATACTAATCTAGTAATAATCTTGTATGTTTCTTGATTTTCACAAACAGGATGTTTCTAAATAGGGATGCACAGAATATTCGGTATCTACGGTTTTCGGCCATCTTACCGATTATTCGGTTTGGCCGAATATCAAACTATTCGGTCAGCTGAACATTCGGTATGGCCGAATATCGGAATATTCGCTCGAACCAAGCACTTAAAAAAAACCTTTTAAAACATTTTTTAAAACCTTATACAACTTCTGCTTTTAACTGTCAACTAAGATATTCAGAATACTTAAGAAGAGAATCATATTTAAATAAAAAAGAATGTTTTATTACGTTTTGCTATTTGTACAATTTCAGTAAAGAAAATTAACCATTAATGAGGATTTTCATAGAAATTAATGACGTACAAATGCAAGTTTCTGAGCGCTGTTTAATAAATAAGTTTAAAAAAATCTTTTTCCTGACCATACTATCTCCGTTAAAAATTTGTTGTAAGATTTTAGGAACAACCTGTATGTTTACAATCTCTGAAAATAATCGCAAACTCCAGACACTGATCTAGGATGCATTTAAAAACTTCCTCGCTAAATCAAAGGAAGAAGAAAAGTTATTCTTGCTGAGTTGCCACTATCTGAATAGATTATATTATTTGTTTATTTTTACTTTAGTCTCTTCTTGACAAATAAACAGTATATGACCCTGTGAAGTTTTTCTTCCAAATTTTTTCACAATTTCTCTTTCATTTTAAAATGTTTTTATTATAGAATTTAAGAAAATATTTGTTTTAATTCACAGAAGAAGCCATGAAATTTAAAATTTTATTAAAAAGCTTTATAACTATCCTCTTCTTAAATAACTCAAAGTATATTTTTTTCAGTATAAAGTTTATTTGTAAAAAGCTCGTTTATCTAAATGTTATTTTCTGTATTAAATGTTATGTAAAATTGTTTAAAAAATTAACATTTTAATATCTTTAAACTTTGAAATATAAAAGTATTCATCCAGTCGAATATTCGGTATTCGGCCGAAAAGTTACTATTCGGCACGCCGAATATTCGGTATTTGACCTAACAGTTACTATTCGGTATCCGGTTCATCTGCAGGTCGAATATTCGACCAAAATCACTATTCGGTGCATCCATATTTCTAAACAAAATGGAACAAACTTTCAGGGATGATGTTGATAACAGGTATCAAGACAGACAATTTCTGAACTGAAAACCAGGATCGCAATTCACTTATTCAGTCAACAATATGATGTATCTGACTTCAGGCCGAAATTGGATTTTCGCTTGGAACTTTAACGATTATGAAGATATTATAGCTACACTTTCATACTTACCAACTTCCGACTTAACTTTCGTAAAATGTGAGTTAAATTAATCCAGGTTAAACAGGTTTCTAACCGGAAAATATTTTAGATGTATCATTACCTATTTAATTTCCTGTTTGTACGTGGAACTTGTTTGATATCATTGCTTTAAAAAGAAATATCTGGTTTGAATAATGTTTAACCTGGTTTAAATTTACCCACATTTTACGGAGGTTAAGTCTGAAGTTGGTAACTATGTATTTTCAACAGACTTACTTTGATTTCTGTGAAATATGACATAAAGAGATGCGAGAACTATCCTTCATATCCAAACAACACTGAGTTAGACATTCCATTCTGTAGAATGTAGCTAATAATTTATATATGGTGTCACTTACCAAAATTCAGTCACTTCCAATGATGTCATCACATGTCATACAAGCAAAGTTAATATGATGAAATTCTTGTTTAAAATATTTAATATTATTGTTAAAACTGCGAACGAAAACTTTTCAACTTGTAATGACAACCTGTATTTTTAATAGAATAAGTGTACATATATTGGTTTAATGTACAAAAAATGTTTATCTTGACAACATTATCTCATCTTAATGTTTGCTCCAAGATTTTAGAATCATCCCTCTATGGTCAAAAATCTCTGAAAATGATAGCCCACTCCAGACATTGCTCTCTGTTCCATTTAAAAACTCCCTTGCTAAATCAAAAGGAACAGAAAATTTAGTCTTGTTGAATTGACTACATTTGAAAAGACTGCATTTTTTCTCCTTCATTTTTTATTTCAGTCCCTGTCTGACAAATAAGAGCTATAAGACTGTAAAATTTTCCTTCTAATTCTACCAGAATTTCTCTTCGATTTTAAAATGTTTGTTTTAGAACATAAAAAAAAATTTATTTCACAGAAGAAGACATAAAGTTTAAAATTTTATTAATTAACCCTCCGTCGGTCGCAATAGGCCTGAGAGGCTCACCACAATTATTTCCGTTCCCCTCTCCGACACAGAGCGTGAAGGGTTGAGTTGTTGAGTACTTCGAGTGTAATAAAGGAGGTTTTTTTCATTCAAATTTGAAATATTCTCTCTTTGTACATCCTAACATTCACTCATCCTAACATGAAGGTCACTGATCACTTTAAGATAGTTAGAATTGCGTAAATTAATTGCTAATGACGATTTTCTAACAGGCGCATTGCGCCTGAACTCGGGAGAGTTGCGACCGACGGAGGGTTAAAAAAAGTTCCAAAACTATACCTCTTCTTCAACCTCAAACCATGATTTTTGTGTGTGTGTGCAGACCTGTCAACCTTTGAAAATGAGAAATCGTAGCACATAAAATTAAAATTAATCTAGAGGTTGGTTGGTTGGTTTTTCGTGTTTCGCAGGCATCTTTTGATATTCGTAAAAGGAATAAGGTTTGTCTTTCAACTCAATATAGTAATTTTTTCTCTCAGAAAATTTTTTATGCACAATTATATTCACAATTTTTTCCCAATTGGGGAAATTCCTTTATTCTGCAAGAAAAAAATTCGCAAACTTCCAAGAAATTTCAAAATATACTTGCAAAAGAATCATAGGTCTGTGGAAGAATTTAAAGGGGAAAATACTGCACAACATTTTTTATTATGCAGGACATTTCTTTTCCGTGCGCAAATAGTGCGATTTTGCACACTATTTCAAACCTTGCCTTTCAAAGAATACCCAAATGAATTTTAATGACATTATAGTATTTATTATAACAAGTAATTTTAAGCATTGTATTACTACATTCGTCCTTAAATTTAATTACTGAAACTTATTTACTACAGAACAGCCTTGAGTGTGAAAAGGGGGATATTGAAAGTCTGCATTTCCTGGATGAAATGCAAAGAATGACAGGGATTTTACTGCTCTCGTTGAGTTAGGCACCTGGCAAAGCTAATTTAAGGTTATTGAGCATTATAAAATGCGTAAAAGAAAGAATAAGTTTGAAGTGTCCGGAAATATTTTGAGAAATAGGGAGAAAAAAAAATTATATCAGAAGAAAAAGTTCGTTAAATAGAGAATACACTTCGCTATTTGGAGGTTATTTTACGAAGAAATTCGAAAAATGTTGTTGGTTCCGAGGAAATGTTCGCAAAATAGAGGTTCGTTAAATAGAGGTCGACTGTATTTATAAAGAGAATAAATTTTATGTTTCATTATAGAATAATGGCGATTTAAAAATGTATTTTTTGGAAAAACTTTGCTGGGCAAATTACTGATTTTTGCATGGACCAGACCACACCGAGACAAAATATTTTTCATACGGGTTAGGTTGAGACCGGGACTGAAAATTTTGGCCCGTTAAGACCTAAGACGAAGGAAACCAGTACCGGCTATGTACGAAAATACTAAATTAGGCCCGACCCGATCTTTCAGAAAAAAAATAAGGCTCAAAAAGAGGAAGATCAGGCCCGGTCCGTGCAGGCCTATAGTGTTGTGTGTGCATGCGTGTAAATATTTACTTGCAAAAAGGTCTTGTTGATCAAAATGGAAGTATTTGTGTTAAATATTATGCAAAATAAAACTGTTTTAAAATTTAACTTTTAAGTATCTTTAGACCTTGAAATATAGAAGCATTCTGCCGAAATCTCTATTCGGCTAGTTCTTACAGACACTTTTTTAAAGTATGAGGAGAGGAAGGGGGGGGGGGATATCAGCTTTTGGGGGTCTTGTTGCTATAGGGGGCATGCCTTCAGGGAAAACATAAGAAAGGAAATAAAATTCGAATTATTGTTCTCGTGCAGAAAAAACCCAGCTCCGATATAGAATCCCTAATGATCGGTCCAAGCTCTTCATTTTGTGACCAGCTTACTAACCACTGGGCGAAAAAGGGACGGATCTAATCCAGGGGTGCAGGAAAAGCATGGGCCGGCTCATGAGGCTCAAGCCCTTTCCAATCGAATTAAGATATTTTAAAAAGACATTTAAGCTGTATTAAAGAATTATTTTCCGTCTTTATAGTTTGATTATTCAAAATCTCTGAACTTAAAGAAGCACTATAAATAGTGACCATATTTCTAACGTGTAAATCTGTAGATCAGAGGGTTCAAGGTTATCTCCTGAAGTCACATTTTCATTCCGAACTCATTTTATCTCTTGCGAATTGTAATGCGAAATACGTATATATTCATCGATACTACAGAACTGTTTCTGTAGAAAAGTTTTAAATATATCAGGAGGGAAGAGAAACCCTTAAGCTCACTAATTTGATAATCGTAACTTCCTAGAATTCAATATCTTAAATCTTCTAAAATAATTAAAATATCGATTTCGCTATATTGGCAATTAAAAATTAGCTTGTAAGAACAATCAATCTCAAAAATATTTTATTAATCACTGATAATTTGACTACTTGGACCCCTTCCATAATTTTTAACTGTTACGCCACTGAAGCAAATGAAAATTGGTATCGTACGATGAAGCATGAAGTTCTTCGAGACATAGGACGGGTTAGATAGAAATTCTTCCAAATTCCATGTCCAGGGAGCACGAAATTTTTGGATTATAATAGAAACAAAAACATGAGATATTTAGTACACAGTAGACTGACGTCATGCAATTTCGTTTTCTCCACCAACTCCTATTTGCAATTAATGCTAAAGACATTGCTTAAAGCGTACTACCCTTCGGATTATGCGGGCAAAATGACCGAGCAGAATCGAAATTTCTTTTGCAGATACTTTTAAAAGCTATTTCGGTGTAAATTTGATTATTGAGAAATTAGAAATTGTCAGTGACAATAATGAAGAGAAAGAAAACTTTCTACCACGAAAAATGTGGAAGGTTCAAAAATTGTCAATGGGTGTTCACCGATCAAAGTGCGATATAAAGCATATCACACACTGAGACGACAGAGCGACATGAAGCGCAACATGAAGTGCAAAAACCGGTCGAAACAAAGAACGAAGTTGTTTTAAACCAGTTTTTCCAGCGATTTCAAGCGACATGTCTTATGTGTCGCCTTAGTGTGTGACTTGCCTAACAGACCAAATTTTCAAGTGTGTCGCAAAACAGGAAAATGATGTGATAAAACCCCCATTTGTTCAAGTAATGCAAAGAAAAGGGGGAGATTAATTAAAGTTGAATTATGCAAGTACGGCAATTTATTTATATATTTTGCTTGTCCCCAGTATTCATTCTTTCATTTTAGCAAATTGTCAATTTCTAAGTAAACTTACTAAATTAAAGGAAAAATTGTTTATTTTAGCATTAAGTTGGTAACCTGTGTAATTTCTGTCAAAAAATTAGGGATTATATTAGACCATTCAAATATTTACATCGTTTAATCGACTTCGGTTAGTGCAGACAAAAAAGAAATGCTCCTTTGGAAGTTCACATTAACAGGAGTTTACTGTATACTCCTGTCGCCCCTAGTTTTGTAACAACATTTAGTTTATGAATCGAAACACAATAAACAATTATCTTTTAAGTATGCCATTTTTTAAAAAAATTTCTCCAGTCTGAGTATAAAGCCAGTTAACATAATAAAAAACCATAAGGAGTTGGTTCTTTAAATTAAATATCAAAATAACAAAAGTTAGGATTTTTTTTATGAAACAGTATAAAAAATAATTTTAAAACATTCGGAACACGTAAACGTGATGACTACCGTGCAACACATCTCATTACGGCAAGTTCACTGGAACGATTACTTGGTAAGGCGGCTGACAATAACGTCATTTTAACGTTAATCATCCAAAATTCTTGTCCTTCCGCAGCAAACAGCGGGCATTGTCAACAACGCCATGCAGAAATCTATTATTTTCCCAGACACGAGGAAAATAAAGCATATGAGTCAGCGCTCGTATAGAACGTTCATATATTCATAATTAGAAATTGTTAGCGTTTACTTTGAGTGCTAGAGGAAACTGTGAAGGAAATCTTTGTTCAAGGTCCAACAATGCGCATAAAAAAAGTTAAGATGAAACCGGGCACCGTTAATGACTGCTTTTCACCGGTTTCACCCGATGTTCGATTGACCTTTTTTAAGTTTATTAATGTATAGCTGAGATATTTCTTCTTTCCTTTCGCAAAATGTCTTCACCTACCAATTTTGATCTATCCAAGAAATTTCCACACCTTTCGTGGAAAGAAACAGCAAGTGTTCCGTCTCTAGGCCGTTTTTGCGCAGTACCCTGAATTTTTTTTAATCGACAAAATGCACCCGGCCTTCTTTAAAAGTAGTGAAATGCATTACTAATTGTATCCAGAGATTTCTTGTAAAAATCCTTCTTGTAACCACAGTATTTAAATATGTGCAATGTGCTTGCCCGAGAGCTTGCAAAAATGAGAGAAACTTCCACTTCCTCATTGCTTTAGGAAAAATAATAAATCAAGTTGTAATTTAAATGTATTTCTTAATTTAATTTATATAAATCTTTTGAAGTTAATGACACTTAATTTATCATCCTTAAAAACTATATTTTTTAAGGTTAGTAAACAATAATAAAATACATTTTCTCTTGCAATACTAATACTGCCTTTTTCTATTTTCTCTCTCTCTCTCTACTTTTTTTTTTTTTTTTTCTGGCTTCAGCAGTGCAATTTTTCAGTGAGTAACACCCTGCACCTTTTCTTTCTAGAGCAAAGACTATAAAGAGCAACTGCATCGGTGCTCGAAATTTTCAAATCAAAATTTCTAATATTCAATCTAGGAATAAATGAAATGAAAAAATAATTAGTTTAAAAACTGCCTCATTGGCAGATTTTATTTTATCACCAGAGTAGTTGAGATTAAAAAATACTACTTTGCTCCTTACTTAATGCATTATCTCCTACCTTATATACAGCATTACAATCTTTCCCAGCTTACAATTGGCAAAATTATTATTTGTACATCTTAATATTTGCAAGTTTTAAGTATAAATAGATATACTTTGATAGAAAATATTTCAATAAATTATTTTTTGCGTATTTTATTATTAAATATGAAACAAAATCTTGAAGCAGTCATACCTGTCAGGAAGAATGATATCATTGTCAGCGACTTTCCGAATTTTGGAACGTAAAACTTCTGGTTCAAAATATGTTTATTTAAAAAAGAGGAAGGTTGGCAGCTATGTATTTTCCATTCAATAAGCAGAATGCGAACCAGTTTACCCTATACGAAAATTGTTTGTCTTAACATTAGTACGTTCTGATAGTTCGAACGCTATCAGTTCAGATATACCCTGTATAGAAGGAATTAATTTTAAGCATAGATTTGGGGATTACGCTAGCTAGTCAACACGGTTAGGTTAGACATGTTGCCGGTTCTTTAAAAATGAACCTGCGTTTAGTATCTTGAATTCAAAAGCGTAATTCAGAAACAAAGTGAAGATCAGAAGCAAAATTCTTTTGTTGGACATTCCAGATCTTCTGTTATTTTTCTTGCATTAATTTTTCATACACATTTGAAAAGGAATATTTTTAATATAATTCATTTACATGAATTATTAATATACAATATATGACAAATATAGATAGATAATGATAAAAGAAAAAGTCATTCAAAGACGAGTGGGGGGGGGGGGGGCAATTTCTCCACCCTGCTTTTCCTACATGACGCCCCTACTGAAAGTCCTGAACTGTCACTGCCAGTTTTAATTGTTTAAAAGAATAATTTATCGCACAAAAAGTATTCCTAGAAATTTTAAATTACATTATTTTCAGATAAATGGAAGCATATGGAACAAGACTAAACAATACAACATGTGAGTAAAATTGGAATGTGCTAAAATATGCGCAACGCATGATTTTTTCTTTTCCGATGCGATTACTATGCAACAATGAAACATGAGGATAAAAGATCTGCTTATATTATTCAAATGAACATTTGATTTAGGTGATAGAAACTCATGAGTGCCTAATAGTTGCGTTTTTGATAACACACTTATCATTGGTATCTAAAGCGTTTTATCGGGTTTCGAAGTTTAAATGTATGCCCATCTATTTAAAAAGTTTCAAAAAAAAAAAAAAAAAAAAAAAGACAGCTTCAATGAAATTTTTGTTCAATGAAATAAAATATTTATAATTAAAAGATAAAGTTTACATAAAAAAGAAAAAAAAAGGAATTAACAATGAAAATAAAAATGAAATATCTGAAGTTCATTATTTGTAATACAAAAAAACACATTTTCAAAGCACTGGCATTTTTTTTATTATTATTTATTAAAGAAATAAATGAACTGAATATGCTGTTGTGAACAAGTTTCGCAAATACAGATGAACTATTATTTCTAAAAATTAAATATAACAAATATTATAAACAATTTTAATGTTTTGACGGCATCTCAGCCTGCATCAACTCGGAAGCCCCTCAAAGAGTCCACACTGTTAAGCTGTTAAGTCTACACCAAACAGAGTACAATGAACCTACCCGTGTCCTAAAAAGAACTGACTGAATTTAAAATTCAATAACTTGCAAACGGTGACGATACTTAAAAAATTCTTGCAGGAGCGTTATGTATGATGTCGTTTTTTTTTTTTACTGTGATTCTCAAATTTAGTTCGAATTACAAACGATAGATGGCGCTGCGGGCAATATGTGCTAAATTCAGGCCCGACTTTTGGTCTTCGGGACCCACTCAATACATTTTAATCTCCTTTTTTGGCATGGAAGAAGAGAAAGGCCAAAAACTCCAGCTTGAATTTAGCGCCTGTTTTTTGCAGCGCCATCTATTGTTTGTAATTCGTACTAAATTCGAGAATCATGGTAACAATAAACTCCTGACATCATACATAACCCTCCTGCAAGAATTTTTTAAATATCTGTCACCGTTTGCGAGTTATTGAATTTTAAAATCAGTCAGTCCTTTTTAGGACAGCCGGTACATTAGTACTAAAATAAATTATACAAAGAATCAAGTTTTATTCCATTATTATTATTTCTGTTGATTTGCCCCGGTACATTTCCCCCTTTTTATACTTGCAACGTCGACATTTTTCCATTTTTCGTATTTATAGTTTTTTTTTTTTTTTCCGTTACAATGTTAAAAAAATGCTCGCGCTCGGTGAACAGAAAATGAGTACAAAATACCAGTGTTTATCATTATACCAAACAGGGAATTTTCACATGTAAAATTCAAGATTTATGTGCAAAAGCAAAACAATAATAATCTAAATATTTTAAAAATTTATATCTGCAGAAATCAATGTATAAATATATACTCTAGATTAGGGGTGCACAACCTTTTTGAGAGAAGGGCCAGTTACAAAAATGCCTGGGTTGTCGCGGGCCACATCAGTAACACAGATATAATTCTATTTCTTGGAGGTGGGAGAATCTGTGGCTTATAAAAAACATTATTTCAGAGGAGTGGCAGTTTCAAGGATGAAAGTGCACTAAAGTCATTTTGTAGCAACAAAAATTGAATTTTGTAGCAGTAAAATCTATTTTTGTAGCAGCAAAAATCGGATTTTGTAGCAGTAAAACCCATTTTTGTAGAAGCAAAAATTAATTTTATAGCAATAACAGCTGTTTTTGTAGCAGATTAAAATTCTAATGCTAATAAGAAATTTGCGTATTTTTCGCGATCTTTTGACGAAATTCGCGTATTTTTCGCGCCCTTTTGACGAAATTCGCGTGCTTTCGCGCTCTTTTGACAAAATTCGAGTATTTTTGCGATCTCTTGACAAAATTCGCGTATTTTCCGCGCTCTTTTGACGAAATTCGCGTGTTTTTCGCGCTCTTTTGACGAAATTCGCGTGTTTTTCGCGATCCTTTGACAAAATTCGCGTATTTTTGAGAAAATTGCGTATTTTTCGCGATCTTTTGACACAATTCGCGTATTTTTCGCGGTCCTATGACCAAATTCGCGTATTTTTGCGATATTTTAACAAAATTCACGTATTTTTCGCGATCCTTTGTTGAAATCAGTGTGCTTGTCGCTACTTTTTGACGAAATTAGCGTGTTTTTTGAAATCTTTTAACAAAATTTGCGGTTTTTTGCGACCTTTTGATGTAATTAGCGGGTTTTTTTCGCTATCTTTTAACAAAATTCGCGTTTTTTACAATCTTCTGACACCGTTTTGTTCGTTTTTTGAAAAAATTGGTGATCTTTTGACAAAATTAACTTTTTTTTCGCTATCCTTTGACAAAATTCGCATGTTTTTCGCGATCTTTTGACGAAATTTTCGGGTATTTCTCGCGATCTTTTGACGAAATTCGAGTGTTCTTCGCGATCTTTTGACGGAATTTGTTTTTTTTTTTACCTTTTGACGAAATTTGCGTTTTTTCTCGTATATATATATATATATATACAGAGAGAGATAGGTAGATAGATATATGTGTGTGCTTTATAATAAAATAAATTGTCTCATGATAAATTTTAAACTAATATGCACACTAGACCTTAGTCCAGGCAATAGGGAATCTTACCTAGCAAAATTAATGGTAGTTCTGGAAATCGGCTTACTTTATGTTTTTTGGGTCGCTGAATCCGAATTTGTAACTTCGCACCCAAATTTCCCCCGGCAACCCCCCCCCCCCAAATTTTGGTAAAAAGCCCCCCAAAAAAGGTTTTTATTAAAAAAATCAATTTTTTTATTGTTTAAGGGGAAAAGTATCTAGAAATTCAGAAAGTAGACAAAATTTGCAACAAATTAGATATATGACATTATGACTTAGGATGAAGGGGAAGGGGTATCTGCGTCGGAACATGCGAGGGGTGCTGCGTGGACTAAGTTGCGCAATTCCACTTAACCACTCACACGTTTACATTCGCCCTCCCATCTCCCCTCGAACTTTCCTTATAAGGTTTACTTTAAGTTTTTTGGGTCGCTAAATCCGAATTTTTAACGTACCCTCAAAATCCCCCCCCCGAAACCCCCCCAAAATAGTTGTTATAAACTTAAATTTCTTATTGTTTAAGGAGAAAACCATTACGAAATTCAGAAAGTAGACAAAATTTTGAACAAATAGGATATATGACATTATGACGTAGGATAAACGGGGAGAGAGGGGGCTGCCTCGGAACATTCTCTGCGCGCTTTTCTCAAAAACCAAATTTTTTCAAAAAATAAATTTTTGGGGCGTTGCCGGGTGAAATTTTGGTGGGAAGTTACAAATTCGGATTCAGCGACCCAAAAAACATAAAGTGAGTCGAAATCCAGAACTAGTATTAATTTTTCCAGGTAATATCCTCTATTGCCTGGACTTCATAACTTAGTGCACTTAGCGCCGCAGTGCATGTTCAGAGGCAGCCCTGCCTCTCCCCGTTCATCCTACGTCATAATGTCATATATCCTATTTGTTGCAAATTTTGTCTAGTTTCTGAATTTCGTAATGCTTTTCCTTTAAAACAATAAGAAATTTAAGTTAAAAACAACTATTTGGGGGGAGGGGGGGTTCGGGGGGGAAATTAAAAAAATTCGGATTCAGCGACCCAAAAAACTTAAAGTAAACCTTATAGAGAAAGTTTGGAGGGGAGATGGGAGGGCGAATGTAAACGTGTGAGTGGTTAAGTGGAATTGCGCAACTTAGTTCACGCAGCACCGCGCGCATGTTCCGAGGCAGATCCTCCCTTCCCCTTCATCCTAAGTCATAATGTCATATATCTAATTTGTTGCAAATTTTGTCTACTTTCTGAATTTCTAGATACTTTTTCCCTAAAACAATAAAAAAGTTGATTTTTTTAATAAAAACCTTTTTTGGGGGGGCGGGGGCGGGGGGTTGCCGGGGGAAATTTTGGTGGGAAGTTAAAAATTCGGATTTAGAACAAACATATAGTAAGCCTTTTTCCAGAACTACCATGAATTTCGCTAGGTAGAGCCCCTATACGGTCTCTATATTGCCTGGACTATAACAGGTATTCGAAAAATGTGTTTTCACGCCAATTTTTTTTTTTTTTTTTTTTTGGGGGGGGGGGGGGGTGCGTGCGTCAGCGACATATTAATAATCTGAATCTACCGAATAGCAACTCATTATGTTGCATTTGTATTTCATAGGAAATATTTATCCATCCAGTTTTTTAATTAAAATGAATAAACTATAAGCTAAAAATGCAATTATTATCATTTATAAATCGTAGACTTTTAGTCAACCTAAGAATCCTTAAAATTGCTCGATTAGTTCCATTACCGTCTCAATACTCATTGAGACGGTAAAGTTAGTTCACGGAATTTTTCAGCACTGAAAGATTGGCTGATTAATTGATTTTCAATGTTTTTCCCTGTTTTCTCAAAAACTATTTTAGATATCAGAATGCGAGAAACTGCAGATTGTAATCAGAATTGCCATTTATACATTGAAAAATCTTAATGAGATTTTTCAATCGACGTTCCTTAAAATTGATAAATTAGTTCTAGGGCATTAAATGATTGGTTGATTCTCCTTGATTTTCCTGATTTCTCAAAATTATTTTAGATATCGGAATGCGACAACCTACAGATTACAGTCAGAAACGTTCTCTTATAATCTTAGAAATAGGTGTTTATCTTAATTAAAGTCACAAGGCACTGTAGTTTTATATATTAGTAAAGATTTTGGTAGATATCTGAATAAAATGTCCTCAAAATTGTCAATACTGTTCAGGAGCCCTATCACATTCCTCGCAGACATCTCCAGAAAGATAGAAAGTTTATAACAGAGCCATTTCTGTTACTTCTGTTGCTTATGGTTTGATTTTTAAGGTAGTCCATCATACATATAGCAGACACATTTCTATGCATAATTTTATAATTTGACTCATGTAAAAGTACTGTCTACTGTCACAACTAAATTCTCTTTCATTTTAATTGAACTATTCAAAAAGCCTTCGCAACTACTGGTAAATGAGGCTATTCATCGAAATATAACATTCCAATCCTCGAAAAGGCCTCCTATTGTCTAATTTCAAGAAAGGGGAGGGAATTTTCCGCCTACCCTTCTCTACTTCAAATAGGTGCCTAGATTTTAAAACGCAGAAAACAAGCTGCACGCACGGGAAAACTAGGTTAAAATTAAGAGACAAATTAAAAGCAATTATCTCTATTGGTGAATGAAAAGTTAGTAGCTAATCGACGCATTTTACGCATCGTTTTATTTTATACTGTTGAATAAACAGAAAAGGATGACCTAAAATACAAAAAATAAAGAAGTAAAACATTTCTCTCACACACACAGCCGCAGAGAGAGTCAGCATTTTATCCTTTCAAAACGATTTAACAATTTTTTAGAGAAAAAATGTATACAAAAGAAGTTTTGGTACTTTTCCGGGTAACTTTATACTTTTGGTAGCCGGACGCCAGTGTTATGTATACATGTATATATAATACATATGTATACATATATACGTGGATACTTATGTATACTATGTGTATATATACATACATATGTATGTATATATAACACTGGCGCCCGGCTAACCGAAAAGTACCGAAGTTTTTTGGAGAAAAAATGTGTGTGTTATTAAATTTTTCGTCAGGGACAAAGCACCCTGATTTTTTTTGTTTTGTTTGTTTTTTAAAGGCCGGTAGAAATTTACTTTTGTATTTTTAATTATATCTTATTTATTTTGCTTTTCATACTGATAAGTTTAAAATTGTCTTTCAAAAGGGTTTTAATAAAAAATGCTTGGTTTAACTTATTTCCAATTTATATTCGTTTAAAAACAAGAACGAAAAATTATGTATCGGAGCATAAATCATGAAAAACTTTTCAACGCTATCGGAATATTGTTAAGAAACTTTTTTTTTCATACAATGAAATGAGAAATCTTAAATAAACAAGTACTGCATCTCAGTATAATATATCAATTTAATTATGCAACCGATTTCTCCTCAGATATCACAGTATATTGGAATTCTTTTGTGCGTCCCTGTAAGCGAGCCGTAAACGCTAACTCTATTCTCTACAGAAAATATGTTGAGGCCTACCTTAGTGATACATATCTATGTCATTATCATTATGTAACATCATCAAATATGCCGCAAGTGATTTTTTCCCCCCATAGACCATAATGTAACGCGAAATTTTAACGGGCTCGTGTAAACGAACTATAGGGCTCTGCACAGATCATATTTTTAAATTCTGCGACGAGAAGTCAAATTATTTTCCCCCCGAAGACTCTGTGGTCGGTAGGAACCTTTTTTGTTGTTGTTGTTGCTTTTCAAAGGTCTGGAGGCTTCAGCAAAACGCTCAAAAATCATCAAAAGAAATTCTCCCAGGATAGGTGATAAATAGATCGTGTACTCTCCTCTCTTGCAGCGCGACTATAGTGTTGCCAGGTGCCTCCTGTAAATCAGGGCTCCAAATTCTCTGGACTCCACTCATTTCTTACAGTTTGTTTCATCATCTTTAAAATTCTGCCATTAGATAAGGCGAAAAAAATTACTTTAAAAACCTGGTGTCCAGAGCATTTGGAACCCCGGTTTACGCCGGAAACTTGGGAGCTGGCAACAGTAAGCGCGAAAAACATTCCACACAACAAACTAGTTGGATGTGCCAATCCTAAAACTTTCTTCTATCTTATACATCTTAATATTTCAAAAACTAGTTACACGCGTTAATAATTCAATATTATTAGTTCAATACTTTGATTTTCATCTTAAATTTCTGCTTCAGTCAATTAAATGAACTAAAAACGAGTTAATCTATATCATGGTATTTGTTAAAATTAATAGTTTTTCCTTATTCTGTTGTTATCAGATGTTTGCGAATAGCTGGCTTAGCAGGAAGCGAGTTCCCGCCTTAGCACGAGCCGCCGATGGACAATAGAACTACGAAAAATCAAGAAAAGTATACAAAAATCGCAATCACAGAGCCCCTTTACCGCGCGATATTTCCAAATTCAAGGAGGACCTGTTGGCCAAAGCCAAAAACAAGCACAAAAATTTTGGTTCAATTGTATGCATAATTTTATACACTTTTCGATTGTACAATAAAGAAAATGGTACAGATATCGTAATTATAACGCCCCCTTTCAGCGGAATTTTTCCAAATTCAAGGAGGACCTTCATGCCATGACCAAAAAGAAACAAAAAATTTGGCTCAATTCTATGCATAACTTCATACACTTTTCGATGGTACAATATTCAAAATGGCACAAAAATCCCTATTAAAGCGCCCCCTACCGGCGAATTTTTTCCAAATTCAGAGAGGACCTATCTGCCATATCCAAAAACTTAAAATAAAAATTTGGTTCAATTCTATGCATAACTTCATATACTTTTGGATGGTACAATATTCAAAATCGCACAAAAATAGCTATTACAGCGCCACCTACCGGCGAATTTTTTCCAAATTCAGGGAGGATCTGCTTGCCATAGCCAGAAACTTAAAATAAAAATTTGGTTCAATTCTATGCATAACTTCATACACTTTTTGATGGTACAATTGCGACAGATAGACGGACACACGGACAGACAGACATTTTCTATAAACATGTTTTTGGGGATCTCTGACCCCTAAAACATGTAAATCCGTCGAAAACCGGAAGTCGAAAAAAATTTCGATTACAATACTTTTTTCTATTGAAGATAGAAGAAAGTAAAAAGCCGAACAAAGATCATCCGAACGGACAGGATAGTCTTTGACATGTTTATCATCTCCCAGGGCAGAATTTATTTTGTGCAATTTGCTTCCAAACCTTTGAAGAGCAATAAAAAAAAGTTCAAAACTGACCACACAGCCTCTGGAAAAGAAAGCTCAGAGATTAATTTATAACTTGACTACGCAGAATGTGATCTGAACGGACCTTAAATGCTACACATTTCATTTTCGATAGCGATCATGGGTATAATAAATAAACATTTATGACATATTTCAATTACATGACAATTCGAGTATATTTACACGAGTTAGAGGACAGCCAGACAAACTGAAGTCAAACACTATTCAACTTCATTAGAAGTACAGTAAACTCTGTCTAAGGCGGAATCGATTGGGACCAAGAAAATTTTCCGCAGTAGACAATATTCCGCCTTAGACAAATTTTACTCTATGTCTGGATTTGCAGGGACTTGAAAATTTTTCCGAGTTAGACAGATTTCCGTCTTACACAGAGTCCGCCTTACAGAGAGTTTACTGTATTAAAAACGCGGCCTAGATTGCGGAAAACTGATACCTCGGTTAAAAAAATCCTGCCCCTCCCTGGATTTCCTTCTTTCAGCGCCAATGATGCTGCATGTTGTACTATAAGGAAAGAAAGCTATTTCATAGAAACAACGCCATGTCTAGAAAATATAGATGAATGAATAAAAGTGGTTAAAATACGAGGAGAGTTTCTGGAACTTTACTCAAATTTGTTGAAGATTAAAATATCGGTCATTGTGGACATCTCAATCTAAGAAGCATTAAGTTTTTTTTCCCCATTCGTTTCGCTTATCGACTCAGGCAGGAAATTTCAGCGTCACGAGAAGGGGAACAACACAGCTTGTGACATCCGATAAAAATCCTAACAAGCTTTAACATATTTTTTTTTTTTCTTAACATCAGTAACGGGACAGCAATGTTGAGTAATTTGGGCGCCAACAGAACGAAACTCAAGATTTTGGACAAACGTGCCTGCGGTTCGCTGTCTAGTCTACTCGCTTTTTAAGTTAAACTAAGAATTTTTATCCCCCGCCCTTTCCATCGCAAGAAAATTTTTAAAATATTTCTCTATTCTAAAAAAAAAAAACAGTAACTAACGCTGTTGCTCCAGTAACTGAACTTATCCCTTTCTCGGCTTCCTTATGCTGCAGAAATTGCATATAAAAACAAGTAAACTGATAGTGTTATAGAGAAATGTACGATAAACACGCTTTTAAATCAAAGATAACATTTGTAAAAATATAGTTTGTACACACACACATACCTCTGTACATGTGCCATTAAAAATAAAAGGTTTTATTTCTAATTTAGCTTAAGTATGACTATGCAAAATAGATACATTACAAAAGAATAAACAATTTAAACCAACAAATCAGGGTGGCCAGTATTTGAACTTTTCATTTCTCTGATCCCTTCAGACACTGACTTTTCCAAATCATTTTCCATCACTTTCCCATGCAACTTAATAAATATACCCACACGACAATTTTCAGAAGAAAAAAAAAATAAAATAAATAAAAAAAAAATTGATCCGCTATGCAACTAAATTTCATATTTTGCTTGGATTTGCAAAATAATAATAATGTTGTTAACGAAAATAGTTTTATTTACTCTGAAAAATATCAATACTGTTTAGAAATTATGAATTTTTTGCGATCCATTTAAAAATTGCATTGAAATTTCCAAGTTTAATAATTATTTCCTGACTTTTCCGGGCTTACAGGGTCGATTGGCAACTCTGCAAATGTCAACATTTTGACCATTTAATCAGGGATCTGTTTGGAAAGAATTTCGGCCCGTTAAAGGACCCTTCCCAAATTTTTACATCTTAAAATAGGACCCTTCACATTTTTTTTTCTCTTAAAAAAGGAACCTTCACAATTTTTTTGTCTTAAAAAAAGACCCTTCACAGTTTTTCATACCAAAAGTGGACTCTTCAGAAGTAAGTTTAATCATCTTAAAATAAAATTAGACCAGTCCCAAAACAGCTGTAATCACCAAAGAATGTATTATTTAGTTAATGTTTTTAAGTGTGTTTTTGTGCACATTTACAACAAGACAAGACAATAGATGGAGCACAGACACCCTACAGTGGTATCCCAGACATGTAAAACGACCAAGAAGACGACCTCAAGTAAGATGCAGTGACGAAATCAGAAAAATGGCCGGTGTTAATTGGATGACTAAAGCACTAGGCAGAAAACATTGGAAAAATCTGGGGGAAATCTATATTCAGCAGTGGATCGAAAACGGATGATGATGAGGATTACGATATACATACATACATACATACATACATACATACATACATACACACTTGTTCATTAAAACAGGACCTCGTTAAAAATTCTAATGTCTAAACAGGAACTTAAATATAACGCTAATTTCAGATTCACAAAAATTTTGATTCGATTTTTCACAAATATTAAAATGCGTTCACAATTTACAAAAAAACCCGTGAGAAAAGTCTGGACTGATTTAATGAATACAAGGGTTGTTTTACCGCATTTAGAGGCTCATTGTCAGATCAATTGATTTCGAATCCCTAACAATTTAAACTATGTTCATTATTTTTTCATTTTTTAAAGTATTCATATGTGTGAAGATAACTGATGATACCGGGGTTGACGAATCTTTTCACATCCGCGTGCCAATTTTTTCCCAAAAATATTTTACATGATTATGGAGTGCCAACAAATTTAGTGGATCAAAGCAGCAAAATTAATTAAAATACTGATTTTAGAATTTAAAATGTGGGTAACATTTTGTAATATATTTAAGTATTTTACAAAATCGTAGTTCTCTCGTTTCGTCTTAGATGCGAAATAATTCAGATCAGCTTCGTATTTCAGTTTTTGCTTAAGAGAATGCCAGCTGAATTGGAGACACTTGGCAACAAGTTTCTATTTGAGTTTTTCATACTTTTCATGCCCCCCCCCCCCTTCAAAAAAATAAATAAATAAAATAAAATAAAAATAAATAAAATAAATAAAATAAAAATAATTATCAGAAAAAATATATCAAAATGGTTTCTTTAAAAAAACTTACTAAGGAATTGAATTCGAAATTCCAACTTATCATAATTTCACCATCGGAATTTTTGCTTATGATCGTTTTTTCCCAACAATCTCCTAATTCTCTCAATATTGAGATAGATTGGGATTTATAAAGTTGCATTTCAGTTTAATCAATCTGTATGACAGCGACAAGCAAGCGAATTTTGAAAAACTCAGCAAGTCTAAATTCAAAATAGTGCAATTTGTGCATTTTCATTACATGAAACACTGAAGTGTAAAGCAAGGCAACTAACATTTAATTTTTTTTTTTTTTTTTTTTTTTTTTTTGTAAAATTGTTTAACTGCATCGTAACTTTCTAGGAGTACAGAGATTTTTTACACAATATATATTATATTTAATTTTTACATCTGAATTTACAAAATGAAAACTATTTGCACATAAGTCCTAAAATAAAGTCTATCAGGGAAGAAATATTGCACATAAGTTAACATAAGTTCCATTCTTAACAAATCAGTTGTTTTGCAGAAAGCTATCATAATAGTTTTGTGTGTATTTTCTTTGCAAAATTTGAAAATTGAATGTATCAAAAATTCCATTTTGTTAATTACCTTGCTTTACACGCGATCCCTGCAATATTTTAATTTTGAACATGAGCCTATGCCGTGTCGAAAATAATCTCTTGCGTGCCACTTATGGCACGCCGTGCCATAGGTTCACCGTCCCTGGATATACTAAAGACGCAATTTTGTAGTTAATAAAATGGAACTCGTTGATGTCCATTCTCTATTCTTATCGGCCTGAATAAAATTATCCTTAACAGACAAATTTCAGTTAATTTGTGATAGGAAAGTGCAATATTTTAACATCTGGAAATGATTTCGTACAATTACTAGCAACGATAATAAACAGTAATAATAAAAACAATATAAATTATTACGATTTAGCACAATCCTCCTGAATTTTAAATGCGTATTTATTTATTTTTTTAAGTTATTTATAACTAGATTATACTAATACGTAGTTCCTGGCTAAATCGGTTCCTTGAGTCCTCCCATACAGACAGTACTGACTATCCCAGTAAGACCTTGAAGAAGATAGTACACAGTATTGTCAGCGTTCCAGTGTGTTTTTAATTTTTAGAAAATCCACCAGAATTATCGAACAGCTCCATTTTATTTAATCGCGGAAAGTCTCATTAAAAGTGAAGAAATGATACTATTAAAAAAATCTGGTAATTTTTTTAATAAAAAAAAGGACTTAATTAGCAATTAACGTACGATGAGTACAAATCACAGACTCTGAATTGAAACATATAGAAATCTGCGTTTGTGCTTAATTCAAAACATCCAATGTTTAAAACGAAACCCGAGTTCTTACCGTATCAGGAAAGACTCATACTTAAATTAAAGCAAAAATAAAATTAAACAGAAAAATTGTGAATAACAAGTGAATTGCAGTGAAAAACATCATTAAATTCACTCTAAACGGAAGATGTCGCATGCATTTCAATGAATTTGATTATTTCACAGTCATAACATTAAAATTAAAAAATATCAGCGTCATCATCATTACTATTAAATTTCAAGTACGCCGATAGAATAGCCAGCATTAAGTTGGCGCGTATATCCAGAGACAAATAATTTGTCAATACACAACTAATATATGAAAACAAAACAAAAGAAAAACAAGAAAAAAAATCATGCATCAAGCATAGATTATCAAACTCTTTCCAACACTACCCAGATATTGTTAAGAGATTTCATTTTTGTTCATACAATGAAATAAGACATAAATAAACATTTTAAAAAAATGAAAAGAAAATGCAGTAAAAATTCATTTTCAGCGATTGCTGTCCATGGTCGGTAATGTGTGCGAATTCTTTCGTGCAGCACAGTATATGATCAACAGACTTGTATAAAACTAAAAACTTTCTGCGCACGCAAATATTGGGTCAAAAACTTTCTGCAAATTAATTTAATGTTTAATAAAATAATGTGTTATATTATTTTGATGATATGAATTAAAAACAGTAGTTTTAAAGTAATTACTATTCAAATTAAAAATTAATTGATATTAATTAAAGAATAATTATTTTAGTTAAAAAAATAATAAAGCTAGAAATCCATGATAAGAAAAGGTGAATTCTTATCAATTATTTTGTCAATGCATTTAGAAACAGTCCAACCCTTCATATTGTAACCTCTTCGCACAAAATGCCAGTCACTCTGTTCACAAAATAATACGGCATTGCTTCTGAAACAACTGAATCATATTTTATAGGGAGAGGTCTATTCATAGGTATCATCATTAAAGAGACTGATGCAGGGATGAAAGTGCACTAAAGCCATTCTGGAACAGCAAAAATCTGATTTTGGAGCAATAAATATAAAATCCATTTTTGTAGCTGCAAAAATCTAATTTTGTAACAATAAAATTCTGTTTTTGGAGCAGACTGGAATTCTAAAGCTAATAAACTCCTAAAAATTAAAACGATTGCTATCTTGAAAATATTTTCACATTTGAAAGAATAATTAATTACTCAGATAAAATTTCTCCACACATTTTGCTAACTCTGGGCATTCTAAATGACCATTGGGTACAGATTGCAAATAATGAAAAATTAGCAGCAGGAAGGAAAAAAAAAATCAGTTTTTGGCTTTAAAAAAATATTATTTTAAAGCAGCATTTTAACTAATCAGAGAAAAGCCTATGAATACAACATACAGGACTCCCACTCAACTTTTGTAGTAAAAAATGGTAAGGGGGACCATTTTTCTCAAAAAAGACCGTTTTTACATAAAAATGAACTTTTGGGGATCTAAATTCAGCAAATCAAAAATAACAATAAACAAAATCTCCGCAACCATTTCACGAAATTAGCGTGTTTTTCGCGATCCTTTGACAAAATTCACGTGATTTCACGATTTCTTACCAAAATTGGAGTGTTTTTGCGATCTTTAATTCGTGTTTCTTTCGCGATCCTTTGACGAAATTATTTTCCGCGATTCTTTAACGAAATTTGCGTTTTTTTTCGCGATCCTTTGACAAAATTCGAGCTTTTTTCGCTATGCTTTTACGAAATTTGTTTTTTTCCAGCGCTCCTTTGACGAAATTTGCGCTTTTTCAGCGATTCTTTGACGAAATTATCTTTTTTTATATAAGGATACTTTGAAGAAATTCGCGTTTTCCGCGATCCTTTGACGAAATTCGCATTTTTTCCGCGAAGCTTTGACGAAGGGGGTGATTTTTTTTCTGCGAACGATTGACGAAATTGTTTTTTTTTTTTTCTTTTTCGGCGACCATTTGTTGAAATTCGCAATATTTTTAAGTGATATTTTTTTATGCCTGAATGTTCGGGCTGATGGCCAAATTTTTTAAATTTTCGGAAAATTCGGAACAGAATCACCCCTGGCAAACAATAAATCGTACATAAAATTGGGAAATATTTAAGATTTCAATATTTAAAAAAAAAAAAAAAAAGTTACAAGAGCAAAAACTACGATTTTTTTTCCCAAAAAAATTTTCCGCAAAGTTCCGAATTTTGCGGAAAATTTTCCGCGCACGGCGTGTGTCTATATTATACAACTCTGATGATCAACACACCTCGTAATGCACTAAAAATTAGTTATAGTTACATTTTAAAATGCATATAACAGCTAAAAACGACATCCAGCAGTTGCGGCTCGTAGTCAGATCTGTAACCTAATTATTTTGCGTATGTCTGTATGTCTGCGTCATGTCTGTAAATAAACGATAAATTCTACGAACTCAATCTATTATAGAAAAAATGCTGTAGTGCACCTGACTAATGTAAATGAATTTCATTAAAATAGTGAACATCATTAACATACACTGCAAACGATTTTTTTTCCATAGACCATAATGTTTGAAACTACATTAGACGATTTACACAATCATTTAATAAATTTTAGAAAGATTTTGCCAATTTTAAAATTAAATAAATTTGTATTTATAGGGATTTTATGCAATATAACTTCACTCAAATATTTTATTTAAAATATTTTTTTTTTAGTATTTTATAGAATTAGGAAATGTACAAATATAATGCTCTTACAATAGCAATGTAGGAATAATTCCGAACAAACTTTTCACCCACAATCTTTCAATGTCAAGAAAGCTGAAGAGATGCAAATGAAAAAAGGAAACATCCTTTTAAAAATATTTTTGTTTTGTTCAACCTACCAATAATGATTTTGGAATAAGATAAAGTAAAGTATCTTATAACTCATTCTAAAATGTATTATTATTATCGATGTATTAAATGAATTTTATAACAAGTTATTTTAATCGTACTTTAAAGTACCGTCGGGGCATAAATGGTAGGCACTTCATTTTATTTCAATACCGACCATGCCGTAGTAAACTTCAATAATAATATAACATATCAATTACGTGGCAATCCGAGTGAGTATATTTACACAAGTTAGAGCGAAGAGAGACAGACAAACAGAATTCATAAACACTTTTCAACTCGTTTTCAAATCACTGTTACAACAAAGTTTTAAATATATGTTTACTTATTTTTGTTTTTGAAAATATGGTAGAAATATATAAAAATTATTGCTGACTTTTTTTTTTTTTTTTTTTTTTTTAAATATACTTTTTAACACTTTCCAACAAAGTTGAAAGGTGCATAAAGTTGATAAAGGTTATTTAGGGTCACCAAAGCATGTTTGGTATTGCATATGAAGTATGTAGGATTAATAGTTCAATTACAGGGACACTCAAAAGTATTCCATTACATTATGGTATATGGGGAAAAATTGTTTGCAGAGTATTTTAATGACATTGCGCTACTTCAAATGTATTGAAACTGATATACATGGTGCGTTCCACAAAGTTTCAAGACTGGTCTGAGAATACAAAATTAATTAAACATTTTTATACAGCGAACTAAAATTCTTCGAAATATGACCCTTGAGCATCAACACACCCCTGCCAGCATTTTTTCCATAATTCATAGGTTCCCTGGAAGTCTTCGCACGCAAGGCTGTTTAGGGACCTCGTCGAAGCTGGAATCGAGGATAGCTGGAAACGTGTCAAATCGCTTCCTTTTCAGGTCTTTTTTTGAACCGGAGGAACAAAAAAAAAGTCGCTGGGAGCATCGTCGGGGCTGTAGGGGGTCTTGTGGCAGGATTGCCACATTAAACTTAGCCAAAACATTGGCAACTGCGAGCGACGAGTGAGTGGGCGCATTACCGTGGTGAACAATGCAATCGTCTCTGATGTCTGGGCGGACGCGCCAGGTCAGGTCAGTTTTACCCTGGAATGCACCGCCATTTGAAGGATCGAGTCCCGCGCGTCCACCCAGACATCAGAAATGATTGGATGACCACTACGACATTGCGCCCTCTCAAACGCCGCTTGCCGGGGCCGAAGTTTTGGTTAAGTTTAACGTAGCAATACTGCCGCAAGCCTCCCTACAGCCCAGACCTTGCTCCCAGCGACTTTTATTGTTCCCCGGATCAAGAAAGATTTGAAAGGGAAACGATCCGACACGATTCCAGCGATCCAGGCAGCTTTGACGAGGTCGCTCAACTGGCTTGCGGGCTAAGACTTCCAGGGAGCCTATGAATGATGGAAAAAACGCTGGCATCGGTATGTTCATGCTCAAGGCTCATATTTCGAAGAATTTTAGTTCGCTGTACAAAAATGTTTAATAAATTTTGTGTTCTCAGACCAGTCTTGAAACTTTGTGACACACCATGTAAATCACTGAATTTCATTACAATCACGTTAGAACAGGGCATTCATGGCATTTTTTATTCATTTACAGGGACACACGAAAGAAATCTGTTATAGTACCGTCTTTGAGTAATAATTGTTGGGGTGTACGGTTAAAATTCGGTATGCGCTTTTAAATTTAATTAATATTTTGTATGTTACTCGTCATATATAAATTCTATACATCATATACAGGGCTGCACAAAAGTATTCACGTACCATTCTCCTTATTAGAGAAAATAGCTGAAGGGAAATTTTCAACTGAAGTATCTATCTTTTAAGTGAACTAAATTTTGTCATGCTTGTATTTAATAAATACAAATCTATATATCCTATACAGGGCTGCTAAAAAATTCGGTTAATTTTGCGATTGTAGATGGGAACAGCTGATATTTGGTTTTGAAATGTGTTATGAGTTTCCATATGGTTGAATTAGACGTAATATTTTAATTTTTTAAACGGTGCAGTTTTGTTACATTATTCTGAATGTGTTGGAAAGTGTTTCATAATCTATGCTTGACGCATGATTTTTTTTCTTTCTATCGGGTCCTGGATACAACAGCAAAATATCAGAACAAATACACTGAGGGGCGCCAAATTCATAGTTAATTATGTTTAGGGATGCATCGAATAGTGCTTTTGGCCGAATACCGAATATTCGGCCTACAGGCGAACCGAATACTGAAATATTCGGCTAGCCGAATAGTAACTGACTAGGCCTAATACGAATATTCGGCCGAATACCGAATATTTGGCTTGTCGAATAACTTTATATTTCAAAATTTAAAGGCATTAAAAATGTTAAATTTTAAAACAATTTTACATAATATTTAAAACAGAAACTTTCATTTTGATAATCAAGAGCTTTTTTCAAGTAAACTTTATGCTGGAAAAATCTGCTTTGAGTTATTGAAGAAGAGGATAGTTATAAAACATTTTTAATTAATAAAATTTTAAATTTCATGGCTTCTTCTGTGAATTAAAACAAATTAATAAAATTTTCTTAAATTCTAAAACAAACATTTTAAAATCAAAGAGAAATTGTGAAAAGGAAGAAAAATTGTGCAGGATCATATATTATTTGTTTGTCAGGAAGAGACTAAAGTAAAAGTAAATAAATAATACAATCTATTCAAATTTTATATGGTGGCAAATTAGCAAGAATAACTGTTCTATTCCCTTTGATTAAGCAAGGAAGTTTTTAAATGCATTCTACATCGGTATCTGGAGTGGGCGATCATTTTCAGAGATTGTAAACGTTGTTCTTAAAATGTTAGCAAGAAACAGATTATTTACTGGATAATGTTTAGGAACTTGCATTTGTACATACAGTGCACTCCCGATTATCCGGGTTAATCACCGGGAGAAGTCGCACGGACAATCGAAAAACACGGATAATCCGAAAACTCCTTTTTATTAAAGAAAAAAATCAACACCAGTACAAATATATAAAAATTACTTACATTTGCATGCTATATAACAACTGCCATGATTCAGTTCATGCTAGTATATCCATATTATTACTCTCGGGGATGTGGGGCAATTGGCCCCGGGCTCCTCGACAAACTGTCAGAAGTCTCTCAAACTGGGAATTTTCCGTTTAATATTTACTGCGTAAAAAAATCTGTAATGCATCTTTGCTTCTGCTGTTTGTTCATCTCTTGTCTTATATCGACACATACTTTACGAACCGCAGTAATGTCACCGTAATCAAATTTTCTTTCTCCCATATAGTCTAACAAAGTTTCTACAGATTGTAGAGCAGTAGAATGAGAAATTGTATTTCCCTCATTTAGTACATCTTTTGAATCAGTACTATCATCACTTAGATTTAACAACACAGTTAGAAACGATACCTTCATCTGTCAAATACTGGAACAGTGATGCCGCTGTACTTGAAAAAACCTGGGTCCTTTTTTTACAAAAGCGGGTCCCCATCAATAATAATTTATATTTTAAAGGAATAAATGAAACTTGTTTATTTGGAAAAGATAAATGAAATGCATTAATTATTGTTTTAATAATAATTAAATAATGAATTAAAACCAGTATTATTTGCACTCAAATAAGATATTTTTAAAAAATATTAAGAGAAATTTTCTTTACTTTTTTAAAAGTAAAAATGCAAGATACAATTTTAATTGTAAAATAATGTTTATTTGAGAGTAGAAGATACCAAGTTCCACTTAACAAGTATCACTAATGTTTGTCTCTCTTTTAAAAAGGGTCAAGACGGGTTTATTGAAAAAGATATTTTTGCTGAAAAAAAGAATACTTATGTTAAGTAAAAGTGTACTTTTTGTTGATTGAATGGGTGCTTTCATTATACTTCCCATTAAATTATTTGTCAGCATAGATCTGTGTTGGAATCAGACATTTTCCTTGGAAGGGAAATTTACATCTAAATCATTAATAAGCATCAAATCCTAAATGTTCTGAAGGCGGGAGACATTTCAATGCAGTAAGAAGGAGGGGGGGGGGGGGGGGGTTTCACTGGTCCACCTACTGAATACATTATCAAAGTACACTGAAATCATGCTGTATTTTTAAGAATTTCATAAAAAAAATTCTCATTTTATGAATTTTCTACCTATAAGTTTTGTTTCCACATCTTTTTTGGTGCTTTGACTAAATTCGCGTTTTTTTCCGCGTTACTTTGACGAAATTCGCGTTTTTTCCGCGGTCCTTTTGTCGAAATTCGCTATTTTTTTGCGAGCCTGTCACGAAAATCGTGTTTTTCCGCGATACTTTGACAAAATTCGGCTTTATTCCGCGATTTTTTGACGAAATTCGCTACTTTTTCTCGATCTTTTTGACGAAATACACTATTTTGTCTCAGCCCTTTTACGAAAACAGCGTTTTTTCCGCGATACTTTGACGAAATACGCTATTTTTTTGCGATCCTTTGACGAAAATCGGCTTTTTTCCGCGATATTTTCATAAAATTTGTGAATTTTTCGCAACCCTTTGACGAAAATCGGCTTTTTTCCGCGATATTTTGATGATATTTGTGATTTTTTCGCGATCCTTTGACAAAATTCGGCTTTTTTCCACGATTTTTTGACGATATTCGCTATTTTTTCGCGATCTTTTAACGAAATACGCTAATTTGTCGCGCCCTTTTACGAAAATTGCGTTTTTTCGCAATATTTTGATGAAATTTGAGCTTATTTCCGCGAGTTTTTGACGAAATTCGCTTTTTTTTCGCGATCCTTTGACGAAATACGCTATTTTTTTCGCGGCCCTTTTACGAAAATCGCTGTTTTTGCGCGATGTTTTGATGAGATATGCACTTTTTTCGCGATTCTTTGACGAAAATCGGCTTTTTTCTGCGATTTTTTGACGAAATTACGCGTCCCACGGAACGCGTAAGAGCTATTTTTTTGCGTCCCGCCTCCGATTTTTCGCGTATTTTACGCGCTATAGCGCGTCCGCGGCATCCCTGCTGGAAGCTAGGCTCACATGCCCTCCCATCCTCTTTAACCCTACCCGTCAAATAGATTTCGTAGCGTTCGATTTTATCTCTACGTATTTAACAATACTATCATTTAAACCTGAAAAGATTCTAATTCACATCAGCATCGATTTTACATGCATGATAAAAATGAAAATATTATTATTATTATTATTATTATTGTGTGTGTGTGTGTGTGCGAGTCCGGATGATCCGCAAACCGGATAATCCGCGCACGGATAATCGAGAGTACACTGTAATTAATTCCTATGAAAATCCTCGTGATTGGTTAATTTTCTTAAATAATACTTAACATACAGCAAATAAATAATGTAAAAACATTCTCTTTTATTTAAATATATGATTCTGTTTCTAATTATTCTGAATACATTTATAAATTGACTGTTAAACGTAGAAGTGGTATAAGGTTTTTAAAGATATGTTTAAAAAAAAAAAATTAAGTATTCGGTTGGGCCGAATATTTCGATATTTGGCCAGGCCGAATAGTTTGCTATTCGAACAAGCCAAATATTCGTTATACCGAATAATTTGATATTCGGCCAAACCAAATATTCGGTAAAATGGCCGAATACCGAAAATTCGGTGCATCCCTAATTTTGTTATATCCTTTGCTTTCATTTAACAAATTTATCGTCGAATTTTCTTGTTGCTGCATTTTTTATTAAAAAAAGTCGTTTTGAATATTTCTTGCGCTTGGCGATTTGTTATTAATAAGTATTTGACTGTAAATTATTTGCATTTAAAAAAAAAGAAAAAAAAATTATGTCATTGCACTTGCCATCACATATGTGGAGCAAACATTCAAACCGTGTTTTCTCACAAAAAAATAAAAAATGAGTTATTGTTATTTTTATGAACTCGTGTGTTAAATTGCATAGAAATAAATGGTATTTTTTACAAAAAAAAAATTTTATCCGATTATAAATCAATTTTAAAACTTGACGTTTCAATCAAAGAGTGTTTCCTCCAAAGCCTGCATTCAATCAAGCAGTGATTTCTCCAGTCTGCCAATCACAGTTGTCACTTAATGTGTACTTTCGAGACCTACTATACATATCACAATTGAAACGGATTGTTTTAGAAAAAAATAAGAGAACTGTTAAAGGCTTCCAGAATTATAGATTTCAAGATCTAAATTAAGAATATGATGTAAATCTTCTTAAAAAGGGAGTTACTGTTGCCTTGTTCAAAGGGTTGTTTTAGAATATCTTCCTCTTAGCCACGCCATATCAGTTGAAAAGAACAAAGATGTTAAAAAACTTTTGAAGGTAATGTATAGTAAACAGTGGCAAAATCATCCTGATGATATATTCAAATGATACAACCACATCATCCATGATTGATAAGCCTGCAATAAAGAAGAGGGGGATGTGTATAACTGTCTAGATGAAGATATTGGTTTTAAAATTTAAAGTGGATTTCTGGCAAACGAGTATTTATTTAGTAAATATTTAATGAATACTACTAGGTACCATAATCTGTCATTTTATTTTAACAATAATCAACTGAAACTCTGTATTTATTCAAATAAAATAATGCTATTGTATTATTTGTGAGTTAGAACTTATTTCATTCAAAAAGCGTTTTATCTACTTGTCATACAATCAAAACAAGTTTCCTTCTCTAAATTCGGTCAAAACGTGATTTCTCCAAATATTAAATGTATTTTATTAATTTGTTTTATGTTTAATATCTTAGGTATGCTTGCAATTATTTCTAATAAACAGTAATAAAAATACACAATAAAAATGAGAATTAAATACAAGTTATTTTCTTATTTATCAGTTTTTTGTGTTTTTTGAAAATTTGTATCTAAAGGAGAAAGCATGGTTTGCATGTTTGCTCCACATATACAAAAAGCGTGCACATTAAAGTTAAAGTAACAGGGCAAACCTAATTTTAGATTTTTATGTTCTGTGAACCGTTTTAAATCCATCAATTACCCCAACCATGTCAACAACGGTTGCACTCGCTGATTTTCATTATTACAACAGAGCAGAACTAGAAAACAATTGACGATTACTAGAATTACCAATACGATTATTATAGAGTTACATAATAAAAATGTCGAAAAAGAATTTAAAGAAAGGATTTGCCACCAATGCCACGGTTTCGGGTTGACTTTTGAGCGTCAGGTTCGGATTGACCCGATTTTCCAAACGAAAGCTCAAAAAATTGCTTGGTGAAAAACTAATATTTTAATGTTAATGAAATACATATATGCTATATGTTAATGTTTCTACATAAAGATAAAACTGATATAAAATATTAAGTCCAGAAGGTATCCTAACATTTTCACAAGAGATGTTACGATCAGCGATTTGACCGAATACTAACTTTTTTAAAAATATATATACTGATTTTAATACGAGGGTAACTCTGAAATTTTTGAGACATAGGCAGACCATACGAGCCAATAATAATAATAATAATAATAATAATAATAATAAATAACTATTATTGGCGTTTTATATTATTTAGGTTTTCTCAGGAACTTTAGTCAGAATTGAAAGTTTAATATATCTAAATGTCAGAAATTAAATCGGCAATCACAATAGAGGAGGCCCTTGAGTTCGTTTCGTTTGGCTAGCTATTCGTTAAAAAATATGTGATTATACAAATCCGAGGATGTACGTTGTCAAAGGCAGCAGGACTGCTAACATTACGTACATTTGGAAAGATTTTCGTTTAAAAATATAAAATCAAAACAGGCAGGATCAAGTGTATGTAAGCTGCCGAAGGCAGTGGGCCACCAACTCTAGGTTCGTTCGGTTAGATTTTCATTTAAAATATAAAATCATACAAATTCGAGGGTGTACGCTGGCGAAGGTAGTGGGAGCCCCAAAATTTGTTTCCTTTAGGGGACACAGTACCTTTAAAACTACTTTTACAATTTTGAATAATACTGTAAAATACTTAAATATAATGTCACTACAGATATTAGGTACTAAAACGCAAATATAATTTCATATAATTTCAAAAAAAAAAAAAATCTTGTAGAACAGCCTATTTAACTAAAATTTAAATTTAAAAAAAATAAAAAAAAATTTTAAATCCCTACTACTTTTTTAAATATGAATATTTTTGCTTCAAAATTTTTTTCCATAATCTTAAAAACATACTACATAAAATTGCGCATGGATTTAACATTCAAGGTTATAGTTAATTTTTTTTTTTAATTTTTCAATTGTTTTTCCTTGATTTTTTTACTATACAAAAGAGAAAAAGATTGATATTAAATGTAATATCCCATACATCTAAAAATCCATGCACAGTTTTGTGTAGTATAATCTAAGGAATATGGGAAAAAATTTTGAAGCAAAAATATTAATATTTAAAAAAGTAGTAGGAATTTTAAATTTATTTTTTTATTTTTTTTTTATTTAAATTTTAGTTAAATAGGCTGTTCTACATGATTTTTTTGTTGTTGAAATTATATGAAATTATATTTGCTTTATAGTATCTAATATCTGTAGTGACATTATATTTAAGTATATTACAGTATTATTCAAAATCGAAAAAGTAGTTTAAAAGGTACTGTGTCCCCTTAAGAATATAAAATCATTCAACACTTATTTTAGGTCTATTTAAGGTTGCTATCATGGGCCCGGGCAACACCGGGAGGGTCAGCTAGTACAATTATAAATTATACATGATTTATTTTGTCATGAGGAATCATTTACATATTAAAATTTGGAAGTAATCTACGTTAAAGAGAAATTTCATTGTTTAGGCTCTCGAAATGATAATTTACGCATTTTACACCAAAGCCTGCTTATGCACATTTTGTACTACTTTTGAAATATTAATTGACCTCGCGCGTATATTAGCCTCATATAGCGATGTAAGAAAAAAAAAAAACTTTAAAAGCCTGTCCAACTGTCCATATTTTTATTTTATTCTCTTATCACATATAAACCAGATATGAAGTTTAATTATGATTGTGAAATACAACAATAGATGACAGAACCATTTTCCTTTTAAATATTCAGTTAGAAAATCAGTCTGAAATATATTTTTCCGTTCGTATGAGATCATATTTCTACTCTTGCATCTAAACAAGAACGGGCCAAAATAACTTTTATGCTTTGTGCTTTCTATTAACTAGGGATGCGCCGAATAGTGATTTTGGCCGAATACCGAATACCGAATATTCGGCCTACAGGCGAACCGAATACCGAATATTCGGCTAGCCGAATAGTAACTGCTAGGCCAAATACCGAATATTCGGCTTGTCGAATAATTTTATATTTCAAAGTTTAAAGGCATTAAAATGTTAAATTTTAAAACAGTTTTACATAATATTTAAAACAGAAACTTCCATTTTGATAATCAAGAGCTTTTTTTCAAGTAAACTTTATGCAGAAAAAAAATCTGCTTTGAATTACTTAAGAAGAGGATAGTTATAAAACTTTTTTAATTAATAAAATTTTAAATTTCATGGCTTCTTCTGTGAATTAAAACAAATATTCTTCACTTAAAACAAACTTCATTTAAAATTTTCTTAAATTCTAAAACAAACATTTTAAAATCAAAGAGAAATTGTGAAAAAATTGGAAGAAAAATTGTACAGGATCATATGTTATTTGTTTGTCAGGAAGAGACTAAAGTAAAAGTAAATAAATAATGCAAGCTATTCAAATTTTATATGGTGGCAACTCAGCAAGAACTGTTCTACTCCCTTTTATTAAGCAAGTTTTTAAATACATCCCTAGATCGGTGTCTGGAGTGGGCGATCATTTTCAGATATTGTAAATGTTGTTCTTAAAATCTTAGCAAGAAACAGATTATTTACTGGACAATGTTCAGGAACTTACATTTGTACATAATTAATTCCTATGAAAATCCTCGTGATTGGTTAATTTTCTTAAACAATGCTTAACAAACAGCAAATAAATAATGTAAAAACAATCTCTTTTATTTAAATATATGATTCTGTTTCTAATTATTCTGAATATCTTTATAAGTTGACTGTTAAACGTATAAGTGGTATAAGGTTTTTGAAAATATGTTTTAAAAGTTTTTTTAAGTATTCGGTTTGCCGAATATTTCGATATTCGGCAGGCCGAATAGTTTGTTATTCGGCCAAGCCGAATATTCGGTATACCGAATAGTTTGATATTCGGCCAAACCGAATATTCGATAACATGGCCGAATAGGCCGAATACCGAATAGATACCGAATATTCGGTGCATCCCTACTATTAACCCTATATCTACATCACTTTTTATTTAACTTTAGCAACCACTATATTTATATAGACATATTAACCCGGTAAAAATTACAAAAATAGGCTACTAAATAGAAAAATTCATGCATTTAAGGGTTGGGTTATGTTTTACAAAATAAAAATTTATATAAAATAAGGTATTTAGATTCATACTTATAAAAATATTTCCCAATTTGCAATATTTTAGTTTTTACTTGTATTGCAGATGTGCAACATAAGAAAAGGTTGACATATTATACGAAAAATGTATCCTTTTTTTTTTTTTTTTTTTCATTATTTTTCCTGTGTTAAAACCTTTCTGAGAATCATACATAATTTTTTCGAAACAAAATAAAAAATCATGCATTTAAGGGTTAATGCACCTAAAGCTTGCTTAAATTAGCAGAACTATTTACTAATTAATATTTTTTATCGCTTGAAAACCTCATATAAGGTTCGCATACGGCTTTCAAGAAAATTAAATTATAACAGCAGTATAGAATAAAAAATCATAAGAAATAAAATTTAGCAGAATCAGTTTTATCTTTACCAGTTTTAGAACAGTAGTTATTGCTCACGTTCGACTTTTTGTATTTTTTTTTTTTTTTTTTTTTTCCTTCTCGTACTGTACATGTGTAAGCAAATATCATTTAGGAGCACGTAGTAGAGGTTGTGCTAATACTGAAAACTCATCGAACGCTCAAGAAAAATAATTTCATAAACAAATGTTTCCTTTTAGAACGTAAGTCACCATTCTTAATAAACACATTTCATGCACTCCCCGTTATGCAAGCATTTGGTGAATAAATAAAAATTTCCACGATTTCTCGCTCACTTAAAATGCAATTATTTCCAAAGAAGCTAAACGCGCATGTTTCTCTTTTACAAAGGTAGTTGAACCGGGGCATCGTAGTCACAATTCAGTGAACGGTAGTTCCACTAAATATGCGTGTGAGGTGAAAAGTTTTTTCTCTTTTTTGGCAAATTTAAACGGATCGACGCATTCAGCATCTTTTATATTGACCGATCTATGTTTATTCATGATATTCATTATTAAATTATAGGAATTTCGCAAAATGAAAACGCCGATCACTTGAACAAATTCAGTGATAGACTCTCACAATATTAAAGTTGGAGCTTTTCTCCGGGAAGGGAGAGAGGGTGAATGGACGTCCACAAGGGAGGGGTAAAGGAGAGCAATAGTTTTTCCTGGATTTTCAAATTTCACTTTTTTTTTCCTCCGATGATTTAAAAATATACAGTACATTAAGAAATTATAAAACCACTAACGAATTCCTGCACTTCTGAAGAAGAAGACACAATATGCAAATTTTTAGCGTGTGTATTTAAAATTGATCGTAGAACGTTTTCTATTATAATTGCTACATTAAAATTTAAGTTACATTTTATTAAAATCTTTTTTTTTTTTATGTAAATAAGGTGTCTGTTAAGAAATTATAAAACCACCTGAGGAAACTGGCATATTATACGTCAAATCATAATTATTATAAAAACGTACGCGTTTGTATGTCGTGAAAGTTCCCGAGAAGCAAAGGTGCAGGTTTAGATGCTGTTATTTACGATAGATTTGAAGATAACGCGTGGTAAAGAGTTGACTGCGACCGAAGTAATGAAAATTTGGTTTTATGAAAGGGTGCTGGTCAGTATTGTAGTCGTAAGAAAACCAGAGGGTATACGCTAGAGGCAAAGGATATACGCTAAAGTCATGCCTAGAGTACACGCTATAGTTTTATTTGAGAAACAGGGGGTATACGGAGCTTCTTTAGAAAATCCAGAAGGTATACGGCGTATACCTCCACTACACCCCTGGTGCTGGTAAATCTGAACGAGAAATATCCCGGTTAATGAAGCGCTCTAAAACTGCCATTCATAATTCATATTCATGCCATGAAATAATTAGAAAAAAGATTCATAAAATTAAACGATCTAGAAGAAAAAGAATTTTGACAACGCGGGTTGATCGACAAATATTTTGATTATCAACTCAGAAAGGTCTTTCAGCTCGGGAAATTTCGAACCGTTTCAACAAAAGAACCTCACACACGTAACAGTTTGGAAAAGTCTGAAATCAAATAATAATGCAAAATGTACGAAACTGTTGAAAAAACCGAGGTTAATGAAACACCATAAAAAAGAAAGACTGAAATGGGCTAAAAATGTCATGGGACAAGAAATGGAAACAAGTGATATTTTCAGATGAAAATTTTTTTTTATCTTGACGGTCCGAATCATGGGTGCAAGAAGTCCATTCAAGCCAAGACTGAAAATGTTTTCAAGTATTGGGTATAATTAAAGAAAATTGGCTAGAAGGCTCAAATTGCCTTGCATTAGAGCTATAAATTGATCTTTTACAATAATAGAAAGTGATTAAAAGTTTTTGCTTGTAAAATTGTTATTATTTCACCACATAAAGTATAATTTGCTATTAGTCAAAAATTTCTCCAAGACTGAAATCAGTCCTGAGACTGAAGGTCTTGCACCCATGGTCCGAATGGTTATAAACACTACTGGCATGATTTGAGCAAGGAACCGAAACAATGCTTCAGTCGACAAATAAGTAATGGTTTGTGGAGCTTTTAGTCACGATAGCTTATGCGATTTAACCCGAATTTCGGAACGTATAAACTCTGCGCAATATCAAGCCACGTTATCTGACCATTTGATACCGTTTGGACTTTTTTAGGTGGGGCTAACTGGATGTTTCAGCAGGTCAAAAAGAAAAAATTCTCGCCACGTCGAAGTCCAGACTTGAACCCTATGGAAAATCTTTGCGGCGTATTAAGTCGCAAAGTTTATGCTAATTATAAAGTTTTTATCTGCCAATGAACTAGAAGTAGCCATTGTAAAAGAATGGCTCAATATTTCTGAATCTGTACTTAATCACCTGGTCACTTCTATGAAAAACAGAGTGTTTGAGGTTATAAGGAAAAATGGAGGACCAATATCGTATTAATTTACATATTTTTGTTTTTAGACAAATAGTTTTATAATTTGTTAACAGTGTATTTTTCAATCATTGCTTATATTTTTGTTAACATACTTATTTATTGCATTATTCAAAATTATTGCAAACTAATTTTAATAAATATGTTGTATTTTGATATCTCGTGTGTTTAAACTATAATTAGAACCTTTATTTACTTCATAATTTTCAAAATCAAAGTGGTATAATTTCTTAACGCACTGTATTTATCAGTGACCCGGAGCCGAACAATTTTTGATGCTCCAGCTCCAGCTCCGCGCCTAGAGAAAATACTGTGGCTCCAGCTCCGGCTCCAACTCGGCTCCGACTTCGCGCTTTTGAGTTGCATATTTTAATTTACACGTTTAATTTTTTGATTACAAATACTTTCTACCTTCATTAAAGATCTGACAAAATGCATTTTTCTTCTCATCAAACTTCAAATGCTTGTTCAGAAAGTATGACATCTTTTAGCTTTTGCTTTTAAAATAGAAAATTTGGTGGAATTTTAAACACAAAAATCTTAAATTTCTTCTACACTTTTCAAACAACAGGCGGCCATATTTGTTTTCGAATAGTGTTGTCACTTAATTCAAGTAGAAGTAAAGTAGTGTTACCATGTTTCGAGAAGGTTTCCTTCTCTAATAATAATAATAAAAACCTAAAAAATGATATAATTAAAATACTGAATAATGATGTACAGTAGAAGATCTTTATAATGCAAACCTAAAAACGCAAGGTTGTGCGTTATATAGAATTTTGCATTATATGGATCACATTTCACACATCATTAAATTTACCTTATAAACACGACCATATAAATCTCAAACATACCAAAATACATTAGAGTATCTTTATACTGCACTTCTTGTCACCAGGAATTATCCAAATTATAAATTTTTGCATTATATGATCATTTTATATTGTTTATTTTATAAACATGGTCCAACTATACCTGGACCCAATCATTCATTACATTACTCATTTCCAAAAATATAATATTTATTGTAATAATAGCAATTTTTTTTCATTAAAAAGTTTTGAATTAAGGAGATAAAGTTGAATTAATGTATCAAATGTAGTTTTCTAGAGAGTAGCAATTTTTACGATGTGGGATTTCAGGTGCTTCTTACCTGCAAAATTCATTGTTTACATCTGAGAAGTTGTGCGTTATATGGAGAATTGCATTATATAGAATCGCGTTATAAAGATCTTCTACTATAATTAAAATATTTTAAGCCTAGAAATTTAAAAGACTGAAAAAAAAAAAAAGATTTAAAAGAATATTAAAAACTAAAGGAGCCCTGGAGCTGGGGAAAATTTAGAGCTCCGGCTCCAGCTCCAGCTCCAGGGAAAACACAGCTCCGGAGCGCTCCGGCTCCGGGCTCCAGCTCCAGCTCCGGGTCCCTGGTATTTATATTCTCAGATTATTTACAATAATTAAACACTAAGCTCAGGAAGGAGATGGGGATTTTTCGTAAAAGGAATTTTGCCCTCTTGAGTCACCCCTCAGACACATAATTTTTAGTTTGCCTTTATATGCTCATGTGTTAAAAACTATCTTTAACAGTGAAGCGAAGTCCCCTTAATGGATCAAAAGTAATAAACTATTTCATGTATATATATATATATATATATTATTTTTTATTTATTTTTTTTTTTTAAAGAAAAGTCTTGCCTTTTTTTTTTTTTTTTTTTTTTTTTTGTTACATATGTTGATAAGTTTAAAAATAGCGTGGGGCTTTGACAAAAACAAAAAAAAAAATTGAATTTATTTATTGTTTGTTAACTGATCCGGCAGCCGTTGCTCGGGCCCGTGATAACCTATAATAAACCTCAAATTTGTATTATTTTATATATTTAACACGATTTTGTATGAATTCATATTTTTTAATGAAAAATTCGTGAAAAAATATTGATATTTAGTGGTAAAAGCGCTCGTAAGAAGACATTTTCTTGTTTTTCACTTAGGGTCGTTCCATAGTTAAAAAATTAAAAAGTTCTTGCTGTCTTTTTGAAATTTTTATCGGTTATAATTATAACAGTTTTGCAGCCAGTGTAAAAATTTCGTGAACATTTATTGATATCTAGTTGTAAAAAAATGTTTTTTAAATGTTGCTTCTTTTTTTTTCTTTCTTTCAACATAAAAAAAAAAAAGAAAAGAAAAAAAAGAAAGAAAACACAGTTCTTACCATACGAAGTCTTTGACATTTTAATTGGTGAGCTGTGTCTAAACCTTGTTTAAAAATTCGTGAAAAATATGCATATATATAGTAGTGAAAACATGAGCGAAACGGCCCGCGTTTTTGCGTTTTCATTGAAAATTTCTCAGATTTTATTTATTTTTTATTATTATTTTTTAATACTTTGTCCGAATGTTTCGAAATTTTTGTAGGTGATGTAAATCTAGTCTGCCGAGATGCTTTAAAAAGATTGTTTCGAAATACTGACTTTTAGTTACTTTTAAGGATAGTCTTCGGGAGACGCGAAGTGCTAGCGATCGTTTTTTTTTTTTTTAACTGATCGCGACGTTTATGACGTAAAAGGGCAAAATTTAAGAATATGTCTTCCTTTTTTACCGTATCCCGAACGGTTCAGCCGTAGTGAGTTAAGGCTCCTCATCAGTCAGGCTGGAAATTTCCCTCTCTAATGCTACACTTATGGGCTTGGAATGCATCCATATTTTTCGAATTTCCCCTCGGAAAATTAAATAAAAATCATTTTATTTTAAAATATTTAAATCAAATATAATTTGCGATGCCATGATTTCCTTTAAGTAATCAAATTATTCATTCTTTTATATAAAATAAGCGCAGCACGCATAGTAATTTTTCGCAAGACTTTTTTTTTCTATTTTTGCAATAATAAATTTATAGCAAATTGGAGATAAGAAGAATGAAAGAATGACATCAACTGAACAGTTATTGCAAAAGAATGTATAAGAGAAAAAGAAGTGGTATAAAAATGTTAAGTACAGCAAGTGCTTCTTCAGTAAATTAGGAACTGAAAAAGCAACAAAAGTTTTACTATTTATTCTAAGTAGGGATTGACCGAAGCAGCAATTTTGCCGAATACCGAATACCGAAGCTTCGGTCGAAGTGTACGCCGAATATTCGGTATTCGGCGACCGAATACTTGAAAATTTTAAATATGCATTTTTGCATATACTAGCTTTTTTAATAAACTTTAATTGAAATGAAATTCTCAATAATTTAATTCAGTTACATTTTTATTCTTAAATCTAATTAACAAAAAATTTAATGACTTCTTTCCGCTCACAAATTTATTAACCCATCACTTTTTATTATTTTATCACTAGTCAATAACCAAAAATAACCTATGAAAGTATTAAACTATGCAGGCTATTATTAAGGATAAGGACTACCAGAAAAACAAAAGTTCATTCAAATAAAAAGAAACAATGTTGTTATTAAGCTGATTTACTGATTGTCTAATTATAAACATATTGAATAGGAATGTTCTCAAAATACAAAAAGTATCATATCAATTTGTACATTTAACTATTTTCTATCAAATTATTGATAGATATTTATATTTTGATTAATATTTTAACACTGTGGTGATGAAGATTACAAATTTGAACGATTTTGATATAACGGTTATAAAAGCTATAGGATAAGCATTAGAGTATACCTATTGGATGTGTGTATTTTCTTTAATAACCTTAGATATACAGATATGAACTCTAATATACTTATTTGATGTGTATATTAAAGAAAATACATATTAAATAAATTTAAATAAAAAAAAACTAATGTAGAAGTAATTAAAATTAAATGATAAGGGATGCATCTTCCTTACTTTTTTCTTCTTCTCTAGTTGGCAGTTGTTTTGATTTCATCCCTATGTAAACTATTTTAGGAAGGAAAAAGTTTTTTAAAAATAAAAAATGGCCTTTGACTTGTTTTTTGTAGTGCAAGCTGAATTCTGAACTCATGCACATAATATTAAACCTCATTGTTTAGCCTATTCTACTGCTAAGTAAAAGAGAATTCTTCTAATTCTAAAAAAATACTTATCTGCAATTATTCGGCCGAATACTTAAAAGTATTCGGCCGGAGCCGAATATTCGGTTTACATGCCGAACCACCGAATACCGAATCAACTATTCGGTATTCGGTCAATCCCTAATTCTAAGTCAGGGCTTGAAATTCAATTTTTTCTAGAAAGGCAGTCTCACTCCCAACATCTATAAATGGAGGGAAGTTGAGGTATTTGGGAGGAAGAAAAAAAATCCCTGCCGGCTCGGGGCTACAGTCGGAGGTAGATTTCGAAGATAAGTACTAAATTCACCAACAAAACTTAAATAAAGATTAGAGATAAACCCAGTTCCTTCACTAAGAATGGGCTCAATGTGTTAAAATAATTAATATTTCCATAGTCGGGTTTTTATCATGTTTTAATACGTTTTTTCAAACTCACATGACGTTACATATTCACCTGCTGAGGTCCATTTTATTTCCAATATGACGCGATATATATTTATTTTTTTAATTCGTCAAACTATTTATTTCATTTTGAGTTTTCATGCGGAAATCTTGCTCTAGAAAACTTGTGACGTAATATTAAATTTGTTTTCAATTCGTCAAACTATTTAATTTAATTTTTCACGTGAACTTTCAATAGAAAAGCAATTGTTGTGGTGGGATTTTTATTGCTTTTTTTTAATTGTTGGCAACTGCTATAACGAAAAATATTTATTTTTTCCTGTCATTGTTGTGTAAGAACTGGTCTTATCAGAATCATGTTAAGACGGTATTCAAAATTTGGAACCCTCCCCATTACCATTCCATTGGGCCGATTTTGCTCATTTTCAATCCCCGCCGAGATATTAGCCATCTCAAAGTTGTCGACGAGTTTGAAGACGATCCATGCATAATTGCAACTTTTATCGTGCGGACAAAATTGAGTACATACATACATATATATATATATATATATAAACTTTTTAGATGGGGGTGGTTTTGGGTTCCTGGGGTCCTATAGTGAAAAGTTATGAAGGAATTTTTCAAAAGTCACACCATGGTAACGACTGCAATAGGTAGTATTTCTTACGAAATCTACCTAAAATCTTATACCCACTGTTGTTTTAAGTGGTATTTAAAGAATTACATTAATACAGACACGCAAAATATCATTAAAGCAATTTAAATCAACAATTTTTTTTTATTTTTTTTATTTTTTAATAAAGGAAGAAAACCAAGCTTATACAGTCAGTATTTTCCAACTTTCAACCAAATATCATGGGTCCTTAACAATGGGGTTATTAAATGAATTTCTGAATTTAGATTTTATTCGATTTTGAGCCCTGAATCCTCTTTAACAAGGTAAACTTACTTGTGACAAACAGCACAAGTACAACATTTTTAACTTTAGAAATTATCGGAAAAGTATGGTTAAGCTCCCTTAAACAATTTTCAGAAAACTTTACAATATCCGACGTCCTTTCATTTTTAACTACTTGCATGAACAATGTATATTCGATTCGGTGATGGCATCATCAATATCCATTTCTGAACTAAATTGTTTTATTATATCCTTATGGAATTATAGTCAAAACCTGACTCTCTCTTTCATTTCTCTCTGGAAAAAGGATTGTTGGCTGGCTAAAGTTTTCTTTTTTTTATTGATATTCGCAAGTGTGATCCGACAGGATATTTGCTATTGAAATCACTATGCAGTTGTGTGAAATGTTGGTCCAGATTAAATTTTCTCGGCACTCACTGCTACACAAGTTCCACATATCAAACAAACAGACTTGGAAGTATTTTGATTAGTAAACAAAAATTGTTCTTCGCAGTTTTAAAATCACGAATTGCAATATCTTCTTCATATTTTCTTTTCGATGTCGAAGGTTTACTTATGAACATCATGAAAATAAAAGTTTCAAAACAACAACGCTCAACGCTAGAATCTAAAAACAGTTTTAAAAAAAGCTTAACATCTTGCTCGACAGTTCCACTAGCTTCCCGCTCAGCTGTTTAGCTTCCTGCTGAAGTACTGTTGCTCAGGGGTGCAGAATATGTCCGATCCGGCGATCTAGGATTGGGGGAAATTTTAACCACCAGGGGAAATTTTGCAGAAACTCATACAATTGATTTCGATTTTAACAACGAATTCCATAATTCCCTGAGAAAGAAAAAATTCACTCCAAAGAAAAAGATCCGTATGGCGACCTTCACAAAATCGATCTCGGAATATGAACCGTATATCAGGGGTGATTCTGTTCCGAATTTTCCGAAAACTTTTAAAAAAATCGGTCATCAATCTGAAAATTCAAACATAAAATACCGTGAATTTTGTCCAAGAATTACGGGGAAAACGCGAATTTTGTAACAAGATCGCAAAATAACAGCTAATTTCGTCATAAGATTGCGAAAGAACCGCAAGTTTCGTCAAAAGATCGTGAAAGAACAGCAAATTTCGTCAAAAGATCACGAAATGAATGCATATTTTGTCAAAAGATCGCGAAATGAACGCACATTTCGTCAAAAGATCGCGAAATGAACGCACATTTCGTCAAAAGATCGCGAAATGAACGCACATTTCGTCAAAAGATCGCGAAATGAACGCACATTTCGTCAAAAGATCGCGAAATGAACGCACATTTCGTCAAAAGATCGCGAAATGAACGCACATTTCGTCAAAAGATCGCGAAATGAACGCACATTTCGTCAAAAGATCGCGAAACAACCGCAAATTTCGCCAAAACATGACGAAATAACCGGGAATTTTGTCAAAGAAACGCGAAAACACCCGCAAGTTTCGTCAAAAAATCGCGAATTTACCAAATTTCGTGAAAAGATCGCAAAATGAACACAAATTTCGTCGAAAGATCGCGAAACAACTGCACATTTCGTCAAAAAATCGCGGAAGAACCGCGCATTTCGTCAAAAAATCGCGGAACAACCGCGCATTTCGTCAAAAGAAGCAAAATAACTGCAAATTTCGTTAAAAGATCACAAAAAACCCCAAAATTCGTCAAACGATCGCAAAACAACCGTAAATTTCATCAAAAGATGACAAAACACCCGCGAATTTCGTCAAAAGGAAGGCCCTATAACAGCAAAAATTGTCAAAAGATCACGAAATAACGGCAAACTTCGTCAAAAGATCGCAAATTTCGTCAAAGAGCAGCGAAAAAAAAAACAGTGCTGGGAGTGGATTTCCTCCCCCCTTCCCCCACTCTGCTGTAACAGTAAGCTTTTCGAAATTTTGCTGTGAATTTCAGAAACTTTCTTTTCACTCAGAATCACCCCTGCCATATACACTCGAGCACAAGTTGAGAAATAGTAGAAAAATAAATTTTCAATATCTACGGTAATACAGCATTTACCTATAACATACTGCAAAATTTTGGGGAAATTTTCATGGGGGATTTGGGGAAATGCTGAGAATAAAAACATTTTCTGCACCCCTGCGTGTTGCCAATCTCTGCATGGGGAAAAACTGATTCTTCCGTTTGCCGTTCGCTGGCTCAAGAGTGTGGAAGAAGAAATACAGTGAACTCAGACAAAACGGAGGATATGTGGAATAGAGTGTCTGTATATTTGTAGATTGACTTCACTGCAGCATTGTTAAAGTTCTTCGATTGGGGATTTTCAGGTGCTTATTAGATTAATGTAGACTTACTTTAAGTTTATTGCGAAAATTAACTTTGGACAGTTAACAAGGAACATTTCTATCTGGATTTCTGCCTCTTTTTTTTTTTTTCGCGTGCCACTGATAGACCTCTGCCATGGCACGCGAGCCGCGGGTTGGCCATCCCTGGCCTAGAGTGTAACATGAGCGGTAAAAAAAAAGGGGGGGGCTAATGACTGGTTAAAGGTCAAAGTTCTATGTGCAACAATCTTCTGTAATAGAGCTGCACTGCTGATATTGCTGCACTGCACATAGGCACCAGTTGTCGTTATATAAATAGTGTATTAAACACAATAATCTTCGCAAACGTGCTTTTTGATCTCCTTTACTTACAGAAAATAGCTTTAAATATTTTTTCAGTGGTTGTTCACACTCTAAATAAAAAAGAATGACTATTGACTCCTGAGGAGTGAATACTCAGTCTATCGCAGAGTCTAAATATGGCCAACTTCTTTATAGTGACTATTCACTCAGAGCTAAAAGTGGAATTAACTCTCTGAAAGAGTGAATTATCACTCCTGCGAATATTCACTCTAAACAGGGGTGAAATATCACTCTTTCGGAGGGGTGACTATGCACTCTTGGAAAAGGAGTGTGTTTTTCACCCAAGAGTGAATAGTAACTCTTTCATAGGATTGAATGTTCACTTTTTATGGAGTGAATTCTTTTTTATGTTGCTTTTATGGGTTTTAAAAGAATTATATATTTTAGAGAATACAATGAAAATAGATACAATTATAGTAAAGCTTGGAATAAATACTTTATTGTCAATATTTTCAGATAACCATTAAGCTGTATTTAGTATTTCAATAATTCCCGTTATGAACATTGTTTTTTTTTTCTTTTCATGTGTAATTCAATTTTAAATATTTAGGTCTCAGTATTCATTGCTAATTAATTTAAATCTAATCAAATGTTATTGTTACTGTATTTTAGTTACTTTTAAAGTTTTATTAATAACTTTATAATAAAAAATGTGTAAGTTTTTTTTTTTTTTAATATGTTGTGATTTGTCATTGTTTTATTAAATATGAACATGGAGTCTAAATTTTATATTCTCCGGAAATATGTATATATTTTTCTTTTAAAAATATTCCTTAGCTTAATCATGATTTCAAATTTTCTTTCGAGAATGCTGAAAAATGGATATTAATACAATGCTTATTTATGGAACAACACAATACGCCAAATTTAATTTAAATTTTTTATTCTCGTATATAATGTATTGTGAATATGAGCTAAATAGATTTCGTATGTTTTATAAGAAAAGATTGATCTAGGCAATAGAGAAAAAGAAAGAAATTTAAAAAGAAAAGAAACGATTAATGTACTGTTCTTATTGTTTAAAAACATTTTTAATGTAAAAAATAGTTATTTCTGTCTAAAAAACATTCAATCTTATATTATTATAAGTGATAATCAGAGTTGTATAATATAGACGCACACACGCACGCCGTGCGCGGAAAATTTTCCGCAAAATTCGGAACTTTGCGGAAAATTTTTAGGAAAAAAAACGTAATTTTTGTTTTTGTACTTTTTTTTTTGTAAATACCGAAAAATTAAAAATTCCCCAATTTTATGTACGATTTATTTATTGTTTGCCAGGGGTGATTCTGTTCCGAATTTTCCGAAAATTTAAGGCATTCGGTTCCGAAAAAAAAAAAAAAAATCGGCCATCAGTCCGAAAATTCAGACATAAAAAAAGTATCACTGAAATATATTAACAAATGGTCGGAGAAAATAAGCCAATTTTGTCAATCGTTCGCAGAAAAAATCACCAAATTTGTCAAAACATCGCGGGACAAAACGCACCAAATTTGTCAAAACATCGCGGGACAAAACGCAAGTTTTTTCTATGAGGAACGTGGAAAAAACGCAAATTTCTTCAAAGAATCGTGAAAAAGAAAAAAAAGAATTTTGTCAAAGAATCGTAGAAAAAACGCAAATTTCGTCAAAGGAGCGCAGGTAAAAAACAAAATTCGTAAAAGCATACCGGGAAAAGCACGAAATTTGTCAAAGGATCGCGAAAAACACGCAAATTTCGTAAAAGAATCGCGGAAAAAACTAATTTCGTCAAAGGATCGCAAAAGAAAATCGCATTTCGTCAAAGGGCTGCGGAAAAAGCGCAAATTTCCTCAAAGGATCACGAATAAAACACATTTCGTCAAAAGATCACAGAAAAAGAGAATTTCGTCAAAGAATCGCAGAAAAAAAGCAAATTTAGTCCAAGGAGCGCAGGAAAAAATGAATTTCGTAAAAGCATAGCGGAAAACGCGCGAATTTTGTCAAACGATCACGAAAAAAATGCATATTTCGTCAAAGAATCGCGGAAAAAACTAATTTCGTCAAAGGATCGCGAAAAAAAAAGGAAATTTCGTCAAGGCGCCGCCGAAAAAGCATGGATTTCGTCAAAATATCGCGAGAAAATGCAAATTTCGTCAAAGGATCGCGAAAAAACGCTAATTTCGTCAAAGGATCGCGGGGGAAAAACGTTAATTTCGTCAAAGGATCGCGAAAAAACGCTAGTTTCGACAGAGGATCGCGAAAAAAACGCTAGTTTCGTCAGAGGATCGCGAAAAAAACGCTAGTTTCGTCAGAGGATCGCGAAAAAAACGCGAATTTCGTCAAAGGATCGCGAAAAAACGCGAGTTTTGTCAAAGGACGCGAAAAAACGCTAACTTCACCAAAGGACGCGAAAAAAAGCTAACTTCATCAAAGGACGCGAAAAAAGTGAATTTCGTCAAAGGATCGCGGAAAAAACACAAATTTCGTCAAAGGATCGCGGAAAGAACACAAATTTCGTCAAAGGATCGCGGAAAAAACACAAATTTCGTCAAAGGATCGCGGAAAAAACACAAATTTCGTCAAAGGATCGCGAAAAAACAAATTTCGCCGAAGGATCGCGGAAAAAACAAATTTCGCCGAAGGATCGCGGAAAAACACAAATTTCGCCGAAGGATCGCGGAAAACACAAATTTCACCCAAGGATCGCGGAAAAAACACAAATTTCGCCCAAGGATCGCGGAAAAAACACAAATTTCGCCAAAGGATCGCGGAAAAAACAAATTTCGCCAAAGGATCGCGGAAAAAACAAATTTCGCCAAAGGATCGCGGAAAAAACAAATTTCGCCAAAGGATCGCGGAAAAAACAAATTTCGCCAAAGGATCGCGGAAAAAACAAATTTCGCCAAAGGATCGCGGAAAAAACAAATTTCGCCAAAGGATCGCGGAAAAAACACAAATTTCGCCGAAGGATCGCGGAAAAAACACAAATTTCGCCGAAGGATCGCGGAAAAAACACAAATTTCGCCGAAGGATCGCGGAAAAAACACAAATTTCGCCGAAGGATCGCGGAAAAAACGCAAACTTCGGCAAACGATCGCGAAAAATAATGCAAACTTCGGCAAACGATCGCGAAAAATAATGCAAACTTCGGCAAACGATCGCGAAAAATAATGCAAACTTCGGCAAACGATCGCGAAAAATAATGCAAACTTCGGCAAACGATCGCGAAAAATAATGCAAACTTCGGCAAACGATCGCGAAAAATAATGCAAACTTCGGCAAACGATCGCGAAAAATAATGCAAACTTCGGCAAACGATCGCGAAAAATAATGCAAACTTCGGCAAACGATCGCGAAAAATAATGCAAACTTCGGCAAACGATCGCGAAAAATAATGCAAACTTCGGCAAACGATCGCGAAAAATAATGCAAACTTCGGCAAACGATCGCGAAAAATAATGCAAACTTCGGCAAACGATCGCGAAAAATAATGCAAACTTCGGCAAACGATCGCGAAAAATAATGCAAACTTCGGCAAACGATCGCGAAAAATAATGCAAACTTCGGCAAACGATCGCGAAAAATAATGCAAACTTCGGCAAACGATCGCGAAAAATAATGCAAACTTCGGCAAACGATCGTGAAAAATAATGCAAACTTCGGCAAACGATCGTGAAAAATAATGCAAACTTCGGCAAACGATCGTGAAAAATAATGCAAACTTCGGCAAACGATCGCGAAAAAAAACGCAAATTTCGTCAAAGGATCGCGAAATAAAACGCGAATTTCGTCAAAGGATCGCGAAATAAAACGCGAATTTCGTCAAAGGATCGCGAAATAAAACGCGAATTTCGTCAAAGCGCCGCCGAAAAAGCATGGATTTCGTCAAAATATCGCGAGAAAACGCTAATTTCGTCAAAGGATCGCGAAAAAACGCTAATTTCGTCAAAGGATCGCGAAAAAACGCTAATTTCGTCAAAGGATCGCGAAAAACGCTAGTTTCGACAGAGGATCGCGAAAAAAACGCTAGTTTCGTCAGAGGATCGCGAAAAAAACGCTAGTTTCGTCAGAGGATCGCGAAAAAAACGCGAATTTCGTCAAAGGATCGCGAAAAAACGCGAGTTTTGTCAAAGGACGCGAAAAAACGCTAACTTCATCAAAGGACGCGAAAAAAAGCTAACTTCGTCAAAGCGCCACGGAAAAAGTGAATTTCGTCAAAGGATCGCGAAAAAAACGCAAATTTTGTCAAATGATCGCGGAAAAAACAAATTTCGTCAAATGATCGCGGAAAAAACACAAATTTCGTCAAAGGATCGCGGAAAAAACACAAATTTCGTCAAATGATCGCGGAAAAAACACAAATTTCGTCAAAGGATCGCGGAAAAAACACAAATTTCGTCAAAGGATCGCGGAAAAAACACAAATTTCGTCAAAGGATCGCGAAAAAACAAATTTCGTCAAAGGATCGCGAAAAAACAAATTTCGCCGAAGGATCGCGGAAAAAACACAAATTTCGCCGAAGGATCGCGGAAAAACAAATTTCGCCGAAGGATCGCGGAAAACACAAATTTCACCCAAGGATCGCGGAAAAAACACAAATTTCGCCCAAGGATCGCGGAAAAAACAAATTTCACCAAAGGATCGCGGAAAAAACACAAATTTCGCCAAAGGATCGCGTAAAAAACACAAATTTCGCCAAAGGATCGCGGAGAAAACACAAATTTCGCCAAAGGATCGCGGAAAAAACAAATTTCGCCAAAGGATCGCGGAAAAAACACAAATTTCGCCGAAGGATCGCGGAAAAAACGCAAACTTCGGCAAACGATCGCGAAAAATAATGCAAACTTCGGCAAACGATCGCGAAAAATAATGCAAACTTCGGCAAACGATCGCGAAAAATAATGCAAACTTCGGCAAACGATCGCGAAAAATAATGCAAACTTCGGCAAACGATCGCGAAAAATAATGCAAACTTCGGCAAACGATCGCGAAAAATAATGCAAACTTCGGCAAACGATCGCGAAAAATAATGCAAACTTCGGCAAACGATCGCGAAAAATAATGCAAACTTCGGCAAACGATCGTGAAAAATAATGCAAACTTCGGCAAACGATCGCGGAAAAAAAACGCAAATTTCGTCAAAGGATCGCGAAATAAAACGCGAATTTCGTCAAAGGATCGCGAAATAAAACGCGAATTTCGTCAAAGCGCCATGGAAAAGCGTGAATTTCGTCAAAGGATCGCTAAAAAACGCAAATTTCGACAAAGGATAGCTGAAAAACAGGAATTTCGTCGGCCGCAATAAAAACTCACCGGTCTCTTTAATGATATCTATGAATGGACCTCTCCTTACAAAATGCGATTCCATTTGTTTCAGAAGCAATGTCACATTATTTCATTGAATATTAAGACTGGCATGTTGTGCGAAGAGCTCACAATATAAAGGATTGGGATGGTTCTAAATTTATTGACAGAATAATTGATAAGATCCCCTTCTTATCATGGACTTTTAGCTTTATTTTTTAAACTAACATAATTATTCTGTAATTAATAATTCTGTAATTAATATTAATTTTTAATTTAAATGGTAATTATTTTAAAACTAGTGTTTTTAATTCATATCATCAAAATAATATAACACGTTATTTTATAAAACATTAAATTAATTTGCAGAACGTTTTTGACCCAATATTTATGTGCGCAGAAAGTTTTTGGTTTTATACAAGTCTGGTGATAATATGAACTTAAAAAAAAAAATACATTAAGGCAGTTTTATTCATAAACTCCATATCAGGCATAAAAAACATTTTATTTCAATGCTTAAAAATATCAAGCTTTATTTTTTAGTGCAAATTATTACATGTATCATAAATGTACAAAATGCGTTTACAATAATGAAAGAAATTTCATAACTGATGCAAATTATCTATAATTAAATGTTTTGATTAAAATCATAAACAGCAGAAGTAATAGTAACGACAAATACTGTAAGTGTTTATGATCAGAAAACAGCAAAAATACGAAATGAAAAAACACAGGCATGAGATTGCAAAAAGTTGAAAAAAGAGGAAAAGCGCGTGAAATGGGAAAAAGAAATTTAAAATAACGCACGTATCAGACAATCAAATGTAATTTTATTTGCAATAAAATTGTCAATATTTTTATTTAAATCCTACTTTATTTGGGGGGGGGGGGGGATATAGGTCAAAACTGGGGAAATTCATTAGCGGCCACTGGCTGGTAGAACTAGTTTTTTAAGCGGCCACTGGCCGGTAGAACTAGTTTTTTAAGTGGCCACTTTTTTATTTAAAAGTACTAAACAGTAAAATTTCTATAAGTATTCATCTACATGTGAATAGCAGAAATAAATATGTTACTATAAATATATTGGAACCAAATGAAGTAGAATCCTTGATGAAATGCAAGAAAATTTTATTCTCTCCTTCTAAAAAAGTGGCCGCTGATAGACAATTTTTCACTAGCCACTTTTTCTCATTTACTGGCCCTGTGGCCGGTGGCTAGTGCTAATTTTGACCTTTAGGGGGGGACAAATTAATAATTTATGCAAATACTGTAAGTAATTCTAAAATTAAAGTTTCTGTTTTAAGTTTATTCTGATGCAATGTTTTACATGGCAATCCTAAAATTTCAATTGGACAACTAGCTAACATGCTTTCACTAAAAATACCAGTTAATAAACATGACAGTTCATGTTTAACCTACCACTCAGCTGCAAGAAAAATCTGGTGAAAACATCAAAGTTGATACACATTTTTCATGATTTGTTGAAATCCGTGTTTTTTCCACACCCCTTTAACATTATTTGCTTTTTTTCGCGATTTTTGCATTTCCCCCGCGATCTTTTGACGAAATTCACGTATTTTCGGCGATTTTTTCACGAAATTCGCGTTTTTTCGGCGATCTTTTAACGAAATTTGCGTTTTTTCGGCGATCTTTTAATGAAATTTGCGTTTTTTCGGCGATCTTTTAACGAAATTTGCGTTTTTCGGCGATCTTTTAACGAAATTTGCGTTTTTCGGCGATCTTTTAACGAAATTTGCGTTTTCGGCTATATTTAGACGAAATTCGCGTTTTCCGCTACCTTTTCACGAAATTCGCGTTTTTTCCACGATCTTTTCACGAAATTCGCGATCTTTTCACGAAATTCCCAATTTTTCGGTGATCTTTTGACGAAATTCGCGTTTCTCCCACGATCTTTTGATTAAATTCCCGTTTTCCAGCGATCTTTTCACGAAATTCCCGTTTTTTCGGCGATATTTAGACGAAATTCGCGTTTTTCCGCTACCTTTTCACGAAATTCCCGATTTTTCGCGATCTTTTCACTAAATTCGCGTTTTTTCTGCTACCTTTTCACGAAATTCTCGATTATTAGGCGATCTTTTCACGAAATTCCCGATTTTTCGGCGATCTTTTGACGAAATTCCCGTTTTTACGGCGACCCTTTAACGAAATTTGCGTTTTTTCGGCGATTTTTTTTAACGAAATTCGCGTTTTTTCTGCGATCTTTTGACGAAATTCCCGTTTTTCTGCGATCCTTTGACAAAATTTCAGTTTTTCCGTGATCCTTTGACAAAATTCGGGTTTTTTCTGCGATCTTATGATGAAATTCGCGTTTCTTACGCGATCTTTTGACAAAATTCCAGTTTCTTTCATGATCTTTTGACAAAATTCCTGTCAAACCTTGGAAAAAAAATCTTAAATTTAATTAAACAATCGCAGAAAGAAATCGTGAATTTCATCAAATATGATCATGGGTAGAAATAGTTAAATTCAATTGGTCAAAATATAATCAGCACATAAATCAGGGTTGCAAAAAAGCCGGCTAAAATTTAAAAAGCCACGCCGGTGGCTTTTATTTGTTTTAACCGGCTTTTTTTTTTGGCCAAAATTGGCTTTAGTGAAGCATTTTAATTATAAATGACACATTTTGATGTGTTTTTTAATTTGTTTTAAAGACATTTAATTGAGGTAGAAATCAATATAACCCAATTTTTCGGCAATGAAGACATTGATATTGGAATAAAAGGTCATACCAATTGCTTTGTCTGGTTTACACTGACCTTAACAATCTTTTTTTTAAATTTTTATTGCTTTATATAATTAAAAAGGACAACGGTTGCTTAGTTATATATTTTATTAACTAATTTTAAGGGATATTAATAACACAAGTCTTGTTTTATTTTTCATAAACATTTATTTAAAATCACACATATAAAGTCATTTGATAAAAACATTTCTCTCTATTAAAAGTAAAACAGTATTATGAATAACATATGCATTAATTTATGCATGAATATACACTATTTTAAATAGCAACTAGCTTTTCAAAATTCTAATTCAACAAGTTTTATTTGGAGAATTTTTTTTTTAATTGTTCTCTTTATTTTATGCACTTACATGTACTAAAGTTTCCTCAAATGTTATATCCTTCCTAATTTCTCTTTCAACATTGTTTATTCTATGATTTTAATCTGTCCATATGGACATAACTGGAATAAGTTACATAACAGCTTAGTAGCAGAAAAACTTTTTACATATATCATTTTTATAAGTCGATCATTTTTATAAGTATTTTTTATATTATGGATTGCTTATTACTTATTATCGATTGCTTATTATTGCTCAAGTATTATATATAAGATAATTTCAGTTATTAAACACATATAAGCTATTTAGTTTTAATCAATTTTAAAAGTAAATATCAGTATATGTAAGAATTTTCTATTTTAATGTGTGACATTTTCTTATTTTTTCATAATATAATCTTCAAAATGTGTGCTTTGTGTAGAGCCATGATAAAGAATTCCAAACCAATACTAATGTAATGTGTAATACTAAGTCTAATTTAATGTATTCTTCTGAATCTGAATATTCATAATTTTTTTCCAGACATGCATAATGCTTTTACAGTTGCATCCTGGCAGTTATAAGGTCATATTTATTTGACAAAATTTAATACAAGCTTATATTTTTTTCGTAGAAAATATTTATAAGTGTATTAAAAATAAATTAATCCAAATTTTATATGAATTATCTATAAACCACCTTTTTGAAAAATAAAAGCCGGCTTTTTTTAAGCGGCTAAAACCAAAAAAAGCTGTCCGGCTTTTTTTGGCCTGGCTAAAAGCCGGCAACCCTGATTAAAAGTAAATTAATCCAAATTTTATATGAATTATCTATAAACCACCTTCTTGAAAAATAAAAGCCGGCTTTTTTTAATTAAAGTCAGCTTTTTTAAGCGGTTAAAACCAAAAAAAGCTGGTCGGCTTTTTTTGGCCTGGCTAAAAGCCAGCAACCCTGACATAGGTCACAAATTTCCATAATTAATATAGTCTTAAGTGAAATCCAAATCCTGCATCGTGCCGCGTAACACGATGTTAACGCAGGTCAGTTTTTTCAGTAGTATGTTTTTAATCATCTTAGTTTCAATTGATAATTTTTCTGCAATTATAGTACAGTAGACTCCTTCAAATCCACACAGCTTGGGACCAAAGCTTGTGCAGATTTTAGAATTTTGTGTATTTTTGGTCATTGCTTTGATTACATTTTTTAAACAGTAATTTAAATGTAATAATGCAATCAAAATTATCATGAATGCTTGCAATAATATGGAAAAATAGTCTACAATCTGGAGCATCAATTTATCTCGTGTTGAGAGATGAACACATATACTCTTTAATATTCAAATGTATAGTTTTTCATGCTGAAAATATTCAGGACTTTTCTTTTTTTAAATCAGGTCAACCCAACACGACCCAAAACAATTAACGTCTATCTGTCCCGATCAGAGGATCAGGTCAGATTCTGGTAAAAACAGGTCACCCAACCTGATGCAGCTACTACAAGAAACCCGACAAAAAAAAAAAAAAAAATCTTTTATGAGAAACCAGCTATCAGAGAAAATTGATTCACTATTTAATGTAATGGAAAATTAGTTTAACATACTGTCTCTAATATCAATTTGGGTTCAAAATGAACATGTGAACAATTGATCATATTGAAATAAAAATATTTTCATCTAAAACAATATGCTGATCTCATCTTGGAAAAATTGGATTAAACCGAACACAACCCTCCCCTATAGTAGAAACTGTGCAGCATGGCAGCAGTGCTGCAGATTATTTTAACCCTTGCAGATTAATCTACCAACTTAAAAATAAGTACTGGGTAAAATCACAATCAAATACAAGGTAAAATCTACCTTGTTTTAAGAGTTATTGTGTTTCTCATTAGATTTTCTTTGTAAAATGCAATTTTTGGTTATTTTATGGGTTACTATAAGTATTTATAATATTAGCATGGTTCAGCATTGTTGGGACGCAGATAAATTTTGGTTTGCTGTAGATGTATACTGAAAATTCTGCTACTGGGCAACCCTAAAGAATCAAACCTCTACTCAAAACATCTAAACTGACCCAAAGCTGAAACAATGAGTCAAACCAAACTGAACTAGACACCAACGCTGATCGGGCCTGACTGGTAAAATCAGGTTACCTGACCCAACGCCGCACTCTAGATTAGGTAACCCCATTTTACTGTGCGCTGGATTTTCTTTGTTTTATAAGTACTTTTGTGATCAGAGTTTCAATTTACAATTACTCTTCAATTAATCAAAATACTTAAAATCTTGCATCAGGTTATAGCACAAAATTAGCACTCGCCAGGCATCGAGTAACACTTAAAACATGGCGATTAACGTTATTGTCCTCACTCGCCAAACTCAATGGGCATCACTCGCCAAACGTGATGGTTGAAACATCGATGTCAGGGAGAAAAGGGATGAAATTAATTCAGAATTTAAGGTGTGCAGATCGGCGATTCCTGAACGTAAGAAAAGAAAGTAAAAGGAACGATTCTGTTCCGAAAATTTAAGGTATTCGGTTCCGAAAACTAAAGAAAAAAAAAATATATCAGTCATCAGTCCAAAAATTCGGACATAAAAATATCACCAATTTCGATATGGTTGCTGAAAAAAATCAATTTCATCAATCGTTCGCAGAAAAAAAATCACCAATTCAGTCAAAGAATAACGAAAAAACAATTTCGCCGAAGGACCATGCAAAAGATTCCAATTTCGTCAAAAAATCGTGGAAAAAAAAAATGCAAATTTAGTGAAAAGATTGCCGAAAAACGCAACTTTCGTGAAAAATGGCGGTAAAAACTAGGGATTGACTGAAGCAGCAATTTTGCCAAATACCGAAGCTTCAGTATTCGGCAACCGAATACTTGAAACTTTTTAATACGCAATTTTGCATACATTAACTTTTTTAATAAGCTTTAATTGAAATTAAATTCTCAATAATTTAATTCAATTACATTTTTATTCAAAAATCTAATTACAGAAAAAAATTTAATGGCTTCTTTCCTCTAACAAATTCATTAACCCATCACTTATTTTTTATTATTTTATCACTAGTCAATACCCAAAAATAACCTATGAAAATATTAAACTGTACAGGATATTATTAAGGATAAGGATTATCAGAAAAACAAAAGTTCATTCAAATAATAAGAAACAATGTTGTCATTCAACTGATTTACTGATTGTCTAACTCTAATTATAAACATATTGAATAGGAATGTTCTCAAAATGCAAAAGGTATTATATCAATTTGTACATTTAACTATTTTCTGTCAAATTATTGATAGAATATTTATATTTTAATGATATTTTAATATTGCGGTGGTGAAGATAAGAAATTTGAGCGATTTTTGATATAATGATTATATACAAGTTATAGGATAGGCATAGGGGTATACTTTGATGTGTGTACTTTCTTTAATATACACCTTAGATATACAGATATGAACTCTGATACTTATTTGATGTGCATATTAAAGAAAATACACATTAAATAAATTTAAATTAAAAAACTAATGTAGAAGTAAATAAAATTAAATGATAAGGGAAAGATGTGCATCTTCCTTACTTTTTTTTTTCTCTGATGTTGTAGACAGTTGTTTTGATTTCGCACCTATGTACACTATTTTAGGAAGGAAAAAGTTTTTTTAAATAAAAAATGGCCTTTGACTGTTTTTTGTAGTGCAGCTGAACTCTGAACTCATGCACGTAATATTGAAACTCATTGTTTAGCCTATTCTACTGCTAAATAAAAGAGAATTCTTCTACTTCTAAGAAAATACTTATCTGCAATTATTCGGCCGAATACTTAAAAGTATTCGGCCGAAGCCGAATATTCGGTTTACATGCCGAACCACCGAATACCGAATCAACTATTCGGTATTCAGTCAATCCCTAGTAAAAACGCAAATTTCGTGAAAAAAATCGCAGAAAAAACACAACTTTCGTCAAAAGATCGTGGATAAAACACAAATTTCACGAAAAGATTACAGATAAAATGTGAATTTTGCGAAAAGATTGTGGATAAAACAAATTTCACGAAAAGATTGCGGATAAAACAAATTTCATGAAAAGATCGCGAAAAAACGCAAATTTCGTGAAAAGATTACGAAAAAAAAACCCACAACTTTTGTCAAAAAATTGTGGGAAAAACGCGAATTTCATCAAAAGATCGCAGAAGAAACACGAATTTCGTCAAAAAAAACGTGGAAAAAACGCAGATTTCGTTCAAAGATCGTGAAAAAAAATGTGAATTCCGTTAAAAGATCGCAAAAAAAAAAACATGAAATTTGTTAAATGGTCGCAGAAAACGCATAGTTAAAGCCAGTGGGGGAGGGAGGTTCCGCCTCTACTGTAACCTTTCTTAAAATTTGCTATGAATTTATTTCATTGCAATTAATAGTAAAAATAAAATATTCAAGATTTTAATAAAATAATTCTTAAAATATATTTCAATTTTCTTGTCTCTTTTATACACTGCATTAAGGCGCGCCACACACCAGGGAGACATGCGGCAGAAAAGCATGAGGCATGCGACAATTTCACCCTCTTAACAAAGAAAAAACCGGTTTGAACAGCAGAATTTGCCTCATGTCTCACGATTATTGCCGCATGTCTCTCTGGTGTGTAGCGCACCTTAGTATGTCTAAAAATCTTCAAATATGTGTGACTTTTATTGTGGAAGCAGTAATTTCTTGGTTATACGTTTCTGTTACATATTAATGCCTTTTTTATTTATTTATTTATTTTATTTTTTTTTTTTGTAATTATATCGAATGGTAAGAGAAAGATATTAATAAATTACAATGTTGATAGTTAGAAAAAACACAATTTTGTATGGAGCATACATAACTTTGTTACTGGCCAGTGGTTAAAATTAGGGATTGACCGAAGCAGCAATTTTGCCGAATACCGAAGCTTCGGTCTAAGTGTATACCGAATATTCGGTATTCGGCGACCGAATACTTAAAAAAATTTTAATACACATTTTTGTGTATACTAGCTTCTTTAATAAACTTTAATTAAAATTAAATTCTTAATAATTTATTTCAATTATATTTTTATTCTTAAATCTAATTACACAAGAAAATTTTATGGCTTCTTTCCACTCAAAAATTCATTGACCCATCACTTATTTGTTATTATTTTATCACTACTCAATACCCAAATTAACCTATGAAAGTATTAAACTATACAGGCTATTATTAAATATAAGGATTGTCAGAAAAACAAAAGTTCACTCAAATAAAAAGAAACAATGTTGCCATAAAGCTGACTTACTGATTGTCTAATTATAAACATATTGAATAGGAATGTTCTCAAATACAATAGGTATATCGATTTGTACATTTAACTCTTTTCTGTCAAATTACTGATAGATATTTATATTTTGATTAATATTTTAACATTATGTTGATGAAGATAACAAATTTGAGTGATTTTAATTTAATAATTATAAAAGTTATGGGATAGACATAGGGGGTATACTTATTTGATGTGTGTATTTTATTTAATATACACCTTAGATATACAGAGATGAACTCTGATATACTTATTTGATGTGTATATTACAGAAAATACACATTAAATAAATTTAAATTTAAAAAAAAACTCATGTAGAAATAATTAAAATTAAATGATAAGGGAAAGATATCCATCTTCCTTACTATTATTTTCTCTATTGTAGGCAGTTGTTTTGATTTCATCCCTATGTAGACTATTTTAGGAAGACTTTTTTTAAAATTAAAAATGGGCTTTGACATGTTTTTTGTTGTGCAGCTGAACTCTGAACTCATGCACATAATATTGAAACTCATCATTTAGCCTATTCTACTTCTAAGTAAAAGATAATTCTTCCTCTTCTAAGAAAATACTTAACCACAATTATTCAGCCGAATACTTTTAAGTATTCGGCCGAAGCCGAATATTCGGTTTACATGCCGAATCACCGAATAACGAATCGACTATTCGGTATTCGGTCAATCCCTAGTTAAAATAAACTGGCCAGTGAAAAAAATCAGTGCAGTGGCCAGTGGGTAAACATGTTAAATAATTTTGACCTATACATCAGGTCAGATAAGCTGATTTTTTTTTTTTTTTTTTTTTTCCATAAGTGTGTTTGTGATCATCTTAGTTTTAATTTATAATTTAGTATTCTTGAATTAAATAAAAATAGTTAAAAGCAGAGACTGAAGTCCTGCATTGCATCGGGTCGAGTAACTAGATTTTAGAGAGGATCTTTTTTTTTTTTTTTTTTTTTTTAAGAGGGGAGAGTGAGGTTAAGTACATTTTCAACATATTGTAAGAGCGTTTGCAATATTGTTCAGATGAATTTGTTTCCCAAACATATTTTTTAGCTTTATTTATATTATTTACTTCTTCAATCCCTGTTTTTATCTCTTATGATGCCTTTTTTCTCCTCAATAACACATATTAAAACCAATACTCATTTATTTTTTTAAATATATACTTACATCTTTCCAAACAACATTTGTAATAGCCCCGCCCCAGAGCATTGAATTTTTATGTCATTTACAAATCCAGCTCCTTTTTGGTAAACATGGGACTCATGTTTAAGACAAAATAAAATGAGAGTTTAAAACAAACAAAACTTATTGTGCTGTGATGCAATCTTAATATTTGTACTTTTTTTTTAAATTTGTTGAATATTACACAATTTTCTCCCAGGGTTGCCGACTTTTAGCCAGGCCAATAAAAGCCAGCCGGCTTTTTTTGGTTTTAGCCACTTAAAAAAAACCAGCTTTAATTGCAAAAAGCCGGCTTTTATTTTTCAAAAAGGTGGTTTATAGATAATTCATATAAAATTTGGATTAATTTATTTTTAATACAGTTATAAATATTTTCTACTAAAAAAATATAAACTTCTATTAAATTTTGTCAAATAAATAAGTGCTTATAGCTGCTAGAATTAGAATGCAACTGTGAAGGCACTATGTCAGAAAAAAATATATAAATATTCAGAAGAATACATTAAATTAGACACTAAAATATTGGTTTGGAATTCTTTATTATAGCTCTACACATAGGGGAAGATAGGGATACTTGAGCCACTTTTTAAATTTAAATTTTTTTTTTATTTTTATACTTCCATAGGGGCATTCCACACTAAGGCGACACATAAGACATGTCTCTTGAATTCGCTGGAAAAACTGGTTTAAAACAAACTTAGTTCTTTGTTTCGACCAGTTTTTGCGCTACATGTTTCTGCTACATGTCGCTTGTCGCCTTAGTGTGGGATGCCCCTTAGAGCAAAATAAAATATTGTAGTTGAAAATTTGATATTTTTTCTTCAATTGAAAACCATTTTCAATTAATTTTGAACTATTTTTCTTTGTTTAATAAATTTTTACTTTTTCTTTTACATTGTGGCTCAAGTACACCCATGAGGGGGATACTTGAGCCATGGTGAAGGGATACTTGAGCTAATACTAAAAAATACCTACAAAAATAATATTTTTCTTTTTATTATTTTATGAATGTTTTACATAGTGATAATTAAGATACACTATGTCCTTCAAAACCAGTTGTGAAAATAAAACTAGTAACGATCATTTTTTGTAGTGATAATTGATGGTCGAAGGATCATTTCAACTTGGGTTTCATCGATGATAGCAACATCCTCAGTTGGAGGTTAAGTTTTTTAAAAAGTTACCGTAACAGAGGTTATAATTTCATTATACAATATTTAATCTTAAAATACAGTAGAAGATCTTTATAACGCAAACCTAAAAACACAGGTTGTGCGTTATATAGAATTTTGCGTTATATGGATCACATCATTAAATTCACCTTGTAAACATGGCCAAATATGTCTGAAACACATCAAAATACATTAGAATATCTTTATACTGCATTCCTTGTTACCAAGAGTTATCAAATTATAAATTTTTTCATAATATAGGTCAGACATTGTTAAATTTACTTTATAAACATGATCCAAATATAACTGACCAAACCATCCCTTATATTAGACATTTTCAAAAATGTTTATTGTAATAATAGCATTTTTTTCAGTAAAAGGGTCTTAAATTAGAAGATAAAGTTGAACTAATGTATCAAATTTAGTTCTCTAGAGAGTAGCAATATTTTACAATGTGAAAGTGCAGGTGCTTTTTAACTGCAAAAATCATTGTTTACATCTGAGAAGTTGTGCGTTATATGGAGAATTGCGTTATATAGAATTGCGTTATAAAGATCTTCTACTGTATTACATTAACAAAATAAATGTTTTAATATTTTGGGCCTAACTAGTTAAAATATTAGAGATTATGACCAGTAAAATCAGTTTAATAAAGTGTTTTTAATATTAGTGAAAAAGTTAAATTGAAAACTATGCCTACATTTATCTAGACAGACTATTTTGTTAGTCAAAATGAAAACGAAAGGATATTTTCATTAACAAAAGATACATTTTTAAACATATGTTTTCAAATTAAGTCCTTATTGATTATTTTTTAATGAAAAAAAATAAAAAAAGTTCTTCCTCATTTTACCCAGAAAAAAAAAATAAATAAAAATCTATCTGTGAACATGAAGACTTATTTTTTTGTTTCACCCATATGTCTAATTTCCTAGGAGGGATGGTTGAGCATGGCTCATGTATCCTCAGTCTCAGTGGCTCAAGTATCCCCACTACTACCATTTTTGTTTATCAGACTTTTACTAAGTAATGCATGCAGCTATTTGAATTATTTTGGATTCAAAATACAACTGAAATTATGCTTATTAAATCTATCTATATTGTTGCAGATTAAAACAAAACTTTAATTACAAAAAAATATAAAAAACACTCACCTAAATATTCACTTCAGATAGGGATAAAGCAACTATTAATCACCACTATACTTTCAAAATGGTTCCAAGATATGTGATTTTTATTTTACATGGGCAGAACTATAAATATATTATCATGTTGCTAATTTTAGAAAGAAAAATTAACCTACTGTAGAAAAAGTAGGGGTGGCTCAAGTATCCCCACTCTCCCCTACCACACATTTAAAAGATTTATGAAAGAATAAGAAAATGTCACACATCAAAATCAAAATAGAAACATTCTTACACACTGATATTTACTTTTAAAATTGATTAAAACTAAATAGCATGTATGTATTTAATAACTGAAATTATCTTATATAATACTTGAGAACACCCAGTAATAAGCAATTGATACTCTAACTTATAAAAATGATATATGTAAAAAGTTTTTCTGCTACTAAGCTGTTATGTAACTTATTCCACATATGTCCATACGGACAGATTAAAATCGTAGAATGAACAATGTTGAAAGAGAAATTAGGAAGGATATAACATTTGAGTAGGTAAATTTTAGTAGATGTTAGTGCATAAAATAAAAAGAACAATTTAAAAAAAAAAAATCTTTAAATAAAACTTGTTGAATTAGAATTTTGAAAAGCTAGTTGCTATTTAAAATAGTGCATTTTCATGCATAAATTAATGCATATGTTATTCATAATACTATTTTAATAGAGAGAAACAATGTTTTTATTAAATGACTTTATGTGTGATTTTAAATAAATGTTTATGAGAAATAAAATATGACTTGCATATTAATATCTCTTAAAATTAGTTAATAAAATATATAACTAAGCAACCATTGTCCTTTTTAATTATATAAAGCAGTAAAAATGAAAAAAAAAAAAAAATGGTGTTAAGGTTAGTGTAAATAAACCAGAAAAAGAATTGGTATGGCCTTTTATTCTAATATTAATGTCTTCATTACTCAAAAATTGGGTTATAATGATTTCTAACTCAATTAAATGTCTTTAAAACTAATTAAAAGAACACATAAAATGTGTCATTTATAATTAAAATGCTTCACTGTATAAAAGCCACTTTTGACCAAAAAAGGCCAATTTTGACCAAAAAAGGCCAATTTTGGCCAAAAAAGTCGATTAAAACCAATAAAAGCCACCGGCGTGGCTTTTTTTAATTTTAGCCGGCTTTTTTGCAACCCTGTTTTCTCCAGATGTAAACATTTTAATTTACGAGTAGCAAATATCCATGTATTACTTCAAAAATATTTTACTGTGAAATAAATCAGTTTCAGCTGATGTCATTTCTAGGTCTATGTCAACTCTACCGAGACATATTCGCATGAAATGGAACCAAGGATTTCATAATAGCTCTTAAAATTTTTTATTTAAAATAGTAAAAAAGAAATATTAAGTTAGGGTTGGCACATTTTAGCCAAAACCATTGGTAAAAACCAGTTAAAACCGTCCTGGCAAAAACAGATGTTTTATTTACAGAGATGTAATTAATATATTTTAATTTTGAATAAATTAAACTAATAATAATATATAACTTTATTTATTTACCTTAGAATATTCAATGCATCAGTGAAACAGTAATCTAAGTAGTTTGTATTTTTTTTTTTTTTTTTTTTCAATTCCTACTATTAGTTTACACTCCCCTAATTTATATATCTTGTTCAAATTTTCAATCGTTAATAAAATATTATTCAACCTATCAAGTTGAAATAAAATTTTTTTTAACTTGTACTGGATGACAATTGATGTTAATACAGATTTTTCAAATATTAATTTCTTAGTTAAATTTTAATTAATTTTAGTTTTATATGGGAGACAAAATGGCGGCCATTGGTTATTGAACAGCATTTAATGCATCTTCATATCTATAAGGGGGGGGGGTTACCATAGAGGAACCCTGTTCTGTCGCCAAATACCGCCACGTTTGTCACCAACTTGGCGATATATTGCCAAATTTGGCGACCAAACTGAGTCGCCAAAAGTGACAACTTGGCATTATCTCTAATATTTCACGAAATTCCCATAGACTTCTATTGTAAACCTACTTGCTTATAGAAAATGGAACAGATGTGTTATTATCCTCCATTCGCCATCTTGGATTTTTTTTTGGGCGTGAATTAAAAACTGTTTTTTAATTAATAGTTATAATTATTATATTCCAGTTTTTTTAATATTATATTAATCTATCAACAATATTTAACCATTGGCGACATTTACTACTTGGCGGAAAAGGAGTTTTCATGTAAGAAAAAAATCCAAGATGGCAGATGGAGGGATAATAACACATCTAAGCCTGGTTGGAAAACTAATCCTTATGCTTCAGTTAATTTTGTAACAAAGTCTGAGAGAGAAATACCAATTTTGCTATGCTATGAGAACAACAGTAATTTGAAGTTGTAAAAATTAAATAATATATATGAATATATTATAGTATAGTAAATATATATAAAAAAATAATAATAATGCTCATATTAAATTATAACTTTCAATTATGAAAAGAATTACACATATAGACAGGGTTGCCAGTTTGGCCTCCACTTTTATTAAAAAAATTCAGATCCACACCAGAATATACAAAAAGTATTTTGAGATTTATTTAATGTCATAGTTTTCTTGATTACTTAAAGTAAAAATTCTTCTTCAAAAAGTTCTGGTCTGAAGTCGAAATTTCAGGTTACAAATGGAGGTTAACCTGGCAACCCTGATAATGGATAGCAAAAAAACAATAGAAACAAAAACATTTTGCAAGACAATTCATTCTCATTTCCTATGATCAAATTATATTTGAAAGTCTGCCTAGACATAAGTTAAAAAGTTAGAAAAATTACCTAAAAAAATAATTTGCTTACATTTGCAAAATTAAATATCAATTAAAATCATTCTACCCTCTCCTCTCTTATGGGTCATTCCACAGTATTCATGTGTTACGTACGGGACATTTCACAGCAAAATTTTGAGATATTTGTGCTTTTTTCAATGTCAAAATACATATGAAAAAGTTTGCAATTATTTTTAATGTATTATATACCACCTCAACTCTAATTCATGTGAAATTTCTTTTTGTTTGAGCGAATAGTTCTTTTTAAAAAAATTAATAAAGTTGTGTTACGTACGGGACATCACAAAAAATTGTTTTAAAAGTACCTCTAGCAATTTGATTTTACTCTGAATTTATTAAATATTTTCACTAGAGCCGTACCGAGTACTCGGTAAATACTCGGCCAATTTGCCGAGTACTCGGTACTCGGCGAAATTTTAGCCAAGTACTCGGCCAATACCAAGTAGTTGTAAGAATTTAATTTTTTAAGCATATCAATTTAAAACTGATCTGTAAAATGTTATTCAAATATCAATGTATAATATATGCAATAATTCATAAAAACTATTTACTCTGTATTTAACAATATGTCTACAAAATATAGAAAAAGTTAAGAACAAAAACCCTCATAAAATAATTCCAGATGAAAATTTAGTTTCACAGCATTTATACAAATAAAAATAAGCTCGTTTTAAATATATAGGAAAACAGGAAAGACTATTATTTTGGATAAAGAAACTGAAAATACAATAAATGTAATAAAAAATTAATAATTAAATTTATTATATTTCAAATTATGGTGCAAAAACACCAAACGTTTTACATTATCAGTAGACAGGGCATTTCGTTTACTACTATAAATTTGGTCTGCCTCTGAAAATATATGTTAAGAATAATATAGCGGTTGAAGATGCACATAAGATTTTTTTTTGCAAGGTTGCACATAATCAAAAAAGTTTTTTTTTCCCCCGCCATGCAAATGGAGTGTCAGTTTTACATAAGTCTTCTGTTAAGAAAGCCTAAATCTCTTTTTGTATCTCTCTTTTTATTTTTCTCTTTTTTATTTTTAATAATCAAAAGAAAATAAGGTACAGTTACAAAATAAATATGAAATGTTTTGCATTATTCAATGAATTGTTATAATAACCAATAAACATTTTCATTTTTGATAGACAGATTTCAGGTATCAGAATAAATTGGAAGATTGAAGAATGTTTTAATTTTATATTGGTTAATAATTGTACTTCTTATGTGTCAATTCTTCTTTTTTTGCTACTGTTTTGAATTGTCAAAAATTGTCTTTAAAAGGTGCACAAATAAATTTGAAATTTAATTAGTTAATTTATATATACTATATATGTATATTATATATATGTACACACAGGTATATATATATATATATATTTATATATATGTACACCTAAGCTCACATTATGTGCACATCAATGTTTTTTTTCTTATTACACAACTACTTGGTACTCGGTATTCGGCCGAGTACTCGGTACTCGGCCAAAGTACTACTCGGTACACCACTAATTTTCACAAATAAATTTAATGAATAGAAGCAGAAATATACATTTTATTATTTAAGTTTAAAATTATTTTTTTAAATTGAGTCATTAATTAATGAAAGCTAATTATTTCTGTTACGTACGGGACAAGGCTATTCGTTACGTACGGGACCTACAATTTCAAATAACAGTACTGTAAGGAATTGTGAACTAAAATATATACAAGTGTTCATTTAATGAATTTACTAGCTTTATTAAGGTATTGAAACTTATGTTTAATTATAGAAATAAAAATAATTAACAATTTCTTAAATATTTTAATTGCTATTATATAAATTAGAATTTTCCATACATAGCTCATTTAAAAAAAATAATAAACATTTAAAAATAAAATATATGTTTTATACAAGTCCCAGAACATCAATAATGTCATCAAATTTTTCACTTCCTCTATTGGTAATGAAAAATGTCCCCAGCTGTTATTGGACTTGGTGCTTTTTCGAGCTTAGTCAAAATATTTTCTTTTAGGATTTTATCTTTTTTCTGGGATGTGTGGCCAGGAAAACTTGTTTTGCCTAAAGGTTTCATAAAGGATTGATAGATATATTTATTATGTATGTCCTCCACAACTCCTGGCCACCAATAATCATCATACATGACCAATACCCAGTCTGATTTTTTCAGTAACTCAGTACATGCATCTGAGCTAGGCTCTTTATTTTGTACTGGGCATAAAATCTCTATCTTTTCATCAGGATCTTTTTTATCAGAAAAGCAAGAATGCTTCCATAGGCCCAGAGTGTCCGAGCCTACTAGTTGGGCAAAATTCACACTATGTATACCTGATATCGAAGTAGCACCTTCCCATTTTTCAAAATGCAAACTTATTTATGCATCTCTGAACATCTGCTTCACTTATGTATTTAACATTTATATTGGGTGCCTCTTTTTCCACAACTTTAAAAAACTCCATTGCTGTATTTATTATGTACTGCTTGCGCAATATACCAAACCAAACGTTTCTCTTGACTACAGCTCCTAAACCATCAACTGCACCTTTCCCGTGTGAAGTTCTGAAAAAGTTCCAGTCTGCACTAACCCCATGGTAATGCACACGAAGCATCAAGTTTTGCATATTGTATTGATTCTTAAACTGGGCACCACATCCATCAGACCAGAAATGGATGTGACTAAATGCCACTGTTTGTTTTAAATCTTCAATTATGGCAGAATTGAATGCAAATACTGCATGTTTTGTTTGATTAATGTCGTCAGAAACAACAACATAGTTTTTATGTTCTAGTTCAGTTTTATTATTTCTATTTTCGAGTTTTATTATTTCTATAATATACAATACAGGTAAATAATGTTACTTGGGTTGAGTTCCAGTGAGTTGCCATAATTTCCCCTTGCTGTTTTAGCATAAAATTTTCCACAAAGTCTTCATGAATAATTATATGCCCAATGTTTAGGTTTTCTTGAGGTATTTAAACTCAGTAAGTTGTTTTTGTGCAGTATAAACATGTAAACCAAAGAAGTTCAAAAGGCTGATTAATTCTTCCTTTGCCTGATGTAAATCACAAACAATTAGTTCTTTCTTCATCTTTCCTGTTGACTTTTTCTTTTCTCTGTATCTCTTAAAACTTTACCTTTCTTTGACTTTATCAGTCATCCAGGTGTCTTTATCATTTTTTTTCTTTTCAGCCGATGTTTTCTCACTCTTTCTGTAGAAGTAGGAGCCGTAGTGCTTCTTAAATTAGGATTCATTATTAAATTTTTAGTTAAATATTACATTTAAAACCAAAAATATGACTCAAAATGTATTTTAAATGCTATTCCACACTAAATGACAAGTTTTATCTTTGTTTTTTGATGAAAATCAACTGATTACTTAAGATTATGTTTCAACATTTCAAGCATGCTATGATTTAACTAATGGTAGCTATAGTAACTAACCACATAGTATGTTTACTTATACATTTTTTGCAGATAGTGCTGCCATATGTGAAGGAAAATCATAAACATAGTCTAAAAGTTTTATTTTTGCTAAGTTTTAAATCAAAATTCTGCATTTTGTCCCGTACGTAACAGGTTTGTCCTGCACGTAACGCATTTTTATTTCTCATGCCCAGCTTCTAAATGAAAAGATATAATATTTTAATTGAATAATTTAGGAAGCTAGTTCACTAGTTGAAGAGAAAACAAAAAAACTATTCAGTTATCAGTATTATTAGTTCAAAAATTAAAAATAAGCTCAAAATTGTTTTGTACGAGACAAAAAGAAAATAATCATTGAAATTTATTTATAAAATATTTTTTTAACTTTTTCCTTTTTATTTCATATAATGCAACTGCTAAAAGGGTTTAATGAAACATAAGAACTTTGAAATAAAATAAAATATTTTTTGAGTTACAATTAAAAATATAATGTCCCGTATGTAACAACTTTTTCTATTTGGCTGCAAACAAAATGCTCTAATTTTTGTTTGGTTAAAAAAATATATTTTGGACAAATGTCAATAGAAGAGATTTAAAGCTTTAAAATGATGTATTACACTTAATTTTTAATTTTTTTTTTCAAACTTGTGAAGCCAAATACTGTGGAATGACCCTTATACATATTAATTTCATCTGGTCCATGTGTTTTTTTTATAAACCAACCCCCCCCCCCCCCCCCCCACAAAAAAAAAAAAAGTTGTAGGAATTTTGGAAGTTTTCTTCTGCAAGTTATACTTAGAGCGTTAAATAAAGATACAATGAAGATTGATATTAATGTTGTTTTTAATTACAGGTTTCTTAAATATAGAAACTTGATTTAAAAGTTTACAATATTATACATATTATTATAACCATAAAATGTATGTAAACATTAGATATAGGCTTGAAGTAAAAAAATAATAAATAGAATAAAATTTAAAGTAATTTTAATTTTTAAATAATGGAAGAACAAATAAATTAGTAAAACACTAATAAAAATACAAATAAATTGAAGTAAAAAACACTTAATGACGTAACAAACACGCGTGACATGTTTAATGTCAAGTGAATATGTGACATTTACGATCATCCATTAGGTACTGACATTTAATCTTATAGTTTGGCGACAATTTTTTGGTTGATAAGATAATCAAGTATAGTACTGAACCCATTAACTTTAACTTTACACCCAAATATATCTGCGTAATATTTTGTGGACTATCCACTTTGATTCTGAATAACTGAAATATTTTTCAGATATTCCATATTTCACCAGATCACATTTTGATTTTTCACTTGGATTAAAAACTACTACCTATAGTATCTATTATAAAGGTAAAAATATTTTTCTATCACAATGACAACACAAAAATTTTAAAAATGTTTAAAGAAATCAATAAAGCATGTTACCTTAAATAACAATTTATGCTTTAACTTTAATTACATAAAATGCTATGTTACACAGCATGGTTACATATAACGTTAATAATGCTTTTGTAATCCACTAGAATCTAATAAAAATTAAAAACTATCGTTATATAATGTACAGAGGTTGCAAAATACATCACTTTACTCACCACTGGCAAGTGAATTTTCTGACAGGGTGAGTGAAATTTTAGGTAGTCTTTGACAACTGCATATGCATAGGTACCTATATATGCCGAAAACTTTATTTTCACTAGTTAGCTATATTTTGCAATGTTCCAAATTGCTGCGACATAAACATGGTTGTAAGTTCTATTGCTATTCTACATTACACTTTCCTCTTTTGAATGTATTTTTTAGTTTTACAGAAAAGAGAAATGAAAATGCCTTGTAGTAATAGTAATCAACTATTTTTGCAGTTGCGTAAATTTTGTCATAATAATTTTCAACTGTAAATTGTATTTCACAGGCTAGTAAAAAAAATCCTTGGCTGGCAAGATTTTCTAGAAATTCCCTACCCCTGATAATGTAGAATAAAACAATGTTAGCTAAACTTTCAATAAAACTGATACTGATTATGTAAAGGATTGTGCCAAAAACTTCTAATGATAGAAAGAGAAATAAAATAAAAGGAATGAAATCTTATCCAAAGCTTAAAAAATCTAAGCAATTTATATTAAATTATTTATATTTTAAATGACAGATAAACAGAAAGCAGCCTGAAATAGATTTTTTTTTTTTTTTATATTACTGTAAGCTTCATAGAATCTTCATTCAGGGAGCAAATTATCTAGAGTTACATTCCAACAATTCAATGAATCTGACAGAATTTCAATATGAAGGAACTTTATGTGCTTTCATAATAACATAAAAAATGTGCTGAAAAATTCGGCATAAAACTCCAGAAAAAAATAATGCATTACGACGAATCATTGCAGCAGCTAAAGATTATTCTTCGATAACCGGATTCCGTATCAGATTAACCATAACTAAGGGACTAGACAGTGTGCAAAAAGTCAAAATGATGCAAAATAAAAGAATTTTTATGTCTGTAATTAAAATAAAACCATGTACAAGTTTTCTGAAATCCTAATAGTTGAAAAACTTACTATGTAAATGTACAGAACATATGAATCGGTACAAATCTATCAATCTATCTCATGAATCATCTTAAAATTTCAATGAACAACAATGAAACAAAACACTTTTAGAAGAGAACATTCCTTCAGTTTTTCTCACCACAATATTTACCAAAGGATCAAGTGCAATTTCAAAATTTATTAAGCTCTTAACACCAGAAATATTACTAGTAAGTATGAAACATCATTTGTTATCCTTAACTAAAACCTCATAGATTGCAAATTGAAAAAACAATATTTCAGGCGACAATATCAACTTTGTATAAACAGCAATTTTAAAAGTTTACATAAATTTGTAAATTATTTGCTTAATCGCACCCATTGAAATGCATGCTGCACAGAAGAAAACATATAAACATTAATATACCATCTATCAGCATGAAATTACTCATGACCGCAACTTACCTATGGTAGAGATGAAAGTTGTGTTAAAAGCGTCGTCCGAAAATCGGAAGAGTATGCATGTTTTACCAACACCTGAATCACCAATAAGTAATAATTTGAACAACAAATCATATGCTTTTTTAGCCATATCACACTATAATAAAACAACGTAGTGTCTTAAAATGGCTGTTTAACTCTCGAACTCAAAGACCACACCACATTAAAGAAACATTAACTTTATGATGCCACATTTAAAAGGCTAAATTAAATGCATTAATTTTGATGGGTGTGTCCAAAAAAAGAAAATAGACATTTGTAGAGGAAAAACTAGTCAAAATCACAACCTTAGTTTAAAATTTTGTCACTAGATGACGCGGTAATTAAAAAGATCTACAGAGGGCGCTGTAAATATTCATATTTCAAGCAGTTTAGAGCAATGTTTCCCTGGCCGCGTCTCACCAAAGCATCTGTAAAATCACGATCCCCCCCCCCCCCAGACTCTGTAACATATGTTTGTTATTATTCAAAAGGTAAACTGAAGCTTAAAATTACACTATGTGCAAAATTACTTAAAAGATGAAAAATATATAAAAAGGTGTTAAATTACTTTAAAGGGCAAAGGGTGGAAAAAATCGGATTTAAGCCCGGGAATAAGGCTGAGATTACGATGCCTCAATTAAGATCAACTTAAGGTGCGTTTTCACTGGTCTACCCAAGGTCTAACTTACCTAACTTTTTACCTAAACACAAGATTTTAGGTCGTTAGAACGCGATTTTGTAAGTTTGATTCCTGATCAATCCTAAGCACGGCTTACCCAAGCGCAGCCAATAGGGCATTTTGGTATGACGTCAAAAACATGGACACCAAAATCTCCTATCTGCGCAATCTACTGCCCATCTTGTGACGTCTTGTGAGCATCTTTTTTGTGTACTTCTGTTTACCATATTGGCTTCTTTATCTCACTTGATAGCATTGCCAAGTGTGCTATAATTTATCCACATTTTACGCAGGCTTAAAGTGGTTTTAGTAAATATCGCGTTTCTCGACTCCTTTCAAGGCAGTAATAATAATGATAATACTGAAAATAATGTTTTTTTGCTTTTCCTGGGATTAGAAAAAGTCACTATGAAATAACGTACAGCAGACATTCAAAGTTGTTGGCTGCCTTGAAAATAGATGCTTTAACAGAATCAAAAAGAAAAAATTTCTGGATATGCAAAGATCATTTTATTTCTGGTTTGTTTTAATCTTTTTGTTAGTATTTAATGTGGTATGAAGATACTAAATTGTTGTTGTGCTTAAATGACGACAATTGTCATTAGTTTATCATGTGTTACACATTAAAGTGGAACACTTTTTTGAAGATCACCATAAAAAAAAAAAAAAAAATTAGAACACTGGACCGTTTCGTATTATGTAAAATTGATCATTGATAAATTTTCTCCGTATCTTCAAATTCCCGCATTGTTTTTAGTTTTATAAATATTCCTTGTGCTTTTTTGAATAATTGTTTGAGTTTTTTCCTTCTTAAATTCTTTTTATTATCTCTCGCCAGTTATAATTGTGTGAAAGAAACAACAACTCTTAATAGTTTGACCAGTTTTTTATTCTTGAAAAAAATTTAATGTGTTCAATCCTTCTCTCTACACTGCACTATTATTTAGCTTTCGTGTTATGCTAGCTTAAATAAAATATTAAGGCCAAAAATAAATAAAACAATTTTTTAATGTGTTCGATTTTATAATTTTTATTGCAATGTAAAATTGATGGAAAAATTCATAACTAAAATTGTCACTTTGATCAGATTTGGGAACTTCTTCAGTGTGCTTACCAGCAGTGAATAGTTTTTCTAAAAAGGCTGGTGGAATTTTACATAGCCTTTATAAAACTGCAGGGTATAGCAGTAAACAGAAGAAAATTGTTCATTTCCATGTTTTCCATTTTAAAAATGTAACCATGGCTTTAAGTTCTATATTAAACTTTCCTTTGCTGTATAATGTATAGCTATCAATCTTAATTTTTTATTAAAATGTTTCCCTGAAAATGCATTGTAGCAAGGCCCTGTGGCTATTGGAGTCTTGTTATGGGCCTCAATTAATGTTTCATCTATATAAAATAATAGTTTTGCTCTAAATTTGCTTTTAAATCTTTCTTCATCGGAAAATAGTGAGTATTAACTTATTTCTTACGGTCAAAATTGATTTTATTCACGGGAAATGTATCAATTTGATGATTCTAAAAGTAACCGTGAGTTATTTAATTAGAAATGCAGATGTTATTAAATAATGAGATATTAAATAAATAAATGTGTAATCCTCCCTCCCCCCCCCCCCCCCCTAAAAAAAAAAAAATTGATGAGATATAAAATTTAACTTCTGTTAAAATGAACAAACCTGTTTTTTAAATAAACAGTTTTTACTATTAGTTATTATTACTAGGTACTATTAATAAACCCCTTATTCTTTTTAAAAATTTGAGATGCTATTTTTCTGACATTCTTTAATAATTGTTCAGTAGTACTAGTATAATTAAAACTGTAAAATCTAGAATATGAATTTTTTTCACCCCTCCCTGCCTTTTTCCAGACCAAGGGTGGCTTAAATTGGAAAAATTCATAATTTTTTTTTTTTCAGAATGAGTTTGAAAAACTTTCAAAATCCATAAAAGTTTTAATACAGAGTGTCTGGAGAATCTGCTGGTGTCAGGATAGATGCACATTTTGCGATGTTTTTTGCTCTCAGGGGAACACAGGTGTGTAGTTCTGTATAAAAAACAACTACCATTTGTGGTCTTCTGCAAGAAAGTGGAATTTCTTCCAATGCCTTTCAACTATGTGCTATTTTTGAAACTCGTCAATCAGGAACAGTCGTAAATGTTTACTTGACCAGTAAGTAATAACTTATTATGACTGACTGTAAGTATGTTATTTTTTAATACATTTTCTGTTCCCTAAGAAAAGGGAATTTTAAAATGCATTCTACATTGTTCATGTTGTTTTAATCAGTTTATTATGATTCTTATAATTTATTTATTTATTTAAATTATAGAATGTTTTCAATGGGACTTTTTCAAGAATTATGCGTATGCTTGTTGATTACTACCTGTTGACCCCGCTTTCACTTTTGTAAATATCCTGTTAAGGGACTTTTTCATGCTTGTTTTTGATGATATGCGTTTTCAGTAATAGGTACTTGTAAGTATGTTACTTTTCTAAACACTACATTGTATATTTATAAATATTGTTTTATATAAAGTCATTTTTCCCATAAAATGGATCTGCATCTTAGAGAATCACTTAAAGCTATGTCAATTTGTAACACAATAATTATAATTTATTATAATTAATTTTTTAACCAAGGTTTCTTTCGCATTAGCTTTCAGATTTATAAAATTGTGTTAAATGATCATTTTTTTTTTTTAAGTGTGTAGTTATGTATAAGCAAGCTATATTTTATAAAAACATTAAGTGTCAAGGTCAAAATTAGCACTAGCTATTGGCCACAGGTCCAGTGAATGAGAAAAAGTGGCTATTAAAAAATCGGCTGTCATCGGCCACTTTCCTACAAGGAGAGAGTAAAATTTTTTTGCATTTCATCATGTTATTTTATTTTTTCTGGTTGCAGTATGTTTATATTAGCATATTTATTTGTGCTATTCAATTTTAGATTAATACTAATAAAAATTTTAACAAAAGTTTACTGTTTAGTATTTTTAAATAAAAAAATGGCTGCTAGTTTAAAGAAAGTGGCCACTTATAAAACTGGTACTACTGGCCACTGGCCAGTAATGAAATTTCCCTGTTTTGACCTTTAATTAAGTATATGAGTATCATATTAGAGAGGAACAGTTAATCTCTTCTCTCCCCGTGCACACACACTCTTTTCAAGGAATTTGATATTTCAAAAAATGTGTCACAAGCTATAAAAAAATATTCTGAAATTACACTAAAGCTAAAATAACTTATCAGATTTGTTTAAAATAAGATCATAGCATTAAATAAGAAGTTTAAGGTTCATAAAATTATTTCATAAACCCTTGATATAACAATATTCTGAAAATCGGGTACTTTTATCATCTAATGACTGCTTTGGCTAGTTAAAAAAATATATATTTGAATATAATTATGTAGATTGCTTCTTAGTTGTATACTATAATATTAAATTATAACTCTCCCCATTTCAATGAAACTTTTGAAATGGTGTCCCTGGATAATTATAATTTAATATCAGCTTAGTAATTATCAGGCTGCATATATATATAATCATTTAATGTTACTAATATTGAAATGTATTATGATTATATCAAGGTTATAATTTCATTTGCTTAATAATTATTAAGCTGCATATATTAGTCTATTTAATATGAAATAATCTAAAATGTATTATCTATATTATTAACATTATAACTTCATTTGCTTAATAATTATTAAGCTGCATATGTACCTAATAATGTATTCGATTTAATATTTACTAATGTTGAAATAATCTAAAAAATGTATTGCCATTATTATCAAGGTTATAATTTAGGTTGTTTATTTACAATTTTTTTAAAGTGAGATGAATTTTTTATTTAATTAGCATAAGTTATTGAAATTATCAGACGCATATGTGTATTTTAGAATTCTGTTAAAATGCATCAATATCAATATAGTAATTCATTTTTAAAGATCTCTGAGCTCGAAAATAAAATTTAGTGACATTGTTTGTTTTGTTCAGTCAATGTTTGTAATTTACTTTTCAATGTCTTTGCAAATTAGAATTAATATACATATCCAGCAGTGGCGCATCCAGGATTATGCTTTGGAGGGGGCTACGAATATTTTAGAGTCCTATATATGCCCAGATTTGGCCTGGCCTGCTGCCGAGCTCTTTCTTTCATTTGATTTGATAAGCCGTGCCGGATGAGGTCCTGACTTAAATTTTTTCTGCTGACTTGAGCAGAGTCGGATAAAGCTCTGGAAAGTTTTGGTGGGGCTAATTCTGAATACTTTTAACATATTACATAATGAAATAACTGTACTAAAATATATCTTAGCTTTTGTGATTTTTTGGTGTGTTTCTGCATCTGAATAGTTTTACATTGTGTTTGCAATCAAACAATTTAAAGTTTTATTATTAATTATCAAAATATTATGAAGGTTAAAGATAGCAATAAGTTGCATGGGGTATTAAATTTGGTACTTCTTAGTTATCCCGTCGACCAAATTGCTGTCACCAAATTGTAAGATTAAATGCCAATAATGGCCATTAAAACCATTAATTCGATGCTTTATTTGTATTTTTATTAATGTTTTACTAATTTATTTGTTCTTTCGTCATTTAAAATAAAAATTATGTCAATGTGTATAATTTTGGCGATTTATATAATTTGGTGAAATTGGTCGACAGGATAATTAAGAAGTACCTTAAATTTTTAAGTAAATTTTAAACATGCTAATATTTTGATTTCATAATAAATAAAAGAGAAAAAAAAATGTGTCAAAATGAATATCTTTTCAAAAATTCTGATTTTTTAAGGACCTATTAAAAAATAACTCTTCCATAATTAAAAGAAAATTAAATGTCTAGTCTGGGAGGGGTTTCAGCTCTCTTGTGGGTGCACCAATGATATCCAATGCCATAAAAGGCTATAGTTTGAAAAGAGTCTTCTAAATTTTTGCATCACTGAATTCTTTAAAATCCGTTACAGAAAAATTCAATGAAATTGGAAGCCATGCTTTTAGATTTAGCTTACTGAATTTATATTTTCCCTATAATATATTTTGCAAGTAAAAGGTAACTTCATACTTTATTTTAAATATGTGAATTAACTAAGAAATTTTAAGTATATCACATGATGTTTTTTTTTTTTTTTGAGCTCAGAAGATTAATTTTGAGATGTTAATGCTAATAGCTATTGAATCAGAATTTAGTTCAAAAGTGTGTGGAAAAATTTAAGTGACCATAGTTGCCACAGATATCATTCATATAATTTGGTTATTTTCTTAAGTTGTAATTAGTATACAGTTTATAAGCTAAGTTCAGCATAGAAAATAATGATTCTTATTTGTAACACATATTGCACATCAGCTGTATTATCTCTTCCTACTCCTTAGAAAAAAAAAAAAAAAAAAACCTTTATAAATAATTGCATTTTATTCAAGCCTTCTATTTGTGGAAAGCATATTCTCATATTTTTTCAATTTAAATTATTCTACAATGACTATTATACTCATGCTGGCTAAACTATTTAATGCTTATTAACAACTTTAGAGTATTTTTGGTACTTTTATGTTAGTCAATACACAAATCTTGCCAATAACAGCTTTTTTTTACTAAATTAGAAACAATATTTTGATGATAATTTTATGGTATTTATTTTTCTCTGTATTTTAATTGAAATGGGTGAAAGGCATATATATTTGAAATGTATGCAACATGTATTTTAAATGAAATGAGTGAATGACTTATATTTAAAATTAAATGGATGCAATGCGAATTATGCTAGTTATGCAACGATGCTCGCAAACTAATATTAAACCAATGGCAACTTTCTTTATAAATTTCTTGTTTACATTTCAACATTTTAAAATGATTTTTGTTTTGCATGAGATATTTGAGGTCAATGTCTAATTTGGTATCTTTTTACTCTTTATTTCAGGTACAGTTTTTCAGAGGAAAATTTCAGTTTCAGATCCTGTTCCAAAATTAAAAGTGCCCCTCAGAGAAAAAAAACTGCACATAAAAAAAAAAAGTAAAGATATTTGATTAGATATTAGCCTCAGGTAACCTAGGCCTAAAAAAAAATTCAAAGTATCGAAATGCAGATAAGAATTTTGAAAAGAACACTGCCATTAGTTTAACATTTAGTTTGTGTTCTCCCGTTACTACTATCATAGGCTCTTATTGTGAGGCGACTCATAGCCATTTTAACATGAAAACTAGCCTCACTTATCATTTTTCTTATTTGCATTACATTGTTTATTCAGATGTAGCCCTCTTTTTATTCATGATCTCCCCCCTGCCTGAAAAAAAAGTAAGTTGTACCCGTTAATACTTTTAAATAATTTTTACTTTTTATTTGTACTTGTTTGTAATTTTTACTGTTTATTTGTACTTTATAATAATTTTCTGATTACAATAAATGAGTCTGTTCTTAATTTTGCTTTAAAAAGTTGTAATATGCATTTAAACAATGTTCTGGGGGCAATTGTAAGACATTTACTTCTATCTTTCTTCTTATTTTTTAAAAAATGTCTTCAGGTTATATTACACTTTCAAATATATCATACTTTTTTGTTATCTCTTGGCATGTGACATAATGAGATATCATCATCAACAGCAACCATTTTCAATCCACTGCTGGATGTAGGTCTCCCCCAGATTTTTCCAATGTTTCCTCTTTCCTGTGTAGTGCCTTAGTCATCCAATTTACACCGGCTACTTTTCTGATTTCATCACTCCATCTTACTTGAGTAAATACAGATACTGAATAATTTTAAGCTCTGTTTAGATGTGTTTCTAATTATATAAATATTTAACACCAATAGTCCAAAAGCTATTTTGTCTTGCCTATATTCTGCCCACACAGTAAGTTTCTCTTACTTATGAGTAGTAAATACAGTATTCTAAATGTATTATTGTAATGTTTTTAGAAATTTTGATGTGTAAACCATAAATGTTTTCTTTTTAATAGAACAGGAGTGTAAATCACTTGCATTTCTGATGTCTTCAAATCTGCTGATATTCTTAGCAGTTTGAATGAGGCTTATTTCATTTTGTCTCACTAAATATTATTTACCAATTATTGTTTATTTCAATTGATCAACTGAAATTTTCTTTCTTTCCTCTTTTTTTTTTTTTTTTTTTTTTTTGTTTAAGTATGTCAAGAAACATGCTTTTTAATTTTGATGTACTATTTATTACTTTTTAATTATTATACGAACTGAAAATTATTAATTGATTATCCCACTTCTTTATAAAATAAAACCTGTCTTAATAGTTAACAATTTCGCTAGTTATACAGTCTATTTGGTACTTAATGTCCCAATTATTTCTATCCTGATCTTTGATCAATGAAATGTTTACTGCAATGCTAAAAAATATTTTTAATTTTATACCAGTAGTTTAATATGAGTTTTATTTTATTACTTTATTGTATAACAGTTATTTGTTCATTTATTTTAATGATTTAATAAAATAGTTCTTAAAAGTCTGTAATTTTCAAATGTTATATTTTTAAAAAAGCTCACTTTACTATTGACACTGTTTTTTCTTTTATTTTTCAAATGTTTCAATTTACATGATTTTCATTTTGTGTCAACTATTATGCTTGGCAACAATGGTGTCCATATAACAGAAAAGTACCGTCTATTTTTACTCAATTTTTACAAATGCTTTATCTTTCTTTTAAATTAAAATGTAAATATCTGTTTCTGCAGATCAATAAAGTTTTCTGCAAAGTATAGGTGAAAATTGGCGGTCGCCACTCGCCACATGGCGATTAGTTGTAAAAGTGGCGATTAAAAAATCGGCCATCAATCGCCACCCTAGTCGCCACTTTCCAAGTGGCGATAAAAAATCTGTTATCGATTGCCATGTGAAATATAGCTTTTTTCATAAAAATATGCATTTCTACTTTGGTTACATCTAATTAGCAAAGTGGTTGATTTTTTTTGTTACCAGATGCAAGCAGATTACAACGATTTAGCTGTATTTTCAATATTTCCACTTTTCGCCATTGCTCTTCAGTTGGATTATTTTTTCAAGAAATACAGTTTTATTCTGCAAAATATATTCACCAGCTTTGACTCCACATGCATTTCAAATATTTTATTCCTTTTTTTTTTTCACCGGGTGCAAGTGGATTTTAAGGACATTGCAGTATTTTCAATATTTCGACTCCTGCCACATGCTCACCAGTTAGATTATTTTTCTTCATGAGATACTGTTTAATCCAGCGGAATACACTCATCAGCTTAGATTTCAACTGTATGTAATGTGTGTAGTATATTAATAACACATTTACTTATTAAATAAAATCCAAATAACATTTTATTGTGCTTTATTTGATATTTTTTTAATTGTATACACCTAACTGTTGTAATTTTGATTTAGTTATTTTTTACATGAAGAAAGTAATAGTAATTTAAATTGATAATAGTGTTTATGAACATATACAAATAATCTAAAGATATATTCTAAAAAAATTAATGTAACAGATTTTGTGGTGTTAAAGTAATTTTCTTGAATTTTGACTGCTTCCCTATTCTTATCATGAATAGTTGGCTGGTATAACACTCTGACTTGTAGAAAAATATGTATATATACATCGATTATAATTTATGTAGATGTCAAGAAAGTTTGAAACATTATAGTGGCCACTAATGAAACTGAGTCTACCGGCCACTGGCTACTAACTCAATTTCCCAGTTTTCACCTATACTGCAAAGCATTGTGTCAATGTTATTTTATTTATTATATGTAGTAATCATTATACTCAATAATAAATTTTGTTATGTAATAATATTTATAATATAAAGAAGTTTTATTTTGTTTCTGTAACTTGTACTGTCAAATAAAAGAAATTTATTAAAAATTTGTTGTTTTCATTTAACAGTTTTAATTATCTATTTATTTTTAATAACAAAATGGCTAAGATATAAAACAATGAAAAAATATTCTCATTTTTAACACTTTCAACATGGTTGAAAAGTGTTTATTCAGTAAGTTGAATAGTTTTGGTTTGTCTATTTTCCCACTTTCTAACTCTCATAAATATACTGGGATCGCCATGTAATTATTTAATGTTAATGAGGTCCATTGTGTGTTATTTAAATGCAAAATTCAATAAATATAATGCATCAAAAAGTGTTATGGGACCAACAAGTGCTGAAAATGGATTTTTACTCAGTTATGTTTTTTTAAATGGCTCATTAATATATTTCATTTCATTGTATGAAAAAAATAAAGTTCTTATTAGCTATTGTTGGTGAGAATTTCACAATCTATGCCTAATTTTTCATAATTATTATTTGTGTGTATATTCCTTATACCAGTGGTGCAGCCGATATACTTATTTGGAAGGGGTTTTGGAGAATTGTTACTCCTTGCATGATACAATATCTGACAAATAAAAACCAATGTGGGCTATTTCGAAAATAAATATGTGCAAATTTTCTAACATTCACCCAAGTACGAGGAAGAAAACATAGTATGTTCATTTTAGACCTAAACTGAAGGGATTAAAACAATTTCCAGTTTTCTCCTATTTAATTCTGAGTTCAACCCCCTGACCACAGGTCTAAAACTTTAAACTGGAATTGTGACCGTAATGTTCAACAAAAATATTAAGTGTAGTTACTCATTTTACTCAGAATTTTAAGCTCTACAACATTTGTATTGACAATGTTTTTGACAGAGTTAGTTGTTTGGAGGAACTGTTATGGTATGTAAAAAAAATGTGTTTTTTGACTGTAAATCTATACATATTTCCTAACGCTCACCTAGTACGAGGGGGAAAACATAGCACATTCATTCTAGACCTAAACTGAAGGGATTAAAATAATTCCCAGCCTTCCCCTAATTAATTCCGAATTCAACTCCCTAACCACTGGACTAAAAGCCGAAACAAACAAAGTAAGTTTAGCATTAATGTGTTTAAAGGCTTCATAGAAAAGCCGCTGTAATCTTCAAAGAGGAAAAAAAAAAAGGAGAGTGGGAAAGAACAATAGTAGTAACATATAAAAATAAAAAGGATTTTTAAACATTGATAATGATATCATTATGGAGGGGGGGGGGGGGTGAGGAATGATAATATATGATACTGTAAGTGAGGGGGAAGGGGCTAAAATTACCTAAATATTGCTAACGTTATACATGTACAACCCCATACACATTAAGGTACCATTTGATTATCCCGTCCATCAAAAAATTGTCATCAAACTATAAGATTAAATGCCAATAATGGATGATCGTAAATGTCATATTCACTGGACATTAAACATGATACAAGTGTTTGTTATGTCATCAAGTGATTTTTAATTGTTTTTGTTTTTTATTAATGTTTTACTAATTTATTTTTTCTTTCGTTATTTAAAATAAAATTATGTAAATTTGTATAATTTGATGAAATTGGTCGACAGGGTAATCAAGTAGTACCCACATTAATAACACACTGATAATTAATAATTATTCCTCACATTAGCCATATTGCTGTTAACATTTTCTTTCATTAAATTTGTGTTAAAATAAAGATTCCTTTTATAAAGCCTTGAAACAAATTATAAACGTTTTGTGCTACGTATGCTTTTCTTTACATTGGTTTTTACATATTTTTATCGTAACATAAGTTATTTTTAATACATCTTATCAGTTTTTTAAATACTCTGGGAGAAATTTTAATTTTGAAATGCAACCTCCTTTTGCTGCTGCAGTGTTTATACAAATCTACATTTTTTGGCTGATTTGCATGATATAAGGGCTGTGCATATATAATCATTTTAGGTTGGGGGAGAAGTCTGACACTTGGTTGTCATAAGATATTGCTGGGGAAAAGGGTATTGTTTTTTGAAATTGTTATTTATTTATCCAAACAATATATTTTTTTGTTATTTATTTTTTTTTCTTTACATCAAAATAGTCATACCTTTTAAACAGCAACTATCTCTTTTAGATGTTAATTGATATAAAGTTATTTAAATGTAAAATCATATCTTTATATCACTGCAAACATACAAAAGTAAAAAGAACCCCCTTTTAAAGTAATTGTTGAACACTTAAATCAAAAAGAAAAATCGTCTCTGCCCTCCTGAAAACCCGTTTAAGGTAATTTTTGCACACAAAAAGTAAAAGCAAATTTTATTTTATTTAAATAACTGTTATAAAAAATAGAAACATTTGATAGAATTTAGGCTTCACATCTCTTTGAACAATTACAGTATACCCATTCATACTTTTCTAGTATATATACAGCTATACCAAACCCTATGTTGTATAGTTTTTTACAAAGCTTTATTTTTCTTTTAGTAATGATTTTTTTTAATAATAGAGTTAATAATTCATAGATTTATTGTATAGAATCCTCTGAGCGCGAGTAGTACACACACTTGGTCGTTTATTTTTGAATAAAATAAGTGAAAGATTTATATTTTAAATGAAATGAATGCAGTACAAATGATTGTGACGAGAACACTATTTGTCAATTTATCAACTGTGCCTAACTAACAAAAAATACAGTTTTTCTCAAAGAACTATTATTATAGTAATAAAATACAGTCAAGGATCTATAATCCACAATTTTCTATAATTCGCATTGCTTAATGAATGTAAACAAATTTACAAATTCTGGGTCCAAAAATGATTTTTTAAAAGAAATATATAAAAAATTTAAATATAAAAGTAAATAACAATCAATTTTTTAATAAAAGAATTTGAAAAATGCATTTTTTGAGATAGCATATTAAATTAATTATTATATTTCCCATTTTTATTTTCCTGTTCTACTGAATATGGAATTAAAACAGTGCCCAGAAAAAAGAAAATGATATATACAGTATTTTCGGGAATACCCACCGTAAGCGCCACACTAAAAAAAAGTTTATCGACGTAAGCGCCGCACCCAAGGAACTGATATTTGTACAATCTCAATTCCGGAATTGTTTCGGCCGCGGCTCTTCCAGATTTTAGAGGTCTTGAAATATCGTATAGAGACACTTAGAGGTCTGCACGGACCGAAATTTCCGGGCCCGGCCTGAAATTTCTAGGTCGGGACTGCCCGACTCGTAGAAAAAAATTCGACCCGGGACTGCCCGACTCGCAGAAAAAAATCGGCACGGACCAGCCCGATACAAAAATTAAAAGTTCAGTCCGGCCCGTACAAAAGAAATATTGGCCCAACCCAGTAAAAAATTTAAAAGTTCGGCCCGGCACGATATAACAGTTGAAAGTTCGGCCTAAGACTGGCTTGGAAAAGTTAAAATCTCGGCCCAACCCGACTGAATTTCTACAAAACATTGATGAAGTGCCGCAGGCTGTGATATTTATTTTTTTAATGAGTCTCTATTTCTTGTATGTAAATGTTTCAGTTATCATTACTTTTGTTAATCCATATTCTATGCATTGAAGTGTTAAAAATCTGAAAAATGTTATACAGTAAAATCTGCTAAGATGGAATTGTATAAAAAAGAAAAAAAAAAGCGTTATAGACAAGATCCTCAACACGTTCTTCAGTTTAAAACAGGATTCCATCATAGGCAGGTTCTTTTCACTCGTTTTACTATATTTTAACTTAGCTATATTTTAATAAGCGTATGAAATCTACTACTCTTTAAAAAGAATATAAATTTTAATGTTTAATTGTAGAATAGTGGCGATTTAAAAATGTATGCATTTTTTGCAAACATTTTTGGTCCAGTCCTAATTTTACTGACCTTTGAACGGACCAGGCCACGACGAGACAATGATTTTCATACGGGCTTTGTCAAAACTAGGACTGAAAATTTTGGATCATGAAGACTAGGAATGAAACCAGTCCGGGCTCTGTACAGAAAAAATAAGTTAGGTCCGGCCCGGCCCGATCTTTCAGGAAAAAAGTAATGCCTTAACCCAGCCCGGACAGAACCTTCAGAAAAGAGTATGACCCGTGCCTAAAAGCCGGCCCGTGCAGATCTCACACTGCCGAAAACACTTTAGGATAACTAGAAACACTCCTTTTTTCTTTCTTTCTTTTTTTTTTAGCAGTTCACCTATTGATAACTGCAGGGCCGAAACTAGCCTTTTTTGCACCCGGCTCAAACATGGATTTTGGTGTATCCCCCCCCCCCCTCTTCCACAAAGTTTATTTACAAAGAGAATTTTACTAATTTTATAATAGACGACTCATTTTAAAATTTAAAATATGTAACACTGAACTACATAATCTACAGTGGTGGATCCAAGGGGGTGGTCCCTCTGAACATCAACAAAAATATTCTAAAGATCATTTTTAAAATGACATATTCAGTACAGTCCCAATTTACCGAGTCCCGCCTATCCGAGTTTCTGCTTCCACCGAGTTATTTTCTTCTGATGGACTGATGGCTTCCATTATTATGAAACAGCCATTATAAATGAAGTGTTAGGTGAAGCTGAAAGAGCAATCGTAAAAAGTTAGAACTCTGATTTTCTGGTCCGAATGGGGGGAAAAAAATGGTCATAATTTTTTTTTGCAAAAAAAATTATGGCCATTTTTTTTTGACAAAATTACGTTTGTTTATTAGTTATAAATGAGTACTTGAGTGATTTTATTAGGCGCTTCTTTAAAAATAAAGATTATAAACATTAAAAAAAAAGATAAAATAAGTATTTTTGTTGAGAACTCTTCCTACGAAACAATTTTTAACCATATCAGCGTAAAAATCAATGTTTTGAAGAAATTCAGTCAAATCAAGCTGAGATTTTAAATGTTTTCCGGGCCAGGCCAAACTTTTAACTTTTATGCTGGGCCATTAATTAATTAATTAATTAATTTTTTGTACGGGCCGGGACGATTTTTTTCCCCTATGGATCAGCTACTTCCCTCAAGGGTAAACGGCCGTTCGCTAATGTTAATCCTATGGAAGAGTTTTTTTTTAAATACATGGTTCGCATTTCAATATGCTTAAATGATTTATTTTTTTTGCGTCGAATAGCTGAGGTCAATCTCGACCCTTTTTCGATTTTGTTTACAGATGTTTTTTCGTAGTATACTTTGATTTTCGGAATCAGTTTCATAAGGGAAAGTATTCTAGTAAAAAAAAAAAAAAAAAAACCTATAAACACAATCGAAAAAGTAAAAATGACTCTTTGTAGAGACCGACCTCAGCTATCCAATGCAAAAAAGATCATTTAAAAATAATGGAATGCGAACGACATATTTAAAAAAAATATCTTTCTTAGGATTTACATTAACGAGCCGGTGTTTTTGCGTGAGCAAAATGGCCCAATATTTATGTTGCGGAAGTCGTCCCATTTAATTTGTTATATTGGTCAGGCCCGTTTATTTTGTTTATCTCCCAACCTGGCTCAGCAAAAAAACTGTACTAATTCTGCTGACCCGGCCGATTTCAAAGTTTGGATTCATTTTATCTGGTCGAGTCGGGTACGGCCTCTATTTTAGGGGCCGAGTTTATAGAGTCCGGTACTTAAAAAAAAAAAAAAGAAAAAATCTTACTCTCCAGTGTTTTTATTGTGTATTAGGAGACCATTCATTAGTGCAGGATTTTGGTAAAGACAGTCTTTTCATTATATACAAAAATTTCATGGCTCTGGTGAAAGAAATACCATATAATTATATTTGCTGAGTGAAATCTATCTAAAATGAAAATTTCCCTTCGTCTCTAGCGATTTTGTCTTAACAAATTTTAGTACATTAGTTTTCTATTAACTTAACAATTAATAATAAACTTTAAAGTAAAATAAATCTGTGAAAACACAACAAACATAATCTGTAAAAACTTTCAAAACATTTTTCAGAGTTTCAAATGTGCCATCAGATTTATTTTAAGAAACATCTACAGCACACATTCAATTTGTCAATGTTAATTAATATATTAAAAGAATGCTTAATTTTTTAGAGCAGTGATAAATGCTGTAAAGGAAAAGCTAAAAAGCTGACATTTTATGACTTGTGAATATTGCTAATGAATATTAATGTATGCTCAATTTCTTGAATTATATCATTTATTTTAAGTATTGATTTTACATTAGTATTTAATTAGTTTTGTAATTTGATAAATTCTAATACAGTAAAATAAAGAAATAACAAGAAATTTAAATACAATACAATTTCTGTGTGTCATGCTTTTATTATTATTAATAAAAAAAATGCATCCTGGTTTGACATTACAGCCTAGTATTTTAAAATACGGTTATATATATATATATAATACATATATACAATAGGCGTTACGATTGAAACATTTAATAAATATGGAAGTTTCCGTTCGCAATATGTCAATCAATCGTTATATTTTTTGTAACTACAAATTATCATTTACTTTATAATAAATAATCTTGAGTGAAAAATCATTTTTTTATTATATGATTATAGCTGCTAATGGAACCTTTTTATCCACTGTATATTTAATAATTATTTAGGTGATAATTTGTAACACTGCTTTTATTAATATTCTTAAATATATTATCTTACATAATGTTTTTTATAAGTTATTATCCTGGTTAATAGCTTCTTGTTTACAATTTTTGTATGTCAACAAAAGTATACGAGGTTGCCAGAAAATCGCCAAGAAAATCACCAAATCTCCCGCTCCATTAGCGGTGATGACGTCAAAAACATGGAAAAATATGGACATCACGTGACTCGTTGCCATCTAACGAATTGGTCTATTAAAATAGAGCTTTTGATAATAATGGCGGTTTTGTCAATTTACTAAGTGATATTTATGTTTTATATCGTTTTATTTATTTAAAATTATTCTGTTTTACGTCAAAGAGGAATCTATTTTTTGTGATTGAAGCAAAACGGTAAGTTTTATTGACATGTTGATAGATATCATCTTTTATTATTGTCTTTTATTAATTTAATAAATTGTGGGTAATCCATATGGATTCTTTAAATTGTTGTTATTTTTCGTAATCATTCAGATACATTTTATTAATATTAGAATACTAATTATATAGTTTGTTTAAGGATTTTGTTGCGGATATAAGGATGAAGATATGTCCAGTTCTCAAAATTATTTTATTTTTATTAAACGTTAATAGTATACAAAGATTAAAAGTATTTTTTAAGAATGTTTGTTTCTTAAAATGAATTACTTGCTTCATTGATTATATTTGGTTACTTGATAGGGTATTTCTGATCAATTTAGATTTAAATTTCCATTTACTCACTTAAAATAATTGTAATTGTTTAGAAGGATATTGTTTACTGTAGCCCATTGATTTTTAAATGGAAAATTAGGTACAGGCAAACTTCAATCCAGTTTTGCTAATAGTAGGTATTTGATTATGCATGTTTAAGCGAGCATGTAAACAATCCGTTGTATTTTGTATTTTCCTGTTCTCTTTTAAGCAAGAAACACCTGATTGCAAAACAATTTGCTCTTTACTCCTTTTCTTTTCAGATATTTATTTGTGAACTTTGTCATGTAAAGAAAAAAATTGCTAATCTATTTTTACCCGACTACGGCAAAGCCAAAGGAGGGTTATGATTTTGACAGGCTATGTATGTATGTATGTATGTATGTATGTATGTATGTTCATCTGTTCCCTCGTAACTTCTAAACCACTAATCAGAATTCGACAAATGACATATCATTAGAAGCGTCTTAATTGTCCGCTGGTTATAGGCTATATAGATTTTCACCAAATTCAATGTGGCGCCTTCTAGCGGACAAAATATACAGAGTAAAAAAATAAAGTTAAGCTAGATATGCCGTGTTTGGTATCATTTTAAAGCGCTTCACTTCAAAACCATAGAGGGTTTGTTTATAAGTGCCTTGGATCATAATAAGTTGCTTAAAAATCCACATGACAGTCAATCGTTAGCAGAATTAGATAGATTAAGAAATCTTCCTAGGTCATCTTAATACATGAAACCTTCAATCTACATTACACATTTACACATTACACTAACGACCTCATCCACTAATCGGTCCATTACCCATTTGCTGCCATCGACGGATATGTGCGTCACTACTACCAAATACTGGAAGCGTCATACGTCAAAAAATAAAGTTAAGATAAATATGCCGTGTTTGGTATCATTCAAAAGCGCTTTACTTGTACATTTTGAATATATCTATATATTACTAGCATTTGCTTGTGACTTTACCTGTATTCATGGGGTACTTTTATACTTTTTCAGCGTAGTTTTTTGTCGTAGTTGGGTTTTAGTTTTTTTACTTTATCTTGTTTATTTTAATTTTAATACTTTTCACCTGCAGATGTGCTACTTTTCTTTTTGTTGTTAAGATTAATGCTGAAACTTTTATGAAGATTTATAACTTTGTATGAAATTTAAATCAATTGAGAGATATTCAGACCATGTGTAGCTTTTCTATGTGCCCATTTTGAAGAATTTGTACACATTACCATTCCAATTCGATAAACAGTTATAAATGCATATTCAATGTATTTTAAGTTAAATCTGCATGTCTTATCAGCGATTATTTTCATTTATTAAAAAAGTGTTGCTACCAAAATAATAGGAGATTCTCCATTTGAAATGCATATTTATAAAATTTGTTTAAATTGTTATTTAGGTGCATTTCTTTTACAAGTATGGCTACAGATTTATCTTACAGCATAGGTCATCAGTTTTAAATGTACCTATTTATCTATTAAAGTAAAGAACTATTTATTCATTTATTTATTTTTTCAAAAATCATTACTTATTATTCTTATTATTTTTGAAAATGGAATTCATTATCAAAAAATAAAATGCTCTCTGTGGAAGATTCTTTGAATCTATATGTTTGAGTGTATATTAAAGTTTTAGACAAATCATGAATTCATGATATATATAAATTCAGTGGTCAAAATAGTATATTAGAAGTAATGAAACTATAGTAGGTCCTAGTTTTGTCATTGTTTGTTGTGTAATATGCTGTTTTTTGGAAAATATAATTTTGCGAGTAATGTAATAAAAAGAAACTTGTTTGTAAGAAGCATCAATATTTTTGACGTTACATCCAGAAACTGTATAGATCAATCAATACAAAGTATACCAGTTGAGGTAAGCGTCTGGCAGATCAGCTGGTGCCGGGATAGATCTTCAAATTTGAATGCTTTCAGAAAATCACTGGTGTGTAGTTTTATTGTATAATAAGTGACTACCATTAGTGATCGTCTGCAAGCAACTGGACTTCAGACCAAGCCCTTGGACTTCAGGAAAGAAGATTTTTAAAAAATCTGCGAGTACCATTTCTATGTCAAAAGAGGAGACAGTAAAGTAAGTTTATTGAAGTAACATCAAAAATAATATTTGTGCTCCCTACAAACTAGTCTTTTTTTAATTACATTACTCGTTAAATTACATTTTCCAAAAATAGCATGCTGCACTACAAACTGTGAGAACACAATATATTACTCAAAGAAAGCACAAAAAATATTTAGCTGAAAATATTTTTAAATGCCCATATTGCAAATATAAAATTGCAAATATAATGTGAAATAAACATTTATATGTTTCAGTCTGGGGCATAAATAAAGTCTGCTGCTAAGTTAAAAAAAAAAAGTGTGGGCCAGCCTTACGTATATCTCCATTTTGTTTGTTACCAGGACAATTGCACTATTTGGTTTTATTTTAAAAGATGAAAAAAAAAAGGCGAGGGAAAGGGGAGATATGTTTTTAGATAATAAAAGTTTCTAGTGTTTTCGTTTTTAAAGTAAAAAAGTGTTCTTAAAAGATGCAAAAATGGTTTGTTGTTTATATTCATATGAGACTAAGTGTTTTTGAAAGTAAAATAATAATAATAATAAAGCATTTTTAAAAGATAGAGAGTTTGTTGTTTTAAGACGACAAAGTGTCTTCTTTTTTCCTTATGTTAATTATATTTATTGTCATCAGAGCAGTTACATGATACAGTTGGTATGATTTAAAATTAAGTATCGGCTGAAACTGAAACTTGTTAAATTTTGATTCTTCGATTGCTTTTTAGTCTTATTGTTTTGTTAATAATTATGAATGCAGAAAAAAAAGAAAAATTTAAATGAGAAATCTTTATCGTTAGGAAAATTTTAAAAATTAGATTGAAAACAGTGATTTATAAAGCATGCAACGTGCAAAAGAAAAAAAAAACTAAATAACCAAACTGTCAACAACATTGCATACTTAAATAAATTGTCACATTGTATTAACCTAAATAAACAAACTGCCCGTTGCAAATAATGTTAAAAAAAATTAATGGTAAGGTAATCTTTCAAAAATTTAAATTATGACAGAAACATTTTTATAATTAGAGGTTGGCACCTTTTATGTGTATAATAAACTTAATCTTTTGTAGAAAGATTTTAAAGTCCACCAGAACAACTTTGAGTATGTGCAGGTAAGACAAATTTCTGTTTTTGTATTTAAACTTAGTTTTATTAAAGTCTTCTGACAGTTGATAGAATTTAGGCCCTAATCTAAGTGGAAGCATATGTGTAATTTTATAAATCATTGCTTAGGGCTAAAATTCTTTTATGAAGTTTTTCTTAATGTTAAAAGTGATATACTATTTTAATATATATATATATATATATATATAGTCAGCTATTTTCAGTTTCCCATATTTGATTTTGAGTAGTACTTTAATAAAAAATCAACATTTACCATTTGAATCAAATACTTATTTATTTTTGTATTATATTTTTCCTTTCATTTTTTAAATATTAATATGTTTAAAGTGCTTTTATTTTTTTTTTTAAATATAATTATGCATAAGATATTTTGATTTCAAATTTCTAAGGTGTTGAGATTTGCCTTTTGGGAATCTATATTATAACTTTATCCTAAAATTTGATGAAAATGTAATGTAAACAAAAAAAACTGTTTTGCAGTATCATATCTTTTTTAAAATATCATGCAATAAATTTATTCCATTATTTATATAGTTATAATAAATTTACATTTATAAATATTTAAAGCATTTTAAAAGTGTTTTTTCATAATTAGCATTCTGTAATAAATATTTAGATAGTGCAGTAGCATAACTATTTCTGTTTTTGTCTATAAGCGTACTTAAATTTCTTAGCTAATTAATAGTTAGGCTTAGATGCCTTATATTCCCAGGTGGGCGCTATCTTGGATGTTTTGAGATTTCTTGGTGATTTTATGTTGGCAATCTTTATCGATATGTGGAACCCCGTGTGACGCGTGTGTTCTGGCGTATCGTGTTCTGGGAACCCCCGAGAAGCTCATTTTCGCTTAGGATTTTGTGAATGTGTTTTGATATTGTGTTGTATTATTCTGTCTTTTTATTTTTGTTAAATTTATTGGATGTATTTGATTGACTATGGTTTCTGTAGTCTATTTAAACACTCTTGCTGAAGTAATTAATAAATTTGAGGAAAGTTTGACGAGGTTTGTTTACAGTATATCAATGCGTATTCATAAGCCTATTTTTGAAAATGATGGTGATGCTATGACAGTATTTCATGCTTGAGCTTTCAAGAAAGCAGATATCTGTTAAGGTATGTTAATAATTTTATGTATATTTTGTTGCCTTTCGAGTTTTTTACATTTTGAGATTGCTACACAGCGAGAACTGCTGAATCCAGTGATGTTTTTTTCTGTTAATGAGCGCATAGCACTCATACGACGATTACTGATTGGCCCTTTAACGAGTTTCGTGCATTTTTGTGGTCGTGGCAGGAGTTTGCGGAATCCAGTATTTTTTTTATTTTAGGTTAAATGAGCGCGTAGCACTCATACAATGTTTAGTGAATGCCACTTTAATGAGTTTTGTTTATTATTTACATTTTATTTTCGTTAAGCCTAACATGCATATAAACCGGTGTTTGGCGACATTTACTACTTGGCGGAAAAAGGGTTTTCACTCCAAGAAAAATTCCAAGATGGCAGCCCCGAGAATTTATGACATCTGTTTCTATAGTTATGATGCCTTCATTATTGTTAAAGTAACAAACGAAAATTCAAGATTGACCTCGAGTGAGACGAGATATATTGTATTTATGATGACTCAATAAGTGGATTGTGGTTTTCTGAACAAAAATTATCTGTCTTTGTACCTCCTATCATCAACTGCAAAAGTTTTTCCATTTTGTTAGAAACTCTATTTTGTGAAAAAGCAAGAAACATATTATTTACTAAACAAAATTTAGAAACTTGTATTTGTACATCATTAATTCCTATGAAAATCCAAATTAATCATCATTTTAATCCTCATCATGGTTAATTTTTTTAAGTTACAGCAAACAAATAATCTAAAAAACATCCTATTTTATTTAAATATGAACTTGTTTCTAATTATTTTAAATATATTTATAAGTTGACAGTTAAAGGTAGAAATTGTGAAAAGTTTTTAAAAATGTGTTTCAAAAGGTTTCTTTAAGTATTCGGTTTGGCCGAATACTTTGATATTCAGCTTAACCAGATAGTTTGATATTCGGTGCATACCTAGCCAAGAGTAGACTCGTGTTACCTAATACTTCAGAATTGTAAAAATGATTTACACCTGAGTGCTTCTTTTGGCAATAAATTTTAGTATTTTTAGGAACTTAATTATAAAGTGATAAATGAATTTTAATGCATTTTTCTGTTAGAGTCACAGGTGATAAATCCCCAAATATTCTTTATGGTTAAAATAACAGTGTTAATTGCATCAAATCGTGTCATTAAAATGTGCCAACTGGCTGTGAAACTGTAATAACGAAATATTAGGTAAGAAATGAAATATAAATAAAAAATAAAGAGAATTTTTAATTGCAATAATAAAGAAATAATTTTTTTCATCTGTTTTTATCAAATGATAATTTAATATTAAGTAAATTATAATTAAACTTCGAAAAAATAATTTAAAAATTCTCAATACATAGTTTCAAAAATGTTTTTTTCGCCTTTTCTGTTGTCATACCTGAAAAAAAGGGAGAAAAAATAATTATTTTAATAAATTCAGTAGTTCATGCTTTCTACTTCTTCCATAATTAGAGTCATGCCAAATTAATGTATTGTAACAGAAGTTTTTTGAATCAACATGAATTATAGTCCTGAAATTAGGGATGATTTTTATAAACATTTAATGTTAAAAAAAAAAACTATTTTTACTTTTATACTTATTTAGTAGTAACTCTATCATTTTTATCATAATTTAACATTTAACCTTACAGAGAGGCAACACAAGGGGTTTCATTGGCATGTTACGGTTGGAGATATATTTATTAGTGAAATCATTGCTATGCCATTTGACCCAGAGAAATTTATCAAATTCACAACATTTTTGGGTAGGTACTTTATGTTAGCCGGGCACATGAAATAAACCAGGGCTGAAACTAGCCTTTTTTGCACCCGGCACAAACATAGATTTTGCCCCCTCCCCCCCCGGCTTCCGCAAAGTAAATTTATGAAAAGAATTTTAATTCTAATCGCTGACTTATTTCAAATTTAAAATATGTAATAAAAAAATACGTAGTACGGAATTACGTAATCAACTTTGTCAAATATTGATTCATTAAAACTTTGAAAACGAAATCCAAAGGAAGTCACATGAAGAAACTATGCAGATTTGCAAGCTAATGTTAAACTTATAGGAGCATTCTTTTCAAATTTCTCGCTTGCACTTTAATATTTTTAAATAATTTTTTTTCCGTTTGGGACAGCTGAGGTTGTTTCTAACAGGATAAATGTTTACTTTTAAAATTTTGGTTGCAGTTTTTTTTAATATATATATAAAATTACTTTCACTTTTTGAACCGGTTCTGAAAGTTTAAGTAGCCTCATAAAAAAACTTAAATCGAAAACGTACAACCTAACAATGTTAAAGATCAAACTCAGTTATCTTAAGAAAAAAAAATATTTAAAAATATTAAAATGCAAGCGAGAAATTTTAAAAGAATGCTCCCATATTTAACATTAGCTTGTGAGTTTCTTCGTGTGACTAGTGTAGCTTCTTAAGAAATCAAAAACCAAAATTCATTTGGCACCCCTTCATTTTCCTTCTGGTGACCAGGGAACATGCCTCCTCTGCCCCCCCTCTAGTTTCGATCCTGAGATAAACCATTAAATAATGTCATCATTTGTATTCATTTTTTTAAAAAATATAAACCTCTCATTCATTTTATTTGAAATACAAAATTTTCATTTAAAATACATATATTACATACATTTAAAATAAGTGCCTTTCACTTATTTCATTTAAAAAAAAAAAAGGAATAAAACAATAAGAAGAAATAATACGATGAACCAAAATTATTATTTCAACCTCAGTACATTGTTTCTAATTTATACAAGTGGACACTAAAAGGTATTGCCGGAAGAAAAAAAAAATATCCGACATAAAAGTACCTTTTTGTGACCTATTGACAAAAACAGAGATTGCCCCGGCAAACATTTATACCCCTTTATTCTTCTTAATAAAAGAAGCCCCTTCACAAAATTATTCTCCATAAAAGCGACTTCACACAATAAGAAAAAATTGTTGGGATTTAAAATGTGTAATTTGCAAACAAAATAAGCTCACAAGAAAAGTATAGCAGGAAGACCTTTAAAAAAAGGATGATTAAATGTTTACTTTGAATTTAAACAACTGAATTTGATTTTTCTTTACAGAAATTTATTTTTCTCAAATCTGTAACAAAAACGCCCCCCCCCCCAAAAAAAAAAAAAAAAACTTTCACCCCTGATGTGAAATTATAAGGTAAAACTTACAATTTTAAGTACATTTATTTTGCATTTTACTGTTAATTTTTTTTTTTTTTTGGGGGGGGGGGGGGTTGTCACAAAACGTAGATTTAACTAAATTGGATAATTTTATACTGATTGTAGTGATGATATGTATAAGAGAATCTGCCAGTGTCACATAGGCGTACAGTTCAGGGATGTATGGAGGGTATATGGTGGTATATGCCGTATACCTTCTGGATTTTTTTTAGGAAACACCATATACCGTCCGTTTCTCAAAAAAGCTATAGTATATACACTGTAGGGTATACTCTCTGCCTTGAGCGTATGCCTTCTGCTTTTTTTACGACTACACCACTGGTACAGTTGTATGTGCTCATGGGTCCCAAGTTCCACCACTAATTTCTAAAATATTCTTTTTCACTCTAATATAAAAAAGGTTTTATTTTAGATTTTATTTAAGTTTTAAAGATTTTTTCACACATATTTTTTCCCCTTAAATTTTGTTCTTTTTCTTTTGTTACAGAGATAAACATTATTAGGAATTTCTATTTCTCTAAATGTGCCATTTTTTAAAAAATATAATAAAATGTTAAACGTTTAAAGTTTTGTAATAAAAACTAAAATAGAAAAAAAAATCCATATTTAAAAAAATAATAAAATAAAAATAAACATTCTTAAATGTTAACTTTTCTTGTGAAATATGAAAAACGATTCACAAAAAACAGTGAGTATATCGCTTCATAAGCGGGTCGGAACATTCAAATTTTTAGATTGCCTTAATGTTTTATTTAATTTGTTGATTTATTTAACAAATATAATTCTACTCAATTTCTTTAAAAGGAAATTCAAAAAGCAACATTAAATTTAGTCGATCTCTATTACACATGTGCCACTAACGTACGTAACATTTTTCACACGTACTTGTGTGAAAAATAATTTATTCAGTATGTTTTTAAATATACATAAATCATGGTGACCTAGTTTTTTTATTTTTTTATTTAATTTAGGAGTATAAATCCATAGCCACAATTTAAAGTTTGAATAAACAATGATTTGTGGGGCATTTTTTAAGACCCTTTAGTGGGGAAAACAGTCAAAACTTTCGATTAATTTCTATGCAAAATATTTGCTACTACTAATTAAACTGACAACAAGAAACAACAATCATTTGTTTACATTTTTTGACATCTGTTCGATCTGCACACAGTAAAACTGTAAAGTAGACGCTTGCGCAGTAAAAACTTGCCTTTGATTGGTTAGCGTAAGGATTTTATATGTAACCAGTGAAAACGCTCTTACACGGAGTAAAAGAGGTGGAGGGGAAACTTAATAGGCATTACTCGCCGAAACCGCATGTTACATTTTGGTAAATAATGAGGGCGCCACAATCCGCATGTTGGCCATTCTTTTAGCTGAATATCATATGTTTGTATGTATAAGAGCCATACGTTAGAATTAAAAAAATATTTTATGTTATTCGTTTATTTTTTATTATTGATATTACAAAACATAAATTAAGATGGGGTATTCCTGGGCTTTGTTCCTGGATTGAAAACAGGTCATACGAGTGACATAAAAAAAAAGAAAAAACGAAGGGAAAATAAAATTGAGCTTGTTCCATGCTTTACAGGTGAGAGATTTTTTTAGGCTTTAATATAAAGCTATATGCTTGTAATTATGTTTAAATTGAGAAATTTTTATCTTAAATCGATCTTAGTGTATATGTTTTTTAAGTGTTATGCTTAATAAACACTAAAAATTGCTGTGGGTAATTGATATGTACCTATCTGTCAAATACCATTTAAATTGCAGAATTTTGTCCTGTCAAATTCTATGAAAATGGAATCAAAACTTCAAAAGAAATTAATAAAAGTTTCCTTCATTCTAATAAAACCTATCATACGTAATTAATTCAATGATATCCCATGATAGGTAATTATTCTATTAAATCCTATCATACGTAATTAATTCAATGATATCCCATGATAGTTAATTATTCTATTAAATCCTATCATACGTAATTAATTCAATGATACCCCATGACAGGTAATGATTCTAGGTTGCCATGGTGATTATTCTATTAAATACTATCACACGTAATTAATTCAATGATATTCCATGATAGATAATGATTCTAGGTTGTCATGGTATTTATTCTATTAAATCCTATCATACGTAATTAATTCAATGATATCCCATGATAGGTTATGATTCTAGGTTGCCATCGTGATTATTCTATTAAATCCTATCACGCGTAATTAATTCAATGATATCCCGTGATAGGTAATGGTTCTAGGTTGCAATGGTGATTATTCTATTAAATCCTGTCACACGTAATTAATTCAAAGATATCCCATGATAGGTAATGATTTTAGGTTGCCATGATGATCGCGTTTTATTTAAGATAAAGTCCTATTATTTTCGTATTACTGAATTTAATGTATATTGTATTCATGCATTTTTGCATAAGAGTGAGTCTAAAGGGTTTTTAAAATTTGATATTTTGTATGCTCTGACTTGAAAACATATAGTAATCTAAAATATACTGTTACATTTTTCCATAAATATTTATGAAGTATTCTAGAAAATAATCTTAATTGTATGTAAGAAAAATCGGAATTTTTTGTAGAGATTGAGTCGGGTCTCATTTTTTTTTTTTTTTTTTTTTTTTTTTTTTTTTTTTTTTTTTTTTTTTTGCAAGGGACGGGCCGGGACTGTTTTCACGGATTTTGCATAGGGCGGGCCAGGGCGTGAACTGCGAAAATACAAACGGACCAGTCCGGGCCGAACTTTTAGTTTTTCTACCCGCCCGGTCCGGGCCGAGCCTAATAGTTTCTCTTTCGGGCGGGTCGGACCCGTGTCTGGAAATTCCGGTCCTCTACCCCCCCCCCCCTCCCTTTCCTCCTTATAAGTAATATTATATTAAAATCAAACCTTACGACTTTTGAAAAAATTAGTTTCTGAACAATGACCTATAATTTACAAGTTTTCTTTCCCAAATAATTAAGATAAAAAAATTTTTTAATTCTACATTTATTAATTGCATAGATATCAAAAGTTATGAATTATTAAATTATTCAAAGGTTATAAAATATACACGAGATTAAAATTTACTCCAAAAAATATTGAATAATACTTTTAATTTTTAAAAGTCGCAAGTCCATTTATTTCTTCGTGGCAGAATAATCCGTGATATTCAATGTTTATAAATGGCCTGCATTCGCTTTTTTTTGTCAGAATGATCTCTGATTTTAAGTGTCTTAAGAAGCAATCAAAAAGCCAAGTGCCTTTAAAAAAATATGTATCTTATGAAGAAAACTGTAATTAATCAGATTTCAACTTGTACGACTTTCTTAAAATTCTAATTTTCTATTAAAAAAAATTTTAAAAATCAGTGCTTTCCCCATTGAAAAGCATTGTAGAACAATCGACCGATAGCCTACATTCTACGGTGTCGCCACCTAACGGTGGAAAAACTGCATAGCAAAATTTTAACATTAGTTTCGCCTCCACCTCTTTTACTCCGTGGCTCTTAGGTTAAGGTTTTGGGTCACTAGGATTTTTTAGGTCGTTAGAACGACCAGTGAAAGGGATTACGGTGCTGCGATTTTCAGTTACATGCAAACGAAACGCTTGCAAATGAACTGACTTTCAATGGGATGACGACATACTTGCAATGGGTCTGCAAATACTCATGCATTTGTAACGCTTGCAAGAAGTTACTCCTGTCTGCAAAATTGCTAAAAAGAGCATCGATTACAAACGATTTCGATGAATGATAAGCCAATAGGAAGCAAGAAAGCTTATATCAAATACTAAAGGCATTTAAATCGCAGCCAACGTGTTTTTTATTTACAATCTTGCTTCACTCAGCGGCTCAGCAATTTGATATTTTTACGTTTGCTTAGTTATTCCTTTAGACACAACTTCATACATTTTTTTTTTTTTTTTTTAATATGATGCTAGTACGCGCTTTTATTAAACGATTGATGCAACTTGGTATTTTTTTTTTCTGTGTAAAATTCATTTTACTTCTGACTCTCATTTAGCTGCTTACGTACACTTACATTGTTTGTTTTTTGTGTCTAGAAAAGTTTTGTTCTAATATAAATTTTATGTAAAACAAATAATTTTTTTTTTCAGTTTATCATTATGGCTTATAAAGCTTTCATTTTTTAAATTATGGTGTTGATAATAAAAATATTAGAAAATATTTAACTAATTTAATTATATGTACAGAATAAAATTTTTCTTACTATTCTAAATGAATATATATTTTTTTAGGTGGTGGGGGGGGGGGGGGAGAGAGAGAGAGAGAACTGTACAATAAACCACAATAGTTAAAACATAGTCATTCAACTAATATCCTGTAGCGACAGAATGTTGTTTCTTTCAGTCAATGGTAAAAATATTGCTAACAAGAATAATTTCTTTAAAAAAGAAATTTTAATTATTAACATTATTTTAAATTTGTGATCGCATATGCAGATTTTGAATATTTTTATTAATTAAATACAATAAAAAATCTAGATTTTATTTTCACAGAAAAAAAAAATACAGGTATGATTTATTTACATATGAATTAAAAATAAGAAGCTGAATTTTATTAGCCATCAGTCATTTTTGTTCATATTGCTGTAGAAGGAGTGCTTTCAGGACAGATGGGGGGGGGGGGGGGGGATCCTGATCAAGCATAAACAAATTTGTGTTATTTTACAGTATTATACACCTACAGATAAAATGAATGAAACTTTGTAATGGATATAAAAATAAACTAAATGTATGCTAAACTGAGGATTGTTTAGTTAATGAATTGAAACAACTTATAAAATTATAGTACATTTTAATTTTTTTTAGATGAATATATTAATTGAAAGCTGTATTTCAGTTACTATGTTTAAAGTGCATATGTAGAAGGAGAAAAATAGCAACATTTAAATGAATTTGCCATGCTTTATACTACATTTACATAAAATTTACTGTGATTTAAAAAATATTTATTAGATTAAAATAACTGGTAATTTTTAATAAAAAAATAATTCATTAAGATATTGTGTTGTAGAGTAAAATGTGCCAATGAAGTATTTTTTTTTTTTTTAACATATTTAGCTTTGCAGCAACAATGAGAGATGGATATGTTGGGGAGGGGGGGGGGGGGGGTGCTGGATAGCTTTTCTCAGAGCATCTAAAAAGCTGATAAGATATATAAAAACTAATTCTATTGAGAGGAACTGGCTCTAAAAACTAACGTAAAGAAAAGCATAAGCAGAAAAAAAATTAGCATACAGCTATTTCGTCTTCTTAACAGCAAAGTATATGTAATGTTACTACTGCTGTTTCTCACTCTTATTTTACCTGAGGATTGAAGATTGGTCTCCTTTTATGAAACAGCTGAATGCTAAATTTATTTGGGCTGCATGTGCTTTTCATTATGTTGGTTTGTACAAGTCATGTATTTAATAAAATATACTTTATAAACATATAAAGCAATGAAATTCTTCTTTTATGAGTAATAACAGGAGCACAGACAGGATCTTTACCCAAGTGTCATTTTGATTTGAAACATTATTACTTATAAAATAATAAAATTTGTTGTTTTACATACTCATAATATAATTCATTGTAAATACATTTCATGTAAAAAGTGATAATGAAAAGCACAAGCAGCCAAAATTAATTTAGCATTTAAATATTTCAATGCTTCATTAAAGGAGTCTCTATTTAATCTTCAGAGTAAAATAAAGCAGAATTAGAAGCGGCATTAACAGTAACATAATACTTTGCTACTGTTTTTCTCACTTTTTAGCTCACAGGCTATCAAAGCCTGAGAGCTTATGTGCTCGCCGGTTCTGTATGTATGTACATAACGCGATAACTCTTGATAGAAATATCCGATTTGCTTTAAAAAAATTTCTAGGTTCATTCTGGTAAGGCGCTTCCCTGATTAGTTTTGGGGGTTCATTGTTTAAGGATAAAGGGGATAAAGGAGGGCTAGTCCCCCCCCCCCACCCCTTAATTTAAATAAATCTATTTTCATGTAGAATTGTTTGATTTGCTCCAAATTTGGTATACTGGTTTATTATGTTAAGGAGCTTCCCTGATTAGATTTAGAGGATCATTAGTTAAGTATAAAGGAGGGACGGGAGATAGTCCCCCCCCCCCCTTAATCTAAATAAATGGTTTTTTTACGAAGAATTATTCGATTTGCTTCAAATTTGATATACTAGTTTATTCCAATATGGTGCTTCCTTCATTTGATTTGGAGGTTCATTGGTTAAGTATAAAAGGGCGAATGGGGGAAAAGACCCCTCCCCTTAATTTAGATAAATCGGTTTTTATGCAGAATTGTCCAGTTTACCTTTTTTTTCTAGGTTCATTCTGATAAGGAGCTTTTCTGATTAGATTTGAAGGTTCATTGGTTCAGCATAAAGGGAGAAATTGGGAGCTAATACCCCCTTAATTTAGCTAAATGGTTTTTTCATGCAGAGTTATCTGATTTGCTTCAAATTTGGTATACCAGTTTATTATGTTAAAAAGATTCACAGATTAGATTTGGAGGTTCATTGGTTAAGTATAAAGGGGGAAACGGGGCTAATCCCCCTTCATTTATTTTTTGAGGGGCTATTCTTTGAAATAAGAGTATAATATACAATTAGTATGAATAGCCTGTGAGGCTCAATGCCATCGGTTTAACTGGGAACTTTTCTTTTTATTCATTTATTTTGCATGGAAGAAAAGACTTTATCATGAAGCATTGAAGTCGTATGTTAATTTTCTTATCAATCAATGCTTTTCTTTTCATTGTTTTTCTATTAATTTTATCAGATTTAACTCTGTTTCACAGCTTAAGTAAATTTTAACAGATTGATTTTAATTAAATTTTCATTTTTAATTGAAAAACAATTATGATTTCTTAATATAACTAATTTTCAGGCATGATTTAAAAAAAAAAAATCTATTTCCACATGACTCAACCGTAAACATTTATTTGTTACAACAATGTAAAGTAACAATTGCAGTAATATAAATAAAAATGCAAAATTAAGAAGAAAGTGACAGCTTTATCACAATTGCCAGCTCATTGCCCAAACTTGGTGAGAGCTCCTTTTTCATCCTCCTGAGTATTTTTGACTTGAATATTAATCAAATACTAAAGGGTAGAAAACAAAATAACATGTTTATTTGACAAACATATTTAAAAGTACAAAATAACTTTTTTGTGAACAATCCAATCCAGAGATTAAAAGAAAACTGCCAGAGCATGAAGATCTGAAAATAAAAATCATAAAAATCTTAAACATGCATTATAAATTAAATTATATGATGAATGTGATAAAAATTCCAATTTACTTGAAATATTCTTAGTAGCACCTCAAGCTCTTTATTTTGACCTCCAGATTTTTGATAAAAAGTTGTTTTCTACTTTTAAGTACAATAAGTGCTTTTTTCCTTACTTTTTAGTCTAATATTTCTTTCAAGTAATTTGATTTCCGAAGACAGTTTAACCACTTTCATTTTCTTTTAAACTGTATAATAAGATATGAAAGTGTTTGTTTAAAAGACTATTTTCTGGATTTTATTATTGAGTTTCATATGAAAACATAATGTATTCTTACTTCTTTGTTTATCCTTTCATTATTGCAAATGATTTAATCCTTCCAGGCATACTGAAACTTAATTTGAATAGACTGTTTATGAAACTAAATTTCTTTATAAGGGAAAATAAATTTAAATAACAATAGTATCTTACTTATAAATGCTCGAAAAATAGAGAATAGCAAAGGAAATTCTTTCTGCTATTCATTAATTATGTAAATAGAAGCATAAAATTATAGTAATAAAAAAAAAATAAGAAAATTTAAAAATATCTGTGCTATAAGATGATATTGCAAGAATATCAGCATTATTATTGTGTAAACATATTTATTAAAAAAGAATGCTTGAACTGTGGGATTAACAACAACAATAATTTAAATGGAAATGATACCTTCACTATAAATTCTATTACTTTGGTACTTTGAAGAACACCCTCAAATTTATCAAACAACTTTATTTTTTGTATCAGAATTTATTTTTGAAAAGTATATATTTTAATTGCATTCAATTTATGTTAAAATAATGAAAGACTGAATAAATACAACTGTACTTTAAATATATGTGTATACATAACTAGGCAATATGTATTTATGTCAGACATAATTAAAAATAGAAGCAAAAAATTACTGAAAACACCTTACTTCAAAGAAAAAAAAAAAGTAGTAAAAATTGAAGTATTTACTTGCTTTAATAAAAAATCAAAGTCTCTAGAATTAAACGCAAAGAAAATCTTTAAGGTTTTAACATAGGAAGACTAGCTTTATACACAAAATTTGTTATTTAGTGATACAGCCAGGGCCCGACTATCAAGTTTTTGTGCCCAGGGCACTTTCAAATTTTCGTGCCCCCTTAGATTGATTGATTTACTGATACTACTTTTTTCTTTACATATTACACACTTATTCGAAAAGTATCAACTCAAAAAATTAAGCTTTCCGGAAAATTGAAAAAAACGGTTCCAAGAATAAAAGTAAAATATTTTTTCTATTATTAACTGAAATGTGCTTTTAACCATGTATTGAGATATATTTTTGTCATTTCATCGTATCATTATCTCAAATATCACATCTTTTTCACAATTATAATTTTTTTAATGGAAATTTGGATGAAATTATGAAAAATTCTGTGCCCCTCAGATATTTCGTGCCCAGGGCACGGGCCCCGGGTGCCCGTGCGATAGTCAGGGCCTGGATACAGCAAATTAGAAAAGATAAAATTTGAAAAATAGTTTCTTGTAATATTCACGCCATGTACTTTATTTATTAAACAACAAAAATATTAAACACACATGAATTACTTCCTTTTAATTTAGGTGCTGCAAATAACTAATTTTAGAATTCCTAATGCAATTCTAATGTGTAACACTTTTCAGATAAAGATATAAAATAAAAATACACTAAAAAAAATTACTAATTTTTAACATAGCTTTTCAAAAAATGTGCACATAAAATAACTTTCCAAATCCCAAATGAACTTAATTATCAAAATATTAACTTAATGTAAGCATGTTCATTGGCAACACAAACTGAAACTAGGGCCGCAGCAAGTGTGGTGTAGACGACATCTAGGTTTACAGCAACAGCAAGCTCAATGTATATTATTGGTTGTGAAGATCATAGTATCTGAAGATCTAGCAAGTTACACTCGAAGACAGAAAATCGAAATAAACTCCTGCCTGCAAGTGTAGCCAGCTGTCATAAAAATTCAACACTATATCTTTCTTCCATCCTTCATAACTCAGTCCTTTGAGTTACAGAAGTCGACTCCTATCTTCAGCGATAACAGCAGTACATTTTAAATTAATATTTTGATATTAAGTTCGTTTGGGATTAGAAAAGTTATATTAATTGTACATTTATAGATAACAACCATATTAAAATATTTTTTGTTTTTCAGTAAATAATTTCATTTTATACCACTATCTGAAGAGTTTCATATATTAAAAACTCATTAGGTATTCCAAAGCTAATAAGAGTTATCAATAACTACTAATTTAAAATGAAATGATTAAAATGAGTATAATATTTTCATTGATTAAAAAAAGTTATGAATAACATTATGAATGTATTTAATTTTGCTTTTAAAATAAATAAATACTCTTTTAGTTTCATATACACATACAGTGAGAGCTCCCAGAAAGAGATCTTCATTCAATGCTACTGATTTAAATCTGAGATACACATTGAAGTAACTTTTAATTCAATTTGAGTAAACTGTTTATTCAAAACAATTTATGATATTTCAGAAAAGATTTATTACAAGTGAAAATAGATTTACTTTGCAAATTGCAGCATTTTCAAATGTGCAAAATAAAATGAATACAAAGGAAATTTTTTTTCTACTAACATAAACAAAGATAATAGGATTTTATATTATACTATATTTAATAGATTTTATTCAGAATGCACACATAAAATTACTTCCTTTATATAAAAACTTAAATTATTATAGTAATTTCAAAATAATAATAATAATAAAATACTTGTACTAGAATACAATATATTGCTGAAACAATAATATATTATATAAATATATACATTTCAAAAGGTAATATTTTTTTTCTATGCCAGAAGTGCCTAATAATAATGAAGGCGATAGCTTAGCTAGAGATTTCATTACATATAAAAAAAAAAAAACCCTAAATTTAAGAAACGGTTTTTATTCAAAGCTCAAAAAGAAAAATTTGAAATAGTATATTGATCCAAATACATAAATGAAAACAATAACATAGTGAGCTTCATTTTCAAATATTCAGTAAATTAGAAATATAAATCAAATGTAACAATGCAGCTGAAATATATATATAGATTAAATTTCACATTTGTGTCGAATCTTATAAAAGAAAATAATTTTTTTAACTTACTTGCATATCAACTGAGAGGGCATTCGGTGCCGTCTATAAATGAGGCGTTAATTCGTCAATATGAAGCTGGGTAGCTTTTTTTAATAGTCTGTAATTTCCCACAAATTGTAATACTCTTTCATCAAATAAATTTGACTTGTCTTTGGGAGTTCTTGTTATCTGTTGAAGATTTTCCGTCGTCGTTTCTCTTACAAATAATAATACATCCGCCATCTTTTCACCAACTTACCATTGCAATTGTGTTTTGCGGAAGGTCTGAAGCTTCTGCAAATTTTGCCAGAGTTACCAGACGAGTTGCAGACGATGCGTTACGTTTGCATGCAGTTTTCGGTTGCAGACAGCTTTGCAACCGGAAGTGTTTCGTTTGCATGTAACTGTTGATTGGAGCGATTCATGCGCTCATATACGCCATCTGGTGGAGAAAACATATAAATTCTCGCTTCAGGATTTTGCCTTGGAAGCACATTGCATTATATATATTTTTTAATTTATTCAGAATGATTATTCTTTTGCACAATTTCAGATTTCATGTGATATTTGTGTTCTGTCTTATAAGACAAAGTAAAAATTATTGGAATTTGAATATCTAAAACTTTTAAATGCATTTACAATAAAGAATTATTTCAATGGCACTTTAGTATTAGTTAAAGGGAAATTAACAGTTACATGCAAACGAAACGCTTGCAAATGAACTGACTTGCAATAGGATGACGACATACTTGCAATGGGTCTGCAAATACTCATGCATTTGTAACGCTTGCAAGTAGTTACTCCTGTCTGCAAAATTGCTAAAAAGAGCATCGATTACAAACGATTTCGATGAATGATAAGCCAATAGGAAGCAAGAAAGCTTATATCAAATACTAAAGGCATTTAAATCACAGCCAACGTGGTTTCTATTTATTTACAATCTTGCTTCGCTCAGCGGCTCGGCACTTAGATATTTTTACGTTTGCTTAGTTATTCCTTTAGACACAACTTCATAGAAAAAATTACTTTTTAATATGATGCTAATACGCGCTTTTATTAAACGAATGATGCGACTAGTATTTTTTTTCTGTGTAAAATTCATTTTACTTCTGATTCTCATTTAGCTACTTACGTACGCTTACATTGTTTGTTTTTTGTGTCTAGAAAAGTTTTATTCTAATATAAATTTTATGTAAAATAAATAAATGTACTTTTTTCAGTTTATCATTATGGCTTATAAAGCTTTCATTTTTTAAATTATGGTGTAGATAATAAAAATATTAGAAAATATTTAACTAATTTAATTATATGTACAGAATAAAATTCTTCTTACTATTCTAAATGAATATATTTTTTAAGGCGGGAGAACTGCTAGTTAAAATATAGTCATTCAACTAATATCCTGTGGCGACAGAATGCTGTTTCTTTCAGTCAGTGGTAAAAATATCGCTAACAAAAATAATTTCTTTAAAAAAGAAATTTTAATTATTTACATTATTTTAAATTTGTGATCGCTTATGCAGATTTTGAATATTTTTATTAATTAAATACAATAAAAAAATCTAGATTTTATTTTCACAGAAAAAAAAAATACGGGTATGATTTATTTACATATGAATTTAAAAAAGGAAGCTGAATTTTTAGGAGTGCTTTCAGGACAGATGGGGGGGGGGGGGGGGATCCTGATCAAGCATAAACAAATTTGTGTTATTTTACAGTATTATACACCTACAGATAAAATGAATGAAATTTGGTAATGGCTAGAAAAATAAACTAAATGTATGCTAAACTGAGGACTGTTAATCAATGAATTGAAACAACTTATAAAATAAATAGTACATTTTTTTAGATGAATATATTAATTGAAAGCTGTATTTCAGTTACTATGTTTAAAGTGCATATTTAGAAGGAGAAAAATAGCAACATTTAAATGAATTTGCCATGCTTTATACTACATTTACATACAATTTACTGTGATTTAAAAAATATTTATTGAATTAAAAATTACTGGATAATTTTTAATAAAAAAATATAAAAAATAATTGATTTAGATATTTGTTGTTGAGTAATATGTGCCAGTGAAGTAATTTTTTTTCTAAAACATATTTAGCTTTGCAGCTACAATGAGAGATGGATATATTGGGGAAGGGGGGGGGGGTGCTGGATAGCTTTTCTTAGAGCACCTGAAAAGCTGATAAGATATATAAAAAACTAATATTCTATTGAGAGGAACTGATTCTAAAAACTAACATAAAGAAAAGCATAAACAGAAAAAAATTAGCATACAGCTATTTCGTCTTCTTAACAGTGAAGTATACGTAATGTTAGTACTGCTGTTTCTCACTCTTTTATTTTGCCTGAGGATTGAAGATTGGTCTCCTTTTATGAAACAGCTGGATGCTAAATTTATTTGGGCTGCATGTGCTTTTCATTATGTTGGTTTGTACAAGTCTTGTATTTAATAAAATATACTTTATAAATATATAAAGCAATGAAATTATTCTTTTATGAGTAATAACAGGAGCACAGACAGGATCTTTACCAAAGTGCCATTTTGATTTGAAACATTATTACTTATAAAATGATAAAATTTGTTTAGTTATTCCTTTAGACACAACTTCAGAGAAAAAAAAAAAAAATTTAATATGATGCTAGTACGTGCTTTTATTAAACTATTGATGCAACTCGGTATTTATTTTTCTGTGTTTGTTTTTTGTGTCTAGAAAAGTTTTATCCTAATATAAATTTTATGTAAAATAAAAAAACATGTATTTTTTAATCTATCATTATGGCTTATAAAGCTTTCATTTTTTAAATTATGGTGTTGATAATAAAAATATTAGAAAATATTTAACTAATTTAATTTTATGTACAGAATAAAATTCTTTTTACTATTGTAAATGAACATATTTTTTTGAAGGGGGGGGGAGGACTGTCCACTAATCCACAATAGTTAAAACATATTCATTCAACTAATATCCTGTGGCGACAGAATGCTGTCTCTTTCAGTCAATGGTAAACATATTGCTACCAAAAATTATTAATTATTTACGACATTATTTTAAATTCGTGATCGCTTATGGAGATTTTGAATATTTTTATTAATTAAATACAATAAAAAATCACTATTCTGTAGATTTTATTTTCACAGAAAAAAATAATACAGTATGATTTATTTACATATGAATTAAAAATAGGAAGCAGAATTTTATTAGCCATCGGTCAATTTTGTTCATATTGCTGAAGGAGTGCTTTCAGGGCAGATGGGGGAGATCCTGATCAAGTATAAACAAATTTGTATTATTTTACAGTATTATACACCTACAGATAAAATGAATGAACTTGGTAATGGCTGTAAAAATAAACTAAATGTATGCTACTGAGGACTATTAATTAATGAATTGAAACAACTTGTTAATAGTACATTTTTTTAGATGAATATATAAATTGAAAGCTGTATTTCAGTTACTATGTTTAACCCTTAAATGTCGGGTGTTGCTTTTCGGCAACATACCCAATTTAGGTTCTAAAATACTATTAGAATAATATTGAAGCTATAATGCCTAATGTTGCCAATAAAATACATTCTGAAAATATTATTAAATCAATTTTCAACATGTAGATGACAACACTTGTGCTGTTTAAGAATAAAGATAGATTTATTTTTTCAATTGTTGCTACTTGTACTTTTTGTTTTATTTGGAAGCTTGCGAAATACCCTATTTTGTTCTGCAGTGAGCAAGTAAAATTTATCTCTTATTATAGTTCCTAAAATTCTTGTGTGTTTAATATTATAGAATTTTATCAAGGTAAATTATTTTTTCAGTTAAAGACCAGTATTGCCGATTAGTAACAAACTATTTTTTAGCCATAAACCATACTTAAAACAAAATATGATTTTTCTAAGTATTTTTCCCATGATTTATTTAAAAAATGAAAGCCGAAAAACATTATTACAATGATTTTTGAAAAATCAGGCATATAAGGGTTAAAATGCGTATTTAGAAGGAAAACAAATAGTAACATTTAAATGAATTTGCCATGCTTTATACTACATTTACATAAAATTTACTGTAATTTAAAAAATATTTATTGGATTAAAAATAAAAAAGTGCCCAGTTAAAATTGATGGCATTGAGCTCACAGTCTATTCACACTAAATGTATATTATGCTCTTACTTCAAAGAATAATGCCTTTCGAAAAATAAATTAAGGGGGGGGGGATTACTCTCCCCCTGTTTCACACCTTTATACTTAACCAATGAGGCTCCAAATCACATCAGAGCCAAATCTTATCAGAATAAACCGGTATACCAAATTTGAAGCAAATCGGATAAGAAAACACATTTATCTAAATTAAGGGGCTATTACCTCCCCCCCCCCCCCCCTTTATGCTAAATTTATTTTGGCTGCATGTGCTTTTCATTATGTTGGTTTGTACAAGTCATGCATTTACTAAAATATACTTTATAAACATATAAAGCAATGAAGTTCTTTTATGAGTAATAACAAGAGCACAGACAGGATCTTTACCCAAGTGTTGTTTTGATTTGAATCATTACTTATAAAATGATAAAATTCGTTGTTTTACATACTCATAATATAATTTGTTGTAAATACATTGCACGTAAAAAGTGATAAAGAAAAGCACAAGTAACCAAAATTAATTTAGCATTTAAATATTTCAATGCTTCATTAAAGGAGTCTCATTTCTAATCTTAAGAGTAAAATAAAGCAGAATTAGAAGCAGCATTAATAATAACATAATACTTTGCTACTGTTTTTCTCACTTTTTCATTTATTTTACATGGAAGAAAACATTTCTATCATGGAGTATTGAAGTAGTTGTATGCAGGGCCGAAACTAAGGGGGGCATGGGCCCTGGGTGCCAGAACGAAGGGGCACCAAATGAAGGGTTATACCTTTGGAATAGATCATTTTCTTCTGAAGGACTGATAACTTCATTATTATGAAACAGTCATTATAAATGAAGTGTTAGGTGAAGATGAAAGAGCAGCCGTAAAAAGTTAGAACTCTGATTTTCTGGTCAGAATGGGGAAAAAAAAAAATGACCATAATTTTTTTTGAAAAAAAAAAAATTATGGCCATTCTGACCAGAAAATCAGAGTTCTAACTTTTTACGGCTGCTCTTTCATCTTCACCTATTACTTCATTTATAATGACTGTTTCATAATAATGGAAGCCATCAGTCCATCAGAAAAAAATAACTCTGTTAAAGCGGAAACTCGGTTAAGCGGGACTCGGACAATCGGTACTCTACTGTATATTTCATTTTAAAAATGATCTTTAGAATACTTTTGATGATACTCAAAGGGGGTCATGACCCCCTGTGACCTCCCCCTTGGATCCGTCATTGTAGATTATATAGTTCAGTATTACATATTTTATGATGACATTTTAAATTTTAAAATAAGTCGGCTATTAGAAAATTAGTAAAATTCTCTTTGTAAATATACTTTGCGGAAGAGGGGATGGGGGCGCCAAAATACATGTTTGCCCCGGGTGCAAAAAAGACTAGTTTCGGCCCTGGTTGTATGTTAATTTTCTTATCTGTCAATGCTTTTCTTTACATTGTTTTTCTATTCATTTTAAGATTTAACCTTCTGTTTCACAGCTTAAGTAAATTTTAACTATGTTCTTTAGATTAAATTAATTAAATTTTCATTTTTAATTGAAAAAACAATTGATTTCTTAATATAACTAATTTTCAGGCATGATTTTTTTTTTTTTTAAATCTATTACCACATGACTCAACTGTAAACATTTATTTGTTACAACAATGTAAAGTAACAATTGCAGTAATATAAATAAAGATGCAAAATTAAGAAGAAAGTGGCAGCTTTATCGCAATTACCAGCTCATTGTCCAAACTTGGTGAGAGCTCCTTTTTCATCCCACTGAGTATTTTTCACTTGCATACTAATTAAAGACTAAAGAGTTGAAAACAAAATAAGATGTTCATTTGACAAACATATTTAAAAGTACAAAATCACTTTTTTGTGAACAATCCAATCCAGAGATTGAAAGAAAACTGCCAGAGCCTGAAGATCTGAAAATGAAATCATAAAAATCTTAAGCATCCATTATAAATTATTAAAATATATTATGAATGTGATCAAAATTCCAATTTACTTGAAATATTCTTAGTAGCACCTCAAGCTCTTTATTTTGACCTCCAGATTTTTGATAAAAAGTTATTTTCTACTTTTAAATACAATAAACGCTTTTTCCCCTTACTTTTTAGTCAAATATTTCTTTCATGTAATTTGAGTTCCAGACAGTTTAACCACTTTCATTTTCTTTTAAACTGTATAATAAGATATGAAAGTGCTTGTTTAAAAGACTATTTTCTGGGTTTTATTATTGAGTTTCATATGAAAACAGAATGTACTCTTACTTATTTATCCTTTCATTATTGAAACTGATTTAATCCTTCCGGGCATACTGAATTTTAATTGGAATAGACTGTTTATGAAACAGAATTTCTTTATAAGGGAAAATAAATTTAAATAACATTAGTATCTTACTTATAAATGCTCGAAAAAAAAAAAAAAAAAAGAATAACCTTTCAGAGAATTATATAATTTTTTCGAAACAAAATTAAAAATCGCTCATTTAAGGGAAAAACACCTTACTTCAAAAAAAAAAAAAAAAAGTTGTAAAAATTGAAGTATTTACTTGCTTTAATAAAAAATCAATGTCTCTAGACTTAAACGCATAGAAAATCTTTAAGGTCTTAGCATAGGAAGACTAGCTTTATACACAAAATTTATTATTTAGAGATACAGCGAATTAGAAAAGATAAAATTTGAAAAATAGTTTCTTGTAATATTCATGTCATGTACTTTATATATTAAACACATATGAATTACTTCCTTTTAATTTAGGTGCTGCAAATAACTAATTTTAGAATTCCTAATGATTTTCTAATGTGTAACACTTTTCAGATATTGATATAAAATAAAAATACACTAAAAATATTACTATTTTTTAACATAGTTTTTCAAAAAATGTGCAGGTAAAATAACTTTCCAAATCCCAAATAAACTTAATTATCAAAATATTAACTTAATGTAAGCATGTTCATTGGCAACACAAACTGAAACCAGGACAGCAGCAAGAGTGGTGTAGACGACATCTAGGTTTACAGCAATAGCACGCACGGCTTTCGCAGCAAGCTCAATGTATATTATTGGTTGTGAAGATCATAGTATCTGAAGATCTAGCAAGTTACACTCGAAGACAGAAAATCGAAATAAACTCCTGCCTGCAAGTGTAGCCAGCTGTCATAAAAATTCAACACTATATCTTTCTTCCATCCTTCATAACTCAGTCCTTTGAGTTCTAGAAGTCGACTCATATCTTCAGTGATAACAGCAGTACATTTTAGATTAATATTTTGATATTAAGTTCATTTGGGATTAGAAAAGTTATATTAATTGTACATTTATAGATAAAAACCATATTAAAATGTTTTTTGTTTTTCAGTAAATAATTTTATTTTATACCCGTATCTGAAGAGTTTCATATATTAAAAACTCATTAGGTATTCCAAAGTTAATAAGAGTTATCAATAACAACTAATTTAAAATGAAATAATTAAAATGAGTATAATATTTTCATTGATTAAAAAAAGTTATGAACAACATTATGAATGTATTTAATTTTGCTGTTAAAATAAATAAACACTCTTTTAGTTTCATATACATATACAGTGAGAGCTCCCAGAAAGACATCTTCCTTCAATGCTACTGATTTAAATCCGAGATACACATTGAAGTAATTTTTAATTCAATTTGAGTAAACTGTTTATTCAAAACATTTTATGATATTTCAGAAAAGATTTATTACAAGTGAAGATAGATTTACTTTGCAAATTGCAGCATTTTCAAATGTGCAAAATAAAATGAATACAAAGGAAATTTTTTTTCTACTAACATAAACAAAGATAATAGGATTTTACATTATACTATATAGATTTTATTCAGAATGCACACATAAAATTACTTCACTTGAATAAAAACTTAAATTATTATAGTAATTTCAAAATAATAATAATAATAAAATACTTGTACTAGAATGCAATATATTGCTGAAACAATAATATATTATATAAATATATACATTTCAAAAGGTAATCTTTTTTATTATGCCAGAAGTAGCTAATAATAATGAAGGTGATAGCTTAGCTAGAGATTTCAGTACATATAAAAATACCGTAAATTTACGAAACGGTTTTTATTCAAATCTCAAAAAGAAAAATTTGAAATAGTATATTGATCCAAATACATAAATGAAAACAATAACATAGTGAGCTTCATTTTCAAATATTCAGTAAATTAGAAATAGAAATCAAATATAACAATGCTGCTGAAATATATATATATATAAATCAAATTTCACATTTGTGTCGAATCTTATAAAAGAAATTTTTTTTACTTACTTGCATATCAACTGAGAGGGCATTCGGTGTCGTCTATAAATGAGGCGTTAATTCGTCAATATGAAGCTGGGTAGCTTCTTTTAATAGTCTGTATTTTTCCACAAATCGTAATACTCTTTCATCAAATAAATTTGACTTGTCTTTGGGTGTTTTTGTTATCTGTTGAAGATTTTCTGTCGTCGTTTCTCTTAACAAATAATAATACCCGCCATCTTTTCACCAACTTACCGTTGCAATTGTGTTTTGCGGAAGGTCTGAGGCTTCTGCAAATTTTGCCAGAGTTACCAGATCGGTTGCAGACGATGCGTTACGTTTGCATGCATTTTTCGGTTGCAGGCAGCTTTGCAACCGGAAGGGTTTCGTTTGCATGTAACTGTTTGGAATCTTCCCTCGATTCGCGCATTTGGCGAAGCAAGCTTGGCGTGGTCAATGGCGCGGTTGAAAAACCGGTACTCTGGGTTGCTGTAAACGATACGTTCCCCGCCCGCTAGAAAATAAATTGCCATGTGGTTTTGCACGGGTATTTTTGTTAGGGATTTGATGCAGTAAGTCTTTTTTTTTCTTCTTTTTAGTGTGTAAAACATATCTATATCATATTTTTCTTGTTGCGAAGGTTTAATTTGTTGTTTTAATATAATTATATTATTTTGGTCATTGCTTATCATGAAGTACTTAATTTAGTGTTCATTTTCCCTCTCCTTTTTACCAGGAAAAGCGGGATCTATTTTTTTAAAATAAAGGTGGCTTACAGTTAATTTGCTTTAATTTATTTTTAATGCATTCATAAATGTTCTTGGTTAAATAACTAAATGTTTATTACGGCAAGAGTAAATTCATGCAGTTTTTTTGTTACGCATTAGTTTTAATGTGTTTTCCAATTTTAAAAGCCTTTTTAAATATTTTTCAAGCGCATCTCGAAAGAAATTATATTAAGGAAATTTCCAATATACCTTTGCCACTCTTAAAAAAAAGCCAAACAGCTTGAGATAATTATAAATAATTAAGAATAATAAAACAGCTTGTATATAAATATACTATAATACTTTTTCCACCTCTGATTCAGTAACTGATGATTGCTTAGAAGATTTAATGAGCCTAGTATAATTTTTTTCATTTATGAAATGATATTCTGCTTTACCAACACATTTTTTTACCCCAGTATCTAATAAACTAATCAAAATGACCATTTTGATTTTTTTTTAAATCTGAATCTTAAAGTGGCTGGTCACTCAGCTTTGGAATTCTCCTCCGTAATGTTAAGTCTGTGGACTTTTGATGCATTCATATATTTAAATTATCTTCTCCGGGAAATTCCTATTTTTAACATCTTTTTTTTTTCTTAGTTTTCAAAATATTTCTAAAATCTATGCTGAATTTAATATTTTATGTGTTAAAAGCGGCAAACTGTGAGTAAAATTTTAACACTTCATATAAAATTAAGCCTATACTTTAGAAATATTTTGAGAGCTAAGGAAAAAAGAGACATCTTAGGAAAGGTACACTAAAATAGAAGTTAAAAATATTAATTTCCCGAGGAGATATTTTAAACAGATGAATGCATCAAATGCCCATAGACTTTACTTTTAGACTTTAGACTTTTAGGAGGGGAAATTGGAAGCTGAGTGACCAACCCCCTTAACTGAAAATTTTATTCTTTACATTGTAAATGATATGTATGTGGTTATTAAAAATATACACCTAAACTTTGCAGTACATGCTGTGTCACTTATCGAAATTTCACACTTCCAATGATGTTATCACATTTATACAAAACTAATCTGATAAAAATCTTCAATATTGTGAAAGCTGTGAACGAAAGGTTGAATTCAGCGAGGTACACTATCTTATTCTTGAAATAAATATATTGTGGTCTGGTTTTATGTACAAAAAATTTTTCAGGAGTAGTTATGCTTGAAAGTTTGTTCCATTAATTTAGAAACATCCTGCATATTAGGGGGCACAACCTTTTATAAGAGAAGATTCAGTTATATAAATGTTTAGGTTTTCAAGGGCCAAAGTCTGTACCCCACAAAAAATTTTATTTCTGGAGTGGGAGATCTATGGCCATGGCTTATATAATCTTGTGAAAACAGATTTCGTAAAGGGGGAGGGGTGTGGCAGTTTTAACCTTTATGCAGTGTACAGTTCCAATTCTGTTGGCAAGACAACATCAACAATGTAATTTGTATCTATAAGACACATAATTAAGGTTTTTTTTTTTTTTAAGTGGAAATATTCATTGACTTTATTTGAAGGGGTAAAATGATATTTTTAAAAGTACAAAAACAAAATGGTCATTGACTAAAAAAAATTTCATGAATGAAGTTGAGAGGGTGGGGGTGAGTAATAACATTGAAAGTCAAGGAGAATTTTTTCTTTGTGAAATTTGAAATTGTTGATGATGAAAATTTATGTAGCTATTTCCCTTAAACATCAGGTTTTATTATATATAAACTATAAGAAAATTTGTGAAAAATAAATGCATTATTGTACAAGAAAAAATTAGCACTCGCCAATCAGCGAGTAATACTGAAAATTTGGAGATTGACTTTATTGCCACAACTGTGCAAATTTAAGTTGCCACTTGACACTCGTCAATTATGATAATAGATTCCACTAGGTAAAAATGAAATATCCATGATGTGAAATCATTTTTTAAATTAAAGTATATTCTAATTTCAAAAATCCATTTTTCGTTTATATAACATATCAGCATATCTTTAAATACAATATCAGCATATCTTTAAATATAGTTTATCACTTATATTATAATTTGACTGCAGTAAATGCCAGTTTTTTATGTCGAGTGTAATCTTGTCAAAGGGTAAATAAAGGATGTTAGTAAGTCATGATTTTAAGTAGGGATTGACCGAATACCGAATAGTTGATTCGGTATTCGGTGGTTCGGCATGTAAACCGAATATTCGGCTCCGGCTGAATACTTTTAAGTATTCGGCCGAATAATTGCAGATAAGTATTTTTTTAGAATTAGAAGAATTCTCTTTTACTTAGTAGTAGAATAGGCTAAACAATGAGTTTTAATATTATGTGCATGAGTTCAGAATTCAGCTTGCACTACAAAAAACAAGTCAAAGGCCATTTTTTATTTAAAAAAAACTTTTTCCTTCTGAAAATAGTCTACATAGGGGTGAAATCAAAACAACTGCCAACTAGAGAAAAAAAAAAAAAAAGTAAGGAAGATGCACATCTTTCCCTTATCATTTAATTTTAATTACTTCTACATTAGTTTTTTTAATTTAAATTTATTTAATATGTATTTTCTTTAATATACACTACACATCAAATAAATACATTAGAGTTCATATCTGTATATCTAAGGTTATTAAAGAAAATACACACATCCAATAAGTATACCCCAATGCTTATCCTATAGCTTTTATAACCGTTATATCAAAATCTCTCAAATTTGTAATCTTCATCACCACAGCGTTAAAATATTAATCAAAATATAAATATCTATCAATAATTTGATAGAAAATAGTTAAATGTACAAATTGATATACCTTTTGTATTTTGAGAACATTCCTATTCAATATATTTATAATTAGACAATCAGTACAGCTTAATAACACCATTGTTTCTTTTTATTTGAATGAACTTATGTTTTTCTGGCAATCCTTATCCTTAATAATAGCTTGCATAGTTTAATACTTTCATAGGTTATTTTTGGGTATTGACTAGTGATAAAATAATAAAAAATAAGTGATGGGATAATAAATTTGTGAGTGGAAAGAATTCATTAAATTTTTTGTTAATTAGATTTAAGAATAAAAATGTAACTGAATTAAATTATTGAGAATTTCATTTCAATTAAAGTTTATTAAAAAAGCTAGTATATGCAAAAATGCATATTAAAAATTTTCAAGTATTCGGTTGCCGAATACCGAATATTTGGTGTACACTTCGACCGAAGCTTCGGTATTCGGCAAAATTGCTGCTTCGGTCAATCCCTAATTTTAAGGCTCCCGTCCCACAAAGATACTTGCTAGCTAATGTTAAACCTATGGGAAGGTTCTTTTCTAATATCTCATTTACATTTAAATAATTTTAATTGGATAGCTGGGATTGATCGCTACATTTGCCCTTTTTTACTTTTTTTTTGGCTGCATACATTTTTAAATGTTATTTTCACTTTTGGAATCATTTCCAAAGTAAAAGTGTCATCATAAAAATGCACTCAAAGTAAAATAAGGGCTAATGTAGGGATCAACCTCAGCTATACAATGGGAACAAAATTATTTTAAAATATTGAAATGCAAATGAGATATTGGAAAAGAACCTTCTCGTAGATTTTAGCTCGTGAATGTCTTTGTCTGATGCGATAAAAGATATAACAGTAACGAAAAGCACTTTTTTTAATCAAACATTTGTAAATTTGTTACTGGCCAGTGCATAAAAAATCTGGCTAATGAAAAAAAAAAATCATGTACTGGCCAGTGAGTAAAAAAGTTAATTTTGGCTTATACATTCTTGATTGATGGTGATTTTACCAAAAAAAAAATAGATACATTATAAAATATGTTCACATTATTTTAAAAATGTAACTGTTTATATTATAAGCCTGAAAGTATAGTTTTATACCGCAGTTTTGTTTTGTTGCTTTGAGAAAAGAATAATAATAATGCAAAATATTAATAATGTTTCATTCTATTCGATTATGTTTGATTGATAATTCAAAAGAAAGCTAATCATTTATTCATAAAGTTTTCCTTACCTAGACAACCTATTTCATTCATAAATTTCAATGTTTGTTTATTAACATATAAACTGACCATGTGTGAATATATTTTTCTCACTGTACCATAAGTTTTATATTCTAATTTATTAAATTAAATTTATTTTTAGTTAGCTGAAATCCAGGAAATAGTTTGAGTAATAAATAAAATATCACACTAGTTACAAATAAAATAGGCTAACATTATTTTAAAAATGTAACTTTTTATGTAAGCCTAAAAGTGCCATTATTTTATGCTGCAGTTTTGTTGTTTTGAAAAATTGATTAAAAGTTTAACAAAATATTAATCTTTATTAAATGTTTCATTCTATTTGATTGATAAATGAAGAAAGTTATTTATTTAGAAGTAAATAGTTTTTCTTACTTACACAATCAACATTTCATTCATAAATTTCAATATGTTTACCATTAGCGTAAAACTGACCATGTGTACATATATTTTTCTCACCATAAGTTAAATGTACACTATTCTAATTTATTAAATTAAATTTATTTTTAGCCATCTTTATGTCAAGGAAATAATTTTTGAGTAATAAATAAATAAAATATCAAACTAGTTACATTATAAAGTTGGCTAACATTATTTTAAAAATGTAACTTTTTATATGATAAGCCTAAAAGTGCCATTATTTTATCCTTGTTTTGAAAAATAGATTAAAAGTTCAACAAAATATTAATCTTTATTAAATGTTTCATTCTATTTGATTGATATAAATGAATAAAGTTATTTATATACAAGTAAATAGTTTTTCTTACCTACACAATCAACCTATTTCATTCATAAATTTCAACATGTTTGTTTACCATTAGCATAGCATATAAACTGATCATGTGTATGAATAAATTTTTCTCACTGTATCTATCATAAGTTAAATCTACACTATTCCAATTTATTAAATTAAATTTATTTTTAGTCAGCTTATGCCAAAGAAATAGTTAGAATAATAATTAAATAAAATATCAGACTAGTTACATTCTAAAATAGGCTATTTTAAAAATACCTTTTTTATATGATAAGCCTGAAAGTATCGTTATTTTATCTTGTTTTGAAAAAAGAATAACAAAATTGTCAAATATAATCTTTATTAAATGCTTCATTCTATTTGATAAATGAGTAGAAAGTTATTTATTTACAGTAAATAAAGTTTTTCTTACCAACAAACAAGCTACTTCATTCATAAATTTCAATATATATGTTTGCCCTTATCTCCTTATATAAACAGACCATGTGTATGAATGATTTTTTCTCACTGTATCCTGTGCCACAAATTAAATCTAGAATGTTCTAATTTACTATATTTATTATTAATCAGCTTATGTTAAGGAAATAGGTAAAGATGTTATTAAATGGTAATGTATCCCCTTTTTATATGATAATCCTAAAAATGTGACTATTTTATCCTTTTTTTTTTTCCTGATTAAAGAAAAATGTTAATTATAGTATAGAAATACAAAATATAAATGATTCATTCTATTTGATTGCTAAATGAGAAGAAAATTACCAGTTATTTACAGTAAATTAAACTTTTCTTACCTTCACTAACATGCTATTTCATTCATAAGTTTCAATATGTTTGTTTACCATTATACGAACCGTGGATTATTGAAAAACCCTGGTTTATTAATGCATTTGAGCACACAGGTGCTAATAACCGGGCAGGAAAATTCTTCTTTTTGGCTTTTTTCTTATCTAAACTTGAACTGATCACCCAATTTTTTGCTACTAAAATGCTCAAATGTATTTATTTTGGAAAACATCTTGGCAAATGCGAAAAAGTGGGGTTTTGTGTTGTGGAAATTATGCTTGCAACTAAAAACGATAGACTGCGGCATCGAGGGTTGTGCATTCATATATTTCAGAAATTACTAACAGGACTACTAATACAGATTATCTAATAATACAATTTCGAGAAATCTATACCTGGTGAGGTGACGTAATGACCCCACAAACCAAACAGGACGACTATGTTATCCTAGCTGAATTGACTAAAAGATGGCATGGGAAGTTTAAATTAAAAAATTTGTTAACTAAAGTATTCCAGGCTTATCAAATTGGGGAACCCAAAAAAAGATGGGTCGCGCTTCAGGGTCCAGAAAATTCGGGTAAAACAACTTTTGCTTCGGCTATAGTAGAACTTTTTAACGGGATTCCTATAAATGTTAATACAAATGAAGATAATAGATTAACATTTCAGCTGGGACAGACTATCGGTCAACGGTTTGTGCATCTAGACGATGTTACCTCCACGGGTTTTCGTAATATAGATAGATGTATGAGAGAAATGCTGGATGGTGATCACTGCGTTTCTCTCGGGGGGGGGGGGGGGAAGACCCACTTCTTGTCCTTTTTCCTCCGGGGATCCTAACAACTAATGAGGAGCACTTTAATTCTGATATGTACAAATGTGTCTGTCAGAATCCAGCTTTTTAAATTTATACCAAATAACTAATTTTTTGAGCACCATCTTCTAGATTTTGAGCAAGTCCATTTTGATAAGAAGGCTCTTGTTATACGTAAGTAATAATTTCATTTTAGCATTATTTTTCAACGTATACATTTTTTTTTTTTTTTTTTTTTAGTATGTGAACTATTGGGATTAAAATTTGATATCGGAGACCAGCTATCTTAGAGATTTATTTAAGGATGAGCTCGCGGCCAGTTTGAAAAGTAAGTATATTTATTTTTAAGTAGTATAACTTTTTATAGTATTTTACTTTTTTTTTTTCTATTTCTAGGATTTCAGAAAAAACATCGGAACTGTACAGTGTGCCAAAATAACATCCTCGGTTAGTTCGGACGATGAATGCTCTCAGATGAAAGTATTGGTACCCAACACCCCCACCAAGCCCTCCACCGATACACAATCAACTCCTTTACCAGCTAGAAATGGACTTAAACAACACAGGAGAACAGCAAGGATGTCACTTTGGGGGCCTCGGCAGGCTGCATGGATGTGCATCCCAGCCATTTCTTCACCTAGAGCCTATCAGAGGAACCTGTTTCCTTCTCATAAAGAACATAAAAAAGTGATTGCCTGCAGTGTATGCACCGACTGTCAAAACAAGGATAACTCAGCATGTAAATTCAAAATGTAAAATATTGTAAATAAAAGGCAACAGCCTGGAGAGAATCTAGAGCGGGTAGCGCCTGACAACATGTCTGGCCACTCTCTCGGGATGATCCCCTTGGTCTTGCTAAATTTACAATTACAAAGAATAACAAATTACTCAAGAAACCAAAAAAAATACAAGTATAGTTTAATTTTTTTTTTTTTTTTTTGAAGGTAGGATTAATATTTTTCACATATTAAAATTTTCCAGAGTATTTTCGAATATTTCAAAGGGCATTGCGAATCGCTCTTCACCTTCCTCCATTCCTGAGGACTTTTTTTTACGTCTTTTTCAGTTTTTAGTTCGATATCATGCAAGGTTCACCAATACACAAAATTTTAGCAGGAATTCAAATCCAAGTAGAGTTATTTTGCAGGTCTACTTTACATTGGATTTCCTCGAAACCTGCATGTGAAGAAGACTCTTGTATAAAGTAAATCAATGATGAAAGACCTGCTTTAAACAGATCTTTAGTTATATCAGGTACTTTGTGCCCCAACTGTCGACTTTCAATAATTTTGCTGTATTCTGCATTAGGGATGCACCGAATATTCGGTATTCGGCCATGTTACCAAATATTCAGTTTGGCCGAATATCAAACTATTCGGCTTGGCCGAATAGCAAATTATTCGGCATGCCGAATATCGAAATATTCGGAACTTTTAAAACATATATTTTTTAAAACCTTATACATTTTCTATGTTTAACAGTCAACTTATAAATATATTCAGAATAATTAGAAACAAAATCATATTTAAATAAGAGAATGTTTTTACATTATTTATTTGCTGTTTAAGTATTATTTAAGAAAATTAGCCAATCATGAGGATTTTCATAGGAATTAATTATGTACAAATGCAAGTTCCTCAACATTGTCCAGTAAAAATAATATGTTTCTTGCTAAGATTTTAAGAAAAATGTTTACAATCTCTGAAAATGATTGCCCACTCCAGACACCGATCAAGGATGCATTTAAAAATTTCCTTGCTTAATCAAAGGGAGTAGAACAGTTATTCTTGCTAAGTTGTCACCATATAAAATTTGAATTGATTGTATTATTTATTAACTTTTACTTTAGTCTCTTCCTGACAAGCAAATATATGATCCTGTACAATTTTTCTTCCAATTTTTTTATAATCTCTCTTTGATTTTAAAATGTTTGTTTTAGAATTTAAGAAAATTTTATTCATTTGTTTTAATTCTCAGAAGAAGCTATGAAATTTAAAATTTTATTAATTAAAAAATTTTTTATAACTATCCTCTTTGTAAATAACTCAAAGCAGATTTTTTTTCAGCATAAAGTTTACTTGAAAAAAGCTCTTGTTTATTAGAATAAAAATTTCTGTTTTAAATATTATGTAAAATCGTTTTAAAATTTAACATTTTAATGGCTTTAAACTTTGAAATATAAAAGTATTCGACAAGCCGAATATTCGGTATCCGGCCTAGCAGTTACTATTCGGCTAGCCGAATATTCAGTATTCGGTTCACCTGTTGGCCGAATATACGGTATTCGGCCAAAATCACTATTCGGTGCATCCCTATTCTGCATCTAGTTCTTTTTTGCATTTTAAAGGGTCCTCGGCTTCCCAGCACAATTGTTTTCTAGCCTCATACGCACGCATTTCATCTTCGGTGAGAAAATAACTAAGCAGCGCATCACATGAACTATCCCGAAGCTTTTCTAACTCAAATTCAGATAGATCATCCCTGTCATCTCCTGTCGCACTATCAATCTGGTCACCTGAGTTTTCGCACTTGCAGTGATTCTTAAAATACATCTGGATAGCTTTCAAAGCAATGTCGAGCGTCATGTCTATGTACAGTCGTGGAAAAAAAAAAGTAAACACCCCTTACTAACTCCTCAGCAAATCATCGTAAAAGAAAGTTACTGGTGCCGAACGATTGGAAATAAAGTCTACTTTTAAATGATGTATATAAAATTTTCTTAGGGGGTCATCTACATATTAAAATGAATCCAAACTTCATTTTTTTCAATGGCAATGCCCAATTTTAACAAGATATTTCAAATCTTCAGTTCAAACTATGCCTAGACACCAAATTTCAAGTCATTTGAATGATAAGTTTTTGAATTATAAACATTCAAAATTTAGTGCTTCCAATGTTAAATTACATTTTCATATTTCCCGAAATTATGCTCCTAATGTGCTATTTTTTTTTTGTAGTAATAATACTAATATACCCAAACATAAATAAGCTGAATTTGCAATTTTTATAATTTTATGATATGAATTATGAAATTAATATTCGAAAAAATTATGAATTGCAACCTACAATTTTTTTGATGGATTTAGATTTATTAAGTCCTGCTTTATGGAAATTCAAAAATTTCACATTTTTATTATAAGTAGTTTTCAAATTATGCTTAAAAAACGGCAAAATGATGGTTTAAGGGGCCGTCTATGATGGAAGTGAGTAGACATTTTGAAATTTATTCTGCTGTACTGTAATCTAACACACTTCATTGACTCCTTGAATGGCGCTTAAGGTGCCTTGATCAAGGAAGGGGCTCTCTCAGTTAACAATCCAGTACGGAACTTCAATTTGGATACAGCCCTTAAAATAAGCTCGTTTTAAAATAATTAATTTCTCGGAAACTTATGGTACGAATTGCATAAAAATTCGTTTTTAGGCTAATTGAAGGGTGTAGAGTTCATTTATGCTGTCAGAATTGAGTACTGCTATTAAAAAAAACAAAGTTATGGTTCGTTTTAATATGTAGATGTAGCCCCCTAAGCAAATTTTATATACATCATTTAAAAGTAGACTTTATTTCCAATCGTTCAGTACCAGTAACTTTCTTCTACGATAATTTGTTGAGGAATTAGTAGGGGGTGTTTACTTTTTTTTTTCCACGACTGTACTTTTCCATGTTATTCCCTAAAAAAAAAAAAAAAAAAAATGTGCAGGATACTCGGTTAATTTTTACATGTTAATTTAATAAGAAATTCTATAAAAGATACGGTAAATATGTATGTCTTTTGAACATGCAATAACATTTTTCAATACGTATTCTTTTAGAGTTGGGTTAGCCAAAACATCATCTGGGCAAAATATAAGTCTAGGATCAGTTGGGACTCTTCCTAGTCATTCGGTTGATTGCTGTTGCTGTCCGTTTGGGGGTTGCACATCTTTTGGTAATACCGGATTTTGTACAATTATCCTTATCGTTATTTTGATTCTCTGGATTTTTTGCCAGGAATGGAGATATTGAGGCTTTGTGTAGTCCTAGTGTTTAGTTAAAAATTGTAGATTTATTTGCTTGCATGCTAGTTGTCAGGCATCCATACTTATAACATATTCATCATTTAACTCTTTTACATTTTATGGGATCAACACATTTTTCTGCGAGCTTCGTAGTCTTTAATTTCATCCTCCGGGCTATTTCATTCATATGAAAACACCCACTTGCTAATGTTAATCCTATGGGAGAAATTATTAAAAATATCGCTTGCATTTCAATATTTATTTATTTATTTTTATTTATTTATTTATTTTTTTTTATTGGATAGCTGAGGTTGATCTCCTCAAAGGCAATGTTTTACTTTTTCAATTGTCTATATATTTTATTCTTTTTATGAGGATACTTCCACTTTCAAAACCAGTTCAGAAAGGGAAAGTATTCTAATTAAAAAATAAAAACCTGTAAACAAAATTGAAAGTAAAAAGCAGTCTTTGTAGAGATCAACCTCAGCTATCCAATGCAAAAAACAAAACAAATTAAAATTAAAATGTGGAAATCCAAACAAGATATTTTAAAAAATTTCTCCCATAGGATTAACAGATTTCTGAGCACTTTTTTTGCATGAGTGAAGTATAGAGGCATTGCAAACCGCATGTATTCGTTTCTGGGTAACGGGTAATCTCTCTGGTACGAAGTACCAAATCATTAGTTTGGAATATGAGTCGTTACTGCAGAACTTAGAAACAAACTTCAAACTTTACTTTCATTTCATGATTCATGAACGGAGCCACATTGTCTGATGCGGAAAGATGTGAATTTGTGTTCGGAAATCAGTTGTTCCCGTATTAGTGTCCCATATGGGTATACATTTAATCGTTTTGTTACTTCAGTGGCTTTGCTTCAGCACTCGTTTATTTGCCGAAAATGTCCGTGTGAATAATTTTGGAAGGAAGAGTTTGAAGTCACATGGTCAATAGCAGAACAAACTGCTTTTAGAAGAACAATTACTATGAGATCATTTTTTCTTTCAGGGATTGTACTTTTTAGCTCACAGGCTATCAAAGCCCGAGAGATAATGTGTCTGCCGGTTCTGTGTGTACGTAACACGATAACTTTTGATAGAAATATCTGATTTGCTTCAATTTTTTTCTAGGTTCATTCTGATACGGCGCTTCCCTGATTAGTTTTGGTGGTTGATTGGTTAAGTATAAAAGGGAGGGAACGGGGGGCTAATCCTCCTCTTAACTTAGATAAATGGGTTTTCCATGCAGAATTATCAGATTTCCTTCAAATTTGGTATACCGGTTAATTCTGATAAGGCACTTCCTGATTAGATTTGGAAGCTCATTGGTTAAATATAAAGGAGGGAACGGGGGGCTAATACCCACTTAATTAAGATAAATGTTTTTTTCTATCCGATTTGCTTCAAATTTGGTATACCGATTTATTTTGATAAGGCGCTTCCCTGATGACATTTGGAGGATTATTGGTTAAGTATAAAGAGGGGAAACGGGAGGGAGGTAATCCCCCCTTAATTTTTTTCGAGGGGCATTATTCTTTGAAATAAGAGTATAATATACAATTAATGTCAATGGCATGTGAGCTCAATGCCATCAGTTTAAAGGGCATTTTTCTTTTTTATTTCTCAGATATGAAGTGTTATATGCTTTTTTCAAACATGGAGAGAATAATTGATTTTTTTTTTTTTATTTGCCAAGAGGTTTTATGAATGCATTTAAAAAAAGGAAGCATGGATCCAAGCAATAAAGAGACAAGATGTGTTTATCATTTAATAATTTAATTAGATTAATTTCATATTAATTATGCATTTAATCTATTAAGATTGCTCATAATTTTACTGTAAAAAAAAACTGAAGCTTATAACAGAATAAAATATTCATTGTAGCTTCATTTAAGGAATGATAAAGTATTTTTATGAAATATAACTTTTTAAATCATTGCTTTTTACTCATATTCACAAAAAATCTGTAAGCACTTTTGATCAGAAATTAAGAAATGGATTAGAGTCTCTTTTTTCTTTAAATTCAAAAGATTTGTTTGACGATATACTATGAAAATGTGTGTTTAGAATCAAATTTCTGGATGTGACAGTAATTGAAGGGCCATCATATAAAAGCACTTGATTATAGCTTGAACTGCGATGAACTTATCGAAAAATGAAAAAACGCTATTCGATTCCATATCATTCGCATCACTGCCAATTTTATGAGTTTATGCATTAGTTGAGTATATGAATGTGTCAGAAAGTTTTGCAATGTCGAGCAGAGGTAAATATGTTTTGAGAACCGATTTCATGCTAGTTTCCGTTATAGACACGTTCAGTTGTCATGTTTTACTGGTTTCAGTAAGCAGTGAATATTTCTATTAATATACTCAATTACTATTTTTTTCTTTAATACATACAGTAATACTTACGGAGACAGAATTGTGAGAAATCCCTAAGGAATTCCGTTTCAGAGAAATTTTTCATCTTAGCAGATGCATTTCATTGTATTATTTTTATGGAAATCAGATCTTGGAATATTTCAATTCAAGGTAAAATTCCACTTTTACACAGATTTCTGTTACAGAAAGGTTTCATACAAAATTTTATTATGGGTCTATGTAATGGTAACAAATTTTTGAAAAGACCTCACATACGGTATATAATTATATTTACTGTAGTCTTGTGACCATATATTTCACATGCAGTATTTTGAATGCCCAGTTTTATACTTTATGAAATGTTAAATTAGTGTAAGCATCCATATAGATTTTATCTATTATTTTAAGGAACAGTTAAAACTAATTATAATAAAAAAAAAACCCTCTCAGAAAATTAGAAAATACATCGAATATATGTGTACTAGTACTTAGGATAATTTTTAATACCCGTTTTCTAAAGAGTAATGAGTAACAAATATTTTCTAATGGGTAGTGTGTCTGAAAGTAATGAATACATACGGGTGTTCATTTAGTCGTTACTTTTACAGCACTAGTGAAGTAGCCTCTTAAGTATAATTGAATCATTAGATCTCGTGAAGCATCCTCTTTCATTCCTTGAATTTCCTGTGTGTTTCATGAAGCATCTTTTAGTACTTTTGGAACACCCTGTGTAGTTGAATCTATATTGTATGTCCGGTGTTGCCTGGGGCCCATTATAATAATCTTAAACAAAACTCAAGTTTGTATGATTTTATAGCTTTTGAAAATCTTTTAAATAAATGAACCTAGTTTTGGGGGCCCCATTATCTTTCGCAACGTCTTGTGTGTTCCCAGCAAACCTCCTTCTGAAGGAACCTGTGAACTGCATTCCCCGCAACTTAAGGCAAATTTGTACCGGAAGTGCTCTGCACAGGGCCGAAACTAGCCCTTTTGGCGCCTGGTGCAAACATGGATTTTGGCACCCCCCCCCCCCCTCTCCACCACAAAGTAAATTTACAAAAAGAATTTTGCAAAGTATCTAATAGACAACTTATTTTTAAATTTAAAATATATAAAACTGAACTACGTAATCAGCTTTGTCAAACATTGATCCATTAAAACCTTGAAAAAGGAATGAAAAGGAACCGAATGGCATTTTAATCTTTTTAAACTTTTTTTTTTTTTAATTTAATTTTATTTATTTATTTTTGCATAGTCTAAATGAGGTCGACATCTAAAAAAAAAAGGTTTTACTAAGAATTTTACTTTGTGCATTCCCCTTCCCGTTTGTTTGTTTGCAGTCAGCGTCCATGGCAAGACGGGGAAAAAAAAAAAAAAAAAAAAGGAAGAAAGCTCATCGCTGCTCAGCGGGAAAAAAACAAACAGCTTTCATGGAATTTTTTTATCTAGAAGAAAAATCAGACTGAGGGGTCGCTCGTTTGGTAGTTATCCGCAGTGGACAGTGGGGTGTCCCACAATAGAGACTGACCTTGAAAAACAGTAATGATTCTCCTCACAGGAAGTGATTTAAAAAATTGAAGGCAAACGCATAGGCATGATACTTTGCAATTTTGTATTGTAAATGAATCTTTATCTATTTGTAAAGTTTAATGCATTTGGTTCAGTTTTCCTTTTAAATTTTCCAGCTGCGAGACATTTTTATACAAATTTCATATATATATATATATATATACATTCTTGTGTCAAACGTCAAACAAAATCTTCATTTTGGCGCCCCCTTCACCTTCTGTTAAAGCGGCGCCCGGGGCACGTGCCCCCTCTGCCCCCCCCTAGTTTCGGCCCTGGCTCTGCATGTGCCAGAGATAATCGAAAGCCAAGTTGAATGGGCCAGTTTTCGTAGTAATCAAGCAAGCCCATAGAACCCGAAAAAATAATGCACTATTAATGTTAAAAATTGTTGGCAACTGAAGTCTTAAGATAAAATTTTATAATACAGAAATTAGCTGAATTGTAATCTAAATTGGGCCCTTATAACCCAAGGAAAGAATGCGCCCCCAAGCAGTGGAAGGTGCACTCCTCCCCCAGTAAATTTCACGAATTACTTTTTAATATTAACACAATATTTAATAAATGGATGATTTCCTTTATCTAAAGTTACCTATAAAGTAACGTCAGACTCGTAGAGTGATAGACATTTTCTAAAAACCATCAAATCATGTTCAGGATCTTCTAAAACGTATAAATCCATTGTAAACCGGAAGTCAAAAATTTTCATGAATCCAATACTTTCTTCTTGTAAAGATAGAAGAAACTAAAATTAGTTTTTTTTTTTTAATTCTCTAATTTATTATAATACATATTTAAAGATTCTGTTAACTGAAATTCATTATTGCTATTACTATTTTAACAAAATAAATTGCATTGATACGTCCTGTGATTAATTAAGTCCAGTTATAGCTCGACCTGGCCAGAGTATGTAGAGAAAATGTAAGCTTGATTTTGGCACTCCCAGAGTCTGCTGAAAAAATTCAACACTGACTCGCACACATCTAACTGTCCAATGCCAATCTCTAAAATGGGCATATTATGTTTCTGTATTGATGTTGTGAAACTAGCATCAGCTCATGCAGCATATTTGTACTTATTCTCATACCAGTCATGTCCATTGAAAATTGTTTCTATTTTATCAGCGTAGTTTATTTCCAATTTGTTGTATTGTGTCGGTCAACCTGCTTAATTTTTTTATCAGTTCGGTTCAGACCATTATAGCAAAAATTGTCTTTATTCTGCTCACCCGGCCTGTTTAAAAAAAATTTAATATAGTGTTTAGTAGTAAAATAGTGTCCCCTTTTTGAAAAATTTCCACCCGGCGGCCCTTTTTTTCTAAAATCAACACTAAGGGAGTAACTACATTCCTTTCCAAAGTTTTGGGGGAAAAGTTATATTAAGGATTATATTCCAATCATATTTTATTTATAATTTTACTAATAATATTAAAAAACCTATTGGTTACATTGGAAAGCAAAATTTAAGAATAATAATTTACTTTAATCATTGACAAATGTTTATGTTTAATAAACAATTCTTTAACTTTGTATGTTTTAAAAGTATTTCATGAAATCTTCTGATTCTAGTCTTCAATGTGTCAGTTAGTTGAAAGATATTTATTGTGTCAGAATATTTTTTTAAAAAGGACGCTTCCTGATACAATAACATCGGTAATTCTTCAGCACGAACACAAAAATAAATAAATAAATAAAATAAAAAAGGTTTATTGTTATTGACACACGAAAAACGCAAATAAAATTCCAACCGAAAATGTGCCACAAGCGACAGCGAAATAATAACAATAACTGTTTGGGCATTTCCCTCGATTCGCGCACGATCGCTACTTCGGTTCCATATTTTTCATTTCATCTCAAAATGCGTTTCTCGCCAAAAGTGCGTGAATCGAGGGAAGATTCCAAATTCGCTACGGTGCTACAGTGTCTAGAAGTATATAGTGTTGAAATCAACAATCGAAACCATATCCAAAAAAATACAATTTCGCCAGAGGGCGCTAAGATCAAGTTCATTGCAACGAATGTATAGAAATCCTATGTGCATTAGATACTTTTGATGCGGAAAACTTATTTTTGAAAGATAATTTTTTTGAAAAACAGAGTAAAAAAAAAAAATTAGCTTGTAATACGCGATATATTAAGAATGAACGAAAATTCAGGCATATATTTTATATGCATTTCACATTTGTACGAATTGAAGAACACTATTTTCAAATTGCTCTGTTATAAACCGATTTAATATTTCATGTGATCGCCGTGCATACTATTTTTTTTCTTTTTTTTTTAGCCTATAGGTTTATTATAGTACAAGTATTTTTTTATATATATGTTGAAATTATAAAAAATAATTTATGCTTATGTATATAAATGATATGAAGTAATTTTATCGTTTGCATTTTGAATAAGCTCTTTTTTGTATTAAATATATCTTTGTTTATATTAGTAAATTTTTACTTTCTTCTATCTTTACAAGAAGAAAGTATTGGATTCGTGAAAATTTTCGACTTTCGGTTTTCGACGGATTTACACGTTTTAGGGGTCAGAGATTCCAAAAAACATATTTTTACAAAATGTCTGTCTGTATGCGACACAGATTTTGTGGGCGCTCTATCTCAAGAACTAATGCACGGAATTTAATAAAAATTTATATTCAGTTAGTCCCTGATATAAATTGGTGCTGATTAGGTTTTGGTGTAAAACGCTCAACAGGTGGCGCTGCTATGCAGCCTTTTTCACCATATCCGCAATAGCTTAGTCTCCAAAACTAATGCACGGATTTTCACCAAACTTAAGATTCGGTTAGTCCTTGACATGAATTGGCATTTTATACAGTTTGGTGTAAATCGTTCAATAGGTGGCACTGCTATGCTGTTTTTGTGATTTCCGCAATAGCTCTATCTCAAGAACTAATGCTTGGATTTTCAACGAGCTTCAGATTCATGTACACCTGGATATCAATTATTGTTGTTTATGTATTGGTGTAAATCACTCAACAGGTGGCGCTGCTATGCTACATTTTTCAGACTTTCCGCTATAGCTCTATCTCAAGAACTAAGGCACGAATTTTCATCAAACTTCAAATTCAGATATACTTTGATATGAATGGGTGCTAAATTGATGTAATTTCTTGTACTATTTAAATGATTTAATTGACGTGATTTATATAGAAGAAAGTTTTGTGATGGCCACAACATACTAGTTATTAGTTAATTATATTAGTTAATTTTTTTCCATTTTTCAAAAAGATTTTGAATTTTAGGTACACCGAAAATAGACAGCTTGCTGTTCTTGTATTGCGTAACACAGCCCGGAACAAAACAATGATAATCTCGTTTTTTCATCATTTTTGATAAATTTTACATATTTTTACATAAATTTGCAATATTTGTAGATGCTATACATAACGCTAAAAGTGTTTATAACAAAAAGAGAACCAAAACAAAACCTACTGATTTTTAGGTACACCGAAAATAAACAAGTTTGCTGTTCTTGTATTATGTAACACAAACGGGAACAAAAGTATGAGAATCTCGTTTTTATATCATTTTCGATACATTTACGTGTTTTCACATAAATTTCTAATAATTGTAGACTTTGTATATAGCGCTAAAAATGTTTACAACAAAAAGAAAGCCAAAACAAAACATACGCATTCACGCAATAAATTTGACGGCAGCGTCACCTAAGAAAATGTAATTTTTTGGATGCGTTCAAAAGCTATAGGGAAGTTGCAATCAGCTGATAGTCATTGTATTTCAAGTGGAGGTCAGGGTAGTTCCACCAATCAGAACTGCCTATTTGTAGTGTGTGACCTCCAGCATGACGTCAATTGCAACTGCCCTATAAGGAAAGGGCAGCTGACGTCACTGTTGGTTCAATTTACTGTTGGTTTGCTCTTTTTGCCTCTGCTTCGCTATAGCTCCAACTGTACTCAAAAATTCATGTGATCTGATTGGTCTACAAATGATAACACGTTTGTCTGCTTGGCGCATTTATCGCACCTAAGTACAAATTCTTTTGGCTAACTTTTCGGTAGTTTTCGCTAGCTTGCCGGTACTCATTTTGAGTCTTTCATAGTCATTGTTTCGTATTTTTCTTATAAAATTTCAGAAGCAATATGAATTCCTTTACTTTTTCATTATATGCTGAACATTTACATGTCACAGCGAGGATGCGTTATATAGAGAAAATAAACGGAGGGGAAAACAACTTGTATAAATTTCCCGATCCGTATAACATCCACAAAAATCAGTGGAAAGACAATGTTGACATGTGGCCGCCCGTGGCATTTGGGGACATTTATATTTATTTAAAGAGATGCAACACCACAGAAGAGACTTTAAAAAATTATAAACCTTTATCGGCTTATAAATATGTTACGTCTGGTGAGTATGATTTAAATATATATTTATTATATCCTGAATGTTAGTGATTATAGTATGATTTAAATGACCGATTTAAACAAATAATTATACTAAATTCTTTTTTTTAATTGCATGTTCATACAGTTTAAAAAATTGTGTGAAAAATATTAAAATCTAGAATGAATTTAATTTAGAAAGTTTCTTTTTGTTAAAGAATTTTTATTTACTAAAATAAGAAAAGAATTTTGTAAAAAAAAAAGAAAAAAAAATTTCACAAACTTATTATTTAATATTTTGCTAAGTATAAGATGTGGAAACCTTTTATTTAAAATCCATATTTAATTGACCACGCGCACTGGGCGGAGCTTGCAATGTTTCCCACAAGCATTGGGGTATTTGATTGGCTTTTGGTGAGCGCTTGTGGGAAAAATGAAGAAGTTGATTGGCTATAATCCATCGTGACGTTGTGTGACGTCAGTAATGCTTGTGGTCCATTCTAGAGGAGACTGGGGATACTTGATCCCCACTTTCTGTTTTTTTTTATTATTCTCAGTTGTCATTTGACATTTTTAAGAATTTTTTTTACAAAATAATCGTGTGTCCATTTTCTATATAATATAATTTTTTTCTTGGCACAAAAAACTAATTAATTTCAGAAAATTGCATTTTTCAAAAGAGGGATCATGCATCTCCACTTAAAGGGATACTTGATCCTTTTGTTGGGGATACTTGATCCCTGTCAAAAATCAAGCTAATAGTGTTTCATGTTGCATATATCACAGTATTATAAGTTAGTAATGAACATTTAACTTTTATTTCTTTCATTTTTGACTAGAAGATGGATATTTAAAAACTTTGTTGATGACTTGACGTGTAGATATTTATAAAAACTTTAAACACAGTGTAATTTTTTTAAAAAAAAAGCTAAAATGAAAACTTGAAAAACAAAAGCTATAAAGAAATCAACAAATAGTTAAACTTTATTTTAATAAATAATACAAGTATACAATAATACAAAGTAAAAGTAATGATTAAAGCTTTCAAAAAATGACACAGCCTCATTATCAGCAGGTATTTTGGAACTTTGATAAGTCAAAGGGAAAGCTTACAGTTGTAGCAGTTCTTAAGGTTCCTCCTACCATAAATAGATTAGGCAACTTAATAATAATGCAAACTGACCAGGGTTGTAAAAATCCCAGCCCTGGTGGGTAGGTGCGTGAGTACCCAGGCAGCTACCCACTACTACCCTTAAAGTTGTAAAAAACCCAGGCCGGGTGGTAGCTGGGCTGGTACCCACTACAACCCTGAAACTGACTCATCAACTATGCTTTTATCAACTTTTTCCAGGAAATAGAATTGATTAAGCATGCCTTTTCTTCGTAAAAAATTGATCTCATATTCAAAAAGTCTCAATTGTAATTTGAATGTTTCTTGTGATCTGGATAGTATTTTAAATATATTAGCGATCTCCGGTATTAGCGATCTCCACACTAATATACTTCTAGACGCTGTAACGGTGCCTCGCGATCTTACGACAGCTTGAAAGCAGCCGTAAGATAAGACGCAAGTGGATGTGCGCGCAACCTCAACAAATGTAACTGCGGCTTCTGATTGGCTGACTGCAGGAGGACTTACGCCGAAGCACGAGGACTTATGCTGAGGCACCGTAATACCAAGGTACGATTGCAGGAACGCCCATCCTACGATCGAGCGTAAGATTTAAGATAGCGAGGCACCGTAATCCCAGCCTTACGATATAAACAAAACGTAAACGGCATTACGGTACCTCGCGATCTTACGACAGCTTGGAAGCAGCCGTAAGTTAAGACAGAAGTGGATGCGCGCGCAACCACAACAAATGTAACTGCGGCCTGTGATTGGCTGACTGCAGGAGGACTTACGCCGAAGCACGAGGACTTGCGCCGAGGCACCGTAATACCAAGTTACGACTGATCGCAGGAACGCCTATCCTACGATCGAGCGTAAGATACGGTAGAGCGAAGCACCGTAATCCCAGCCTAAACCGGGTTTCTTTGGGAGGGAAATTTTAAAAATTCACGGGAGTTTTCGAAAAGTTTTGGGCGTGAAATTTTTTTTTAATGATTTTGCAGGAGATGTGGGCGCCGATAGGGATCGAACCGGAGAATTCACGGTCAGAAAGCGAGATCTTACGTGCCGAGCAAAAGGCTAGCTCGATCGCCTCCTGCGAGAAACTCGTTTTACTGACCGCGCAAGATGGCGTTGCCACAGTACTCCACCCCCAGTGAGAAGAACATCTTGCTGATGTTGTACGAGCGATGTGCACTCTTGTTGCGCTGGCGGTTGCCAGGTGATGCTGTCGTGCTGCCGTGCGCATGTGTGTGCCCCCGGAGATGCGCGGCGTGACAGGTTTTGTGCTATGAGAGTTGTCATAGGCTTTGAGTGCTGTGAGCGTTTCACAGGCTTTGCTGCTGAGGGTGTTTTCAGTGCTGCCATCTGTTGGTCTCGAAAGGAGATGATGATGTTTGTGAAGGTACGTGTTCGTTTGTTCAAGGTCACAAATGCAGGATATGTGGGCGCCGATAGGGATCGAACCGGAGAATCCACGGTCAGAAAGCGAGATCTTACGTGCCGAGCAAAAGGCTAGCTCGATCGCTTCCTGCGAGAAACTCGTTTTACTGACCCCGCAAGATGGCGTCGCCGCAATTTCAATTTTTTTCAATGTAAACAAAATGTTTTCTTACATATGTAAACAACATATAGAAAAATAGCTTCAGTTTACATGAAAACTAATGAAATACATGCTTAAGTTGCAGAAATATTAAGTAAGATAAATTAAAATATCATATTTTAATCGTCGATAAGTAAAAAGTGGCAGAGACAGATTCATCTCTCCTGACATGGTTGTAAACATCACCCCTGTTCTACGAACCAGCCAATGTAAACAAAAAGAAAATGAACAAAAGTAAAAGAAATCAATGGAAAAATACAATGCAGCTCGATAGAAAATTAATATAGAGTATGCCTGAATAGTTGATATGCCAGCTAACAAACTTTAAAAGCAAAATCGTAAGTTTTCTGAATTCATAATGAAAAATCTATCTCACTTTTCAGAAGAGTGCCTGAAATTCTGAAAAATAAAAATTTTACGTTGAAAAATGACTGGTCCAGTTTACTTTCAAAACTCCTGCAAAATTTCCAATATTCCCCAAAATTCCGGATTTATTCCCCAAAATTCCCTGATTTATTCCCGTCCCCCAAAATCTGCGGGTTTTTTGCAACCTTACTTTAATATTCTTAGTACTTTCAACTATACACATAGTCTTCGTCAGAGGATACAAAAATACAAGTGTCTTATTTTCAAATTTCACGTAGTTGGTGTCGAAAGGAAAATTTGAATAAAAATTTTAATTTGAAAATAAGACTTTTGTATTTCTGTATTCTCTGACGAAGACTATGTGTATAGTTGAAAGTACTAAAAATATTAACACTAGAACTACCAAGACCGTCATTTTGACTTTGACGGTTTTCAAATTTCATGCTTAAAAATTTGATATAATTTATGCATTGTTCTAGAATTTTATTATACGACTTTTAATGAAATATAAGAATAGTTTCCTATTCATATATTCCTATTCAATTTCCACTTACTCACTTTAATTTCCATAATCAGTATGACTTATACCTATTTATACCAAGACCCGTCAAAATGACGGCTTTGGCGTTCAAAGTTGAATGATCCAAAGTGTTCGGCAGCCGTTATAAGGAAAGGGAATGTTTACAAACAAACACTTCCGTCACCCAATCTACTACTACATTTTTATCTTAGCGATCATTGCAGGAATCACACTTGGCGACGTAGGCCAATCATATCATAGATCTGTTAAATCAATCTGTTAAAGACCAATCAAATTCCCGGAGTTCATGTGCATAGTAGGAGTCATAATGAATGAACAGGTTTTTCTTGCTGACCAACAGTAATTCGACCAACAGTGACGTCAGTTGCCCTTTCCTTATAACGGGATCTATTTTGCTCCGATTACGATTCAGTTTAGAACTGAACGGTCTGACTGCTAAATTTAATCTGGACGCAATCGTTATCAGTTGTACTTCTAACGTGATAAAGTTCTTCGTGATAAGTGCAATCTATTCAAAGTATAATCTGTAAAAAGTCCAATTTCGGAAAATAGTATGAACATATTTTTATAAAAAATAAAATTTATTTTTTGTAAATTCTAGGGAACAATAAAACGATTTCCAGGAAGCAAAAAATTATTCGAAGAATTCAAAGAACTCACTAGTATAAATGAAGACTGTTCAGACACTAATTCAAGTAATAATAATTTGGACATATCTTGTGTGGAAAATAAAACTGATTTTTCAGACTCTGAAGAAGCTGAAAATGAAATTGAAGTACGAGATATTGAAGAAGGTGAAGAAGATGAATATTAAAGCAAGGATTCAGGGAGTGAAGATGAAATTCCCCAAAAGGGCCACAAACGCAGAAAGCGATTGCGAATATGTTCGGATACTCAGTCGGATAGCCAAACAGAAACCGAAAAAAGACATAAGAAAGACATTGCTCTCGACGGTACTGAATGGGAAGAATTAGGGAACGGTTGTGTTGGTAGACTCCCATCACATACTATATTCAAGGATATTTCAGGCCCAAATGGCTATGCGAAGCGAAACATTATGCTTGGTAATGTTAGCAGTGCATTTAGACTTATAATTGGTAATCGAATGATGAATCGCATAAAAACTTGCACTGAGCTCGAGGCCAGAAATGTTTTACAGAAGGACAATTGGAAAATTACTATTGAAGAATTACATGCGTTTGTAGCTATTTTTTATGCTCGAGGAGCCTACGAAGCGAGAAATTTGAAATTATTCTATTTGTGAGTAAAAAAAATGGGGACCTTCTTTCTTTCACGGAACTATGAGTAGAAACAGATTTTCAGAAATTATGAGATTCATTCGTTTCGACAAAAAAGCGAGAGGAGTGTTCGCTTACGAACTGACAAATTTGGATTAGCTTCCAAAATGTGGAAGTCCTTTATTCATAGCAAACAAACGTGTTACAAACCAGATCAGAATATAAGCATAGATAAACAACTGTTTCGCACATATGTAAGAGGCAGATTTTTGCAATATATGCCCAATAAACCAGACAAATTCGGAATTAAGTTTTTGTTAGCTGTAGACGTGCGAAGTAAATATCTTATAAATGGATTTCCCTATTTAGGCAAAGATGAACTTAGACCATCAGGAGTACCTTTGAATGAATTTGTAGTTTTGAATCTTGTAAAAAACTATGTAAAATGTGGGAGAAATATAACAACGGATAATTTTTTTACAAGTATACAAACTCAACTCGCGAAGAAGCTACTGGCAAAAAAAGAAACGAGTCTTGTTGGAACTACGCGAGCAAATAAAAGAGAATTGCCGAAAATAGAAAAAGTTAGAAAAGATAACATGGCTCGTCAAATCAAATGATATTGTTCTAACAATTTACAAAAGTAAGCATCGTAAAAAAGTACTACTTTTAGCTCAAAACATAAATCAGTAAAAATTGCTTCTAATGGAAAACAAATTCCTGAAACTGTGTCGTTTTACAATGAGACTAAATTTGGAATAGATGTAATTGACGAAATTGGCCGCAAGCTCAAACATAGCGTAAAAGCAGGGTCACGTAGATGGCCTTTACAGGTATTTTATAATATTTTGAATTTGGCAGTAATCAATTCGTGGATTTTATATAAAGAGACTTCTGATGAAAATATAACTAGAAAACAATTTTTATTTCAGTTATCCGAAGAACTCTCCAGTGAATTTAGGCGCTGAAGAAAAGAAACCTCCTCCTAAAATGAAGAACGGAAAGCAATGGATTTGTACTCCATAAAACTCAAAAAAAGTCCTTATGAACGCAAATCTTGCCAAATTCGATTGAGTAACAAAAAAAAACAAAAAAAAAAAAAAAACGATTTATACCTGCAATGTATGCAACAAATATGTTTGTGCAAAGTGTTCATCTAAGATAACATGTACTTGGAAAATATGTGCCTCATAGTTATTTCATACCTATCAAATTTGCTATACTATAAATGAAATAGAAACTTTTTTTAATTATTATTAATAATTAATGAAATATTATATTAAATGTTGTTTTTGTTAAATTATATTCTTTTATTTACATTAACTAAGTCAAAAGTTACAATGAAGGCCATGATAAAAAATCCGTCAATTTGACGGGTGCGGTAACACTAGGTATATATTTAACATCGGTAGTTCTATTGTTAAATTAATTTAACACCTTTTTATATATTTTTCATCTTTTAAGTAGTTTTGCACATAGTGTAATTTAAAGTTTAACTTTTTAAAGATGAATTTAGCATTCTATTTATTTATTTGCTGAGGTGAACTCAATTCACACGGTGGAAGCGTAACATAGCCTTAACAATAACTATCCATTTCACATTTTTAAACTTACATAGCTGCCAACTTGTACGGATTTTTCCTACCACTAAAATTTAAGGAAAAAACTTGCCTAATTCAATTGTCGAATTGCCGTGAATGTTGATAATTAAATAAGGCAGAAATTTCTGTTATATTTTAGTGGTAGCAAAAATCCGTACAAGTTGGCAGCTATGAACTTATCAAAGAATTGAAACTTCTGTCACAAATGTGTTTTTAACATAATTCTGGAAATGCACTCTGGCTAAAGAGTTTTTGTAATTTTCCAACTTACCTTAACGTTAAAAGAAAAATTGTTATACGGCCTTCATATTTATCTTCACCAAATGTCTTGAAGAAACTCTCACATTTAACATTAAAATTTATAACATTAACGCACTTTCATTTTTGTAGCTTATTAAGAGTTGATGGAAAAGCTTTGGACATTAAATTTTCTTTCTATGGATAACACAATACGCATTTCAAGATTCTTGTTTTTAACAATTTAAAAGAAACATTATTCCCGCTGTCTGCCACGTATTATCCGATTTTAAAATGTAAAATGCATATGTCATGATGTAAATTTATTTACTGCGTGCGATGTCTGCACTAGAGTCATAGATATTTACTACTTACCCTACAATTTCCTTTTCAATGCTATTTAACCCTTTCAGGGGCAAATCACTGTTACGCGTAAAATGCTGAAATGATTGACTGACACCAGAATTTAGATCCAAATGTATTTGAAAATAAGTGAAAGCTTTTCTTCGTGTACTTAATAAAAGAAAAAAATTGAGTTCATAGTTTTGGTGCCTCATGTGGTTCATAGCCCCATGTGGCATTAGGGATTAAAATTAAGTGGTCCAAAAATGAACCACTGCCCTTCAAGGGGTTTAAGATCAGGGCTGCCACTGACGACTGTTTTTATATTCTATTCGCAGCACTATTTTAAGAAAATAAATTTTGTAGTATATTTCTCTTGTATATTTCAGCACTGTCAAAGTGTATGTATTTTTTTTTTTTTTTTTTTTTAAAGTGGTGCGATATAAAAAAAAAAAAAAATACTCGCTTGTGGCAGCCCTGTAAGATTCATAGATATTACAGTGTTTAGGTATTTCAAATATTGTTTAGGTTAAATCTGTTCAAGACAGTCAGATTTAGATATACTTTTAAGATGTGTAAAAGTTTCTTCGTGAGATATATAGCAGAGCGAATAGAAATAGAAAGTTCACTCAATATATAATCGAAAGTATTATGAAAAATTATAAAATATAGCAATAACCAGAATAGTTATAGAAATTTTTAATTATAAAAAGCAGACTCCCAGATTCTATAATTATTGTATTGTAAAACTTCGTATAATTATTCTGGTGTCAGTTTATTTTAAACTTTCAATTAGGAACTCTAAAAATTCAACAGCAACAACAAAAAAAAATTACTTTTTAAATTTTGTTTGCATTCCATTTATCTTTAGCCTACAATATTACTTTAAAAAAGACAAAAGAAACTGATAGCGAATGGTTGAGTAAAAAATTTAGACCCCCCCCCCCCCACGGTGGGGCGTACGCCCTACGTTGGGAACCACTGCGCTAGAGAAAAGAGATAAGTTCTTGTTTCAGAAAAGTCTGTTGCAAGCAGATTGGATTACATGTATTTTTTTTACCTTGTTCATAATTATTATTTTTTAACATAATCTCATCTTTCATTTGACATTAGTGCTCTGTTTAGATGAGCGAATTGACCACGCCTACTGGGTCACCACGCTCGCAATGCTTCCCATAAGCATTGCGGTATTTGATTGACTTTTGATATAGCGCCTAGAATATATAAGGAAAGCGCACGTGACGTCACACGTAAACAAACGCTACGAACCGCGAGCTTCTCAGGGCAAAACATTGAGAAATTGTATTGCTTATAATACTAAGTTTATTTTCATTTAATAAAGGAGATTTGTATTAGAATTTATTTTTTTTTACATTCTCGTGCTCAAGAAGCATTTATTTTTCATTTGATTTACTATAATTAGTGTGGTAAGTCCGGAATAATAATTATTATTCGAATTTAAAATAATGTATGGATTGTTTCGGAGACACATGAGCCCGAAGTTGTTTAACATTACATTGTATTGTAATGTTGTGAATTATTTTTTTTACAGGTTTTTTCTTAATATTTTAGTAAAATAATGTAGATTTTCTTTTAACTAACAAAGCTTAATAGTTGTTTAGTGTGTTTAAAAATATTTCGTGCCCGATGAAGGTGTAATTTTGAAGCTGGTGAAGAAGGTGGTGAAAAGAAAAAAAGTCAAGAGAACTCCTTTGCTGCACAGTCTTTATAATTAATTGCCTATGCAGTAAGGAATTTCCCTTAGACAAACTCCTCATGCTTAAGTTTCCCTGCTTAAATTAGCATCAGAATGTTTTGGCTGAAGTTGTGACACCATACCATTGCATTGGGCATTGCTTTGAAAAGATTATGAACGGAATACTCCAGGTAAATAATTTTTGTATCATGATGGATCATTTTTTCGTTATTTATCATTAGTTTTGACATGTGTAAATTTTTACTGTATCTAGCAATTTTTATTTATACAAACATAACTATCTAAAAGTTGTATGCAGTGATTAATAATGAAATATTTAGAATAAAACTCTAACAAGTCATGTAAAGTAGGGATGCAACAGATATCCAAAATGAAGGCAATCAGATTTCGCAAAGTTTCCTTAAAAATTATTACAAACATGAAAACATAGCCATGCATTTCTCTGATTTACTATTATTTTCTATATTCCATTGCAAGTTAGTTTGTTAGGAATTCCTCTTTTCTTTCATAAAAAAATACTATTTTAGGAATTGCTGATTAGGAAATTAGCAGTATAGACATTATTACTGAGTAAGTGTAGGAATACAGTACTCCCTGAAATCTGCACATCATCACAGATGTAAACAATGAAAATTTTGGTTCAGATGTAGGAACAAAATTACAGAATTTTTTTTTTGTTTTATATCATTTCTTTTGTATTTTAATATGTAATTAATTCTCTATAATATGACTGAACTCATGGTTTTCCACGAAGGAAGTACAATTTATTTCTGAAAAAAGGAAATGTATTGCTAATATCTTTGGTAAATCAGAATCTTTTTATGTATTAATCAAGATTGTTTGGTTATTAAGACTGGCTAAACCTGAAATAAAACTTCCTTACTTTATGATTTTGATGTGGATTAATAGGGTACCATTATGAGGCAAGTTTCATTCAATAATTCAAGGAAAATGTATCTTACCTTTATTATGCAGATTTAATTATACAATATTATTTACTTGACCTTTACTTTTAATAATTTTTTTAATTATCTTACCTTCCTATCACTTTAGCTTATTCCTTTACTTAATTATTTTAATATATTACTATATTGAAAGGGTGCTTTATAATTTTGTTAACATTATTACATTAAAATTACTGTTTAAAAAGTGTAAACAAAGCAATGACAAGAAATGTGCAAAATTCTAAAATTCGCACAACCTCTGGTCCCAAGCTGTGCGGATTTGAGGGAGTCTACTGTACTATAAATTGTAACATTAGGAAATCACTTGTGTAACTGTCACATAAAAGATAAAAAGAAGTCTATTACTGTGGCGAATGGGGAGGTGGCATAATTTTTTAATTTCCGAGAAGAGAGTTGAGCAAGTTAAATACACGTAAAATGTATCAATTGTATTTTATGATTAAAAATAATTTGGTTTGTTTACTCAGTTTTTTTTTATTATTATTCAATCCAAGCATAACTTTTGAAGGAATACCCCAATTTGTTGTTCAGATATACTAATAATACTTTGTTTTAAAATAATTAATGCATAAAATCCTGTTTGTAATCCCCCTCTTCTTCAAAAGCAAAAGAAGTTAAATTTTGAAACAGGGTTTACAATTGAGATTTTTTTAAAAAGTCATTAAAAAACCCTTTTTACCATTAATTTAGGAGCAAATAAGAAAGATTGGTACTTTTCGGTTAGCCGGGCGCCAGTGTTATGTATACATGTATATGTCTATATACATGTATATATACATATGTATACATATATATATGTGTGGATATATATGTGTATACATACAATATATGTATATATACATATATATGTATGTATACATAACACTGGCGCTCGGCTAACCGAAAAGTACCGAAAGATTTTCACCCATGTACTTGCTTTATTCGGAAGTCTGTTGTTCAGGTAAACAATAGTACTACTTTGTTTTTAAAATAATTAATACCGTAAAATTGCAATTGTAAAGCACCCCTTTTTCAAAAGCAAGAAATTAAATTTGGGAGGGGGGGAGGTTATAATCAAGAACAGGGGTGAGAAATTTCCTTATTCCGGTAGATTTCCAATTTATCAAATAAAAAAAATCTCCCCAAACAAAATACTCCTAAGCAAAATTCCTCCTTTTATTGGGCGTTGCAATTTGACGAATGATTTGGTAATAATTTTCATTTCTGGAAAATGATTGACTTAATAATGGAGAAGTACCAAAAAAAGATTTTTAAATTCCCCCTACCCTTATACAAAATATAAATTTTAAGTCTTAGGCTATGTAGATGATTCATTATCTACTTGTTACTTGTTTTGTTTTGTTTTAACACTTTTATTTAACTGAACTTGGTTTTTATAAGTAGTGCATGTTTTAGAACGTTTCTGGGTTCAATGAGGTTCGTGTTTCATTACAGGACAGGTCGCAACTGAAATTCGAAAACGAGTTGGGAAACAACAACCTGTTTATCATCCCCAGCTGGCATGTGGGATTCATAGTGACCTTCACTAAACTTCCTTTATCCCCTGACCTTCATCTTTTGCATAGCCATATCAAAGATTGACCTCAACTATCCTATTTTTAAATTTTTTTTTTTATTTCGGTTGTAGATTTTTTTTAAAAAAAGGTTAGTTTTATTTTCGAAGCCGGTTCCAAAAGTGAAAGTACCTTTATTTAAAAGAATCTACAACCAAAATAAAAAATAGCCCTATTAGAGATCAACCTCAACTATCCTATGCAAAAAAAAAAAAAAAAAAAAAAAGTTTAAAAATATTCAAATTTAAACGAGAAATTCGAAAATAACCTGCTCATAGGTTTAAGATTACCGAGGGGGTGTTTTCAAGCGAGTGAAGAGTCCCCTTAACATGATGAATTCAAATAAAAATATGTTTTCTATTCAATTGCAATGAAAAAAAAAAATAGAATCTAATAAAATCATACAGAAATGCATGATAAAAAAAAAAAAAAAAAAAAAAAAAACAATAATTGCTATTTTCTTGGTGTCACAATAAATACAAATTTCTATTCACTTATAAAAATAAAGTACAGCTGTGGAAAAAAAAGTAAACACCCCCTACTAACTCTGCAACTAATTATAATAGAAGAAAGTTACTGGTACCAAATGATTGGAAATAAAGTCACCTTTTAAATGATGTATATATAACATTTGCTTAGGGGGCATCTACCAATCAAAACCAGGCCAAACTTTGTTTTTCTCAATGGCAACAGCCAATTTTGACAAAAGATTTTAAATCTTCGATTCAAACTATGCCTAAAAACAAAATTTCAAGTCATTTGGATGATAAGTTTTTGAATTACAAACTATAAAAATTTAGAGCTTCTAATGTTAAATTACATTTTCATATTTTTATTAATATTTGCTGAAATTATAATCGTAATGCAATCATTTTTTGTGTAGTTATATTAATAAAAAAACTCAAATATAAATACATTGAACTTGTAATTTAAAAATTGTATAATATGAATTATAAAATTAATATTCGAAAAAAAAAAACATGAATTACAGCAACATACAATTTTTTTTGATAGATTTATATTTATTATGTACTATTGCTTTACGCGAATTCTCAGTTCCAAATTTTTCTTCCATGTAGTTTTCGAATGATTATTAAAAAAGTCAAAATGATGGTTTAAGGGACAGTCTATGATGTGCAGAAAAGCATAATTTGAAAAAAAAAGAAAAGATATTTTACTCATGTTATTGAAACATTTGGGCTGGCAATAGTCGAAACATATAAAGCAAGTGAAATAGTCATTGGCAAGAATAGAAGTGACATAGTCATTCTGTAGCATTTCAACAATCGAGTACCGAACTTCAGTTTGGATACAGCTCTTAAAATAGGCTCATTTAAAAATAATTTCTTTGGAACGAGTTGTATGAATTTTATGAAAATTTGTTTTTAGACAAATTGAAGGGTGTAGAATTTATTTATAGTATCAAACTTTGGTATTGCTATTGAAAAAAATCAAAATTTGGGCTCCTTTTGATATGCAGATAGCCCTCTAAACAAATTTTATATACAGTACACTGCCTCTAATCCGCACAGGTTAGGACCAAGGGTTTTGCAGATTATAGAATTTTGCGGACTGTAGGTCATTTCTTTGTTTACATTCTAATATTTGGATTTATCAACAAATATAGTAATACCATTGTAAATAAATAATACAGAAATAAAAGAAATTGTTTTTTTATATAAAAAAAACTATATTCCATATTAGAAGTACATTTAAATGATATAAAATAAAAAATTAAGAAACATTTCTACTTATTTTTAAATCTGAAAGATCGCAGTGGTAATGGTTTGCTTTATAGCTTTTAATTTATGCTCTGCAATTTAATCATGAAGCCTTTTAAGAGTCGGGATTTCTTGATAAGTAACAAAAGTTTGTTTTTCTAAAAAACTAAGATATTTATCCAAAAGAGCTAACCAGTCTTCGAAAGCAATTTTACCTTTTATATTACCAACAAATGCGTTCAGAATATACCAGTGCATGATGAATAGAGCAGTTATATTATATAGTATAACCAGGGGTGGGGAATTTCTAGAAAGAATCTTACCAGCCAAGAATTTATTTCACCAGCCAGTAAAATACAACGTACAGTTGAAAATTTTTATGACAAAATTATGCAACTCAAAAATTATTTACAAGATACACAGAACATTTCCTTCAATGAATGCAGAAATGCATTAGAAATTTATTTAAATTCTTAATAAATTCATCAGATCAATCAACTTTTATTATGATCAAAGTGTAAGTTATCTTGCTTAAAAAAAGATTTTAACTGTTTGTTTACATTTGAAATATAATGCGGATTAGAGGGAGTGGACTGTACATCATTTAAAAGTAGACTTTATTTTCAGTAGTTTGGTACCAATAACTTTCTTATACAATAATTTGTTGTAGAGTTAGCAGGGGTTGTTTACTTTTATTTTTTTCCACGACTGTTATATGTGTAGAAATTTTTTTACTGAAATTTAACTTGCAAATTAAAAAATATGTATTTAAAAGCCACGTGTCTGAATATTTTTCAGTATTTCTCTTTTCTCTGCAATAATTGTTTGGATGAGTTCATATTGGAATCATTACACTGTGTTTTATTATATTTAGATAGATAATTAGCTTCTTTATATTAAATAAATTATATAAATATTGAAAAAAATTGCTGGTGTGTGTGACAATTAAATATATTGCCAGAAAACTCGCAAACACGACCCTTGCTAAAGGACAGGAGGGAGGGGTCTCCCCCCCAAATGGCAAATACTGTTACACTTGACAAATTTACAAACTTAGTTGGCAAATTTGTTTTAAACTTTAATAAAAACTATAATACACTTTCTATTTCTGATGGACTTGGCAAAAGTTATAATTGAGTATATTATTAGGCTTTTTACAAATAAGAACTATATTATATTTTCTAATTGTGGTAACTTGGCAAAATTATAAAACTAGTTGGCAGATGTCGAGAACTATTTATTTTTGCTTCTCAATGAATTGGCAAATACTGAAATTTGACGTGGCAATTTAACGTCCTCTCCTCTCGCAACAAAATGTCTTAGCAATGGTCCTGTTCACTATTTTCTCTATCTCACTAATACTAGAAAAGTACCCAACTTTTGCTTCTGGCAATGGCTTATTTAGCTAAAAAAAAAAGATATATTTTCCAATTTTTATGTTTAAAACTGAGTTTTTAAACATAGAACTAATAATTATTTCGAACGTTATTAATTCAGAACAGCCATTAAAAGATAAACTATCTAATTTAGATAATCAGATTTACAGCTTCATTAGTGGTGGTTTTACGTGGAAAAAAATAAAAGTAAACAACCCCTGCTAACTCTACAACAAATTATTGTATAAGAAAGTTATTGGTACCAAACTACTGAAAATAAAGTCTACTTTTAAATGATGTACAGTCCAGCTAACAGAAAGTTGTTTATGGTTTAGTTGAGTTTTAAAGTTTTTACTTAAAGGAAGAAGTCTATCTGCCCTATTTAATGCTTTTTAGTAATACAGTAGACTCCCTCAAATCCGCACATCTTTACAGATGTAAACAATGAAACTTTCATTTGAGATGTAGGGGCAAAATTACAGAATTTTTCAGTTTTATTCCATCTTGTATGTATTTTAATATGTAATTCCTTATAATATGACTGGCCTCGTGGTTTTCCATGAAATGATTATAAATTTATTTTAAAAAAAAATCAGGGTATTGCTGATATCACTGGTAATCACAATCTTTTTAACAAATTTATTTATGTATTAATCAAGCTTTCTTGGTTATTATTATGATGATTTTGATATGAATTAATAGAGAGTACTTTTCATAAGGAAAGTTTCTTTGAATAATTCAAGAGAAATGTATCTCATCTTTTTTATGCATATTCAAATATACATTATTAATTATTTACTTGACATTTACTTTTAATATTTTAATCAGTTTTTAAATTATCTTACTTTTTATCATTTTAGTTTATTACTTTACTTAATTATATAATATTTTACTATATTACAATCATTCATTATAATTTTGATTTCATTATTGCATTCAAATTACTGTTTAAAAAATGTAAACAAAGCAATGACCAGAAATCTGCAAAATTTTAAAATCCTCACAACCTCTGTCCCCAAGCTGTGTGGATTTGAGGGAGTCTACTGTATTAAATAAATAATCATCTAAATTCCTCCTCCTCCAGCCTATCCACCAAAATTTTGGATTACAAGTAGACAAACAACATTTTTTTAATACATTCACCACCGAGGAGGCATGTGCGTGACATCGCTTGATCACACATTGACATTCCCAGCGATGATACATATGCACCCTTGGTACTGAAAGTCGTAAACATGAGAATCTGATTAAACTTAGTTAAAGCACATTAATTTTAACCCAGGTAGTGAATGTATTAAGCTGGTAAAATTTTAAATGGGGCCTCCACCAAAATTAGCCCTTTTCAAAAAAAAAAAAAAAATAAGCATTTATTTGAAAGTTATTCTTGGAATGCATTAAAATAATCTAATAAAACCAAATTAATCCACAATCATAAGACAACTGACACATTTTACATAAATTCAACATTCTTCTCTGAACTTTATTACTGTGGTGTGGGAGATAAGGATAATTTAGACATTTTGGTACTTTTCCATTAGCCGGGCACCAGTGTTATATATGCATATATATCTATAAATTTACATGTGTGTGTAGTGTAATATATAAACACTGGCGCCCAGCTAACAGAAAAGTATTGACATTTTTTTTTATATACATACAAGTAATTAAGCAATTCTTTTGTTAAAGGAAACAGAAAAAAGATTTTCTAACAAACTAACTGTCAATGAAACATAGAAATTAATAAATCAGAAAACTGCACTAAGGTTGTCTTTATACATACACAATAACATTTTTGCACTTTACATGATTTGTTAAAGTTTTATTCTAAATATTTCATTGTTAATCATTGCATATAACTTTTAGATCTAGTTATGTTTTTATAAATAAATAATGCTAGGTACATTGAAAACTTTATACATATCAAAACTAATGATAAATAACAAAAAAATGATCCACCGTGATACAAAAATAATTTACCTGGAGAATTCCGTTCATAATCTTTACAAAGCAAACGCCCAATGCAATGGTATGGTGTCACAACTTCAGCCAAAACATTCTGATGCTAATTTAAGCATGATGAGTTTATCTAAGGGAAATTCCTTACTGCATAGGCAATTAATTATAAAGACTGTGCAGCAAGGAAGTTCTCTTGACATTTTTTCTTTTCACAACCTTCAAAATTAAACCTTCATGAGTCTGGAAAAGTCTATTCAATCAATAGTTCTGCAAAATAAATTATGCACGTGCGTCAATAAATGTAAATATCTCTCTATTCACATTTTGAGATAGTTTACGGGTCTGTAAATTGATATGCATGGGTATTCATCCCATTTAATTTATCCATATACCTTATTTTGACTAGAAAGCTCAAATTTTAAGCATAGGTGAGTAAATTAAAATAAGATACGTCAAAAAATACACAGTTTGCCCTATGAAACTGGGTAATGTTTTGCCCTGAGTTACTGCGCATCACAACTGCGCAAGCGGTTGTTTACAGTTGTGCGCTTTCCTTATAGTGTGCAAATCGGCTATCACTGTAATACTTAAAAAAGCGCTAAAATATTGTATCCCTTAAATGTGCAATGATACTGCTGCAATATGCAGATCGCAGCGACATCTGCAGGATATTTTCTACAACGGCAAGAAATTGCTAGTCTATACAATGTAATACTAGTAATACGAAAATCCCGCAGATGTCGCTGCGATCGACACTTGAAATTTTAGTAGTATCGTCGCACATTTAAGGGATACAAATTTTTGGCACTGTTTGGATAACATATTTCCACACTAGGTATTCTAGGCGCTGTACTTTTGGTTAACGCTTGTGGGGAAAACGAGAAGCTGATTAGCTATAATTGAGCTTGACGTTGTATGACGTCAGAAATGCTTGTCGTCCAATACAAAAATCCGAGTCAGGTCAAGTCCAGACCTTGATCATTTGTTCGCGTGCTTTTCAGGGAGCTATCCTTTGGTGAAAGGGGGAACTTCGCCAACTCATTTGTCCATCCATTTCAATAAGGGTGCCTCTCAAAATCTGCTTAGACAGGTGCGTTAGTCCAAACTATGGCAGCCAAGAGCTTGCCAATCTTCCAGAATCGGGCAATAGTCACTGATGAGTGATGACAACCAAAACTATGGCAATTCAATATCTTGTAGATAGATAAAAATGGCGATATTCGATCACAAGAATACACTTGTAAAAGTGCTATACTCATTTCATGATGAATATAGGAGAGTTAGTTCATGCTGATTTGCATTGTATTATCCGGAAAGAATTTTGAAATCGGTTCAGTGGTTCTGAAGTAATTGTGAGTTTAGAACAGTGCAAGCATTTTCATCTAAAAAGTAACAACTATGTCAAATTTCAAGTTTCTACTCCTAACAATTATAATTAAATTGTAATTTAGGAAAGATTTTTGAGCGTTTTTCAATTATTTCATCCATTTAAATTTCGATTTTTTTTTTTTTAACCAGCGAGCATTTACATCTTAACAGAAAACATGCATAATGCCAAATTTCAAGTTTCTAACCCCAAAGTTTTTTCCTCCTGCAGCTTTTAAATTTCTCATTTTTAAAAAATTGTCCTGCACAAGCATTTATGTCTTAAAAATAATAGTCATGTCAAATTTCAAATTTATAGCCTTAACAATTTGAAATAAATCGTAATTTATAACTTTTTAGAACATTTCACCCGTTTAAATTTAATTTTTTTTTAGAAATCATTCTTAGCAAGTATTTAAGCTTAAATATGTAACTATTACGCCAAATTTCAATTTTCTATCATCAGCAATATACCAAAATCGCAATTTTAGAACGTTTTTTCCCTTTAACCTTAAAGATAGACCTGGAGCTAGCAGCACAGGCATCACCTCATCGAGTTCATCAGCTAAAATTTTTAAATGAAGTAACCCTCTTTGGTGATACACCAATTTGGCTATACCGGCTGAAGGTAGTTTCGCCGTAAAAAGAACATTGCACCCTTATTTTGATTTCGATTTACTTCAATTCATCTTTTAACTGATCCCTCATTGAAAGACAACATCATGCGAAAAAATCTCAAACTTTGAAATTTAATAACTGTGTCAATTTTTGTAGTACAGATATCAAACTTTTTGTGTTATATCTGTTATGATATGTGTAAACGTTTACTAAATATAACTATAGGGACTGGGGGACCGTATAAAAAATTAGATTTCGTAATTTTTATAAAATTGATTTTTTACTTTAAATAATGCCACAACATGAATATTTACCTCATTTGAAAAGTTTTTGTAATTGAAACTATATGTCTACGACCAACGGTTGAGAAATTAAAGGTCGGCGATAGATAGCATATTACACCCTGTATATTGCGTGTTTCCTATTGATTTTAAGATTCTAAAAAAGTAAATCTTGTTAAAACTGCTGTATCATCCCCAATGTAAAGAAGTTTTACTTCAAATTTTTGGAAGATATGGGCATTTATATATATAACAATTATGACAACATTAACATTGCCATTTTAATTGCTGTTAATCTTCAAATACATATTTTGACCTGTTACCTTGAACGTCGGAGTACAAACAAATTTTACTGTGGTAATTTTGTGTATAAGATCTTTACGAATTTTCGTGCTAATTTTCATTTATGTTTATAAAATTTCTTTTAATTTTTCTAAAAGATAATTAACACTGTAACTTTATAATACTGTAATCTTAGTTTTCAGCTATGTACAGTAAAGTAACCCAGATAGCATTTTTAATTTTCAGAAAATTTGCTTTGAAAACCTGCAAAGTTGCAGCAAGCTCAGCATGACAAGACTGAAAGTTCATAACAAGACTGCAGCAAGATAACGCAAACGCCAAAGTCACCACACTTTGAACTTGCAGCTAACTGGTCGTGCAAGTTAAATTCATGCTGTATCAAATTTATTGCAAATTAACGTCAAACAAGTAATGAAAAATACTGCAAACTTACTGCAAAGTAGTAATCTTTCCTCGCCCCACTATCTGTTTACAACTGTTACATTATAAGTTTAACCCCATAGACCTGATCAGGTCTATTTGATACGAACACACCGTCAAAAGGTGCATGCATCTTTTTCATCACCATAAACAAGTTAAGATAATGTTTGTACTTTTAAATACGAGCCTTTTTTGGTATTTGATAAGTATAGAGTTTAGAAAAAGCGGTGCCAACCGAATGAAATTTCTGCGTATGTGCTGATTGTGTATTCTCTCAACAGAGGGATTTTTCACTTTCGTGAATTAAAGACAGTCTTGCCATCAGTTTCACAACAAACTACTCATGAAATAGGGATGGTATAACTTGCGGGAAATTTGTAGCGAATTTCTCAATTCAAATTTGTCACGGCAAGATAATGTCAGAAAAAATCAAACATGCTGCTAATGTTCATGCTATCTGGGAATAGCGTATGGATTTAACCATTTATTTTATAATTAAACTCAAATTACAAAATATGTTATATCGCCCAATGCACAAATTCATTACAATTAGCATTATTATTTATTTATTTATTTTCCCAAACTCTGTGGGTGATGAAAACATTTCAATGCAGTATTCTTGTTAAGCATTTCCCAAAATATGAAAATTACCGCTTACTTCATGAGAAACAGATGTCTCGTTGAACAGTGTATGTTATGAATTTCGGTTATTGTGCCTGTATTAGTGGCGCGGTTGTTATGGAGATAGCTTCTGCACTAGTGTGATTCGACTCAAGTTTCTGTCAAGCCATTACTGTAAAAATGCAACTTTCTGTTTTATATTCCATAGACCCCGTCCATCCGAATTCTTTTGTATGACCCTATAAACGATCCACAAATGAAAACACATCGACTGAAAACTACGAAATTTTTCCTTATGAAAATGGTGTCGATGTGCGTAGTATTTATGGATCGTTTTATAGGGCCATACAAAAGAATTCGGATGGACGGGGTCTATGGAATACAAAATAGAAGACATGCTTTCATAACATATGTGAAATGTTTTCCTGCAGAGGCACATTTTTAGTTTGAAGTCGAGATTTATATGTCATGGAAATCTATAATGGCTGATAAAATCTAGCGATTTATGTGTAAAGGTCGGAAAGGTAAAAGAATCTCTGTCAGAGAAAATAAATAATCTTCATTTTCTACTATGAGTGCTTATCAGGGTCGCAACGTCGGATACGCCAGGAATTTCAGTTTTTACTTAGGTTAATCTGTATGCCTTTTGTAAACATGCCTGAAAAACTTGGAAATTTTATCGGTTATTGAATTTACTACAGTATGTTTCTCAATGAAAATCTTTTCGATGTACGTAACATTTATGAATCGTTTATAGGGTTATACGAAAGAATTCAGATGGAGGGGGGGGGGGTCTATGGATGGAGGGCTATGGGTGGCTATCTTTTGAAGTGATTTAATTCAAACATAACAGAATTTATGTATGCTATTTCAATGCACTGTTTCATGTTCGATATAGAAAATGATACGTCTAACATTTGCTGTGCACCGTTCTGTATTTGAATTCCTGGTACAGGATTGACACTTGCGACTATTTTTTCATTCGATTCGTACCACTTAAAAAAAATAGATATAATAATTTTTACCACACAGTTCTAAGCAGTGTTGTAGTCATAAAAATTCAGAGGGTACACGCTATAGGCAGAGGGTATATGCTAGAGAGTATACGAACACTAGCATACGTATCTTTATTTGAAAAACAAAATGTATACTAAACTTGTTAAAAAAAATCCAGGAGGTATAGGCCGTATACCTCTGTATATCCTCCACTGCTTCTAAGACAATTTTATGAGCAGTGGTGTAGTCGTAAAAAAAAACAGAGGGCATACGTTCTAAGCAGAGGGTATACGCTCAAGGCAGAGGGTATACCCTAGTGTATATATACTATATAGCTTTCTTGAGAAACAGAGGGTATACGGTGTTCCTTAAAAAAATCCAGAGGGTATACGGCGTATAACCCCGTATACCCTCCACTACATCCCTGTTTATGAGAAGTCTACAACAACAGCAACAAAAAAAGTAGTCGGATGATCTAATACAAAAACTTTCTTTTATCTCACATGCATGTTAATACTTCAACATTCGCTATCACAGTGCCAAAATTAAATAACAATCTATGCCCATCATGAGGATTCTAAAGCTATGAAATTCCGTGCATTAGTTCTTGAGATATGACTATCGCTAAAATCGTCTAAATCCTGAAAAATAGCAGCGCCACCTGTTGGGTGATTTACACCAAAACCTAATCAGTAACAACTTATGTCAACATCTAACTGAATCTGAAGTTTAATGAAAATTCGTGCATTAGTTCTTGAGATAGAACTATTGTGGAAATCGTGAAAAATGCAGCACAGCGGCGTCACATTTTGGGCGATTTACACCAAAAACTAATCAGCATCAAATTATATTAATGACTAACTGAATCTGAAGTTTGATGGAAATTTGTGCATTAGCTCTTGAGATAGAGCTACTGCAGAAATCGGGGAAAATGCAACATATTAGCACCATTTGTTGGGCGATTTACACCAAAAAGTAATCAGCGCCAAATTATATTAAGGTATAATTGAATCTGAAGTTTGGTGAAAATCTGTGCATTAGTTCTTGAGATATAGCTATTGCGGAAATCGTGAATAATGCATCATAGCAATGGCACCTGTTGGGCGAATTACACCAAAAATTAAACAGCACCAATTCATATCAAGGACTAAGTGTGAATCTAAAGTTTTATTAAATTCCGTGCATTAGTTCTTGAAATAAAGCGCCCACAAAATTTGTGTAACTTACAGACAGACTCACAGACAAACATTTTTCAAAAATAGTCAAATCGTGTTTAGGGCCTTCTAAAACGAATAAATCCGTCGAAAGCTGGAAGTCTAATTTGTTCACGAATCCAATACTTTCTTCTTGTAAAGATAGAAGAAAGTAAAAAATGTAAATAGAAGTACGAATAGAATATATAAGTAGTCGCCAATGGTAGCCCTACTCAAAGAGCTTTAAACACAAAAAGGCGAGACGTTTCAGCTAGTGCAAAATGTCGTCATAAACGAACATAATACGCGCATGTTCATAAAACCAAGAAAAAAAAAGGACTACGATTTCATCAAAATAATGTAATTTTTTCGCTGACATTTCGTTCAGCCGTTCTATATGTAGGTACCAGCAGGGAGGAGCGCGAAATTCAAAACGGCGAAACATTTCAACTAGTGCAAAATGACGCCAAAAACGTACATTTTCATTCCTAAAACGGGGGGGGGGGAATTCTGTAAAAGCGTCCAAATGACGTATATTTGCCACAACTTTTCTTTCTACCAGTGGGATTAAGGGTGCACAATGTTGAAAAAAAGTGCACTTTCCTTCATAAAATTAAATTGTTTTACTACCATTGTGTGAAAATTATGAAATTTTTACCGAATTTTTTATTAATCCTGTCCTGAATATGGAGCTCTAGAAGTTACCTACGGTACATTGTCTGGAAGAAAAACTAAAACAGACTAACTAGTTTCTGTGTCTAGACACTATAGCTAGAGTGGTGCCCTAATCTCTATAATAATAGCCTAAGTCATGTGACTGTCATCAATAGTTCCGGGCTGACCCCTTCGCTTTTTATATGGGAGGTCACCATTTTTTACATTTTTTATTTTTCGCGTGGTAAATTAAAACAATGCTTTGATATTGAAATTAAAAGTCATGGTTTTTGGTATTATTTATTATTTTTCTTTTCTTTTTCTTAAAAAAGGGAAAGAAAAAGTGAAAGTCATGAATTTCAAATTAAAATTATTATTTTAAATAAAATGAGTGAAATTATTATATTTTAGATGAATTTAATGAAATATGAAAAAATGCGATTGGAAAGACAATGTTTGATGATTTATCACTTGCACCTGGCTAGCATAAAAAGGTACTACTTATGGTGTTATTACACGAGGATTCAAAGACGCTTGGAATCAAAGGCGTCTAGAGACAACAGCCGCCTCACGGCCCGTCTTTTCCAAGCATTTCATTGGCTTTTCTATTATCAGATTTCCAAGCATTTGACTGGCGATTCGCCTCGTTTCGGGTGTCAAAGATGCTCCGACAGAAAAAAAAAACGCTCGCTCTCCAAGTGTTACGTAATAACTAACTTTATCTTTCATCCATGTATCAGTCACCTGCATAATTATTTAACAGGTTGTAATTGCATTGTTTCAATATCTGGCAACAGTTGGTTTTGTTTTGTTCTAAAAAGAAGTTTACCAAATAAAGTAATGTGAAATATATGGCTCTTCTGTCATTGAATTTAAGTTAGAAATATATTCTCTTTAACAATAAGAAATATTATTGAGTGCAGTTTTAATAGCTTATAGATATTTTAATACTTAACTTTTAGGGATTCAGTTAGTTAAGAGATTTATTTACATTGGAATCCAACATATGGCGTCCGCTGACAAGATTGGAATCTGTAAGTAGAATTTTACTTGAACTGCTCAAGTGAGAATTATTATTATTGTTGAATAAAAAATTATTGTTGATGCTGAATAATATGGATGCGTTAAAAGCAGCTAGACGACAGCATCGTAGAATTTTCACTAAAGCGTGTAACGAATTTGATGCAAGTGAAAATAATTTATCGACTGCTGAAAAAATTCTGAAATTGACAATGATAGAAGAGAAAGCGAAATTTATGACCGATGTAGAATATAAAATTAGAGAAATATTGTATAGCGACCAAGCTGACGAAGAAACAATAGACAAAGATATCGATGAATCTGAGGTTTGCATCGATCGCTGGCGTGTATTACAACAGAAATTAAACGAACTTTTGATTGTAAAAAATGAAGATTTGAGATCTGATATTTCGGTAATTAATAAGAATGTATTGCTTCATTATCCTAAGATACAGTTACCTACTTTTAATGGTGAAATAAAAAATTGGTTGCAATTCTGGGGTCAATTTCAAAAAATTGATCAAGATACTAGCCTAGATTTTCATGACAAATTTGCGTATTTATCACAAGCCATGGAAAAAGGCAGTGTAGCAGAAGAATTGATTAGAAGTTTTCCGCCTGGTGGTAATAGTTATGCCAAAGCTGTAAGTCAACTTAAATCTCGTTTTGGACGGGAAGAACTTTTGATAGAATATTATATTAGAGATTTGTTAGGCCTTGTACTGCAGAAGCAAAATCCAGGAAAACATAATTCTTTGCGACGATTATATGATTCATTAGAATCGAAATTGCGATCATTAGAAACTCTTGGAGTTATTAGAGACAAATATGCTGCGATGTTATATCCGCTTGTTGAATCGTCTCTTCCAGATGATATTCTTAGAGCATGGGAAAGGTATAGAACGTCTCACAGAAGATCGTCAAATAGATGTAATGATGTGGAATCTGAACTAGATAAAAATCATGATACAGATTTGAAGAATGGTGTTGTAATTGGCTCAAAAACTGATCTAGATAATTTATTAGAATTTCTGCAAGACGAAGTTGAAGCAGAAGAAAGAATTTCTTTGGCAAGTAAAAGTTTTGACAAAACTTTTCGATACAGAGCTGCGTGCAATAATCATGAATTCGAAGAATCTCAAATATCTACTGTATCAGATTTATTAAACATTGATATGAGAAAATATACTAGAAATAAGAATAATTTTAAACAAAAACTGTGTATTTTTTGTGACAAACGACATGCATCGGAAAAATGTTTCAAGGCAATGTCAATGTCGTATGATGTTAAGAAAGACATAATGCAAAAGAAGGGAACTTGTTTCGTGTGTTTAAAATTAAACCATCTAGCCCGAAATTGTAGAGCAAAAGTAAAATGCGTTTTATGCAGAAAAAAACATGAAACTCTAGTATGTCCAAAAGTTCCTGAAAAGTTAATCAAAACTGAAGAAGCCCAGGATCCCTTAAAAGCTCTGAATAATTATTACTTCAGAAGATCTTCTTTGAGTGTTGAGCCTTCAAAAAGCAAGCTTCATCATGAGCCAGGATCACAAGGACGAGCTAGAGGAGGTTCAAGCAGAGGACGTGGTGGTTATGGTGGACCCTGTGATGGTGATGGGTATGCTAATGGCTACGGCCGAATATATGACAGTCCACCTTTTGGAAGTCGAGATTTTTATGACCGTGGCTACAGTTCAATGTCGCCTCGCATGAGACCATGCCCTTCACCTTATGATCGTCGTAGTTCATCTATTGCGCCCATGAGAGATAAACATGCGGATCCCTATTCATCATCTTTGAGAGATCCATATTCACAAAGATCTGGCATGTCTCCTGTTTCACGTGATTTGTATGAAAGAAGCAGCAAAGAAACATTTCTTTGACACAGTTAAGGTACCGAAAAGATTTAACTTGTAATTTTAAATTGTTGAGTTGTGCATTCCCCACAACTCAAGGTGGGAGTATGTTACGTAATAACTAACTTTATCTTTCATCCATGTATCAGTCACCTGCATAATTATTTAACAGGTTGTAATTGCATTGTTTCAATATCTGGCAACAGTTGGTTTTGTTTTGTTCTAAAAAGAAGTTTACCAAATAAAGTAATGTGAAATATATGGCTCTTCTGTCATTGAATTTAAGTTAGAAATATATTCTCTTTAACAATAAGAAATATTATTGAGTGCAGTTTTAATAGCTTATAGATATTTTAATACTTAACTTTTAGGGATTCAGTTAGTTAAGAGATTTATTTACATTGGAATCCAACACCAAGCGACTACCCTGCAGCCATAGGAATAACATGGAGACGCCTGGAATCTGAAGCGTCTTTGACCCCTCGTGTAATAACACCATACCGAGGTTAGTTATACCGTCGACCCATTTCGCCAAATTATATAAATCGCCAAACCACTCGCCAAATAATACAAATTGACATAATTTTTATTTTAAATAGCGAAAGAACAAATAAATTAGAATAACATTAATAAAAATACAAATAAAACGTCGAAATAAAAATAGCTTGATGACGTAAACACGTGTAACTTGTTTAAAAACAAGCAAATATGACATTTACGATCAACCATTATTGATATTTAATCTTATAGCTTGGCGATATATTTTTGGTCGACGGGATAACCAAGTAGTACCCATAAAAATACGGAGTTCTTGATTTCTCAACTAGAAACTTCTGATTTGGCGAAGTATTGAGAAAGTAAATTAAATTTTGGATAAAAGTAACATGGTACAATGCTTAGCACACATCTAACGGAGACCAAACTGGTCGCCAAAGGCGGCTAGTCTCAAAATGATTACTTCTGTCGTTGAAAATGACGTCATAGAATGGTGCAAAAATAAACCATAAAACATTTTCTATGGTTTACACAAAATGGGTTATTTTCTCTAATCCTATCTAACCGCCCGACGTTGCCCGGGACCGTGATGAATGACCCTTAAATGAACCTCAAATTTGTATGACTTTATAGCTTTAACTCCATTTTATCTGAATTTATATTTTTAAATGAAACAATATTGAATTGAAAGTACATGCTATTTTGTATTTTATTTTCTTCGTAATTTGATTTTTGGGGTCTATGATGCGTACCGAAAGCGAGCGAGACCGAGATGAAAAACTCAGGTTTTTACTGATGTCGTCGAAACTTTCACACATTTTATTTGGCAAAAAACATTTCTACCCGTCCTAAAGTTTCAAAATTTTTGTAGGTGATGGAAATCTGGTCTATTGAGATGCTCTAAAAAGTTAAAATACGGACGTTTAGTTACCTTTAGCGAAGAAAAAATATCGTCTCCGGGAAGCGCGAAGTGACCTGAGTTCGCCGGTGTATTTAATAGGGTTAAAATGCATATTTTAAAAAACCGATTACACCATCGATTAGGAGAAGATTTCAGCTTTAAGAGCATATTTTTGGTTTGTCGGTACCTTTAAAATTGCGCGCTGGTGGCGGGTTGCAATAAGAGAGAAAAACGTGTTTCGGACAAACGGCCCTTTTTGAATTTTTTTTTTTTTTTAAGGGTTAACTGCGATATTCCTTTGAATTGATTGCGATTTTTGAGACGTAAGAGTACGATCTTTCAGAATATGTCTTCCGTTTTTAATTTCACTAAGAGGTTTGGCCGATGCATGTAAGTAATAACTAATGACAAAATTCCCCCCAAAGTTCCTTCTTTGCGAACTTCATTTTTTCCGGATGCGTATAGTGCGTGCGCCAGCACTTTTTTCCTATCGCAAGGACCGAGATGAGATTTTAACGAGAGTGGGTTGTGACTTTTCATTAATAACTCGACTAATTATTAGAATTTTAAAATTCTCAGTCTCAGATGCACCAGCAGAGGCCTTCGACTATCTAAAAAAAATTTGAGCCTCGTACGTACCGTAGATTTTGCTAGCCATCGCGAACAAACAGACAGACACACACACAGAGCAAAACTTTCTTTTGTTTGCCCCCGATATGCTATTTCTTTCGGCCACTAATTAAAGTGTCGTCTCTAAAAAATAACGATAAGTTATATAAGCCAGCCGCAAAACACAGCAGATGTATCAATGTCACGATTAAATACGGATAATTTCTACAGCAATTTTTTAAACTTCAAAGTATCGCACATTTTCAATTTTTATACCGTCGTATAGGAAAAAAAAGTACTTTTAAATGCAATTTGTTTAAAAACTGCATCTCAATTCATTTTTGAGATTTTTTTTTGTTACTTTTTTACACCATTTCTTTAATATTATTGGCAACTGAAGTACTCCATTTCTGTAGAAAGTAAAGGAAAAATAGTTGGAAAATAGTATATTATTATACCTTTTTGTTGCCATTTTCCCATAACAACTGAAAAAAAATGTAATTAAAAGATGTACTATTTTGAAAAAATATAAATGAATGATTTCTGATAAAACATGGAGCTATTATAAACTATATTTAATTTTAAGTATCTACATTAATGTTATAAACAAATGAAGGCATATGAATCTTTAGTCGAGTTTTTGTCGAGTTTCTTGAATGACGACATCGCTTTTTGCTGTATTTGTGTATTATTCCGTGATAAAGACGTCATATGCATACTTTTCTGTAGATGTTGTTTAAGACTGGATCGTAGATGTGAAATTCTTCAGCGGATGAGAATGACGTTATTTTATATAAAATAAAGGCGCGTGTTTTAACTCTTAAAACTGAAATATGTTTTGTACTATCTATATTTATATACGCATTTTTTTTTTTCATCGGGGGAGACACTAAATTCTGAAAAAGCAGAATTCCTGTTTTCTAGTTACAGTATAGATTTCATTCACCGATACTGAAATTAAGGCCCAAGTTACTTTTTAGAAACAAATATATCATCAAGCTACCTGAAGCATTCTCTAAATAAGAAAGAAAAATCTTGCGTTAATAATAGATTATGAAACACTTTCCAACACTTCCTGAAATCTTTAATAAAACTTCGTTATTTAGGGAAATAAGGTAAATAAGATAATTAAGGAAGTATTTTAGAAAACAAATAAAACATTTGAAAATCTGATTTCAGCAGTTACCTTCCATAGCCAAATATGTATTCCAATTCTTTTGAACAGTCCTGTATTTGATCTGTAGGCTGCTATATGTACTATATAATGGGAAAATTTAGTTTAGCAAGAAAACGCATAACAGGTTGAAATTTCTTTTTCAGCAATTTATACTAATAGATGGAAACATACTTGAATACTTTTGTTCCGCCCTGTAATTTACCTAGTACTTTTATTAGACGCCACTAATTAGCTGACATTTAATTCAAACTAAATCACTCTTAAAACTATTGAAATCACATTTCCAGAATTTATCATATCTATAGACGGCCATATATCCAGTTCTTTGCGTGGCCCTGCATATCATTTTATCTATATTCTACAAACATTTCTTATTAAACTAAATGCAGTTCAGCGTAAAAATGCATAACACATTTAAAAACCACCTTTCAACAATTTACGCTCATACTCAGTAAACTTTACGAATTCTTTTGTGTAGCCCTGTATATCAAGTATAATAGCATTTATACACACCATATAGTATGCATAAATATAGTGAAACTTAAAAGCGCATATCATAATTAAAAATGCATTTCCTGCTATCATCACTAATATACAGTATGTCAGATAGAATATACTTGTCTGAAATCTTTTGTGTGTCCCTGTAAATGCTATGCACTTCGTATTATACATGAAATAACTTGCAGTAAGCCTTACCGACGTATATCAATTTCATTATATATGAAATTGCATAAGTAAAATACGCCGCAAACAATTACCGCTATACCATTATGTAATGGAATTCGTTTGTGTGGCCCTGTAAATGAATAGTAACTATTCGCTCCAACGCATGTTCTACAGAATGCATATATTAGTGCACTTCGTAAATGCATATTATGTTTGAAAGGGTGTAGCATCTTTAAAATTCATTTGAAACAATTTTTTTCCATTGGCCGTAATGTAACGGAATACTTTTGACAGTCCCTGATGTAAATAAACTAAACGTGCTACAAACTTAATTTGAAATAGGGTTCGTGCTAGGCTAAATCTCAATAACATCCGAAAATTTCAGGGCAATCTGAGTATAATTACGAGAGTTAGAGCGTGGACAGACGGCCAGACAAACCGAAGTCAATAACACTTTTCAACTTTGTTGGAAAGTGTTAAAAAAACTGTTAATCGTGGCGTACGTAATTATAGATTACGTAAGCCATGCTGTTAAAATTCTATACTACGTAGGCCACGCTGTTAATAAGACTGTTAATCAAAAATTAATTAGACAAGTTGATTATTTTTGGCATCAGAAATTTAAAAAAATCTTTATTTAATGATTATTTAATGACTGGAAAATTTATCTAATCAATTTTATGAAAGTTGTTAAAATAACGATATTTTGTTGATTTAATTAAGAGAATAATAATCATATTTAATTATAATTTAATATGAATAAGGAATTGTAAGAAAAGAATTCTCAAAACAGGTAAATTAATATTTTGGTTTATGATTATTAAGCGGTTGAGTATCATGGCCTTTTTTAATAATTAGGCTTAATTTCAATTTTTTTTTTCAATTGTGCCAGTTGAAATAATAGTCCGGATAATCGGCGCTCTACTGTAGTTTCAAAACATTTTAATGATTCTAAACTACCTGAAACATTACTAAATACATTATTGATGCGCGCTAAAAAATATTTCCTATTTAAAATGATGTGCGTAGCATTTACTGTTCATTTATAGACACACACACACACACAAACAACAACAAAAAAAAAAAATGCATTACTGTAATTGTGTGAATTGTACTGTCACGATTCTATGCTAATTCAAATATAATAAAATTGATATGCATTATTGAAATGTATGATAATACTTTCCCTACAGAGAATGATGAATGTATACTATTCAATATTATTCTACAGGGTGCGCAAAAAAAATTCAGATACATTTTCATCTATGAGCGATAATTTCAGGATATGCATTTTCAGTGGTTTTTGTGTTTTCAAGCTAAACTTAATTTTTGAGTATTATTGGTATGCATAAGTTCTTAGATCATACACAAGATTACTCAAAATAATTTTTATTTATTACGTCTATTGATGGGAACTACTGAATGTGTTTTCAACTGTGTCCCTCAGTTTTCTGCTGAACAAACTTTTATTATACCACGTAGTGTAAATATAACATAAACATTAATTCATATACAGGCTACACGAAAGGATATGAATACATTGACGTCTATGAACGGTAATTACTAAAAAATGTTTTTTTTTTTTTTTTTTTTTTTTTTTTAGTCTGTGTTATGTATTGTACCAATGCAGAATGATGTTGTACCTACGAAGGCCTTACTGCCTTCTTTAACCAATTGTGATGGAGATCAATCGGTTCAGACATGTTGCATAGAGATTGAGCAGTTGAGGTGGAATTTGAGAAACGAACTCCTGTGTAATGGACTTGTTGTTATGTATTATACAAATGAATTCAAATTTAGCAAAATAGTCGGTATTTGTACCAATCTGGTACAACTTAGCTATCCTGTCGACCAAAAATCTATCACCAAACTATAAGATTAAATGCCAATAATGGTTGATCGTAAATGTCACATTCACTTGACTTTAAGCAAGTTACAGGTGTTTGCGTCATCAAGTGATTTTTATTTCAACGTTTTATTTGTATTTTTATTAATGTTACACTAATTCATTTCTTCTTCCGTTATTTAAAATAAAAATTATGTCAATTTATGTAATTTGGCGAATGGTTTGGCAATATATATAATTTGGCGAAATTGGTCGTAGGGATAACTAAGTAGTACCAAAAATCTATTGTCCATATACAGAGCTGCACAAAAGAATTCGAATACATTACCGTTTATGGGTAGTAATTGTTGAAAATGTGTTTTAAATCAAGTTATGCAGTTTCTAAATTGTTTATTTAGATATCTCTTTCCATTGTATGAAAAAATGAAGTTTCGTAAAAATATTCTGATGAAAAATATTTCATAATTATGCCTGACGCATTTATTTATTTATTTATTTTTATTTTTATTTTTTTATTTTAGGACTGAACAAATATGTGTGATACAGGAATACATTTTGATAATTCCGGGAGGGAGAAAATGCTAATAGAAGATCAACGAATTGCATCTTTAAGATACTTGGCGTTTTGGAGCAATCCAGCTTGGTTTCGAGCTACCAAACACGCATCACTGCCAGATTCTGCCATTAAAGAATGGGTGACCTATCATCGATTGTCAGTTGCCGTAAAGAAAGAGACAATCGTTCAAATTATCAGAAGTGTGAAAGAAGTTATACCAAATAGCAGACTTACCAAGTATGGAGATTTCAGGTGTGTTTGAAACGAATTACGCTAAAGATTCTATTTACATTAGTAAAGTTACAATAAATTATAAACAACAAGTCATTTTTTGATTTTGATAAATTATAGGTATAAGCACTACAAAATAAGTTTCGGTAGGTATGTAAAAATATCTGAGCGCAGTGCACCACAGAACACTTAAGGAAACCAAACCAGCAATTAAAAAATAAAAGAGTATAACTTATGTCACACTATTTAATGTAACACTGGTATGTTTATATAATGATAATTAACTTTATAACCGAACCCACTTTAAAATTGGTTCACTTAAGATTTTCAAAAAAAAAAAAAAAATTTCGTAAAAAAAAAAAATAAATAATATAAAACTACAATCTGAGTTAAATTCTGCCGGATGAATTTTTCTTCATTTGTATCCAGAATAGTTTTGTTGTAAAGTAACTAACGTCAATAAAAAGAATTAATAAAGATTAAAAGGCGCATTTGGAATCCTTTAGGAAATAAAATAAAACTAGGGCATCCAACCCGGTCTTTCCTTGTTACAGAATATAAGAAAAGACTCCAGGGCTCGAAATGTACCGGAGCAAATCGGAACGCTGTTCCGGTTCGTGAAATTGAGAGAAATAATGTTCCGGTTCGTGAAAGTATGAAAATATTGTTCAGCTTCGTAGAATTATTAAAAAACATTATTAGTTTCATACATATAGTCACTTTCATACATATACACTTACTATGCTCTCTGTAACTTTTTTTCTAATTATTTAGAATCTTGAATGTATTTTTTTAAATTGGTTTTTCTACGGTTAAATATAAATTTGCTATACAGTAAAGTCCTGATTATAGGGACCAAGCTCACCTCGGATAAGCAAAAAACTCATATAAACCTGATTTAGACAAATCGTCACCAACTAAGAAGATGAAATATAAATTTTCACTTAATTCATTCATTTTTATGGTACTAGTAACATGTCTTTGATGTACATTTCCGTTACTTTTAAGAAAAACGGGGAATGATATTGTTTATTTAAAAAAGCCCTTGATAGTTTTTTGTTTGTTGAATGTCAATTTTGCTGCAGTATTACGCTACTGCATAGCTACCAATTTCTAAGGTTTTGATCTTACCTCTAAAACTTACCTGTAAATTTTGCCTCATTCAATCGCCGAAATCTAACAATTGTCAACGATTAAATTGGGCAAAAATTTGTATTCAATTTTAGAGGTAACAAAACCGTACAGATTGGCATCTATATAATTCTATTAGTGCCATGAAAATTGCAAATGTAGTCTCTTTTTTCTGCTCAAAGTATTAAATAGTTTTTTTCAATCGAACTTGTACCTGTTGAATGGATCATTTTCTTCTGATGGGCTGATGGCTGCCATTATTGTGAAACAGCCATTATAAATGAAGTGTTGGGTGAAGATGAAAGAGCAGCCGTAAAAAGTTAGAACTCTGATTTTCTGGCCAGAATGGGGGTAAAATGGCCATATCTTTTTTTTTTAATTATGGCCATTTTTTTCCCATTCTGACCAGAAAATCAGAGTTCTAACTTTTTTACGACTGCTCTTTCATCTTCACTTAACACTTCATTTATAATGGCCGTTTCATAATAATGGAAGCTATTAGTCCATCAGAAGAAAATAACTCGGTTAAAGCGGAAACTCGGCTAAGTGGGATTCGGATATTAGGGACTTTACTGTACTTTCAAAAAAAAAAAAAAAAAAAAAAAAAAAAAAAAAGAAAAAAAAAAAAGAAAAAAAAATAGACGACGATAATTTTGAAATAGCGTTCCGGTTCATGGATTTTTCCATTTCGAGCCCTGGAGAAGACCATTTTTTTTTATATTAATATATTTTTTTACATTAGCCACTAGCAATACCAAAAGCACTTTTATTTGAAAAGTATCAATTTTGCATTCAAAAAAAGTTTTGAAATTTATTAAAAGCGATACTTTCACATCAGTTATCAACCGAAGAAATCGCCAAAGATTTCGTTACTTACAGCAGACCTCTTAAATTCTGATCATTTCAGTGGTTTAAAAGCGCAACTTCCTTGAAGCATTTCATATTTATAAAAATTTAACTAATATTGTTAATTGTGAATTCGCTATTCCTCCATTATCAGATTGTTGGAAATATTACATAAATACTTCTTTCTCTTAATTTTTCTCACTATTTCGGTTCCATTTCTTATCTATTTTCCTATTGGCTGTTACCTGCAATCCTCTGTTTTCCTATTGGTCAATAAACCTTTAACTTGAAACCCCATCTCTCCTATATAGATGAGCAAATTTCCACCATCTTTAGCACTGAGGAAGGTATGCTACATGCTACCGAAACCGGTATGCTTTAAATTTATTAATTTTTGGTGTTTTTAACGTTGTTTATTTGTCATGCTTCTAATAAGTTAATTAATTAAAAAAACTTTTTTTGAAGAATACTGTTTGGAATACTACAAAATAAAGAAGCAGAACTACTAGTAAATAGCAACTATTAAAGATGAAAACTGCAATCTTGTCTCGTTATTTAGTACATAAAAAGTACGAATAAATTTCATATTTAAATATCGATTTTCGTAAAAGGCTCACTTTTCATGGTGAAAACTTTCGAAAGAATGGAAAACCCAGTTTCCTCTTCAGCTAATTCCGGAAACATAAATATTCTTATTCTTTCTTTTCATTTTTTGAATGGTTCTCAATCTCTGTGATGATATTTACCAAAAAAAAAAAAAAAAAAAAAACTTACTAAAATTAATTTTTTTAAGTAACCTAAATTAATTAAACATTAAAAAAAATCTATGATTGATAATAAGAGTTATATTTATAATAATAAGGGCTACGATTAACAAAAAATGCCCCCCCCCCAAAAAAAAAAATAAATAAATAAACAAAAATAAAAATAAAGAAAGAAAGAAAGAAAAAAAGTTTCCTGGATTTCGTTCTACTGGTGCCCATGCTAGAATTAAACAAACCATCCCAAAGAAAATTTTTAAGTATTCCGAATTTACGTTTTAGCGCCGCACTGAAATTGGATAACGAAAGTGTCATTATAAAATCATAGGTGTAGGATATCATAAAAAAATTAACATATCGGGCACTAATGGGGAAAAAAGTTATTTAAGGATAAATGTATTAAATGAAAGTTTTTTTCAAGACGATTACAAAATAAAATTTATATACAGATAAATTATTAAAAAAATAAATAAATAAATAAAAAATAGGCTCTACTTTCACAATTCTGCATTGTCAATTTATGTTGGTTTATTCATCGAGCTCTCTGCTCCTGTTAATGAGAAATCAAGGTAAAGTGATCTTACTATCAATTTCTGTTCAGTAGATTTACAAATAATAAAGTGCATGTCATAGGCGCTGGAGGGAGAGAAAGAGGGGGTCACGGAAAGGCCTTTGCTCCACCCTTTTGAAAAAAATTCGTCATGGTAGATAATTTAAAAATGAGGGAGTGTGTGAAATTTACTTTTTAGCTTAATTTTAAATAATAAATAACTAAGAGAAAAATTGCTCTTGGGCATAAGTGTGTATATATAATAAAAAGACTTAGAACAATATTATTCCAAAGAAACCTTACCCCTAAGTAGATTTCGTCACAAAATAATGAAGGATATCTGTAATATTGAATAGTTCCCTTTCGGTTTAGACAAACTTTGACTCAGTATCAAATACATAATCTGCATACATAATTCCAAAAAAGTCTTTTTTTTTTTTTTCATTTTGGTTAAATTTCCAGCAATTTTCATTTTTAAATTAACAATATTTGCTTAAAATTTCAGTTATTTTAATTTCAGTATTGCGAAATATTTATTGTGCAATGGGCCAAAGGCTATATTCCACTAATAAATTATCCCTAATGATGAATAAAGCATTGCATCATTATAGCGCAATTATATATTTTTATGACGTTATTTTTTACTGGCTTTCCGCTCAGTGCTCCTTTCAGACCACGTTTCAGAAAACTGGGAAATACATAAATTCAAACAATATGGCATGGGCGCCGGTTGAACGATATCTCAGAAGTGGGAAGATTTTGGAACAAATGTAACAAATGTGTGCCTGTAGCAAAAATAGAAATAGTTTAATCCCTTTCCGTCAACTGAGCTCCGACTGCCTCCCTCCTCTCCGTTTAAGATGATAAATATTGGAATAATTAAACACTAAAAGAATTGTACTGTTGCTCGAAAATTTTCCCAAGTAGGGGGGGGGGGGTCTTGCGCTGGATAGGCACAGCCTTCCACGATATGTGCCTGAAAAAAACATTAGTTCCGATCAGAACCTTATTATCGCAAGGGCAAAAGAGGCAGCTGCCCAAGCTCTCAACTCTAAAATACCCCCCCCCCCCCACCTCAAACACCAAAATCGTTTTCTTAATAAGTAGCAATTGTGGCTAAAAGCATGTTATAAGGGGTACCATCTGAATCTTTGCCTCACGCACCAGGGCGCCATGTAGGCCCTTGTTCCGCCACTTTGAATTTAGGGCGCAGCAACGTCTTTCGTAATTTCAAGAACTGACAATGTTGAAATACTACGAGCATGCTTTGTAACTTTAAATATTCCACATACTATGTTTCACATTCGCATGAAAATTACTCATTTAAGCGAATCAAGCTACTTGAAAATCGTTTGGTTTGAATCATTTCTAACTATTAAATATTCAATTTACAGCAGTTTAATAAACTAATTAGTGAGCGACCGAATTGTATTGTCTCGATACTCTGGTCATTTTAATAAGAATTATTTACCTATATATTTCTGGTTACATGCCTTTTTTTTTCATTTTTCATTTTCGGCAAAATTTCGGACACTAACGCTATTGACTATTTGTAGAAGAAGATGGGCTCACATCCAAAAGACACTGTTAGAAGAAAAGCTTTTTCAAAGACGCCTGTTTCTTATTTTAAAATTTTTGCCCTTTAAGCTCCTAACGGTTTCTTTTTTTCGGTCATCTGGGGGGCAGTCTCAGATTCCCTATGGGATAAGAGGACTCTAGAAAAATGTGCTTAAATAGCCGGAAGTGATAGAATTAACCATGAATCTGTCAAAGTCGAAATTAATTAGCATCCCGCCAGGGAAGCAGATTTGAATCGGGTGATTCCTGGGGTTTGTGATTCTGTTTCTTTTCTCATTCAGATAAAGAACAGAAGCCGATGTTAGCATGCGAAAATTCGGCGCCTTTGAATTCATTTTTAAACAGAACGAAGAATCCTTTCTCGATCTGGCCCCAGCCTAGCTATAGAAAATGTAAAAGATAAAAAAACGCAGAATATAAAATAATTTTTATCGGTGCTCTTATAGGCGCCCTTTCATTTGTTTGGCGCCCCTCCAGCTCGGCGCCCCGTGCGGTGGCACACTTCGCACACGCCTTGGGCCGGCCCTGGATGTGGAGAGTTCTCTCGCAAAATGTTTGATAGGTGAGGGAGAGATACCACGCCGGGAAACCCTCCCTCTTCGGTAAGGATAAAAATTGTGGGGAAAATCTTGAAGATAAGTCAGTCGTAGGCCGCTATGGTACTTCGTAAAATGAAAGTCACACTTCGCCGAGCGCCTTTGAAGCTTGCACTACTTATGGTCGGCCAGGGGGGCATTAGTAACAACAGCATACACAAAAAGGGGAATTTACTCATAAAATGAGAAATTTATAGCTATCGTTTCAATTTTTTTTTTTTTTTTTTTGGTAAATTTATCTTTAAATTACTCGTATCTTCTTTCTAAGCTAAAATAAAATTCATTTACAGTTATGATATTGATTTCGAAGACATGTGTTGCATTGCCGAAGATTTGAACCCCATATCTCACATTCTCAAAGCCGACAAATCTGCGTATGCGAGAAGATACGATTTTTGGGGATCCGAAAAGGAAGCAAATATTTCTGATACCAGAGATAATGACTTGAACCCAGCAAGTAACAGTCGTGGAACCGATTGTAATCACAGAGTAAGGTATATTTCAGAAATTTTATTTTTCATTTCGTTTGAAACTAGTATATGTATGGGTCAATATCACAAAATACGAAAATTGCATTCCGCATAATAAAATTTCTATTTAATGTTATATAATGCAATTTTCTTTTTTTACATTCTAATAAAAAATATTCTTAGAAGTATTTTCAAGACATATTATATTCATAATAACACAAAAATAAAGCAATTAAAAGACTTAAAATTTCAGATTGTCATTTTCCTGGCATGTCACACTGTGATGTGTGCAAAGTAAAAGGCTTTCTGCTATCATGTACAAATATCTTTTTCTAGTTTTTTAATTTCTAATTAATAATTATACCTTAATAACGTATATATTGTGGAAGGTAACAAGTTCTGTATTTTACAAATATTTTTTCATAATTAAAATATGATTGCCACTGAAAATTAATGTCATTGTCCTGGCCTGCTCATTTTAGTTCTTTATGAGGTATAAAGATGGCGCTGCAGAGTAATTATTCTTGTTCTTGACATAATTCAAGTCAGAAGTAGTAAAATCATTGCAAGATCTTTTAGATATTTCTTTGAAAATAATGTGTTTAAAGGCTTTGTAAAAATTGAGTAGACTTTTATTATGTCATTTTCCTGGCTCCTATAAATTACAAATAAAACTGAACATTACACTGAATTTGAGGTACTAGAGAGGAAACATATTCCTTTAAACAAAATTAAAATGTTAGATCTAAAAATAAAAAAAACAAGAATGTGAAAAATGTTTTAGAATGAAATTGTCATTATCCTGGCATACAAATGCCAAGAAAATGACATATTTACATAAGAATGACCTTACACTCTTCAAACTTTAACAATTTTACAGATAAATTTCTTTATTCAGCTGTTCAACCAACATTTTTAAAAAAATCAGAAGCTTTGAAACGATTTCAATTTTCAAAATTTTGTTTTCAAAGTTTCACATTTTGTGATATTCACCCGTATATTACTACTTTTTTATTCACGTTCTCTTGAGGAATCGAGGTTTAAAATAACAAAAGTGGGCGAAAATCTTAAAGTGAGATGGGTTATCTTAAAAAATATTAGAATCCTTTATCTATATTGTATATAAATGATATATATATATATATAAAACAAATCGTCATCGATTTCCAATAATTGAAATTAAATTTATAATTTAGCAAATATTCATAACACAGACATTTTACAGAATAAAGAAGGAATATGTAACTAGTAATACAGAATTTTATTAAATGCAACTAATTCACTAGCAAATTGCTGGCAATAAATCTATATGAAACATATGAAAAAAAAAAAAACCAATTATCGATAAAGTCCGATTAAAGACAATAGATAATATATCCAGCTAAATAATGTTGAACCAGAAAAAGCCGTAACATAATATATATATATATACTTACATTTGAAAATTATGAAAAGTTCATATGGAAATAAGAAAACGCGTGGAGTTTATACTAGAAAAGTTGCTCTATTTCTATTGTATTTGTTTCGATTAAAACATTTTTTATTGCATTTGTATTAAACAAATTTTTCATTTGCAATTATTTTAAATAATACTTTACAAAAGAGTCAGCAAAGTGAAAGAATTGTAAATAAAATTTTAGATGCCATTTAACTGCTATTTTCATAGCTTAGTTCCATACCATGACAATTTTGCAATATTGTCAATCTTATTCTCATTTCAATTTAGGATTTATACTCTATCCGGAGGGATATTCAATTTCAATGAAACTTAAACTGGCAGTTACATATCTAACATACAAAAAAAGAAAAAAAAATCTTGCTGAGAAACTATAATTTCAGTTTAAATTCAAGCAACATCATGTTTATTTTGCCTGTTCTACCATAAATGTCAATTCTTTAAAAAATGTAATTTTGTATCAATGATTTTCAACATTTATGTACCAATGCAATAAAAGGTTTGTTCACAGGTTCAATGCAATAAAAGATTTGTTCCTCTTTAAGACTGTTCACAAATTCAAACTGGCTACTTTCTGATAACATTCCTGAATTAGTTTTTATTCGTAAACGGATAAAATTGAAAAGGCTTTTATTCCAAAATATGAAATCGAACAGCATTTTCAATTTTTCGATAGAGGCAAAAGAACTCAGATAAGGCTGTTAAAATAAAAATTTTAATCAGAATTTCCGGACGCAGAAAAAGGTCGTCAGACAGCAATCGCTTATAACTCAAAATGTAATACAGTTATCGTAAACTGAAAAAACGTTATTTCATTCCAAATTTCTTCAAAAGTCATGTGTGTCAGTCTCATTCTTTTACGTTTAAAAATGAGTCGGTGATTGTGCCAGAAAGTTTCGTGCTGTTGTGCGGGCGGAGGGGGGGGGGGGGGCATGTTTTTTGAGAGCCGCCTCTAACACTTCATTTCGGTATCCCCGTTTTTTTTTTCTATCAAGCCCACCACATAAAAGTTATTTTAGTTTTTGCAACTAAAACTTGAAGTTATCTAGATTTGAACGTACAGTGCATTAAAAAACATTAATAGTCCACTAATTTCTCATAAGGAAGTAGGAATGTTTAAAATACCTCTGAGAATAATATTCCATCCTACCTCTCTACTGTAATGGGCATTTAAGGGTTCATACGTGTTTTTTTTTTTTTTTTTTTTTTTTTTTTTTTTTTTTTTTTTAAGATTCTTTTTAAACTATACCATATTAAGGGAAATAAACCAAAACACAAATTCTTCATAATTTTAATTGGTTCTATTTTTATATGACTTTCATCTTCTTTGAACAACTATCAAGGTTACAATCAATTTTTCTTAATTTGATAAATTTGAAAAAATAAGAATCTAACTATGTCAATAATTTATTATTGAATATGTGGTAATATTGCAGTTCTGTGTTCCAAATGCACTTGAGTGCTTAACAAACTATACACAAACAAATCTATTATTTTGGGGGAAATTAAATCAAAAATGGAAAAGTGTTTGACTAACTATAATAAATAAGTGTTCATGTTTATTAAAGAATAAATAAATTAATATAAAATATAAAAATAATAAGTAACATTATGCATTTTAAATTTAATGTATTATTATTGTTATTTGCTCGTAAGCTTTTTCGGTAAAAACATTTATTGTTTATTTATTATAATCGGTTAAAAAAAACATTAAAGGATTTCATTTAATACTAGCTGTACCCGGCCACGCATTGCTGTGGCTCAGTCTGGTTAAATGGAAAAGGAAGAAAATAGAAAGCGCACGTTTCTAACATGTTTAATTTCACAGTGCTTGTGGGCATACAATATTTTTTGTTATTCCATTGTCTGTGCAGATATAGACGTTGTCTGGTTTGCCGATTCTAGAACACGCAATATATACTTGTCCGTGTGAGACGCAATCCGTCTCTAGATCTAAACCGCAGAATTCTAAAGATTGGCCCTGGGCTTATTTATGACGATTTAAAACGCCAATCAACTTGGGAATTGCAATCTCTTAAATTGAAATGTCATATCCGTTGGAATCACAGGAATGCGGGGAATGAGGACATATTCACCTTTGAAAGGTCCTTACAAGATTGTTGCTTCTACGACGTTGCTCATTAATTTTGTTGCTGCAAGCCGCGTGCCGTTGCAAAGCTTTGGTTGGTGGATATTTCGCAACATGATAATTGGCACTTCGATTTTCAATTGCAATACGTGAGGTGGAATCCCTTGCAGATCGAGCGAATTAAATTCTGTTGGATAATTGCTTCATCTGCTTCCACAACAATGTCGACGGACTTGTATGTGACTGCCTCGCTCTGAATGTTAGACTACTTCTAATTTGAACTATGTCAAGAACAAGAAGAATCACTCTGCATCGCCATCTTTATACATCATAAAGAACTAAAATGAGCAGGACAGGACAATGACATTCATTTTCAGTGACAATAATATTTTAATTAGGGAAAATTATTTGTAAAATACAGAACCTGTTACCTTCCCCATATATGTGTTATATAAGGTATAATTATTAATTAGAAATAAAAAAAAACTAGAAAAATATATTTGTACATGATAGCAGAAAGCCTTTGGCTTTACACACATCACAGTGTGACATACCAGGAAAATGACAATCTGAAATTTTAAGTCTTTAATTGCTTTATTTTTGTGTTATTATGAATATATCTCTTGAAAATACTTCAAAGAATATTTTTTATTAGAATGTAAAAAGAAAATGGCATTATATAATATTATATAGAAATTTTATTGTGCGGACTGCAATTTTCGTATTTTGTGATATTGACCCATATAACGCGGATATAAATATTTACAAATAGAAACTTCGAACTCCGAACTACGATACCGGAAACAGAAATGCAGCATGCACTTGCACGCCCGAAGTCTTTTCCAGTAAAAGCGCTTGGCTACACATGTTCACTCCAAGTGTGTTAAGGCTTTTAGCACCGGGCAACATAACACCCGATGACTAATTATAACTTCGTCGTTTACGTAATAAAATTAAATAAAACACTGGAAGCATAAACTTAAGACTCGATAAAAACTTAACTATTGTATATTACTTTAAAATTACATTCATCGCACGTGTGTGCGGCAATACAGTAAGTATATCGTTACAGCTCAGATCCTCAACATACTTTCCTGAGGCAGTCCAACAGTCTACTGTAAAAAACGTTTCTTCCCGCCTTACCACGGAGCTAATCCGCGCGGTTTTCAGTTACGGCGGAATCGAAACCATGGATGTGGTATATCGAAAATAGGAGTCAGTTCACAAGCTGGCTTTGGGTTGTCGGCGATGCCAGATCCCCACAGTAGCCCCCCCCCTGAGCGATAGCGAAACAATTTCCACTATCAGAGGTAGCGAGGGTTAAATCTGACACGCCGACCAGAACGTGTGGTTACAGGGTCACTTTTGGGCATGAGAGTTTCTGATTGATTTGTTGATGTCTCTAACACCGGCTGCTTCTGTGCTGCTTTTTGATTGGGAGGCTGTTCCTCGCCTGAGCACCAGAAAGCAGGCTTCACTCTGTCTATGTGCACTGTGACAGTTCGCTCAGAAATTTTAAGTGTAAAATTTTTTTCAGTTCTTTGCAGCACCAAGTAAGGCCCCTCATACGGAGCTTGTAGGCTTCTCTTAACACAGTCTCTGCGCAGAAAGACGTGTGTGCATGACTCAAGCTCCCTGCTGATGAAAATTGGACGGTCAGCTGTAGACCGAGCAGGTACTGGGCACAATTGGCGTACCACCTGACGTAGCCTGCCAAGAAAATTTACCGGATCTGGATCGTCGGCTGCTGGCACCAGGAATTCTCCAGGAAGGGCAATGGTAGTACCGTATACCATCTCAGCTGCCGTTGCCTGCAAATCCTCCTTCCATGCAGTTCGTATGCCCAGGAGCACAGATGGCAATACCTTAGCCCATTCGATGGTGTTGTGCGCCATGATTGCAGCTTTGAGCTGTCGATGAAATCGCTCCACCTGACCGTTTGCAGCTGGATGGTATGGAGATGTGTGGATCTTGGTAATACCCAGGAATTGATTCAGTGCCGAAAACAGAGATGACTCGAATTGGGGACCTTGGTCAGTCGTCAGACGTAAAGGTGGCCCAAAACGGGCGATCCAACCGGCGTAGAAAGCCTCTGCTACACTTTCAGCAGTAGTATCAACCAACGGAATTGCTTCCGGCCACTTGGTGAACCGGTCAACACATGTCAAGCAATACCGAAACCCATTAGATGGTGGCAATGGCCCAACCAAATCTATGTGCACATGCTGGAAACGAGCTGATGGCTGTTCAAATGTGCCAATAGCACTTTTCGTGTGCCGGTGGACTTTGCTTCTTTGGCAGGAGATGCAGGATCGCACCCACACCGCAACATCCTTCTGCATTCCGGTCCAAACATAGCGTTCTGCAACTAGTTTCTGTGTCGCCTTGACACCAGGGTGGGACAACTCGTGCAATTTCTGGAAAATAATCTTCCGCATGCCTGTGGGCACGAAAGGTCTAATGCGACCTGTTGAGATATCACACTGTAACTTTAATTCTGAATCACCTACTGGCATCGTTTGAAATTTTAAACTCGTGTCACTTTCTTTTGCCTGTTGAAGTGAAATATCAGTTGCCTGTAATTTAGCCATATGTTCCAAATCAACAACACCGGACTTAATGGTCGAAATATTCTCTCTCGACAAAGCGTCAGCCACCACATTTTCTAAACCACTGATGTGCTGTATGTCCGTGGAAAATTGGCCAATAAAATCGAGTTGACGAGTTTGACGAGGTGAGCTTTTGTCTGATTTTTGTCTAAATGCAAAAGTGAGTGGCTTGTGGTCTGTGAAAATTGTAAAGTTCCGACCTTCAAGCATATGTCGAAAATGCTGTACAGCGGAATACGCCGCCAAAAGTTCACGGTCGTAAGCACTATACTTCTGCTGTGCCGGTGACAAGGATTTTGAAAAAAATGCTAAAGGTTGCCAATTGTTATTAACTTGCTGCTGCAAGGCTGCACCCATCGCAAAATCTGATGCATCCACCACAATAGATAAGGGTGCCGTTGGAATGAAGTATGCTAATGTAGCAGCATTTGCAAGTTCTTCCTTACTACTTACGAAAGCATTATTAGATTCCTCTGTCCACTGAACTAGGCTTTTGTCGTTCTTTTTGGCACCTTGTAAATATTTGTTTAACACCCCCTGTGTGTGCGCAGCATGGTAAATAAACCGACGGTAAAAATTAAGCATGGCCAGATAACGACGCAATTCTTTAATAGTTTCGGGACGAGGAAATTTTTTAATCGCGTCAACCTTATCCTGGAGTGGGCTAATGCCCTCAGCGGAGATAGTATGTCCTAAGAATTTGACATTAGATTGGCCAAAAACACACTTAGATGGGTTCAAGCGTACCCCATACTGAGCTAGTCGCTCGAACATCATTTGCAAATGTTGAATATGCTGCTCGTAATTCTCGGATGCTACCAGTACATCATCAAAATATGGAATGCAAAAATCAAGTCCGTACAATACTCTATGGATAAAGCGCTGAAACGTCGCAGCAGCATTGGCCAAACCGAATGGCATATACAAAAATTCGAAAAGCCCAAACGGAGTTGTAACTGCTGTTTTTTCAATATCCTCAGGCCGCACCGGAATCTGGTGATAAGCTCTAGCCAGATCCAATGTCGAAAAAATCTTTTTACCGTGGAGCGCTTGCGTGCAATCCTGAATATGAGGGACTGGATAGCGATCCGGAACCGTAGCAGCATTCAAAGTACGATAATCCCCACACGGGCGCCAATCACCCTTAGATTTGGGAACCATGTGCAGCGGGCTAGCCCAAGAGCTGCTGGAAGGTCTGCAAATCCCAGCAGACATCATAAACTGAAATTCCTGCTTAGCCGCACAAAGTTTATCTGGTGGAAGCCTGCGAGGCTTAGCGAACACAGGTGGACCTTTGGTTTCAATAATATGCTGCACATCATGCTTCGGGGGGTTAAGGGAGGCTGAAGTATCCGTAAGACTGGGGAACTTATTAAGTAGCATATGGAATGGCGTTATTTCAGAAACCGTGCGTATTTTACTACTAACTGACTTATCAATTATGCCCTGCGCCTGTAAGTTGGTAATGGGGTCATGCAACTTCCCTTGGCGCACATCAATAAGTAAGCCAAAATGTCGAAGGAAATCAACCCCAATAATTGGCTGTGAAACGTCTGCGAGAATAAATGACCAATGAAATTCCCTGCGCAGGCCTAAATCAAGCTTTAAGAGCTGCTGACCAAAGGTAGGAATAATCGTGCCATTAGCAGCAAAAAGTTGGAGCTTATCTGCCGTTTGCGTTTTATTAGCTTTTGATACAGGTAAGACGGACACATCAGCTCCCGTGTCTATTAAAAATTTCAAATGAGTAGTTCTGTCATTGAGATAGAGTCTATTTATTTGAACTATGCCGTCACCCTCAGATTTGAGTGACGGCCTTACTAGTTTCCCTCCCATGAGCAAGGCTTGCGGCATTTATTCGCTTTCTCAGCAAACGTGGCATGGTACCAACATAAATTTTGGGAATTGCCATTCTTTTCGGTACTTTTCTCGCATTTATACTGCCTAAAACGGTCACGGGATTTGGAACGACCCTGCCTGAAATTATTCCCCTTTCCTTCCAACTTCTCCAAGCGTGTAGAGAGCGCAAGAATTAATGATTTTAGTTCGTCATTACTGGACTGAATACCTTGAACCATGGGGGGCGGACCATTCGCAGCAATGATACCATCAGCCATCTCGGCTAATTTGTCAAGCGGGTCATTAGAAATTGCTAAAATTTGCTGAACATTAGTGGGTAGGCGCTGAAGAAATAACGTTTTCAGCAAATCATCTTTGACCTGGCTACCAGCCTTATTTCTCATTTGTAGCAGCAAACGGGAAGGTTTTTTATCCCCCAACTGTAAACCAGAAATCAATTCACGAATGCACTGATCCTCACTTAACGAATACTGACTAATTAGTCGTGTTTTTAGCTTTTCGTACGGTTGATCAGGAGGCTGCTCGCTAATGATGTCACCTGCAATCGCCAGCTCCTCAGGTTGCATTGATGCAACTAAATGATGAAACTGTGTAACACTATCAGTAATCCCTGCAAGCTTAAACTGGGATTCTAAATGTAAAAACCAAAGTTTCGGATTTCCCCGCCAAAACGGGGTCGCTTTTACCCCAACCCTCTGAATGCTAGCTGCGGCGTTTACTGGGGTTGCCATTTCAAAAAATATTTAATACACAAACAAAAAAAATAATAATAAATGCAGGAAATAATAATATATACAGAATAGATGGTTTTAGAAACCCTAGCAAAAAATTATGTGCTCAAATGCACAGCAAGGCCTAGTAGAAAAAATAATGCAAAGATAAGTATGAAAACAAAAATTTTAAGCATGATAATATGCGGTAAACAATCCTTCAATTCGCCGAGGAGATTGGTGTGAAACACTAAAATGCGATTTACCTACACATACGATTCTATCTGGCCAGGCTTAATTACAGTATATCATAGTAACTCGCGTCATACCCCGAATTTCAAAATAAGCATATTATTAAGCAAACAAAAATGTTAATTTTGATAGCAATGACATAAATTGCATTTAAACATTTAGTACCTTACACAATATATATACAAAAGTAAGATAAAATGCACAAAGTTTAACGCCAAATTTACCACGGGGCAAGCAAAATTAATAAGCACACACAAGGGTAATGGTAATTTGAGACACCATCAAAAAAATTATGACTCACCGGAATTATCCTCACGCTATTTATATCTTAGCGCCGAGAACTCCGAATGCCAGTAGGTGATGAAATAAAAACTCTGCAGCCACTGCATGAAATCATCTCGTGCACAAAAATCTTGCTTAAATTAAAAATAGATACCCTCTCGGGTCACTATTAATGCAGGAGCGTCGTACACCACGCCATAGTAAAAGCGATGCATTAAGATCACTAGGCAAAATGTTCTGTTCAAAATCGGGTCACCACTTTAGCACCGGGCAACATAACACCCGATGACTAATTATAACTTCGTCGTTTACGTAATAAAATTAAATAAAACACTGGAAGCATAAACTTAAGACTCGATAAAAACTTAACTATTGTATATTACTTTAAAATTACATTCATCGCACGTGTGTGCGGCAATACAGTAAGTATATCGTTACAGCTCAGATCCTCAACATACTTTCCTGAGGCAGTCCAACAGTCTACTGTAAAAAACGTTTCTTCCCGCCTTACCACGGAGCTAATCCGCGCGGTTTTCAGTTACGGCGGAATCGAAACCATGGATGTGGTATATCGAAAATAGGAGTCAGTTCACAAGCTGGCTTTGGGTTGTCGGCGATGCCAGATCCCCACAGGCTCCTGTCCCTGCCTGTGAAGACACTCACGAGCTAATGCTAATCCTATGGGAGGGATTTTCCTAATATCTCGTTTGCATTTCGACATTTTTAAATAATTTTTGTTGCATTGGGTAGCCGAGGTCCGTCTCTACATCGCACCCTTCTTACTTTTTTGATTTTGTTCGCAGATATTTTTTAGAATGACACTTTCATTTTCAGAACCGATTTTGAAAGTGAAAGTAACTTCATAAAAAATATCTGCGACCAAAATTGAAAAAGTAAAAAAGGTGCGGTGTAGAAACGGATCTCGGCTATGCAATGCAAAAGAAATTATTTTAAAATGTCGAAATGCAAACGAGATATTAGAAAAATCCCTCCCCATAGGATTAGCATTAGCTCGTGAGTGTCTTCACACCAGGGACAGGAACCTTAAGACGTTGAGGGTATCTGAACAAGCGTCCGGGCCGCTTTTCAAGTAGGGTGTCTACAGAATCTGGAAATCAGGGAATCATGGAAAAATCAGGGGAAAAGTCAGGGAATTTTGGAAAAATACACTAAAATCAGGGAAATTTGTCTATATGCGAAAATATTTGCGTTTTCACCTTGTCATCGAGTCTGATTCGTCTATTTTATATACTATATTGTTTCATATGCTGATTAGTCTTTCCCAATATTTTAAAAAAGATGCACATGGTAAACGTTTTTGATATTCGACACAAATTAAGGTGATCAGATGTCTTCATTTTCTGTGGATAGCGTTTATATTAAAGGCAATTTTCTCATTTTTGAAAATTTTAATTGATACATTAGCATAACCTGACCATAGGTGACCAGCTTAATCCAATTAGCTGTCCCGTCGAATGTAGATATGTCTTAAAATAGAACAGTCTTCAGAAAATGAGGAAATTTCCTGGTCACCCTATATCCATTGGCCATTATATGGGACATTCTCACAATCTTTTGATTTTTAAGTCCCTGAATAAAATTTTTATTTTAGAACATATTCTTGGGTTTTTTTTATTTCATTTACTGGGAAACATCCCATTGCATGATTGCATAACAATATTAACAAAATAAATAAGTTCAGGACGATGTTGGGGGTCCAAATACCAGGAAAACTCCCATAACGTTCGTGTCCCTGATGCTGATTTTTAAGTTTGGAGCTGTCTGTATAAAATTATTTGAATAAAAGTAATTCTATGTAATTTTTTTCCGAAACTGGGACAATTGTTTTATATAAATATTAGCAAAAAATTAACCTGCACACATTTTTGCGGTTGATATAATTTTTTGAACTCTGTCCTTGGGTTTTAGATTCCTTACCATCCCTCTTGCTAAACTTATACAGAAAATCACTTCAGATGCAACCACAGAATTCTTTTCAAGTTTTTTCTCATGCAGAAGTATGCTAGAGAAAGAATGTCTAATATTCTTTGACAGGAAATTTACTGCAGAATTTAAATCAGCATTTAAATATCAATTTCAATCATCGTGGCTTTACCGGTAGTCTTACCGTCCCCAAGGTTTATCCCTGCACTTTTCGAGGTAAATTATTATTATTTTTTTTATTTAATCCAATGTAAATAAATGCTTCTAAAAATCAATGAACATTGTGGCTATCACTCAGTCTTAATATGATTTGTCTAAAAATAGTGGTAATTTTCCTTACCGTCCCATCCTTACCATCTCTCTTTTTTTTCCATTACTGTCCCTTTTTCCCTATTCTATCCCCTTTTTTCCTTCCGTCCCTTCTTTAATACCCCTTTAAGACAATGTTATACCAAGATTTTGTACTAAAAATACTACGTTGCTATTATTTCTTATTTGAATGTCTTGTGGGTACTATGCAAATTCGTTATAAGTAAAAATTTAGAAGAAAATAGAAAGTAATAGTGGTAAAATGGTGAGGAAAATTAAACTCGCAAGTTTAACTTTTAAACCTCAGTTAAATAAAAAATTTTCGCTGCTGACCATTGTTTTCTTTATTTTGAATCATTAAGGCATTCGTATATCCGATTAAAATGTTATTTTAGAAAGTTTAATTACAATGGTAACTCAAGCGCCACGATTTGAATTCACTATAAAACTTTTATTAAAACTTAACAGTAAACTAAACAACTAAACTCCTTAAATTAATTTTTATTTCGAGAACGAAAATAAGATTCTCCGATAGTTACGAAAATTTTATGTTCGTTTCACCTTTCAATCGTTCTATTCTAAGTAGATTTGAAATACACACAGACATATACATACAGTCAGCTTTTAAAAGTATAAACGTTTAGGGGGAATTTTGAAATATCAGTTGTATTTTTTCCAGGTCTTTGAATGATTGGTTGAAAGAGCTAAACCGAGTGCTGATGGAGGTGAGACAGATTGCAAATGAAGCACGGCTGTTAGATTCCTGGACTAACACCCTTCTGAAATTTTGTCTGAGATTTGTCTGCATTTTGAGAAACAATGAAAATCTTGTCAAGCTTTTGAACTCCGAAATCGCCTTTATCATTGATTATGAATGGGTATGATTTGTAGGAATAACATCTATCTTTTTTTTTTTTTTTTTAAATATTTGATACCATAAAATTTATATCTAATATTCTCCTGTTTCTATTCAGAACAACCGACTAAGCAAGAAAAAATGATGGGAAATGATGGATCTAACATTTTTACAGGCCAACGTTTTCAATTAGGCACATTTAATTGAAAACAAAAATTAAATTTCATCAACATTGACTTGAAAAAATCAGCAAATATAGTAGAAATATGGCTTAATTTTTTTTTAAAGATATAAATCGCATTTCAATCATAAACAAGAAAGAAAAATCACGGCATAGATTATGAAACACTTTCCAACACTCCCTGAAAGCTTTAACAAAACTTCGTTATTTAGGGAAATGAGGTAAATAAGATAAATAAATAAACGTTTAAAAAATTGATTTCAGCAGTTACCGTCCATAGCCAAATATGTATCACAATTCTTTTGAACAGCCCTGTCTTTGATATGTATGTTAATATGTATACTATATAATGGAAAAATTTAGTTTAGCAAGAAAACGCATAACAGGTTGAAATTTCTCTTTCAGCAATTTTTACTAATAGATGGAAACATGCTTGAATACTTTTGTACAGCCCTGTAGCTTACCTAGTACCTTTATTATACGCCACTATTTAGCTAAAATTTAATTCAAACTAAAACACTCTTAAAACTACTGAAATCATATTTCCAGAAATTATCACCCATAGAAGGCATGTATCCAATTCTTTGCGTGACCCTGTATATAATTTTATCTATATTCTACAAATATTTCTTAATAAACTATATGCAGTTCAGCGTAAAATTGCATAGCTCGTTTAAAAACACCACCTTTAAGCAATTTGCGCTCATACCCAGTAACTTTTACGAATTCTTTTGTGTAGCCCTGTATATAAATCATAGAATTTATACATACCATATAGTATGCAAAAATATAGTGAAACATAAAAAGCGCATATCATAATTGAAAATGCATTTCCAGCAATCACCGCTAATCTACAGTACTTCTGATACAATATAGTATCTGAAATCTTTTGTGTGTCCCTGTAAATGCTCTGCACTTCGTATTATGCATGAAATAACTTATAGTAAACCTCAGCGACGTATATCAATTTCATTATATATGTAATAGATTAATATAATTAAAATACGCCGCAAACACCCCCCCCCCCCATATTTAGTATGTAACGGAATTCTTTTGTGTGGCCCTGTAAATGAATAATAATTATTCTTTGCACCGCATATTCTACAGAATTCATATTTTAGTGCACTTCATAAATGCATATAAATTTTGTCATGGTTGGATGCGTGTAACATCATTAAAAATCATTTGAAACGATTTTTCCCATTGGCCGTAATGTAGCGGAATACTTTTGACTGTCCCTGTAGATGAACTAAACATGCTACAAACTTCATTTGAAATAGGGTTCGTGCTATGCAACTTTCTTGGGAAGTGTTAAAAAAGAAATGCACAGAAAACCATAAAAAGGACCTTTTTCATCGTTTTTCACGCAAAAGGTTTTCATTTAAATTTATAAATTTTCGACTTGATTCATATCAATTTCTAAATTTAAAAATAAATATTTACTTGTTTTTGTAGATTTTAATGAACACTGCAGGGTTGAAGTACTTTTATGATTTCATCGACTCATAAAAGAGAGCGATAAAAGGGAGAATCGAGCTAAAAAGACTCATATAGTGATGTATAGTTTAAATATGATACAATTTCAATATTTCATATTTAAATGGTATTAGTTGTAACCCTGATAAACTGTTTTATATCACCGTGTTCAGGGCTCCCACTGGTCCGTTTTTTGAACAGCAGTATTATTAAAGATAAAATTTCGTGGTAGGTTTCGGCAACAATTGGGAGAAAAACGAGTCACCGGGTAAGTTTCTACGAAATTTATAAAGGAGATTTTTGTTATAATAATAGTGGTGTTCAAAAAACGGACCGAGTGGGAGCCCTGCGTGTTGGAATCTGAAACATACCCAAAAGTCAACGTGACTTATACAATGGGCGATTTTATTTATTGCTGCTATTTTCCAACACAGCAGTTAATATAAATTGTTCATATGATTCTCAACAGAACGTTGATAGTGAGTTAAATTTTCATAACACAGTTTTATTTATCATTTGAACAGTTTCACATCGTTATTGTGACAGTGAACTTCGTAAAATATGTAAAATTAAAAAGGCTGGAGACGTTCAAAAATAGATTTTTACAAAGGCAAGTTCATGTATTTTACAATTTTGTATTAGAAAATTGGCAATATTTATGAGAAGTATGTAATTTTGTTTATTGTAGATATGTAAAAGTACCTTTTAGTCAATAATTTTTTATTTTTATGGTGTAGAATTTTTTAAATTTTTTTTACATGCTTATTCATTACATTATACATTATTAGTGTATTCTAACATCTGAGTAGATAGTTTTACTTACACATCATACGTAGTATAGGGTAAGTCTTGTAATCGTTTTAAAAATCGATTTTTTTTTTGACGGATTTACACGTTTCAGACACTGGAGATTCCGAAACATATTTTTAGAGAAAAGAAATGCCGCCCGTCTGTCTGTGTGTGTGTGTCTGTAAACACTCTATCTCCCGAACAAATTATGACAGAGACTTGAAATTTGTTTTGCTCTTAGTATGTAATAATGAGAAAAAGTCTATTGAATTTCAGTAACCCCGATTATCCGGAACTATATTCTTTGGACTCCCGAAATATTCGTTCTAATAAAAGCTACATAAAAATTTTCATTTTTTTTTTCTTTTAATGGGTGAATATAAAAGACAGTAAAAAAAGAATTGCATACAGAATGAAGTCGATCAGATAATTAGTTGACGAGATATTTGTAATAATATTTTCCACACTCTTCGATATTTCATGACGCTGTATTTCATTCAAATTTCAATTCAAATATATATTTTAATTGAAAATGAAACGCTTAATTCGACGCAGTCACGCAGTAAACTGTTAGTTATTATGATTATCATTTTTGGAATTATCAGGATGTTTCTTTTACGCAATTCAGTAATATAGCGTTTAAAGCGAGGCTAACGAGAAAGACAGGCTACAGCGGTGGGTCTGATTCTTTTTTTTTTACAGACCGCTGGAGTCACATGATGCTCTTTTCGCACACCTTCATTGGTGCATTCGAGCATCACGTGACTCCAGCGGCCTGTAAAAAAAGAAGAATCGGACCCACCGCGGTAGCCTGTCTTTTTCGTTAGCCTCGGTTTAAAGTTTATGACGTCATCAAGCCACGATTTGAAACACTCTATCTACTGAACAAATTGAGATAGAAGCTTGAAATTTGGTATGCACTTAGAATCAGTGATGTAGTGGAGGGTATACGGGAGTAGACGCGTGTACCCTCTGGATTATTCTAAGAAGCTCCTTATACCCTCTGTTTCCCAAATAAAACATTAGCGTATACCCTATCTATGAACGTTCATGATGTCAGCGTATATCGTTTGCCTATACCCTACTCCCTGCTTTTTTTACGACTACAACACTGCTTAGAATGTAATAGTGCGACAAAGCCTTATAAATTTCAGTAGCCTTAATTATCTTGAACTATTTTTTCGGATTATTTATAAATTAAATAGTTTACACATGTTTTATTTTCGTATTTTATATTATGCATATTCATGATGGGTAAGTATTACGATGGCATCCAACGACTAGTTTTCCATCGGAGTTGTTGAGTCACAGAGGGTTAAAACTGTCTAGTAAACTTCATTATTTATCGTAATAATATATAGAGAAATAATGTGTATGATTACGATGATAATTTTCTTTTTCAGTTACGAAAGGTACCGACTTCGAAAATTGAAGTGCAATCGATTCCTCAACCGGCGAAGAACGGGGACAATTTTTTCTTGAATAACGAAAGAGTGGATGATCTCTGGTTGAAATTGTCATCTTCTTCAATCCGCAATATCTGGAAGAAAGAAATTAAATTTCCTTCTTTCTTCGATAATAAGAGTCAACGTAACAAACATCTAGTTCCTCTGATGACAAACAACTTTCTTCGGAGCCGACAGTCAAAAATGTACGATGATGTCACATTGTAGTTTTATTAAGTAGATGCATATATTTTTTAATTTAATCTCTAACTAATAATGTAAGTTAGAGACAGCGACAGAGATGCGCAATCGGAAAGTTGCAATCAGCGGGTAATAGCATAGCGATCATATATGTTTACGTCAATTAAAGATGGAAACACGCTGTTTTAACCTTTTCAGTAATACATCCGTATATATATTCATAGGATTTTTTTTCTGTAACCCAGGAAGTACGTCAGTATATATTACGTTTTCATGCTTTACTGCATGAGGAATAAAAACGTACATGTGCATTGTACTTGAGGTTTATCTTGAAGCTAATATCATATTTGCAATGTTTTAAAACATATTTTCAACAAGGTAAGCATGTAGGGGCGCTGTAGTTCGCAAAATAACAGGATGTTGCCCCCCCCCCCCCAACTTTTCCCTGAAAGAAAAACTCCCTCTTACGGCACAAGGAAAAACGCAACTCCTGGAAAAAAAAGAGCTAAAACAACAACAACAATAACAACAACGACAACATAATAATAATAATAATAATAATAATAATAATAATAATAATAATAATAACACTGTCTGCTATTTCATGTTTTTCAAAATTTAGTTCTCCGAAAGAAATCGTGAAATCTCAGGAAATATTAGAAATAATTTAATGAAACTTTTAGAGAATGCTTTAAATGTTGCTGTTAGTGAAATGAATAAAGATATTTTATTTGTTGGAAAAATGGCATTTTTAGAGGATACACTCAAATCCACAAAATAACAGGATGCTGTGCAACTTTTCCCTTAAAAAAAAAAAATAAATAACTCGCTCTCACGGCACATGATGCAACGAAAAAACGTACTCCTCAAAAAGAAAAAAAAAGAAAAAAAAAGACAATAATAATAATAATAATAATGATAATGATAATAATAAAAACACTGTCTGCTAATTTATTTTTCTCAACATTTAGTTCTCCGAAAGAAATCGTGATATCTCAGGAAATATTAAAGATAATTTAAGGAAACTTTTAGCGAATGCTTTAAATGCAGTTGTTAGTGAAATGAACAAAAATATTTTATGCTTATGTTTCCTTTTATGAACATTTTTGGTTGGAAAAATAGCATTTTATAGGATACATACACTTTTTTTTTTCTTTTAAAATTCTGTTGGAATTTAGCTTATTTTGAAGAGTACTATAACATGTATCTAACAGAAATTCAGGAAGTCGCAAGTGAATTTATTATATGGTGTTACAATTTTAGCTAACTTTCACTAAAATTTGCTTGTAATCATTTAATTTTTCAAAAGCCATATAATATTAATATTTAATCTTTTGTAAAATTTGATTTTAATAAATGTTTCATCTATAAACTCTGATAAGAAATTTAAAAAAGTCCTTCCGGCCTGTACAGGGAAGGAAAAGGTAGTTTCCCTATTTCTTGTTTTTGAGAATTCAACTAATTTTACTCAAATCTGAGAAGCTAAAATGCTTGAAACCCGTTTAGAAAATAATCTATTATTTCGTACATATTCAATTTCAATGGTAATAATAATTTAAAAAAAATAGTCAACTATCATCAAGTTAGATTCCTTTATGGCAACCTATTTTTGCCGCCAAATTTGGCAATATTTCGCCAAGTATTGTAAATTTGGAGAGAATTTGACGCTGGCGGATATAGCTATATAGTTTTAAGCGTATGAGAGTGGGAACAATAATTACAACCGTGAAAGAAAATTTGCGAGAAACCATGTTCAATAAAACTGATAAATTAAACCATTTATGGAGGAATCCCTTATTTTTAATCTCTTATCTTGTTTCAAAATGTCAGACACCACAGAATTTCAAGCTGCTATATCTCAGCCATTTTTTAAGATACAGGCAGTGCTGTAGTTGGAAAAAAGTATTTGTGGAACGCACCTTTTCATAGAGTAGATGTTGACGCTACCGGATTTTTGCTAAGCAAAAAGCCAATTTAAAACATTCAACCAAAAATGGATTTTTTTTAAAAATTAACAGTTATAACTATTATATTCTAATTTATATAATATTATATTTGTATAGATTCATCTAAAAGCAATATTTAATCAATCTCATAGTAACATTTTCCATCATGAATCAAAATTTAATTGAAATAACAAAATAAATCCATATGTTATTACTTACTGGCACATCTATCCCGGAAGTTTCCATAAAGAACGATAATGAGAAATGATTTCTGTGATTTTTCATTTACAACAAGCTGTCTCGTGTGCTAATCTTCTTTCTGATCAACCAAGATTTCAGATAAGTTTGAGGACAAATTTCTTAAGGGAGGTCCTAAAAGGCTTATGAATATAAGTGAACAGGATTTTTCAATAAGGAGGTGAATTTCTCGCATAGGTCATAATGTTATTCATACAACTGAATACACTTTCGCATTCAGACGTTGAAATGTGTACAGCTCATATTAAAAATATTAGAACAGCTCATATTCAAAATATTAGAATAATTGAGAAAAAGTAATAAGAAAGAATTATTTTTCATTTATTTATTTTTGATACTAAGTAAATGCAATTAAATTTCTTATAAATTAAATCTGGAATGTTTGAATAAGATTTTAACATTTACAAAATATAAAATACAGTAAAATAAATTACGTATACAGCTTTCTGAAACACATCAAAACATTAGAATAAAATTTAGATTGGTTCAAAATATTAGAATATATATATATATATTTTTTTTACGAAACAATATTACCTTATGAATATGAAGTAAATGGTAGTTAATATTTTGTATCATCCCCTTTAGCTTTCATAACAGCGTACAATCGTTCTTGCATACTATATAGAAGGTGTTTACAAACATTTCTATCAATATTAGCCCAAATAGACTTTATGCGTGCCACTAACTCAGTTTTACATGAAGGAGGATTTTCTTGGAGTTTTTTCTTCACTATACACCATAAGTTTTCGATGGGATTAAGGTCTGGTGAGTTTGGTGACCAAGGAAGTACCTTAATGTTGCGTTGGTGGAACCAATTCTTAGTTGACACCGAGGTATGCGGCGACGCTAAATCTGGTTGGAAGATGAAATCATCTTCAAATAAATCTTCTGGTAATGGAATCATGTAATATGTATTCCAAAATTTCTTGATATATCTGAGAGTTAACTTTTTCGTAGACGATGCATAATTTTCCAGGTCCTTCTGCACTCATGCAACCCTGAACCACGACACTAGCAGCAAATTTTACGGAGCGTTAAAGGCACGCTTTATCAAATGCTTCTTGCTTCATTCTCCAAACTCGAATACTTTGATTATCATATGGAACACAAAACATACAAACATACTTTCATCACTAAAAAATAAATTTTTACAATCTTCTTCGCTCCATAAACGTCTTGATTTACACAAATTCTATCTTATACGCTTTTGTTTTGCAGACATGAGAGGTTTTGTTTTCGGTACACGAGATTCAAACTTAAATTTGTGGAGACGTCTGTTGTCGATGTAGAAACTTCAACTCCTCCTTCTTTCTATTTTCGGTGCAAGAATCGCACACTTTTAAACGGTTTTTCTTAAGTATACGCTTCAGTTTCCTGTCATCTCTAGCAGATGTCTTTGGTTTTCGGCCACCATTTCGGCGATTATTTTGATAATTTCCATTTTTTAAATATTGTTTTAGTATTTTACTAACGCTTGATTGCGAACAATGTAAATAATTCGCTATACAGGGTGTCCGGTCTCAACGGTGTCCAATGGCTAATTCCTAAACCGTTAGTCATAGACATATAGTTCCAATTACAAAAATGTTTTAAATCAGGTAAAGAAATATTTTAAAAGCGATTTGGGTCAATAAAAACATTTCTTAAAAAATTACGAAATTTAAATTTTTATACGGTCCCCCGGTCCTATAAGTTATATTTAGTAAAATTTTCCTTTTACATTGACAAGTAATACAAAAAAGTCCCGTTGCTCTACGATTAAAATTGACCGAGTAATACCTATTTAAAGATGGAGCATATTTTTTGCTGCAAATTGGGGGTCATTCACAAATTTAGTCGAAATATAATTTCGTCAGATATATTAAAAAATGGTTGAGAGTAAAATTAACATTGCAGTATAAATTTGAAATCTTTAGTTATTCTGACATATTAAAGCAAAATATACAATTTGTAATAAACATTTAAGAAGAAAGGAAAAAAAAAACAGAATTTTTGTTAAATAAAATGATGCTAAATTAACACCCTCAATTCTTTACAAAATGATACGCATTTTAAAATATTATCAGATTACACTAGCCTGCAAAAGTTGGGTTATTTCATGTTTTTTAGCTTTTGATAATTGATTCTTATGTATTCTGTACTGCTGAATTCGGAATTGACCTTCATTTTTAGCCATCACATCAGGATTTTTCGCAAATTCTAAATTTTAAAGTTAAAAAGTTCAAAGTTAAAATTTAATCTCCTCCCCCATCTCATCACACCACCCAGCTGTAAGAATCCCAAGATAAGCAAAAATATCGAATAAATTATTGAATAAAATAAAATAAAATAAGTTTTACATATGTTTTATAGTATGAGATTTTCGCTATATTTTAACTTACACATTTGCAAAAACATTCTAACTTGATGGTTAAAAATGAAAGTCATTTTCAGATTTAGTGCTAAAAAGTACGTAAAAATCAATTATCAAAAGTTAAAAAATACAACCATCTCCTCTACTTTATAGTATCCGATTTTTGTTATGCTTTAAATACGACAATTTATGATTTGCGAAATATCCTGTCATAATGGTTAAAAATTAAGACAATTTTCGGATTCAGTGCTAAAAAATACATAAAAGTTAAAAAAACCAACAATCTCCGTCTTGTATTATCTAATCTAAAACTTTTCTTAAACTTCTTGGCGGTAATCTATCCGAATTTTTTTGTGTTATACTGTAAAATAAGTATAAATGGTAACCACCGAAAATCATAATAATATTAGATTGTTATCGGATTTGCGCCAATATGTAAAATGCAATCTCGATCGGATATTTGAAAGTGGGCTAAAGTTCGAATACAAATTTTGAACTGAAAAAACATACATAGGATCGTTGAAGTAGCATAAAAACGTATAAAAATAACATAATTTTATTAAAAGAAATCATAAAAGAAACAGTCTCAAATTCTGACAAAATAAAACTTATGTTTTTTCAGCCAATCTGAAACTTAATAAAGGTTAACTTAATCGTAATACTTGTACGATTTTTTAAAAGCGCAGATACACATGAAATGAGATCTTCGAATTTTTTAAGCACTTGGAATGTGATCCTTCAAAGCCAAGCCGAACTCATTTGTTTTCAGAGCAGAAAAGTGGCATAAGTCATGTATTTTTAAAGTTTCATAACTCGCACAATTTTAGTGTTATATGAATGGGACTTTTTTTTGTCTTACTTGTCAGTGTAATAGGAAAATTTTACTAAATATAACTTATAGGACCGGGGGACCGTATAAAAATTTAAATTTCGTAATTTTTTAAGAAATGTTTTTATTGACCCAAATCGCTTTTAAAATATTTCTTTACCTGATTTAAAGCATTTTTCTAATTGGAACTATATGTCTATGACTAACGGTTTAGAAATTAGCCATTGGACACCGTTGAGACCGGACACCCTGTGTAACATTGATTTTTAGCGTGCCGATACATATCAACAATACGAAGTTTAATAGATTCAGGAATATCACTCACACGGCCCATTTTAAGACGAAAAAGCAAACAAACTGCAAAAAGAATACTGATTTTATATAACATCGTCTTAATTTAATCAATGATGGCACCAGTTACGAATTGGTGATAATTAAAGGAGAATTAATGTGAAATATTCTAATATTTTGAACCACTTGAATAAATATTCTAATATTTTGACTTTTCAAAATACTTTTTTTCAATTAATCTTTTCAAAAATGATATTAATTTTGAGATAATAAATAAGTTTAATCAACAATAAGTTCTTAATAAAAATATCGTTTGCATATTTGCATTAAAGGACATTAAATTACCTAACGATATTTTTACTTTGTAAAAAAAATAATTATTCTAATATTTTGAATATGAGCTGTATAGTTTCCACACAGTCTGGAGAAGAGGATGTAGCTCTCTAGGCTCATCTTCAGTATCAATAAAATTGATAGCAATAAAAAACAATAATTATCGTTTCGTCTGAAAAAAAAAGAAAAGTTTGTGAACGTGTGCAATACTTTTTTTTACAGTAACAAACCAAATATTTCTGGGAACGGCGTTCCCACGCGTTCCCGCCCAACTACAGCACTGGATACAGGCGAAACACAAAATGCTTGGGAATCCTAGCATCAACGCCAAATACTTAAAGAAAAAACCGTTTTGGATTTCTAATTTTTTGTGCATCTTTTTAAAATTTAAAATCATTAAATGACTTCCATTTTAAAACAAGAGGGCGGATCAAGCTGGCCGACAAACTTGGTCGAGACTTTAGTAAGTCCTGTACACAGGATCTTTCACCATCAAATCGGTGCACAAATATGAGTGCTATAGCATGACAAAAATGAGATATTTGGATGGAAGATAGTTTTGGGGTGTGGGGAAAACACATAAAAAATTTCAGGAATTGCTTTCCTCCGGATGGTTTACTGCCCGAGAGGTAGTTCTCAGACTAGGAAACCAAGTCTGTAGAGCATAGATGTCCCTTCCTATCCGTTTTATTGAGGTATTAAAAAAATTACAAAATTTAGTAGCTGAAGCTGAGCACACTGGTAAGCGGGACAGAGAATGAAGTGGTAAACAGAAGATAAGTATATTATTGATCTAGAACTCTACTTTACATGTTGTGGTTATGGTACAGAATTAGTCTGCCTAAAAATCCGACATGCATAGAGCAGAAGTTAGGTAGCTTCTTACTTTTTGTAATGGAAGTCACCTAATAGCTTTTTTTCAAAAAATTAGTACCGAACGTATTTAGCCCTCGCTTAAAATATTAGTGTGTTATTTTAACTTTTAGAGATTTCCAAAAGGTTTTTCACAGACTCCATAAATTCGAACTGCTAGGTAATAAAAGGAATTGCATTTGTGAGCCAAGAAGAATTTAAATTAACTTTTCAGTAAAGCTGATGTGCCCTTGTTTTTGAGGAATTTTAATATACTAAGAAATAACGTTAAGCTAGTGTAATGATCAATGTATAAAATTAAAAAATGTGTCACAAACGTTACTTTAATGCGCGTTTTTTTTCTTGTTTAATAATTACGACATTTAGTCATTTTATTAAACATATGTAAAACACATGTAATAACATAGATATACATAAAACGCAAATATATATTTTTAAAGCAATTTTATGAATATTTCAGCCTTTGTTCTTCAAGAAAAACTTCAGACTTTTCCATAGAAATTCCGAAGAACATGGAGACAGAACTCTTAGGGTCTCTTCTAAACGTTATAAATGAAAATACAGGTAAGCTTTTTGAACTATATAATATGTACTACAAGTAAAGAAAATTAAAAAATAAATACATATTTTTTTTTTAGTCTTATTATCTCTACAATGCTGGTATTTTATGAATTAAAATTTATATATTTTTCCCCAGAGAGGACTACAAATCACCAAAATTTTAAATCGATACATCGTCGTCAGCGTTTCTTCCTGGAATTATCTTGGTTTAAAACAGAACATTAAAAAAAAAATAAAGAATATACTTTGCGGATATTTGAATTACAGATGACACCAGGCTGAAATAAAATATTTAGAGATCTAAGTTTGAAATCGACTTGAAGGGTTTTTTTTCGTGATTTCATTAGAATTTGATTTCTGAATCTATTATAGTGTAAAATTCCAGATCTAAGTTTAAAATCGATTTGAAGATTTTTTCATGATTTCATTATAATTTGATTTTTGAATCTACCATACTAAAATTCTATTTTTCAAGGCGTAGTAATACACAAGGTGTCCATAATTAAACGATCCTATTTCAAAGTTGTCTACAGACGTAACTATTGTTCAGAAAGATGTGAAATTTTATGGAGGACATGATAAAGGGATGGTAATTTGTTTAAGTGAAAAAAATTGGTTCAAAATTTTTCTGTCAGAGTGCGTGAAACTCTACAATAAATATTTAAACGAAAATGCAAATAAATTTTTGTCGATGTCACGCAGCAGCTGTTATAAAACCTAGAAACTTTCGCGGAGATTTAGTTTTCAACGAGCTTGCTATTGCTAATACGAATGTCGTTATGATTAGGCTTACCAGATCGAACTTTGTTAGTAAAATTGTTTAACAAAGCGGTAACTCCGCAGTAGTTGCTGTACGAAATTTTCGGACTTTGAAGGGAATGCGAAAAGGGCCATTTACTGTTAAAAATCTTCGATTAATGGCAGCCAAATTTGAAGAAATAGGATCGTTAAATGTTCGTTCTGGAAGAGGAAGAAAATCTGTTTCCGCAAAAGCAACAGAGTAGATTGCGCTTCAGGTGGAAGAGGACAAATTTTCCAACGCACAAGCTAGTACCAGTGTCAGTCATGTGGCTATGTCTTGTTCAACTGTCCAGAAGATCATCCGAAATATCCTCAGGTATTATCAGTACAAGCTTCAACTTGTGCAGGGGTTGCTTCCACATGATTTCGAGACTCGGCACCAGTTCTCACTTCATTTTCTTGCTCCCTTTCAGGTTGATTCAGAATGGCATTGGGATGTCCTCTGGACGTACGAAGCACACTTTTATTTGGACGGTTCAGTGAATACTCTCAACGGCCGAATTTGGGAACCAAAAAATTCGCGTTCAATTTTACAGGTTCCGTTGCATTCCCCTAAAGTGACGGTGTATTGTGGGTTTTCTGCATCATTTATTTTCGGCCCGTTCTTCTTCGAAGAATTAAGTGCTAGATGTCCGGTAGCATGATCGACCATTGGGCAGCGATATGCATCGTTGTTACAAAATAAAATTGTTTCGGACCTGTAAGCACGCCAGTGTCTTTCATGCACAATTTTTATGTAAAGTGGAGCTCCTCTACACCTTTGTGTGAAGGAGTCTTCAAAAATCACTTCACAGAAGAACGTATTATCAGTCACCACTTTCATAATCTCTCCTGTCCCCAGACCTCAGTCCATGTGCTTTTGGCTTTCGTGGCATTTGAAACATCTAGTAAGTCGGGATAATTCAAGAACTTCACCTGATCTTAAAGGCAGAATTTCATTACATGTTCTTAGCATTTCCCAGAATGCACTGCGGTCAGTTGTGGAACATGTTATCTTATAATTCCAGATTGTTAGCTAAAAATGGTAGCCGTTATGTGGAACATATTTTGTTGTAATAAAATTTGTAAACTATCATAAATGTATGCTAAACGTGTAGTTCGTTAAAAAAGCCCTCTGGCGGCAAAATTTTGAACTAATTTATTTTCGCTCAAACAAATTCCCATCCCCTCCCCTCATTATATCCTCCACGAAATTTCACAATTTTCTGAACAATAGTTTCGTCTATAGACACCTTTAAAATAGGGTCGTTTAATCATGGACACTCTGTACTAGTCTATTTTACACGGTGATCCATAATTAACTCAGTAAGAGGATTTTTTTTTTAACCAATTACTTTGTATATTTAGAAAATTTACATAAAAAAATTTAAAAATGGTTTCCATTTGTGCATATTATTAATTTTCATGGTTATTTGAAATCTTGACTTAAATGAACAAATCACATTGAACCAAACGAATTTTGGAAAACTTTCGAGCACGTTTCAAATATGTGCATTTTTCGATGAGAAGCATAGCAATCCTTAAGATATCTCCAGAGAAAGAAGTCAAAAGAATTCAGGTTTGTGGAGTAGGGTGGTCATACTATTTCATAATAGATGCTTTCTCAACTCAGATGAATAACTCGATTTTGAATGTATTACAACAGGATATGGTGGACGTTATGTAATAGATGCGGCACAGCTGTATACTATACGTGAACCAATAATGCTTTCCGTCAGCCAAGAATCCTCCCTCCATCCCTCCATCCCTCAGGAACAGAATTATTGACATCAGTCACTGCTGCGCGGCGTGTATATAATCTATCTTCCTTCAGAAATTTGTGGAATAATTGAATGTTTTGTGACCTTTTGAAAGGAAGCCGATTTCAATCTTTTACTCCAATCTAGTAAACTAGTAGAATTCGTACAGCGATTACAATGTTTAGAGATTTTTTGTAGTCTTTTTCGTGTTTCGCGGCGATTTTTTAACATTCGTAAAACGATCCCGATTTCAATCTTTCAGCTAAATGCAGGGAGTTTTGTTCTGCGATTTTTGAAATTTTTGCGTTTTAAGACGATTTTTTGACATTATTAGAAGGAATTCGGTTTCAATCTTTTAGCCTAACATAATAAATTTTATAATCTTTGCACAGCGATTTTCGAATTTTTCTTAATGCAATTTTTAGGTCTTTTAGTTTCGCGGCGATTATTCGACATTCGTAAAAGGAATCCAGTTTTAATTTTTTAGCCCAATATACTAAATTTTGTTCTCTGCAATTTTTGATTTATTTTTGATTTATTTTTTATTTTTTATTATTTTTTTTTTAAATCTTTTATGTGATAGTTAGCATTTTTACGTGTTCCGCGTCGATTTTTTGAATTTTTTTTCTGAAACAGAAAGAACTTTCCGATAAATTTTACTATTGCTGTGATTAAATTCAAGCTAGAAGAATGACAAATCCGTTCCTATAGTAACGTGAACGATGTGGAAAGCTTGAATTTAATATGAATCGAAATAAAAAATTACTATAATTTAAGATTCATTTGATACGAGACCCACGCAGGTGTAGCCCGCTTGGGTGTACGTTGCCGAAAGCAATTGAACTTCCAACCCTAGATTCGTTTGGGGAAAACTGATCATCGAAACAGGCTAAACTCTGCTAGCAAGTTCTATTAGTTCGACTATTTAGTTCTATTTATAAATTACACTTCGGAAGTTGACTACATATTGAAAATTGTAACAACTTTCAATTTTAAAATGGTAACACCTACTCTTGACACTTTATTTGAATTCCTTGCAGAAAATTTGTCTTGCAAAGTATATATAGTTTGTGAACTTTTGCTTAAAGATTCATAGAATCTAGAAAAGGTCAAGATGTAAGAATGCTATTGTTAATTCCAAATTGTAATTTACATCTTTAAAAAATCCGATTAAAATGCTTCTTTTTCATGCGATATAATGATCCAAACATGATCTAGGCATTTTTTTTTTAATCCTAGCATATTTTTCATTATTAAAATTATTAATAAATTCATATTTAAATAATTATGAACTATGACCTACATTATTTTTTTATAAAACGGATAAGCATATACTATTAAGTAACATGGTTCTGTGAATTTATAGTTCATTCCTATCATTAAATTTAGAAATATAAACAAATATTACTTTTTGACGGTCTAAGAGAATCGTCTCGTGTTATCGTTTGGTTCACAGAAAATGAAATTTACAAAAGTAACATAATAAAAGTATAGTATTTTCATTTATATAAAGTTGATTTATATTATATTTAGATTTTTGATAAAAAAAATTCCCGGTTATAAATGGGGTTATCTTGATACTTTTCCCTGTACTATTATTATTATTATTTTAAATTCATGGATGAACACTGTACCCGAGATAGATACAGTGAAATATTATTAAACCGTCACTCACTTAAAATGTCATTCCACATATAATGCCAGTTTCAAGTCCCAAAGAGATAAGAGAATAGTGTTAAAAAATCATAATAAACCGTCACCCGAGAAATATGAAATTCTGTTAAACCGTTTAGTTTCAGCTTACAATTTCCCTTTTTATTCCACAAACGACAGCTAAAAAATTATAGAATAAACAAATATTTGTGATAAAGAATTAAGGAGCTTCTTCACTCACGCGAAAACACCCGCTCGCTAATGTTAATCCCGTAGATTTTTTTTTATTAATATCTTGTTTACATTTCAATATTTTTAAATGATATTTTTTTCATTGGATAGCTGAGATGGATGTCTACAAAGTGCTTTTTTTTTGCTTTTTAAATTTTATTTAGTTTTTTTTTTTTTTACTAGGATACTTTCACTTTCGAAACCGGTTCCGAATATCAAAATATCCTAATAAAAAAAAAACCTGTAAACAAAATCCAAACAGCAAAAAAGTGTCTTTGTAGAGATCCACCTCAGCTATCCAATGAAAAAAAAAAAAAGAATAACTAGTTAAACTAATTATTAAAAGCGATACTTTCGCATTAGCCGCGTGCCAATGACTTAATAGCCAAATAATTTGCCAAAGATTTCACTACTTACAGCTGTCTTTTTTATTCGGATTATTTCAGTGGTTTAAGCGCATAGTTATATTGCATGTCTGTTAAATGTGTTCTATTTATATTATTTTATTTTTTTTATTGGGGAAGTTGTAATTTTCTTATAGAATATTAGCTGGAAACAAATGCTGAACGATTTATATTATTTTATGTGCACGCGGTAGAAACAGATATTTTTAAAAACTATGCTTGAAAATTATCTAAAAAATATTTTAAAAATTCAATAAATTGAGATACAATTTTCAAGCAAATTGCATTTAAAAGGACCATTTTTTTTTCTATTCGACGGACGAAAAATTGAAATTGTGAGATGTTTAGAAATTAAAAAGAGTGATGTAAAAACGAAATTTGTATTGGTCAATTCATTACCACCTTCAAAATGACCTCAGAGTTACTCACGGGCATGTTTGCGCTTTAAAATATAGATATTATTTTTAAGCATGCTTGTAAAATTATTTGTTTTTATTTTAGGGGATGCATTTATTAAGGCGGAAGACGCAGCCAAGAACTATTTTCCAGAGGCCCATGGAGAATGGACAAAACATCTTTTTCCTCATCGTGCCAACTTAAATACAAGTTTTGACGTAATTTCTGCTATGCGGAAACCATGGGATGCTGTGCCATCTTTTAATGATTCTGACGCAAAAGTAAAATTGGAGAACAGGTGTTCTGAAACTGCAGCATTGCCCATACAATTTTACAAGTCTGTTCCTCCGCCAACATTGGCCGCACGTTTTCGACCACCCTATATGAACTGCCAGCCTAGAAACAGAGTTCGATTTAGACCTCCTAAAAGCTTAGCTTCTAATCCTCCAAACCATCAAGTGAGTATACATAACCAGACCCAACTATTGCATAGGAATGCAGGACAGCTGCCCCGCCCCTTCCCCCTTTTTAGGGGGGGGGGGGGCATGGGAGTAATCAGGATTTCCATTAAAAGGTGCCAAATAGTTAAAATTAGCCAAAAGTGATCAATTTCCTATATTTTCAAAAATTTAGCAAGGGAGTGCGGTCTCTCTTCCCCTCCCTGCTTCCCGTACCCCCTCCAGTCATGCAAAAAACTACTTATATCATTAGAAAACTAATGATTAAAATTTTGCTATAACAACTTAGTATTCTATTGTTTTCAAAAGAAATTTGTTTATTAACGTTTTCATCGTAACGTGACACGTTAAAATTATGCCCAATTTGGGACATTTTCTTCTAGACATCTTATAACGTGCGTCAAAGTAAAAGTTTGCAAAGAAATACTCGTGTCAACCAATCTATCATTTTTCTACTATTATCTACTAGTATTTTTTCTTAAAGTTGTCACCCTCTTTTTGTGATACCCTGTATACAGATAAGAGCAGACCGGGTACAAAATTTATGCATACATATATTATGTATGAAGTTTGGTATTAGCCACTTTCACATTATTCGCAAACAGTTTCTATAGATAGATAGAAAGAGGACCCCGGAATGATGCTTGGCCCGGGGCCCAAGATAGCCAAGTCGGGACCTGTACATAACTTCCTCAAATCTTATAATAACAAGCAATGATATTTATATTAGTATGTTTCAGCTGACAATTGTTTGCAGCATAGGATCAAGTTCACTAAATTTGATTAACAAAAGAGATTTATGATGCTTATCTATTAACTAGGATATGTATACATTTTTACTTTGTATCTTTTTGAAAAATGCTTTAGTCACTCAGACAAATATAATGCAAACAGGTAAAAAAAACACCAAAAAATATATGGAACAAAATATGCTCAAACCAAAATTCCAGCAAAGAAGATTTTTTGTATTTATTTTTAAGAATACAGCTGCGCTGCAAATCAATCTTTTCTCTCTGAAGTTCTAATGTTTTATTTTTTATCGTTGATATAAGAGATAAAAAACATTTTGGTGCGCTGTTTATAACGCAATCAAAATATGAAAAAAAGAGATGTAAAATTTCATAGATTTTTTTTGTTTCTTTTTTTTTAGTTAAAAAAAATTAATCACCGAAAATATATTTAATATATATTTTTGATATATAGTTTTGATATATATTTAAATTAACGACCGAATTCACGAATGAATAAAGTGATAAGAATAGATCTCGAATTGCGCACTTGTCCTTAAATACCTAAATTTCTATTAAAAGATTTCAAATGTCTTCATATGGGGCATTCTCACAATCTTTTGACTTTCAGGAATAAAAATCTGGCGAAATTAAACTTGCTAAAATAACATTTAATCTGATAGACGAATGCCTTAATGATTCAAAATAAAGAAAAATGGTCAGCAGCGATTTTTTTTTTAAACTGAGTTTTAAGTTAAACTTGCGAGTATAATTTTCCTTACCATTTTACCACTAAAACTTTGTATTTTCTTCTAAATTTTTACTTATAATGAATTTTCATAGTACCCACAGGACATTCAAATAAGAAATGATAACAATGTAGTATTTTTAGTACAAAATTTTGGTATAACATTGTCTTAAAGGGGTGTTAAAGAAGGGACGGTAAGGTAAAAAAAAAGGGGGGGGGGAGGTATAGGGAAAAAGGGACGCTAAGGAGGAAAAAAGGGATGATAAGGATGGGACGGTAATGAAAATTATATTTTTAGGCAAATCATGTCAAGACCAAGTTTTAGCCACAATGTTCATTGGTTTTTAGAAACAGTTATTTACATTGGATTAAATTAAAAAAAAAAATTAATTTACCTCGAAAAGGGCAGGAATAAACCTTGGGGACGGTAAGACTACCAATAAAGCCACGATGCTTGAAATTGATATTTAAATGCTGATTTAAATTCTGCAGTAAATTTCTTGTCAAAGAATTTTAGACATTCTTTCTGTAGCATACTTCTGCATGAGATAAAACTTGAAAAAAAAAAAACTCTGTGGCTGCATCTGAAGTGATTTTCTGTATAATTTTAGAAAAGGGACGGTAAGGAATCTAAAACCCAAGGGCAGAGTTAAAAAAAAAATAATAATAACCGTAAAAATGTGTGCAGGTTAATATTTTACTACATATTTATATAAAACAATAGTCCCAGTTTCAGAAAAAAATGACATCGAATTACTTTTACTGAAACAATTTTATACAGACAGCTCCAAACATAAAAATCAGCATCACGGGACGGTATAGGAGTTTCCTGGATATTTGGACCCCCAACATCGTCCAAAACTTATTTATCTCGTTAATATTGTTATGCAGTCATGCATTGGGATGTTCCGCAGTATATAAAATTAGGAAAAAACCCAAAAGAATATGTGATAAAATAAAAATTATTATTCAGGGACTTAAAAGTCAAAAGATTGTGAGAATGCCCCATATCTCAAAATTGTCTTCAAAAATTTTCAAATCGAATAGTCGTTAGACTGATAATTATTAACCTGACGCTAGCAGCTTTATCTAAAAGTAATTATTATTGATTATCTTAGTATAGTCATGTGTTAAATTTTTCTAAAAAGTAGTATTAATCGGTGAAGAATGTTTTTAGTGTATTCTATACATGCATTCTTCTTAAAAGTATAAAAGTTTTTAATTATAGTATTCATATAATTTTGTATTTGCATAATATACAAAGAATATGTGTAGGTTTTTAAAGCTGATTTAAATGTTAAAATTGATTGCGGTGTTTACATGGGTTCCAAAGGTTTAAAAAAAGCATATTTTCTGTAATTTTTTTAATGTAATAAATAAATTATTTTATTCCAAATTTTAAGCATATAAAAGCAACATTTAAACAATACTTTCTAAAATTTTCATTCAAAAGTTTGAAAAATTCAATCGGTGGTACCTGTTTTCCCCCCTCTCCCCCAACCCCCCAAAAAGTGTCCTCGTGGGGGGTTAGGATAAATCATAGTTGCGCTTTATCTGAAATTAAAAAAAAAAAAAAATTATGTTAGTAGATAAGTATAGCTCGTGATTGAAAGAAGGATAAAAAAAAGGGAATTTTTGGCAGAGTTGTATGCAAAACAGTACAATTTTTGATACAATTTTTACTACATATAGGGCTTTAAAATTAGTTGTAATCGAAAAGAAAAACAAACCTTCGTTCAATCACTAGTAAATCCTATTTTGAAGAAATATGCAAAATTTCAATAAGATCAGTGCATTAGCTTTTGAGAAATCGTGTCCACCGACTTAAAAATAGTGCTTTTAGAAAAAAAGCGATTAAAGTTTTAAGTAGGAATAAAATGAAGATTTAAAAAAAAAAAAACTGACATATAGAATCGTCGATTCCAGATCCCCAAAGCAAAGATCCTGCTGCAGCTGCAACGTCCAGGGCATCCTTTTGCTCCTGACTGAGACGAATTCTTGCTTCTCAAGTACCAGTCTCAGCTTTTTTCTCAGCTATGCGTATCCGATGTTCATCCTCTTTCCGCGCGTAGTACTCGTGGCTATTTCGGCCAAGCTTTATATCCATGCCGTGCAAAAAAATTAACAGAGATGAGCAGAGCCCTATTAGGATTGTCTGGGGCCCAAGGCTTAGAAACTTTTCAGGGCCCCTCCTAACCAAAATGCAGTAAGACCTTTTAATAGTGGACACCTCGAGACGGCTTTGAACTCGATTTGGAGTTGTCCGCTTTTAAGAGGTAAAAATATACAGATTTATAATAAATGCTGGGGATCGAAAAAGTGTCAGCCAAAAAGAAGCGTCCGCTATTCTGGAGCGTAAGTTACCGAGGTTTTACTGTAGTAGTTAGCGGTGTTTTTTGAGAGTATACAGTAATTTTATAAAAATGCTCATGAGAAACCAAGGTTAACTTAAATTCTCTTTTGCTGTTTGATGCTATAATACCTTAAATATTTCGTCAACAAATATTTCTTAAAATTAATTTTCATAAAAATATTTTGTCTACAGCAAGCATGTCAAACTCAATTACCGCCGCGGGCCAAATTAAGCATTATATACTAAGCCGCGGGCCATATTAAAAAAAGGCAATAATATTACCATTGCACAGAATAAAATTTGTCTGTGCAAGACACAGCCATGTTAAAGAAATTTTAACGAATAGTTCCAACATTAAGTACATAGTAAGTTTATATTATTTTTTCGAAAAACAAACACTCACATTTACTTTTATCAACTAAAAAAAAAAAACTTAATTGAATATTATAAATTGCGTTTATTTTAAAAATTGCTTGTACACGCTAATCTAGATTTAGCATAGGCATAGCTGTCAATCTTCCGTGTTTTCTCAAAGTAAAAAAATAAAAATAAATATATTTTGAATCAGAAAATCTATTTAATAAAACATGTCATATATAATTGCTACTTTTTTTAATTTCATTTATTAAATACATTTCCTGGTCAAATTATTTTATTTAACTTGAAAAATAGCAAAAGGTTGCATATTGTATTTCAAAAAATTAGTCGATTGATGATTAATTACAGAAATTTGGAAACTCCGTAACCATGGCGCTAATATGGAATCGAGCTGAAATTTGATTAGCTGCAGTAATAAATTCTGAACAATAATTTGAACATAAATTATTAGAGGTGGGGGAAACAGATTAAACTGATTTTTATGATTCAAAACTCTTCTTATGAAATAATTTTTAATACATTTTTTAAAAATTTCTACTCTGATGATTTTTGTAATAATGTAATCCGATACGTCCCTGGAAAAACTCGACTGATGGCAGGCACTAGACAAAGGATAATTAAATGAATGTAAAATGGCAAAGGCTTCGCGGGCCATACATAAATGGTCAGCGGGCCAGTTGTGGCCCGCGGGCGGCGTGTTTGACATGCCTGGTCTACAGCATTCCTAAATTAAGTTCTTTTAGAGAATTTAAAAGCACGGGCTAAGTGTTAATAGATGTATATGTTACTTAGATATCAGGGCTTGAAATACAAAAATTCTAGGAGATTTAAGAATTTTTTTAAAAATAATTTTACTCATTTTGAGCCCTTTGCCTGCAGTGGGTCCAAGGGCGCGGCCTATTTGGCATGTGCGGTAATCAGGCCCTGGAGGTGAGATCACTTCGTTAAAAGTATAAGTGGCAACTAATGCAGCAATTTCAACTATTTTGGAACCAGCAGGAAGTATTTTTGGAGTTATTTTCCAAATTAACTGGATCAGACTCGCATTATCATTTTGTGTAAAGCCACCAACACACCGCTCTAGAAAAACATCCTTGCAAGGCTACTCATAAATAGGCTTGATAGCTGACAAAACATAATCGTGTTTGAATGATGGTAAGACATTCATAGTTGAAGCACGCTGCCAAACGAGCCAGGTTTGCTTGGGCATTTTTCGTGCTGTGGGCTTTGGTTTGTAAAGCTATAATGGAAGTAAGTTGCCCCTAGAGCGTCCTTTTTTACTTTTACTGCCCGAGAGAGACTGCTCAGACTAGGAAATGAGTCTGTAGAGCATAGATTGTCCCTCCTGGTCCCCTTTATTGAGGTCTAAAAAAAAAAAAAGTTACAAATTTCAGCCGAGGCTGAGCCCGCCAATACGCGCGACAGAGGGCGGAGTGGTATATATAAGATATAAATAAATGTTACATTAGCAACATTTGTGAAACAAACATAAGGACATTAAATAATGCAGTGTTATACAAAGTTAGACCATATTATACAAGTTGCTGCGACCCGACATTGGGTACTGAATAAGGGAGAATCCAAGTCCCTGTCTCAGTGGTGGAGTAAAACTGAAAGGTTACATAAGAAGTTGAAGATGTTTTTAAGCTTTGAGAGCAAAATCGGGCGCGATAAAATATTTGTTAACCAACCAACTGGAAGAACAGGAGGACGGCGGATATGCCAACGAGCTGTTAAAGGACAATTATAGAAATAATGAGAGGCAACAGCATCATCACCGCACTCACATAGAGGAAAAAAGGCTCTTTTGAACTTGAAGAGGTATGCTCCAAAAGGACCATGACCGGTAAGGAAAGCTGTAGTGGATGGAGTGGAGTGAGCAGCAGGAGATCCAAAGATACCACTGGGACAAGATCATAGGTATATCTACCCTTATCTGAGTAGTCCCAGTAATCCTGCCATTGTTTCATAAAATGAGCGCGAAGATGTCTTTTGATGTGTGAGTGCGGTACTGGAAGTGAAAAATCAACTGATGGTCTAGCAGTTGCCTCCTTTGCCAACATATCTGCCGTTACATTTCCCAGGATACCCTTATGGGCTGAAACGTGGCTTAAATAGGTTTTCCAGAGAAGATTTTTGAGAAGTGATTTAATCTCAATAACCTGGGAATTTGTTGAGCCAAACGAACAGATAGCCTGCAGGTTTGAAAGACTATCGCTAAAAATTGGAATTAAAAAATTTTGGTTTTGTTGAGAAATCCACTCTAAAGCTTTAAAGATGGCAAAGAGTTCGGCTTGGAAAATGGAATTGTTGTTATCCAGCCTGCAAGAATAACGATGAGTCACCTCACTCCCTTTCGTAGCGCAGAAAGCTGCACCTACTCCGGTAACAGTGCGTGAGCCATCGGGGAAGACCATAACATTTTGAGTGGGAGAGTAAGAATTTATAGTCGGATTTACTTGTAGGTGGGAAGTCTCATCTGCCGGATGAAACTGCCAGCCAAGAGTCTTACGCTGAATCATCATTTGTGGAAAATTTTGCTGTGAGATAGCTTCGTTCTCCAAATGGATGATGTTACTTTTAGTGAACTCATATTTAATGGTAATGGAAATGGGTGTTTCTCTTGCAAATTTCTAGGGGATATAAAACCATTTCCAGTGATGCTCTCAATATCCTAGAGCATCCTTCATGTTTTTACCTGAATCACGATTTCTTCTTATAGCCAGTCCGTAATAAACTGTAAATTTATCGATTAATTCACCTGTAAGCTTGCCTTAGCCAGATAGTTTTTTTCAAATCGTTTTACCTTTGATTTTTTTTTATCAACAGCTTTTTTACTAAACCGCGTAAACGGATGCCCATCCTCTTTTGCACGTGTCCTAAGCATTCTTTTTTGTTTATTTGAAGAATTTCGGCCGGTCTAGCCTAATGAGGGGAATTTGCAAAGGCTTTCTCTACTAGACTTTTACTCCGATTGACTTAAAACTTTGGGAAATATTCTAGGCATATGTACTATTAGATTAAAAAAAAATAGATTTTTGGAAATTTTCAAACCCATGTGACCCCTTAATACGACGGGTAAATTCTAAGTTCTAATTGTTCACGATTGACCATTAAATTTAAAGTCATTGTAATGGTTTGTCCCCAAATTTTATTTCAGTAATCTGGTCGCCTTTATGGAGCATTCACTGTGGGATTTAGACCAAAAAGTTTAGCACCGCGGGTATTGTGTATAGAACGCAACTTATATAGGCGACGTCAAATTAAATATTGATCGCATAAAATGTCACCTACCTCAAGCTAAAACATATTATAAGTACACCTTTAAAAAATAGCTGCATTTCCCTTTTTACGTTCTTCTATCTTTACAAGAAGAAAGTATTGGATTCATGAAAACTTTCGAATTCCGACTTTCGACGGATTTACACGTTTTAGGGGTCAGAGAACCCGAAAAACATGTTTTTACAAAATATCAGTCTGTGAGTCTGTCTGTCTATGAGAGTGTGACACAAATTTTGTGGGCGCTCTATTTCAAGATCTAATGAATTTAACAAATCTTTAGATTTAGTTTGTCCCTGATATAAACTGGTGCTGATTACTTTTTGGTGTAAATCGCCCAACAGGTGGCGTTGCTACGCTGCCTTTTTCACGATTTCCGAAATAGCTATATCTCAAGAACTAATGCACGGATTTCTACAAAACTTCAGATTACGTTAGTACCTGATATAATTTGGTGCTGGTTACTTTTTAGTGTAAATCGCCCAGCAGATGGCGCTGTTTTGCTGCATTTTTCACGATTTCCGAAACAGCTATATCTCAAGAACTAATGCACGGATTTTTATAAAACTTCACATTCAGTTAGTCCCGGATATAAATTAGTGCTGTTTAGTTTTTAGTGTAAATCGCCCAACAAGTGGCGCTGCTAGGCTGCATTTATCACGATTTCCGCAATAACTGCATCTCAAGGACGCATGAATTTTCCTTAACAGGTTGACTGTCACGGCAACTTTCAGAAATCTGGCCTAAAATGAAAATTTGATTTAATCACATTATATTATTACGAGATAACTCATAGTTGGCATCCTAGAAAAGAACGCAATCTACGAGTTATCTCGTAGTCCTAGTCTCGCCCTAGAAAAGAACGCAATCTACGAGTTATCTCGTAGTCGGCAGTCAACGTGTTAAAATTCAGATTCAGTTAGTACCTGATATAAATTGGTCCTGATTCGTTTTTGCAGTAAATCGATCAACAAGTAGCGCTGCTATGTAGATTTTTTTACGATTTCCGCAATAGTTCTACCTCAAAAACTAATGCACGAATTTTCATCAAACTTCAGATTCAGCTACAACTTGACATAAATTGTTGCTGATTAGATTTTGGTGTAAATCACCTAACCGGTGACACTGATATGCTTCATTTTTCAGGAAATATTAACATGTATCAGATAGAAGAAAGTTTTTGGATTGCCACATCCGACTAGACATTCTTGTTCCGTAAAATTGTTGCATCAGCAAGGATAAAACAGATTTTCTGAGTTATGTTAAATTTCGACTTAAGTAAAATTCTAAAAGATTTTTCTTCTCTTATAACAGGTCCAGTACAAAGTTCCGACAGCCTCATTATCAAATATTCAACCACCAGCATATGTTCCACAGCCATCATTTCCGAAACATTGCAGAATTCGTCAGCGACTGTCTGCACCAACTGTGAATGCACCTGGGCAGCATCACAGGTTGAATATTTTACGAGCACATTATCAGCATTATAATTCAGAAGGCACAAAAGAACCTCAAAAATACCCGTCAAAGATAGGCGAAAATTCCTGTGCAGGAAATATTTCTATAGAGAACGAAGCGAATGATTTAAATGATGCAAAGCATGAATGTAACAATGCAGAAACAATAGCACTTTGTGACATTCCTTTACCCACGACTGCGCCTTTAGTACAGTTGAGTCATGGATACAATATCCCATTCAGAATACAGCTGAATGTAGGAAATGCAATCGGAGACGCAAACAAAACGTCACAATCTATCTTTTCCAATCCTGAATTGCAAGTACGTGAATCAAGAATGCCGTTGAAGGTGAATTATCCTATAAAGAGTGTTAGATTACAAACACCAATGATTAAAATGACGCCGCATCCTAGGAATAATTACATTTCGCCACAGTTCGTCACCAAACCACGATTTCTTGGCCCGTTTACTGTTAATAGTTTAAAGCAAATACAAGAAAGACTCTTTCAAAAAAGACACCAATATGATTACACAAATAGCCCGTCGCACCAAGATCTTGAAAAGAGTGCTTCCTTCGAAAACATATCACATATTAACGTTATAAGTACTGGCTACGAAGACAAAGTAGAGAAATGGCTTAAATCAGTAAATAAACATTTAAAAAGTGGTTCCTACATCAATTTAGATGAATTACCAGAATTTCCCAGCGTTGAATTACACGAATTTTCTAGTACTAAATTACCTGAACTTCCTAGGGTTGAATCGACTGAACAGTCTAGTGCTGAATTAACTAAACTTCCTAGTATCAAATTACCTAATCTTTCTGGTATTGAATTACCTGAACATGTTACCGCTGAAGTAGCTGAAGTTTCTAACATTGAATTACCTAAACTTCCAGGTGAAGAATTACCTTCACTTTCCAGTATTAAATTATCTGAACACCCTAGAATTGAATCACCGGACATCTACAATGAATCTTATGATGGTGGGAGAAGTGACAGTGAAGAACCAGCAAAAAGTGTAGATGAAGCTCCTGAACTAACAAAGTCAGGCAAAGTCGATTTTTCAGGCGATCATATCAAATCAAATTTCAACATACTTAGCAACACTATGATTGAAAAATCTCGCAAAATCAAAGCGAATATTTTGAAACTTAAAAAATTAAAAGCAAGGAGAGAGTTTTTCGAATACTTGCAACAATTGCCAGACATCGTACCAAAGTTAAAAAGCTGTAAAAACGTAAGAAGAAAAATTAAGATTCTAAAAAGATACTTCGCAGCAATAAATTCAATAAGCACTGGAAGATTTCCTTTTAAAAACTTTATCGAAATTCTAGGAAAGAAAAATAAACCCATCAAAAACGTTAGTCAGACGAAGAATAGGGAATTTTCAGCATTAAAAGAAGAATGTTGTTTACGAAAGAAATTTGATAAACTTTCAACTGAAAGCAACTTCGATATGCGCCAAAGCAATCTGCTGATCAACGATATTTCTAAGTATAAGATGTGGATTCGAGAAAGCCAAGAATTTAACGCTTTTCCATCCAAGCGTATGAAACTGGGCAGGTCACAAATTTCATTTTTGCAAACAAAAACATTGATTCGAGATGAGCAAAATCGGTGGATTTCAAGCTTAAATTACTTTGATTACATAATAGATGAACTGTTTTTTGCTGATAATGGAATTGAGAAAATACTCCATAGAAATCAGAATAGAACGATGGACGCAGAAACAAATGGTTGGACTCATTTTAAAGTTGCTGTCAAAACGGTCATGAGGAATATCATTTCATCATTGGATGCGAAAATTTCATAAATAAATTGATAAGTGTTGCGCTACATTCAGATAATTAGACAGTGTTCTAAATTGATTCATTTTTTTCTTTTCTAATTAAAAATTTTTGAAACAAGGCTCAAATGCATGAAAAAAAAGTTTTGGCAGAACTATAAAATTACTGAAAAAGAAACAGTAATAAAAATTAGCATGTGAGACAATTCTCTTAAAATTAAACTTTGTAATGTATAATTATAAATAGGAACAATTTTTTGATAATTTGTAAAATAAATAAATTAAAATGAAAGTTTGAATTTTTTTCCCCTATACTTTGACATATATAGAAGATGTTCACATATTTTTGTAACTATTGTAGAAAAAGAAATATACAGTGTGTCCACGTATACCTGACCGACCTTTATTTTCGCAACCGTTGGTCCTAGATGCATACTTCCAATTATAAAAATGGTTTAAATAAGGATAGAATTATTTTAAAAGCTATTTGGGTCAAGAAAAACATTTATTAAAAAATTACGAAATTTAGATTTTTATACGGTCCCTCGGTCCTATAAGTGATACTTAGTAAAAATTTACTGTGACACTAACAAGTAAGACAAAAAAGTCCCATTCATCTAACGTTAAAATTGACCGAGTTATGAAACTTTGAAATGCGACTTATACCACTCTTTAGCAACTCAAAACAGATGATTTCTGCTATGCTTTCAGGGGTCGTATATAAAGTACTTAAACTTATTTCAAGGTATCTGCGCTTTGAAAGAAATCGTACAACTATTACGATTGAGTTAACTTTTATTAGTTAAGTTTCAGATTAGTTAAAATAATTGTATTTTAACATATGTTTTATTTTGTAAGGATTTGAGGCTATGATTTCTTTTAACAAAAAGTATGTTATTTTCAAATGGTTTTATGTAAATTGCAACGATCGTCTTTCCAGTTTAAAATTTGTACTCGAACTTTAACTCACTTTCAAATGTCCGATCGAAGCTAAATTTTACATACTGACTTAAACCCGATGACAATGTAATATCATTATGATTTTCGACGTTTACCAATCTTATACATACTTATATTAGAGGATAACACACACACAAAAAAAAATCGGATACATTACCGTCAACAAGTTTAAGAAAGAGTTTTAGATTAGATAACATAAACCTGCGATGGTTGTGTTTTTTAACTTTTATAATTACGTTTTATGTATTTTTTAACGCTGAATAGAAAAATTATCTTCACTTTTAACCATCATGTCAGGATTTTTCGAAAATCGTAAATTTCAAAGTTAAAAAATAGCGACAAATCTGATATTAACAAAATAGATGTAAGACTTTTATTCAGTTTAATTTTATTTAATTCAATAATTTATTCAATTTTTTGGCTTATACTGGGTTTCTTACAGCTAAACAGCTCAGGGGTCCGATGAGGTTGGGAGGAGAGGGGAGATCAATTTTAACTTTGAAATTTGCTTTTTGAGAAAAATTCTGACGCGATGGTTTAAAATAAAGTGCATTTGCGAAATGAGCGCTAAAAAATACACAAGAATCAATTTTCAAAAACTAAAAAACATGGCACAACCCAAAATTTGAAGGACAGTGTAATCTAACAGCATTTTAAAATATGTATCATTTTATAAAGAATTGAGGCTGTTGTTTTTCATCCTTTTATTTAACAAAAATTCTGTTATTTGTATCCTCTTATATGTTCAGTACAAATTGTATATTTTGCAGTAATATGTCAGAATGATTAAAGATTTCAAATTTATATTGCAATGCTAATTTTAATCTCAACCAGTTCTTTAACATATCTCACGAAGTTATATTTCTACTAAATTTGTGAATGACCCCTAATTTACAGCAAAAAATATGCTCCAACTTTAAACAGCTATTACACGGTCAATTTTAATCGTAGAAAAACGGGACTTTTTTTGTCTTAATTATCAGTGTAACAGGAAATTTTTACTAAATATAACTTATAGGACCAGAGGACGGTATAAAAATTTAGATTCTGTAATTCTTCACTAAATTGTTTTTTCGCTTCAAACTTTTTTTTCTTAACTCTGCACCTAATTTTGACCACTTTTGTAAATGGATGTATGCATCTAGGACCAACGGTTGCGAAAATAAAGGTAGGTCAGGTTATACGTGGGCACACTGTATCAGGGTTGTAGTGGGTAGCTGCCCGGGTACCCGCCCAGCTGCCCGCCCGGGCTGGGTTTTTTATAAAAAGCCCAGGTAAAAAACCCGGGTTTTTTAAAATATATTTCTGGAAAAGAATAGATGATGCAATTGTTAACAGTTTATGGTTATTTTGTTTTATTTATTCACTCCTTTGAATCTTGGAAAATATATTTGTATTAATTTACTTGCACTTTTAGATTGGAAACAATTGGAAAACACACAATTGATAGCTTTGCAATTTAAAATTTGTTTGGGTACTTCTTAGTTATCCCGTTGACCAAATTACTGTCCCCAAATTGTAAGATTAAATGCCAATAATGGTTGCCATTAATTAATTAATTGTAAGATTAAATGCCAATAAAACCATTAATTCGACGTTTTATTTGTATTTTTATTAATGTTTTACTAATTTATTTGATCTTTTGTTATTTAAAATAAAAATTATGACAATGAGTTAAATTTGGCGAAAGTGGTCGACGGGTTAACTAAGAAGTACCTTTGTTTGTTATTTAAATTAAAGTGATCATATCTATATATGTATTTTAAGAACAGAGAGAAATGGTGAGATCATTATTAAGACTATGAAGTCTTTCCCATCTATTAGACTATGAAGTGTTTACAAAGATTGTATTTGAGATCAGGATTGCCACTTATTTCGGCAATCAAATTTCTTGTGCTTTACTGAGCAAAATATTAAATTTTCCCAGAGTAATTCCTCTGAGAATTTTCAAAATTTCAACGGATAAATTTTGCAAAGTACCAAAGTTTAGTAAAATTCCTTGTTTTTAATACTCATTTTTAAATTCCCTCAGATTTTCTAGTTTTCCCTATACAGTGGCAACTCTGAAGATTATTATTTGTGAGGAAGGTGGAATCGTCCACATTTTGGCAATTTATTTTACCCGGGGAAAATTGCCCATTTAACCCGGGTTTTTTAATAAAACCCGCCCGGGCTGGGTTTTTTCTAAAAAACCCGGGTTTTTTACAACCCTGCACTGTATAAACAAAGATAATAATTTTATTTTCTTGTATGTTCAATCTGATAGTCCTTTTGTTGAACTATCATATCAAATCTTGATTTCCAAGATAAAAGAGCTTTTCTTAAGATACCACCACCGTTTGTTTTGTTCCAGTTCTCGACCACAGTCTTCATGAATCCATGCAATATTTTGGGATTGCCGCTTATAAAGATCTTATATTAAAAGTTCAAATGCACAGTAATCCACAGGAGACTCGTCGCGTCGGGGGACTTTTGTGGGATGAAATTAAATTGAATAGCCTTAATTCCTGTTTCCTTTCTCTCTCTTTTTTTAAAAATAAATATAACAGTAGATTTAGAGGTATGGCTGGTAGCCTTATTTTGTTGGAACTTAACACATGGAAGATTGCTTCGGTAAAGTGATAAAATGTCTTATTTGAAAACAGGTGTTAAAACGTAAGTAGTAGATAAAGGACAGTTCTACGGCCACAGGCGGAATCCGGAATGAGCAATTGAGAGCAATGCTCATTCAGGTCCGCCTTCCTTCTAATCGCGACAATCATTGTATCATGTTGTTGTTCAGTTTAACACTTTGCTAGAAAGATGTACGCATATATCAAGAATTAAGGTGTCAAAGCGGTTTCGTTTAGAAACACTTGTTTATTTTTATCTCATTTTATTGTTTTCTCCGATATTTTGTTAGAAAGATGCGTGTATACAAGTTTGTTTTTGAATAAGTATATATATATATATATATCACTTTATTGAATACAATTGTTAACAGATATACACGTGTTAGTAAGCATAGGTATCAGTAGGCTATGTACACATGTTAGTAAGTATAGGTATCAGCAAACTATGTACATGTGTATCTATATACATGTAGATAAAATGTATATAAGTGTTTATAAATTTATAGATATAAATGTTTAAATATCGCTAAACATATATGTCTAAATCTATCCAAATGATTATATATACGTATATATAGTATATAAGTATATGTTTCTAAATATAAGTATCTAAGTATTAATATGTTTATATGCATGTATAAGTTTACATATGCGTGTTTATATAAAAAATTATTGGTTTAAAAAATTACAAAATCTAATTTAAAAAAAAGTTAAAAAAATATATATATATACATATATAAATTAAAAAAAAAATAGTTTTAGCAAAATTAAAAAAGTAAAAAAAAAAAAAAAGTTTTAACAAATTTAAAAAGTTTAAAAAATATATAAATTAAAAAATAGTAGAAGAAAAAAAAGTTTTACAAAGAAAATGTTTTAAGAAAATTAAAAAAAAAAAAGTTTCAACAAAATTTTATAAGTAAAAGAAAAAAAAAATTATAAAAAATATAAGTTATAAAAAAGTTTTAGCAAAAAAAAAAAAAAAAAAAAAAAAAAAAAATACAAGTTGTAAAAAAGTTTTAACAAAAAAAAAAATGTTTTACAAAAATAAATACAAGTTATAGAAAATGTTTAACAAAATTAAAAAAAAAGTAGAAAAAAGTTTTACAAAACAAAAGTTTAAAAAAGTATATTTAAAAAATTATTTGTAAATGAGCATAGATATTTATACATATATTATATGTAAGTGTGTGGGTAGGGAATAAAATAAATACACATATTTATTAACATTATATTAGAAAGGTTTATGTATATGTTTTAAATAAGTACTCATATAAAAAAGAAACAATTTTTTATTAAAAACAAAACAATTTACAGGAAAAGTATATTTACAAGAAAAGATTTATTTACATAACAATATTATCTTGATAAATTCTTCTTTATATTAGTGTAAATTAGTATTATTGCAATCTTGAATAATTTTACAGTGGCCATACGCAAAGCTGGTGATCCCATCTTTGAACAAATAACGTTTATCATCAAACGGTGACAAACATATTTTGTTCTGACTTAATGTAAATAATTTATGAGCATCTTGCCCAATTCTCATTTGTACTTCAAAAGAAGTCGGTTGGTTTTTGAGACAGTTCACATAGTCTTCATGCTTTAGACGGTTCTCGACGACGTGTTTAGATACACCCTTCGCTCGTTTCTTCCCTTCTATGGAAGATTTCAGAGAGTACATTTTTGACTTCAATCCGACAAACTCAAGGGCTAGATTGCCTTTTAGTTCATCTTTAAATTTGCCGATCACCTTCTTATTGATATCTGAGTAGAGTGAATGATGCTTTGGATAGTCTGAGAAATCGAACAAGCTTGCATGATGTTCCATATCATCAAAAATATATTTTGTTTTAATATGATAGCACAGTGAGTCCGTCTCGGTGAATAATAGTTTTGCATCATCTTTATATGTTTTCCTTATAAAATTATAGTGAAAGTCATACATAAGTAATTTAGAGAGTTCTAATATTGCAAACCCGACATAAATCGGTCGATTCATGAGTATGCTAGTTTTCATCCTTTCAACAGCAGTTAGATCTTCATCAAATGTTTTAAATGACTTAAATGTAGGCGAGGCCACTAATTTTTTAGCTCTTTTTTCATTATTACAAAGCACAATATTTCTCCTTTTTCGCAAATTCTCCATGGTTTTTCCAAAAACAGAGTTATTCATTAATTTAAAAAAGTCTTTTTCAAAGGTGGATTTGGCCTCTTTTCTTTTTTCAGTATTAAAATTAATATATTTCTGAAGCCAAGGTGTCTGTTTAAATTTAAGGACTTTATGAACAGCTTTAAGTTTTAATCCAAGTTGTAAATAAAATTTAAGATTACGATAATGAGTGATATAATTCTGCTTATCATTTAAATTTGGGATAAGTTTAGGTGTTCCTTTAAATGGTTGATTATTGAGAAGGGACTTGGCGTAAGGAGAAAGCATGTCTTCGCTAACTGTGAATCTTTCAGGGGCAAGTGGGTAATCGTTATGAAATGGATGAAGTTCTTCAGGATATTCTAAATCAACCTCGAAAATGTATCCAATATCAGAATCATCAAGTAGAGATAAAATCCACTCTTCCGTAATATGATTTGTTGTACACCATTCAAAACCACCAAAAGGTAAGAATTGCGACATAGCCCATCCATACAAATTATTTGCATCCCAGTACATAATGTAGCTGGGTGCATCATTTTTATTAAAATCAGCTGTATTAGGTATGTTCGCTCTGGCATATCTATGACTAATCATACTAATACCACCACGTATCCCATTCTCGATCAAAAGCAACATATCGGTATCAGTAAGTAACTCTAGAGGTGTTTCGGACATTTTCAAACAAGCTTGCCAGGAGAGTGAAGGGGCGGTAAACAAATGTACACAATCAATATCATAGTATTGCTGACATAATTTCCTAAAATTTTGGAATACATCAGCAAGTAGCACAACATCTGTCTTGACGTATAGGTCGTGATATTCTCCTAGGGATTGGATATTAAAGGTTTTCCAAACCTTCTGGGCGTGTTTATAATCTTCCTCGTCTATAGGCTCATCAGTTAAGCTATTAAAAAATGCAGAAGGTGGAGGAAGTTCCTTCTCATTAAATTTTTCAAAGGAAGTGAAATGGTCATAAGGGTAGACCCCTTTTCTCATCAACAGATCTAAATTACTATTTTTTAAGAAATTTTCTTTTAGAATGGTAAATTGGTCAGATCGAAGGTTTTCAACGAAGGTTTTCAACTAATGACGTTGGCAAAAATTGAAAGGAATCTATAAAGACCATCTGTATAGGACTTGTTGGCTTTCTTAACTTAAAGGTTATATAATTTTCCATAGTGGAGGCAATAACATCAATTTCATGATCTTTAAATTTCCCGATCTTACTCATTAAATGATGTCCATCATAGTTTTTCAGATTATGGAATATGACAGGGATTGTTTTACATTGCTTAAAATTGAGATTACATGCTACATGTGCTGCTCCTCGATACACTCCAGAGATGTGATCATGATCACGTGTGCGTTCTGAATCTAATGGCTGTTTACAAATATGACAAAATTCTGCTTCTTGAAAAGCTTTTTCTTGCAAAGGTGAAAGTTTCATAGGCTCTATGTTCAATAACTCCCGTCCTAAAATATCTTTTTCTTTCATCATTTGTTTTAAAAAATGATCCACACAGTCTTTACCACGATACACTTTCGCTTTCTCCATACATCTTCCATCGGGTCCAACAACGACATAAGCGTACCCACAAGGAAAATGATATGTGGTTTTTTCAGTATAAGATGGTTTAGAAGAGGGTGCACCTGGTGCAATAGGTATAAGTAGACTCTCAAAATCTGCATAAATGGTATAGGGAATAGGATGTTGGAGATGAATACCAGAAAACTTGAGTATGTTATCGTTTTCACTGGGTAGCTTTATAGACTGTGCTATATGTTGGCGACAATATTCATAATGTTTATTCAAAAGATCTTGTCTTGAAAAGCGATGTAAACATCTATAGCAATAATAACATACTCCATCATGCTTGGTGAGATCACCCAAAAGTCTTGAAAAACTTCTAATTAAACAATAATGTTGCTTTTCACCATCACCGATTAATAACAAATTGATAACATCTACATTCTGCTTTTCAGAAATATACAGAGGACAAACTTCATCCTCATCATATCCAAACACATTAATCCGTAAATCATTAAGCTTTTCAATAATAGGTATCTTGTGGAGTGAAACAGGATATTTCACCTCTCCTAGCTTAATCTCATTTTCATAAGGGATATAATGAGAAACTCGCTCAGGCTTTTTTGTAAAATCTAAGTTCAGTTTAAATGCCAAAAGGCACCAAACCAAACACTTATTGTCTTCATTTTTTATATTGAGCACTGCTTTTTTGTCATATAATTTCTTAGATAAGGCTATATAAGAACTTGCAGCAAGGGGATGATATTTAGCAATCTTGAGTTCTAAATGATGAATTTTTCTAAGTTTCCATCCAGACCCTCTTTGTATAAATTCTTCAAAGGATTTAGTTATTTTTGAAAATCCTTCTTCAATATGTTGCGAAATATTATCTTCAGTAAGTTCAGTAAAACACTGGCTTCGAAAATAAGGTTGAATCTCCTCTATCTCTTGATTGTCAGTCATACGTTCAAGAGATATTTTAATCACCATATACCATTTAACAACCCCTTTTTCATGAATTTCACTCATTAAACGCTCTTGTAGTTCAGCTCGTAAGTGGGTATGAAACACTGCTATATCACTTTCTTCACGCTCATCAGGATAAAGCATAAGAGTTTTAAACACATTAAGTATATCAGATTGGTTTTGCTTTAGTTTTTTAGACTTTACATTAGAGAAACTTGTTTTCCGTTTCACACTTACAAGAGGTGTACGGGAGTGTTCAGTACGTATATGTTGTTTAAGCTCAAAATTTCGTCCGAACATTTTATTACATTCACGACAAGGGAATTTTGAACTTTCATGTGATCTAAGATGATGCTTCAAGTTATCCTTCCGTGTAAAAACATACTCACACTTATCACACTTAAACTTAGACTGATCATCAGTGTTATGAGTATTTAAATGTCTTAACAAGTCTGATTTCCTTGTAAAAGATTTTTCACACATGTCACAGATATGAAACTTATCACCTAAATGAATCTTCAAATGCCGATTCAAATTAGAAGTAGATAAAAATCTCTTATTACACGTAGGGCATATAGACATCCTCTTTACAGAAACAGAATCTTCAGGTGTTATGTTGATATTAATAGTATTTGAAGATAAACTACTTTTCAACGAGGATTCTTCAGAAAATCCATTATCTTCTAATGATCTAACATTGCTATGGGTCTTCAAATGTCTTTGTAAGTTAGATCTCCGTCCAAAAGTTTTCCGGCAAACTTCACAAGTGTACAGCTTCTCACCAGAATGTATCTTCATATGCTGATTCAAGTTGGATGTGCACGTAAAATCTTTACCACAAGTCAAACAGGTTAAAAATTTCTTCATAGATGTAGAACTTTCCAAAGGCATAATCTCATCAATAGGTATGATAACATCCATAGTAGAATAAAAAGAAATAAAAAACACTTCAAAGAAATCAACAATTAAAAAACAAAAAAGCAATCTTTCCAAACAAACCGAATCAGAAAAAAGCAAGATCAATTAAAGACACGTCTTATCACTACCAAAATTAATCATCAAATGATGGAAGTCTGATTTTCCGAATCCTATTTATATCCTGAACCTTCCCCGGTCCATCCATCTTAATCTGGCGGCGAAATATTCTACTTAGCGAGAAAATAAAAGATCAAAATCGCCAAATCACGACGAAATAATTCATTTGGCGAGCAAACGAAAGAATAAAATCACCAAATTACAAAAATATTTTTTCCCTATTAATAACACTCTAAGTGATCATTAAACCCGAAGACTTATAATTTATTCTTGATGTAATTAAATTTCCCTTTCAAATGCTTAAATACAATTAACATTATTATATACTTATATACAATTGATATTATTAAAAGGTCTTTACCAAAGTCTAATACTAGTGACTTTTATAGTTGATTTTAGAAATTAACGATTAAAAATGTTTTATTCAAACAGAAATAGTTATACTTTAAAACTGTTTCTCAATATATTTTTCAAAACTCTCATGCATAGAGTCATGATTTCCTTGCATATCAATAACAAATGTTTTATACATTGAATTATATATTTCCAATTCAAGTGAAAATTCCTAAAAACTGTATACATATAAGTATATTAAATAAAAAGATATGAAAATACAACTGATTAATAATATAAAATCCAACTAGCAATTCAAAAGTTTAAAAATACATATGGTTATTTTATTATGTTAGTAAATTTTGTGTGTGTTTTTTTTTATCCAAATAAATCAATATACAGTTTCACAAAAATATTACTGTTCGACATATAATACCAATTTCGAATATATGTATAAATACTCTAAACTGAATAACTTTAAATTCAGAAAAATATAATTACAACAATTTTTTAAGTTTAACGATAAACAATAATTTTAAATTATATACTTAAACTACTAAGACATGAAAATTAATTAAATGGAACTACATAACTCAGATAATTTAAATTTTTTATGGAATTTTATAACAAAATAAATTTTACTTTAAAAATATTAACGAAACTTTCTAAAAATTTTATATGTATATACATGTAAGTATACTAAACAGAAAAAAAAATTAAATAATATAAAATTCAACTAAGAGATCATCTGCATTTTAAAAAATACATATAATAATTTCAATACAATTTCAAACAATGACTTGGTTAACTTTGATTTTTGATTGAATTTCAAGGATGTTGATCGGAATTAATTTAGAATATAAAATAAAAATGTTAATTAGGTATAATTAATTAGGTAGAATTTATTGATGTATTGAAATTATTATATGTATTTTTTTAAATGCAGTTGATGTATTGAAATTATTATATGTATTTTTTAAAATGCAGATGATCTCTTAGTTGAATTTTATATTATTTAATTTTTTTTTCTGTTTAGTATACTTACATGTATATACATATAAAATTTTTAGAAAGTTTCGTTAATATTTTTAAAGTAAAATTTATTTTGTTATAAAATTCCATAAAAAATTTAAATTATCTGAGTTATGTAGTTCCATTTAATTAATTTTCATGTCTTAGTAGTTTAAGTATATAATTTAAAATTATTGTTTATCGTTAAACTTAAAAAATTGTTGTAATTATATTTTTCTGAATTTAAAGTTATTCAGTTTAGAGTATTTATACATATATTCGAAATTGGTATTATATGTCGAACAGTAATATTTTTGTGAAACTGTATATTGATTTATTTGGATAAAAAAAAAAAAAAAAAAACACACAAAATTTACTAACATAATAAAATAACCATATGTATTTTTAAACTTTTGAATTGCTAGTTGGATTTTATATTATTAATCAGTTGTATTTTCATATCTTTTTATTTAATATACTTATATGTATACAGTTTTTAGGAATTTTCACTTGAATTGGAAATATATAATTCAATGTATAAAACATTTGTTATTGATATGCAAGGAAATCATGACTCTATGCATGAGAGTTTTGAAAAATATATTGAGAAACAGTTTTAAAGTATAACTATTTCTGTTTGAATAAAACATTTTTAATCGTTAATTTCTAAAATCAACTATAAAAGTCACTAGTATTAGACTTTGGTAAAGACCTTTTAATAATATCAATTGTATATAAGTATATAATAATGTTAATTGTATTTAAGCATTTGAAAGGGAAATTTAATTACATCAAGAATAAATTATAAGTCTTCGGGTTTAATGATCACTTAGAGTGTTATTAATAGGGAAAAAATATTTTTGTAATTTGGTGATTTTATTCTTTCGTTTGCTCGCCAAATGAATTATTTCGTCGTGATTTGGCGATTTTGATCTTTTATTTTCTCGCTAAGTAGAATATTTCGCCGCCAGATTAAGATGGATGGACCGGGGAAGGTTCAGGATATAAATAGGATTCGGAAAATCAGACTTCCATCATTTGATGATTAATTTTGGTAGTGATAAGACGTGTCTTTAATTGATCTTGCTTTTTTCTGATTCGGTTTGTTTGGAAAGATTGCTTTTTTGTTTTTTAATTGTTGATTTCTTTGAAGTGTTTTTTATTTCTTTTTATTCTACTATGGATGTTATCATACCTATTGATGAGATTATGCCTTTGGAAAGTTCTACATCTATGAAGAAATTTTTAACCTGTTTGACTTGTGGTAAAGATTTTACGTGCACATCCAACTTGAATCAGCATATGAAGATACATTCTGGTGAGAAGCTGTACACTTGTGAAGTTTGCCGGAAAACTTTTGGACGGAGATCTAACTTACAAAGACATTTGAAGACCCATAGCAATGTTAGATCATTAGAAGATAATGGATTTTCTGAAGAATCCTCGTTGAAAAGTAGTTTATCTTCAAATACTATTAATATCAACATAACACCTGAAGATTCTGTTTCGGTAAAGAGGATGTCTATATGCCCTACGTGTAATAAGAGATTTTTATCTACTTCTAATTTGAATCGGCATTTGAAGATTCATTTAGGTGATAAGTTTCATATCTGTGACATGTGTGAAAAATCTTTTACAAGGAAATCAGACTTGTTAAGACATTTAAATACTCATAACACTGATGATCAGTCTAAGTTTAAGTGTGATAAGTGTGAGTATGTTTTTACACGGAAGGATAACTTGAAGCATCATCTTAGATCACATGAAAGTTCAAAATTCCCTTGTCGTGAATGTAATAAAATGTTCGGACGAAATTTTGAGCTTAAACAACATATACGTACTGAACACTCCCGTACACCTCTTGTAAGTGTGAAACGGAAAACAAGTTTCTCTAATGTAAAGTCTAAAAAACTAAAGCAAAACCAATCTGATATACTTAATGTGTTTAAAACTCTTATGCTTTATCCTGATGAGCGTGAAGAAAGTGATATAGCAGTGTTTCATACCCACTTACGAGCTGAACTACAAGAGCGTTTAATGAGTGAAATTCATGAAAAAGGGGCTGTTAAATGGTATATGGTGATTAAAATATCTCTTGAACGTATGACTGACAATCAAGAGATAGAGGAGATTCAACCTTATTTTCGAAGCCAGTGTTTTACTGAACTTACTGAAGATAATATTTCGCAACATATTGAAGAAGGATTTTCAAAAATAACTAAATCCTTTGAAGAATTTATACAAAGAGGGTCTGGATGGAAACTTAGAAAAATTCATCATTTAGAACTCAAGATTGCTAAATATCATCCCCTTGCTGCAAGTTCTTATATAGCCTTATCTAAGAAATTATATGACAAAAAAGCAGTGCTCAATATAAAAAATGAAGACAATAAGTGTTTGGTTTGGTGCCTTTTGGCATTTAAACTGAACTTAGATTTTACAAAAAAGCCTGAGCGAGTTTCTCATTATATCCCTTATGAAAATGAGATTAAGCTAGGAGAGGTGAAATATCCTGTTTCACTCCACAAGATACCTATTATTGAAAAGCTTAATGATTTACGGATTAATGTGTTTGGATATGATGAGGATGAAGTTTGTCCTCTGTATATTTCTGAAAAGCAGAATGTAGATGTTATCAATTTGTTATTAATCGGTGATGGTGAAAAGCAACATTATTGTTTAATTAGAAGTTTTTCAAGACTTTTGGGTGATCTCACCAAGCATGATGGAGTATGTTATTATTGCTATAGATGTTTACATCGCTTTTCAAAACAAGATCTTTTGAATAAACATTATGAATATTGTCGCCAACATATAGCACAGTCTATAAAGCTACCCAGTGAAAACGATAACATACTCAAGTTTTCTGGTATTCATCTCCAACATCCTATTCCCTATACCATTTATGCAGATTTTGAGAGTCTACTTATACCTATTGCACCAGGTGCACCCTCTTCTAAACCATCTTATACTGAAAAAACCACATATCATTTTCCTTGTGGGTACGCTTATGTCGTTGTTGGACCCGATGGAAGATGTATGGAGAAAGCGAAAGTGTATCGTGGTAAAGACTGTGTGGATCATTTTTTAAAACAAATGATGAAAGAAAAAGATATTTTAGGACGGGAGTTATTGAACATAGAGCCTATGAAACTTTCACCTTTGCAAGAAAAAGCTTTTCAAGAAGCAGAATTTTGTCATATTTGTAAACAGCCATTAGATTCAGAACGCACACGTGATCATGATCACATCTCTGGAGTGTATCGAGGAGCAGCACATGTAGCATGTAATCTCAATTTTAAGCAATGTAAAACAATCCCTGTCATATTCCATAATCTGAAAAACTATGATGGACATCATTTAATGAGTAAGATCGGGAAATTTAAAGATCATGAAATTGATGTTATTGCCTCCACTATGGAAAAATATATAACCTTTAAGTTAAGAAAGCCAACAAGTCCTATACAGATGGTCTTTATAGATTCCTTTCAATTTTTGCCAACGTCATTAGAAAAGCTCGTTGAAAACCTTCGATCTGACCAATTTACCATTCTAAAAGAAAATTTCTTAAAAAATAGTAATTTAGATCTGTTGATGAGAAAAGGGGTCTACCCTTATGACCATTTCACTTCCTTTGAAAAATTTAATGAGAAGGAACTTCCTCCACCTTCTGCATTTTTTAATAGCTTAACTGATGAGCCTATAGACGAGGAAGATTATAAACACGCCCAGAAGGTTTGGAAAACCTTTAATATCCAATCCCTAGGAGAATATCACGACCTATACGTCAAGACAGATGTTGTGCTACTTGCTGATGTATTCCAAAATTTTAGGAAATTATGTCAGCAATACTATGATATTGATTGTGTACATTTGTTTACCGCCCCTTCACTCTCCTGGCAAGCTTGTTTGAAAATGTCCGAAACACCTCTAGAGTTACTTACTGATACCGATATGTTGCTTTTGATCGAGAATGGGATACGTGGTGGTATTAGTATGATTAGTCATAGATATGCCAGAGCGAACATACCTAATACAGCTGATTTTAATAAAAATGATGCACCCAGCTACATTATGTACTGGGATGCAAATAATTTGTATGGATGGGCTATGTCGCAATTCTTACCTTTTGGTGGTTTTGAATGGTGTACAACAAATCATATTACGGAAGAGTGGATTTTATCTCTACTTGATGATTCTGATATTGGATACATTTTCGAGGTTGATTTAGAATATCCTGAAGAACTTCATCCATTTCATAACGATTACCCACTTGCCCCTGAAAGATTCACAGTTAGCGAAGACATGCTTTCTCCTTACGCCAAGTCCCTTCTCAATAATCAACCATTTAAAGGAACACCTAAACTTATCCCAAATTTAAATGATAAGCAGAATTATATCACTCATTATCGTAATCTTAAATTTTATTTACAACTTGGATTAAAACTTAAAGCTGTTCATAAAGTCCTTAAATTTAAACAGACACCTTGGCTTCAGAAATATATTAATTTTAATACTGAAAAAAGAAAAGAGGCCAAATCCACCTTTGAAAAAGACTTTTTTAAATTAATGAATAACTCTGTTTTTGGAAAAACCATGGAGAATTTGCGAAAAAGGAGAAATATTGTGCTTTGTAATAATGAAAAAAGAGCTAAAAAATTAGTGGCCTCGCCTACATTTAAGTCATTTAAAACATTTGATGAAGATCTAACTGCTGTTGAAAGGATGAAAACTAGCATACTCATGAATCGACCGATTTATGTCGGGTTTGCAATATTAGAACTCTCTAAATTACTTATGTATGACTTTCACTATAATTTTATAAGGAAAACATATAAAGATGATGCAAAACTATTATTCACCGAGACGGACTCACTGTGCTATCATATTAAAACAAAAAATATTTTTGATGATATGGAACATCATGCAAGCTTGTTCGATTTCTCAGACTATCCAAAGCATCATTCACTCTACTCAGATATCAATAAGAAGGTGATCGGCAAATTTAAAGATGAACTAAAAGGCAATCTAACCCTTGAGTTTGTCGGATTGAAATCAAAAATGTACTCTCTGAAATCTTCCATAGAAGAGAAGAAACGAGCGAAGGGTGTATCTAAACACGTCGTCGAGAACCGTCTAAAGCATGAAGACTATGTGAACTGTCTCAAAAACCAACCGACTTCTTTTGAAGTACAAATGAGAATTGGGCAAGATGCTCATAAATTATTTACATTAAGTCAGAACAAAATATGTTTGTCACCGTTTGATGATAAACGTTATTTGTTCAAAGATGGGATCACCAGCTTTGCGTATGGCCACTGTAAAATTATTCAAGATTGCAATAATACTAATTTACACTAATATAAAGAAGAATTTATCAAGATAATATTGTTATGTAAATAAATCTTTTCTTGTAAATATACTTTTCCTGTAAATTGTTTTGTTTTTAATAAAAAATTGTTTCTTTTTTATATGAGTACTTATTTAAAACATATACATAAACCTTTCTAATATAATGTTAAATATGTGTATTTATTTTATTCCCTACCCACACACTTACATATATGTATAAATATCTATGCTCATTTACAAATAATTTTTTAAATATACTTTTTTAAACTTTTGTTTTGTAAAACTTTTTTCTACTTTTTTTTTAATTTTGTTAAACATTTTCTATAACTTGTATTTATTTTTGTAAAACATTTTTTTTTTTGTTAAAACTTTTTTATAACTTGTATTTTTTTTTTTTTTTTGCTAAAACTTTTTTATAACTTATATTTTTTATAATTTTTTTTTCTTTTACTTATAAAATTTTGTTGAAACTTTTTTTTTTAAATTTTCTTAAAACATTTTCTTTGTAAAACTTTTTTTTCTTCTACTATTTTTTAATTTATATATTTTTTAAACTTTTTAAATTTGTTAAAACTTTTTTTTTTTACTTTTTTAATTTTGCTAAAACTATTTTTTTTTAATTTATATATGTATATATATATATATATTTTTTTTAACTTTTTTTTAAATTAGATTTTGTAATTTTTTAAACCAATAATTTTTTATATAAACACGCATATGTAAACTTATACATGCATATAAACATATTAATACTTAGATACTTATATTTAGAAACATATACTTATATACTATATATACGTATATATATTCATTTGGATAGATTTAGACATATATGTTTAGCGATATTTAAACATTTATATCTATAAATTTATAAACACTTATATACATTTTATCTACATGTATATAGATACACATGTACATAGTCTGCTGATACTTATACTTACTAACATGTGTACATAGCCTACTGATACCTATGCTTACTAACACGTGTATATCTGTTAACAATTGTATTCAATAAAGTGATATATATATATATATATACTTATTCAAAAACAAACTTGTATACACGCATCTTTCTAACAAAATATCGGAGAAAACAATAAAATGAGATAAAAATAAACAAGTGTTTCTAAACGAAACCGCTTTGACACCTTAATTCTTGATATATGCGTACATCTTTCTAGCAAAGTGTTAAACTGAACAACAACATGATACAATGATTGTCGCGATTAGAAGGAAGGCGGACCTGAATGAGCATTGCTCTCAATTGCTCATTCCGGATTCCGCCTGTGGCCGTAGAACTGTCCTTTATCTACTAACGTATAATATATTCCTGACAGTAATCCGAGTTCATTTTGACTTTTTTGTCTAATTTCCCAACTTTAAGTTTTCCGTTATAAGAGAATCCAGCAAATTTAGCAAAACTTTCCTTGTTTTCTTTGAAACCGCATTTAATGTATTTTCTCCGCTTTTTCGGTAGTAAATCGATCTTTTTCTATTGCAATCGGATAACTATATCTAAGCTAAATATCTAATATATAAAAATGAAAATTTGTCCGTCTATCTGTAATTCTATACAAATCCACAGTTTGGAAGCTAGGGTTGTGAAATGTTACATGTATATTAAAACACGGCCGAGGTAACTAAAGTAATCCGGAATCGAAATAATTTATAGTTAATTTTTAATTAATAAAAAAAGCACAAACACAATTTAACAGCAATTTCCTTTCAAATTTAAACTTTTTTCGTTATAGCAGTTGCCAAAAATTAAAAATCCACAATAAAATCCTTACCACAATTACTTTTCTATTGCAAGATTTCCACGTGAAAAATGAAAAAAATAATTTGACGAATAAAAAAAAGTGAATATTAAGTCATAACTTTTCTATTGCAAGATTTCCACGTGAAAAATGAAAATGAATTAAACCACATTTTTTCCAAAATATATCAATGGCGTTTGTGAGTTTTTCTTTTGTGTCATTGGCAAAACGTATCTTTAAATATTATCTTTCAGTATTGTCGGCTTCACTATCACTAATTATTCCGCTGCCTACTAACATTGTCAAAAATTTTACTTTACGTTTTCTAGCAAAAGTTTCATTCCTGATCATATCTGGGTCAAAATAATTTAACACTTTTAAGACGGGATCTTTAGAATAATTTTAAGCAGATAAAATGCACAATCTTTGCGGAATTGCAAAATTTCATAATAAAAAAATTCCTATTTACTTTTTTAAGGTTCAAGTTCGCGGCTCAACAAGCGCGAAACTTTCTGACACAATGACATACACATTTTTAAACGTATAGGTTATAAAATTGGCAGACCTGACTATGGAAGCGATTTGGAATCGAAATGATTTTCCTATTTTTTGATAAATAAATGACCTATTGAGTTATATATTGATCACGTGACAACGCGTTTTTCTCTCTTCGTTCTGTTTTTTCTGCTTTCGTCGGGAAATTCCGTTCAAAACGCCAACTTTGACAGTATTTTTTGAAAGATCTATTGTGTTTATAGAAAAAAACGCCTTTCGATTACATAGTTTCTGAACAAAAATGAATTAAAACTTATGTCATAAAGTTTCCCCTTTGGATTTGAGAACAGCCTTAAAGCACTCTGTGTTACATAACATAAGTCAATTTCAGATACTGACTTCAAGTTTTTATAATTACACAAATCTATTTTATGAAATATACTATCGTTAACAAGTCTGGACAATACATTTCTGACTATTGTTATATGCATAATAAATTAGTGTAAATGGATTTTTATAAACACTTCGCATTTCTTTAAAAATAAATAAAAGCATTAAATTTCAAGGCATCCACGTGGTGTTATTATGTACTGAATTTATGCATTCATGAAAATTTTGTCCTCTAAAGCAATTTTCGTGAATTTTTGAAATTACAGTAGAAGATTTACATAATCATTTAATAAATTTTAGAATGATTGAATAATTTAGAAGGATTAAATAAATTTGAATTTATAGGAACTTTGTGCAATATGTATAACGCCACTCAAATCTTTTATTTTAAATATTTTTCCTTAGTATTTCGTAGAATTAGGAGATGTACAAATATAATGTTCTTACACTAGAAATATTTCCGAACTGACACCCCCCCCCCCCCCCCCCAACGCCAAGAAAGCTGAAAAGATGCAAAGGCAAAATAAATCATTCTTCTAAAAATATTTTTGTTTTGTGTAACCCATAATGCTTTTGGAACAAGATAAAGTAATGCATCTATAACTCATTCTAATCTGTATTACTATACTAATCGATGTATTAAATGAACAAGTTATTTTAATGGTACTTGTAAGTATACCGTCAGTAGATAAAGGGTTAAGAGGGCATTGAAGTTTTTCTACTCAATAAATAAGCATATTTTATTTAGTTCTTTTATGACTAGGAATCAGGAAGAAATACGTGGGAATTTCATAAAAAAGGGCATATTCTGAACTTTGAAAAACCAAATGTTTGTTAATTTTTCATTGAAAAATGTGTTTTATTATTATTATTATTTGCTTTTACTTGATGTTTCATGGTTTGCGTTTTTTATAGTAGCAGAGATTTCTCAGAATGGTTTCATCTGAAGCAAATAAAACAGAAAGAATATACCGGGTGTCCCAAAAAGGACTGACTGATTTTTAAATTCAATAACTTCCAAACGGTGACAGATATTAAAAAAATTCTTGCAGGAGGATTATGCATAAAGTCAAAAGTTTCATTACAGTGATTTTCGATTTTAGTTCAAATTACAAACAATAGATGGCGCTGTAAGCAATAGTCGCTAAATACAGGCTCGATTTTTGGTCCTTTCTGTTGTTCCATGCAGAAAAAGGAGATGGAAATGTATTATCCGGGCCACGAAGTACCAAAAATCGAGCCTGAATTTAGCCTCTATTGATCGCAGCGCCATCTATTGTTTGTAATTCGAACTAAAATCGAAAATCACTGTAATAAAACTTTTGACTTTATGCATAACCCTCCTGCAAGAATTTTTTTAATATCTGTCACCGTTTGGAAGTTATTGAATTTTAAAATCAGTCAGTCCTTTCTGGGACACCCGGTATATATATGACTAAATAATTAAAAAATATATACCAGTAGATTGACGCAGTTTTTTAATGTCAGACATTCAAAAAATAGGGGTGGGCATTAGAAGCTGAAAAACTCCCATGCCAAAAAGCTCAAATAATCTTCCAAAAAATATGTTAATTTACAGTAGCAAGTAAAAGATAAGCATTTGATAAATATTATACTTTATTCATAAACTTTACAAACTTTCTTTTCACAAAGAAACTGAAACCATTATAAAGAGGTAAATTGATAGACAATCAAAACAAAAACAATTAAAATAAAAAGGATACTTTTATAATTTTTTCTTTTTAAAATTACAAAAAATAGATAACATTTATAATATTAAATATATTAAGTTAAAAATAATCTTAAAAAACAATACATAAATAAATTTTCTTACAATAAGCATATTTTTAATTCTTTTTCACACACTACGAAACAAAACAGTAGTGAATAGAATAATCCCTCAGCTATGTAGCCGTTGAAACCCACATTAGTTTCTATATTTTAACAGGTACACATGGTATATATAGTATACGTGGCCATAGTCAAAACGTTCTTATAACTTTGTGAGTTGTGGAAGTCCGTTAAACTTTTTTTTTTTTATAAAAAAATAAAAACACTATGCAATTTTATGAAACCATCTTAATAATTAATCACATTACATATAAAAATTACTATCAAACTTTGGCAGTATTACATAGATTACACTGTGCAACAAAAATCGATGGGGATCACCTCTAATATAGAAATACTTGATTCTTAATGAATTCAATGCAATGAGCATGAATATGACAGTTTAAAAAAGCTGTATATATGCAGAAACGATAAATGCAAATGAATTTATCAAAAACAATACCTGTAATTATGATACAATTAAAATTACTTAGTGTAACACTTTTTTTTATATTTCTATTAAATTTAGCTTTAGATTAGAGATATCTACAGTTGTCAAAAGAAAACACATAGTTATTTGTCACAGAGAAAATCAAAAACATTTATTCAATTGGAAATTTTGGTTTCTTTCAGTTTATGTTTAAAACAATAAGCATAGGAGAAAGTCTCCATATTAAAATTGTAACAAATTTTGAAATTTTCAATATGAACACCCAAATTTGACATCATATAAGATTTATCTAGTTTCTTAAACAAAATTCTAAAACTGCTTTTTGAAATGAACTGTAATTTAAGAGTAACTTATTTGAACCTTCTAAAAATCTATTTGTGTTTAAAAAAAAAAAAAAAAAAAAAAAAAAAAAAAAATTAAAGGTAACAATTTCTATTTGTTTTGAATTTGAAAATGTCTTAATTTTGCTCATCTGTATTTCCAAAACAAGAACCAGCAAAGTTTTTTTATTACAGTATTCATGTTCAGTGGGTTAATTTTATACATAATTGCACACTTTCTCTTTATAAGCAAATTCATTGTTGCACAGAGTTCTCTGTTTATTTTACAGGAAATACCATACACATATGCATATTTGCTTACTTGACTAGCAATTATTTCATTTTTCTTAACATTACAAAATGTTATAATATCTATTGAACCTCAATTAATTCCTGAGTTGGTAGCCTGACCAAATGATTAAGTTTAAAGAATTCGTGCTTTACATTACAGCAACTCTGAATTTTTGAAAATTTAGAAAAAAAAATAAGTAAATAAAATAAACAAACAAAAAAAAATTACGCAGAATGTGATTAAGATTATTAAATTCTTTTTAACTTATCCTAATTCTGAAGGTTTCATAATACACTAACTCCATACTGACATCCATGTATTTGTCAAAACAATAAGGTTTGCCCATTGTTAATTAAACTTAAATTAAAATTCTTGAAAAGACCCTTTCAGTAATTTATATCAAGTTGTTTTTTATTTTAAATAAATTCAAATATTCTGTAATGTAAATCTGATGAGTGTTTATAATTAATATTATCAGACTTTGGAGCGGTCTCTTTTTTTGGCCACCCACCGCTATCTTTTTTTATTATTTCCGTGATAGATTAATACAAAAATAGCAAGAAAAAAAGCTCATCACAAAGCATGTTTCTACAACATTTGCAGGATAAATGAAAAACAAATAATTTTGTAAGGAAACAGTGATGTTTAAAATTGAGGACATCAGAAGCCAAGGGGTACAAGTAACAAAATTTCGATTTGGAGTAAATTGAGTTCAAAGATAATTGACATTAAAGTTGAACATCAATAATAATTGACTGAATTGAAATAGAATCTCCTGCTTGTTTCACAGTGGTCTTTGAACTCTTATTTCAATAAATGTAAAAAAAGTAGAGCGCAATTTTCTTTAGATTTATAATTAATCGATATTGATCATTATTCGGCAAAAGTGGTTGATCTCTAAAACACAACACATAATTAAAAAATCACTTATATTTCTTTACTTGAAAAGAAAAAAGCATATTTCCAGGTTGTCTGTGCACTTAGTTAATTTTTTTCAATTTTGTCACTTATACGCCTTGGCTTTTGGGGTATGTTCCTCAATTGTGATTGGGTCTCTTTTAAAAGAGACCACTACAAGGCCAGAAATACTGAAAACTGTTTACATTATAAGCAACATATGCAAACTCCAGAAAATTGACAGTACAGTAGAACCTCAATTGTCCAATGTAATTGGGACCAAACCTACATCGGAGAATAGAAATTTCCGGATAATCGAGAATTTATCAATAATCATCTAATTTAATATGTAACATAGTCATCGAACTGCTATTATGACATTTTAAACTGCTAAATAAATATCTAAATTCAAATTATACATGAAAATAAATTTATTTTGAAACAAAAAACTTACAATGATTTCACTTCATCTAGCGTAAAATGGCCATTCTTTGCCATGCAGCTCTGTCACGAAGTTTTCTTTAAAACATTACTTCAAAAACACGTTCGTAAAAGGATGACAAAAGGGGTTTTGTTTCTTGCACTTGCTTACAATCAGAGGGTGCAATAACATTTGAATGCTGCGGCACTCAGCAGTAGAGCCTTCCAAATTTCAAAGTGGGGAGTGTTTTTGTTTAAAACAGGGAGTTGTATACAGGGGAGGGAGGGGGGGGGGGGAGGAAGAGTACACTTATACTGGGATCGGAGCTTGCGGAAGCTCAAACTAATTTCAAAGGAATTCTAAGAAAGGAATCAAAATATTTATCTGTACTTGTAGTTCGTAAAGGACGGCTTGCATACACAAGGAATGTGAAAGTTAAAAAAAAAAAAAAGTAGAAAATTCCAGGAAACTGACGCTTGTTTACGGGGAGTTCCGGTTAAACGAGGGTCCGATAATCGAGGTTCTACTGTACTTTTACCCATAGAAGTAATATTTGTGCAGAGATGTGTTTTCTTCTTTCTGGAAATTGATAATTCTGGACAAGCACTATTTTTGTTAAGGGTTCTGTAATTTGGAATTAAATAATAAAAGCATACTTACTTGGAAACTGAAGTAAAATTTGTAATATTTTAATGCATGAGTAGAAGAAAATTAAGAAATATTAGTGAAAGCCTAACACAAATTGTACTTTTAAGTGAAGATGAAGAATAATTTATGAACAATCTTAAGAAAACCTACATGATAAAATAAAATTCCTTTGATTATACCAATGTTCACTCTAAAAAGAAAAATGGTAGGTGCTAATAGCTAAAAAGAGCACTAATGCTGACTTTAGAACAAAAGGGCTATGGGGGGGGGGGGGCATACAATAAAAAGGACACTCTTGTGTCCTGTTTGAAAAACTCCAACTGTAAGCTCATTGGATAGATATTCATTTTAAAATATAAAATCATACAAATTAGAGAGTGTACTCTGAAGAGGAAGTGAAGACTTTAACAAAAGGTTTGTCGAAAAGATTTTCGTTTAGAAATATAAAATCAAAACAGACCAGAAGCACACCCAGTGTAAACTGTTGAAGGCATAGTGGGGTCCCCATCTCTAAGTTTGTTTGGATAAATTTTCATTGAAAAATATAAAATTATACAAATTAATGGGTGTACATCGCCGAAGGCAGTGGGTCTCTATATATTAGGTTTACTTGGAAAGATTTTAGCTAAAAATATAAAATCATTCAACACTGACTATAACTTTAGGTATATTTAAGATTTTTATAATGGTCTTGGCAATGCCGGAAAGGTCAATTTGTATATGAATAAATGAGGGTTCATACTAAATTTTAAGCAATTTTGTCATAGTGCTTCTGAAAAAATAAATAACAGGAGTGAGAAACAGCCAAACTGCAAAAAAGAGAAAACTTTTTGATCCCCCCCCCCCCCCCCAATCTTTTATTTATTTATTTTTAATTGTTTAATTTAATTTGGAGAAGACAGATGAAAAGATAATCACTTTTGAACAGGCAATATTATATAAAATAGATTTTTGGGTGTCTTCTGATCAGTTTGCAGAAAAAAAGAAAAAATCATTGTCCTAGAAAATATTTATGACCAATTTTATCAAAAAACATTAAAGATGATTAGTTTACTAATACAGTGAAACCCTGAGTTAACGTTATTGAAGGGACCATAAAGAAATGACGTTAAATATGGGAAAACGTTAAATTGGGGAAGACAAAAAAAAAAAAAAAAAAAAAAAAGACTGAGTATAAAAGAAAGACTAATTTAGGTAAAATACCTTCCATTCCTTCATTTACAATGATTTAGACATCAGTTTTCTAAATTATGCTTTAAAGAAATCAGGTATGTTATTTTACGTCATTTGTTTAGCAGCTCAACAAATCAGATTCTCAACATACTCGTATATGGGGTATATGTTTACCAGAATATGGGTTTTTTTTCTTGGTCTACACTATTTCAAGAAATACGTTCACTATTTTGAGCTTGAATGACTTTTTTCACTAAAGGAATTTTTGTTCCTCATCACCATCTTCATTATAAAATCACTTAGTCGAAATTCTGATTTCACAACATTTGAATAGCAAGCTTGTTAATTCTAGCGATATGTCTGAGCCAAAAAAGAACTCAAATCTATTAGAAGCTTCATTTTCTCTCTCCTCGTGCTCAAATTCATCACCTCTGTTCTCTGGAAAACCACCTTTTGGAAAAGAACTTCGGATATATTTTCTCACGGAAAATAACATGAGATAAGTTTTCTTACGGCTCTCTCATGTTGAAGAATTTTTTTTAATTGCAATTTCTGAATATTTTAAGAACATTTCATTGAGTGTATACCCTTCAAAAAACATTAAATGTGGGAAATATTTCAAAATTATAACATTAAATGTGGGACTTTTTAACATTACAAGTATAGGAAATTAATTGGGACTAACGAAAAATGATGTTATATACAGGAAATCGTTAAATACAGGTTACGTTAAATCAGGGTTTCACTGTATTAATAAATTCTAATTATTAATTATACATTATCATTAATTAATAAATCAAATTTTAAATGAATAAAAAAAGTTTAATACAACCTAAGACAGATTTTTACATTTTTAAAAAGGCCAAGGCATGCTTTGGTGATTTTTAAAATGGTAGAATGATACGCTCTTAAATATTGGCATACTATAAATGCTAGAGTATACCATATTTTATTATGAAATTCTGTACCTCAATTATTCAAATATAGATTAATAAACACAACACATTTCATTCAACTAAACACAATCTATAATGCAATAACATCATATTAATTAAAAAATATATCACTCATTAAATAAGAATTATCAACAAAATATTAATAAATTACGAGCTTTGTCTGATTAAAGAAAAACAAAATATTTTAAAGATATTATACCAGAACTGAAAATGAAATTCAGCAGTTATTAAAAAATACTTTTTTGGTATTTTCATACTAAAATAAATAATTTTTATAGACAGCTGCAGTTCTAAAATGAAATTCGGTAATTATTTATATATGCATATTTTCATAACAAGGTAATTAAGTAATAGAAAATTTAAAAAATGCTGAAGTTGTTCAGAAATTACTTATTTACTTTTTTGTAGATTTTCATAATTTTCTGCAGTGTTGCAGTTTCTAAAACAAATTTGACAAATATTAATTGAATTAAACTTTTTTACATTTTCACAACAAAATAATAATGAATTTATTTAGAGCTGCAATTCAAAATGACAAACAACAGTTATTTAAAGCTCTACATTTTCTTAGACTTCCATAACAAAATAATAAATTATTTATACAATGCTATAACTACCATAAAAAATTGCCATCACCATTTACAAGTACTTGATGCAGACTGGTGTAAGGCTTTTATTTGGGCAACAGACATCACAGGAATTCCAACTTTTACGCTGTTTTTCTCATTTGCATTGGTAGTATTACACACTGGAATAATTCCAACTATGCCATCCATATCAGAATTTAACAATGATTCAATGCTAATAACAGGAAAATTAATTTGACTTCCATTTGATGTTTTTAAATTATAATTATAAACACACTTTTTCTTATGCATATCAAAAAGTTTACGATAGTTGAAAATACGAGAACAGTTAGCACAAGAGAAAGTCTTGAAGTGGTTTGAACGAGTGTGAGATAATAACAAGATTTTAGATGAAAAATTCTTTCTGCAACATCCACATGAGAATCCTTTGATATTTAGGTGTAACTGTTGGTGGTATACAAGTAAGGTTTTATTTGAAAACTTTTTCTTACATTGCATACAATGAAATCTTTTAGAAGAATATTTATTATTATTTAACTTACTATTTATCACATTTTTTCTAGACTGACATTCTGTATTTTGTGATTTTTGATATGAAGACTTATCAGAACTATTGTTATGATTCTCAGTGGAAAGACTTTTAGAACAAACATTTGAAATAAGATTTTGATCAACATTTGCCATATCTTTAACATCTAATGCTTCACAATATAACTTTAACAATAAATAAGAATCATGTTTTCCTGCATGTTTTCTGAATGCCTCTTTTCCTTGAAGAAATGTTTTGCAAACAGGGCAAAAGAATTTGCTACTTTTTGACAATTTATTTTCAGAAAAAGGTGATGAAGGCACTGGTAGTTCAGTACTATTTTTCTTTGGTGAGAAACAATTTTCTATTTCAGAATCTGAAAACTCTGTTTTAACCAGAATAGTACTTGGGCCTAGTGAGTTGGGATTATCCTTCTTATTTTGAGACCTTTTATCTTTTGAATTAGAGACAAGCACAGGTGAACCATCAGATAATACTGAATTAAGTGATACAGAAGAGCCTGGTGAAACATTGTGATTTAATGCTAAATCATTAGAATTTACATCTCCAAGTAGAACACTTTGCACGTGAGTCTTCATATGACATTTAAATTCATTTTCATTATTAAAACTTCGATGGCAAGGTAGACAAGTTATGCTTTCATCATTAATGTCATTTGAACTTGTAACATTATTAAGTTGGGAGCAAAAGGAACTAGCTACAAGTACATCAGGATTAGTAGTATGGGATACGCCAGAAACAATACTGTCAACAGATGATACTGATGGATTGATTTCGCATGTATTATTATTAAAAATAGGTTTTATATCTTCTAAATAATCTTCATCAATAACCAGTTTTGATTCATGAGAAGTTACTGAATTAAATTTATTAGTTTCACAAACAGTTATACTTAACTTTTCAGAATTATTAAGTGCATTTATAGTGCTATTAATCGCATTTTCACCAATACAATTGTATTGGGATGATTCAGAAGGATCAACAGCAGACTTCTGAATGGATTTTGATAATAAGGCATCAAAATGCTTTCCCGAAGAAGCAATTGCCGTAGAATCAGCATGAACGAATGGTGGCAAAGTATCCATGATACTCTGATAATCCTTTGGCTCTGTACGGTATTTTCTACGATCTAGGGTTTCAGTTGAAACATTATGGCGATGCCTTAAATGATGAATGAAAACATTCTTTTGCCTAAAACCTCGATTACAAAGGCTGCAATGGAAAAGATTCTTTGAACTGTGCAAAGCCTGAAAAGTTAAGATTACAAAATAAATAGAAGTTTTCAATTAAAAATAATAATACATGGAAAGCACTATAAAGATTTTAAAGTTTTTATGACGTTGAAATTACAGTGTTGACTCTAGAAAAAAAGGGCCGCCGGCGGGAATTTTTCAAAAAGGGAACACTATTCTAAAAAAAAGGTACATTTTTCAAAAAGGGAACACTATTCTAAAAAAAGGGCATACTTTTTTCAAAGAGGGCACACTTGTACCTTGTTCACTAAAAATATTTTCAACTGGTTTGTTTAGAGTCCCTAGAATTTGCGATAGTTTCCCGGGATCAATTGAATTATCACGGGGCACATAGGAAGTGTTAAAAAGGGCAGCCAGGCGCATCGGAAGGGTTTAAAAGAGCCGTCGGGTGCAAAAAAGTAATAAAAATGGTCGCCGGGTGCAAGAAAGTAATAAAAAGGGCCACCGGGCACTGCGCCCTGCTAAAGCGGCTTAGAGTCAACACTAAATTATAATTCTTACAATAAAGTCTCAGTACATGATAGTTAATAGTGATGAATCCACTTTCTTCAATTTTGGATAAAAATATAATAACAATTTAAATATACAAACATATTTAGTTTAAAGAAATAAATACTAGTAATTGCATGTCAATAGAACTCATTAATTAAAAACTTCAAAATTATGTTGAGGACTTTTTCATTCTCATCATTAATATTTTGTTTTTTTATGGTTCATTATTATAATTTTTTTTAAAAAGCTCAACTAAAAAATTCAGAAAAATTACAAAACAAACACCTAATTAAGAAAAAGTTTGTTATTCTACTTAGTATTATATTTGTATGCATGAATTGTACACTTTCAACTTTGAACTTAAGGACTTTTATAATGATGTTATGAACACTATTCTTCCTTCGGGTTCTAGATTGCAAAAATTTGTCTACTTGGGAATAACATTTAGAACTGGGCCATTTTGGTACTTATTAGTTATCCCGTCGACCAAATTACTGTCGCCAAATTGTAAGATTAAATGCCAATAATGGTTAATTGTAAATGTCACATTCACTTGACAACACGTGCTTATGTCATCAAGTGATTTTTATTTCGATGTTTTATTTGTATTTTTATTAATGTTATACTAATTTATTCATTCTTTCGTTATTTAAAATAAAAATTACGTCAATTTGTATAATTTGGCGAAATTGGTCGACGGGATAACTAACAAGTACCGCCATTTTTAATGCCACGGTTTGGATCAGCATTAGATATTTTGAGGAACAGGTATAGCTTATGCATGATTTTTTTTTCTCTATTTTAATGCACCTTCATGAATATTTTCATGTTATTTTTAAAATGTACATTGTTTAGTTTAATTAATAAGTATATACGAAGCTTTGAAAAACAAACTTACTAGCCATGCTACTTTCACACCATGTGATTCCCACTGTAATGTCACATCAATATTGTCCAAAAGAAATCGTTTTAATGATATTGTTTTAATATAAGACAATTTTCAGTGAGGTTTTATTTCTTTTTTAATATTCATGTGTAATTGTACTTTGTATAGCGTAATTATTTAATTATTATTTTGAAGTTTTCTTTCTATTTTAATAGTAAACCGAATATTCAGCTTCGGCCGAATACTTAAAAGTATTCGGCCGAATAATTGCAGACAAATATTTTCTTAGAAGTAGAAGAATTCTCTTTTACTTGTACTTAGCAGTAGAATAGGCTAAACAACGAGTTTCAATATTATGTGCATGAGTTCAGAGTTCAGCTGCACTACAAAAAACAAGTGAAAGGCTATTTTTTATTTTAAAAAAATTTTTCCTTCTTAAAATAGTCTACATAGGTGCAAAAAAAGTAAGATGTGCATCTTTCGCTTATCATTTAATTTTATTTACTTCTACATTAGTTTTTTTAATTTAAATTTATTTAATGTATATATTTTTTAATATACACATCAAATAAGTATATCAGAGTTCATATCTGTATATCTAAGGTGTATATTAAAGAAAATACACGCATCAAATAAGTATATCCCTATGCCTATCCTATAGCTTTTATAACCATTATATCAAAATTGCTTAAATTTCTTATCTTCACCACCACAATGTTAAAATATTAATCAAAATATAAATATTCTATCAATAATTTGACAGAAAATAGTTAAATGTACAAATTGATATAATACCTTTTGTATTTTGGGAACATTCCTATTCAATATGTTTATAATTAGACTTAGCCAATCAGTAAACCAGCTTAATGGCAACATTGTTTCTTATTACTTGAATAAACTTTTGTTTTTCTGACAATCCTTATCCTTAATAATACCCTGTATAGTTTAATATTTTCATAGGTTATTTTGGGGTACTGACTAGTGATAAAATAATAAAAAATAAGTGATGGATTAATGAATTTGTGAGTGGAAAGAAGTCATTAAATTTTTTTGTGTAATTAGATTTTAGAATAAAAATGTAACTGAATTAAATTATTGAGAATTTAATTTCAATTAAAGCTTATTAAAAAAGCTAATATATGCAAAAATACGTATTAAAAAGTTTCAAGTATTCGGTTGCCGAATACCGAAGCTTCGGTATGCACTTCGACCGAAGCTTCGGTATTCGGCAAGATTGCTGCTTCGGTCAATCCCTAATGTAAATACATTTTTTTATTGAAAGGAAGTATTATACTTCATGCTGTTTTACAATGTGGCACCAATTTAAACAAATGATCTTTTCTAAATATGAAACAAATGTCAATTGAAATAATGAAAATTTAAATAAAATATGAAAGAAAAACCTACAAAAATTAGTCAAATTAAAAAACTAATTGCACACTGCACACCGCAATCTTGACTAATAAGTCCCTGTAAAAAGGGGTTAAAGTACTATGCATACATTTTGTTCCTATAAAACTTTTTTAACAGAACTTTTTTGACTAATTTTAACATTATACAGCTCTTAAAATAATTCTTTGATTTAAAAATTGTCTGCTTCAGTATGTTTATCGAAGATTTCTCTATAAAACTACCAATTTTCATATTTTTATGTGCAATAGTTTTCTTAATATTAGCCGAGAAAAACTTCCAGTCACAAAAAATTAACTTATGGTGGCAGTGTTAGTTACTTTTTTTAGAATAAAGATATACAACTAATTGCTGAATAGGCTAGAAAAATCTAAATGAAAGTGATTTTAAGACTTTTTTTTTTTTTTTTTTTTTTTACAAAATAATCAGAGACACTACAACCACCTAAAATAGTTGGCATTATTGCAATTTCAAATGTTATAATATCAAAAACTGTATGATTTTCTCTAAGTCAAGATGGTCAAGATAAGTCAAATGGAAGAACTTCAATACATTACATTAAAACAATGTTCTAAACAACTAAAGGTTACAAATATATTTTAGTGCTCTCTCCAAAACCATTTTACGGGAATATTGGAAGTCCCAGTTGCTAGCTGGATTGTATTGCAACTATGTATAGGGAAAACAAGGTGCATTAAAGAGAGAAAAAAAAGGGTTTAATTTTAGGTCTTAACCAAAATTTTAAGTAGGATGTTTCAGAAATGAAATTAGATTTTTAAATGGAGTTCTTAAAAATAGTGAAACTAAATCTCTTGCCCAGTATTAGCATATCACAAGCTCCATGCTGCTTTTGTTTTCGTATGATACTGACATTATTCCAAAGCACTTTTTGCAATAGATACATTTTAGCATTTTAGGTAATTTTACTATAACACTTTTTCGAGACAATTTTTGAAAAACCTTTAAAATATATGAGGATCTCAGAAGCCAAGGGGTATAAGTGGCAAAATTGAAAAAAAGCAAAGTGCACAGGCGATCTGGAAATAAGGTTATTTGTTTGGAGGTAAAGAGATATAAGTGATTTTCTAATTTTGTGCTGCATTCTAGAGGTCAATTACTTAGCTTTTTCCCGAAACTGTGAAATGCATGGAGCGCAAGGCACTGACATCCACATAGCTGGACGTGGCAATGACAAAGTTGTCCTGTATAGCATTAGTCACTGGATAGTTATTTCTTGTTACTTTACATTGCGTGAATGCAGGGCCGTGCGAAGAGAAAACTGCGCCCGGGGCAGCGTGTCAATTTGGCGCCCCCCCCCCCCCCCCTCCTTCAAAATTGATAAAGGGCAGAAACATAAATAAATCATATTGAATAAATATTTTGCGTTTATTTTAGAACTTTAAAAGATTTAATTTTAATTCAGAAATTCCAAACAACTAAATAACAGAAAAGAAAATTGCACTTATTTGTTAATGAGATCATGTTGCTTTGCGACAGATTTTTCTTAACCTTTGTCACATATTTTTCTAGCCATTTTTAGTTCTTGTTACTCTTTAAGCTGCAGAAAATGGGTAAAAATCGCTAACAACCAGATTGGAAACAAGTGGTCCCTTCAACCAATAAGTAATAAAAAAGCAAAACAAACAAAAAACCTGCAGAACATAATGTAATAGATAAAAATAAATTATAATTTCAGTACATTTATTAAGAAAGATAACTGAAGCATTGTTTTAATTAACCTTTAACTGATGTCACAGAAATTGTTACATAACTAGTGTGAAACGGTCTGTGAGACCGTTCCATTGAAAGATGAATAAAAGGCACGATTAACTCATAGGATGGTGGTTTTGTACTAAACTTTTTGTACAGGACTGTTATAATTTAAATTCACCTATTCAAAAGTCTCTGGTGATAGTACTAAAGTTCCAAACGGAACAAAAATTTGGTAGTGTTTGTAGTTAAACTGAAAATTGCAAGTTAAACTATAAAAATTGAAAAAAGCCGCGGTCTGAGAGACCGGTAACATCAGTTAAAGGTTAACCTTTAACTGATGTTACCGGTCTCTCAGACCGCGGCTTTTTTCAATTTTTACAGTTTAAATTGGTTTAACTACAAACACTACAGAAATCTTGTACCGTTTGGAACTTTAGTACTATCAACAGAGACTTTTGAATAGGTGCATTTTAATTATAACAGTCCTGTACAAAAAGTTTAGTACAAAAACACCATCCTATGAGTTAATCATGCCTTTTACTATTTATCTTTCGATGAAGCGGTCTCACAAACCACTTCACACTAGTTATGTGACAATTTCTGTGACATCAGTTAAAGGTTAATATAAAATATAATATCAGGCAAATACTTCCATTTTATTTTTCTTGCATTTAGGGTAACAAAATCGTTTATTATTTTATGTGTAAAGATTGTGACACACTGAATTTTATAGAAAGTAAATTCAGGTTGCTTAATCTCTCGACTCATAGTAGATCTTAAGTAGTTTTTTACTACTGTATTGTTACTGGAATACTTATAAATTATGTACGCTGTCTCCATGTTTTTGTAATTCCTTGTTTTCCCAAAGTTAAAATTATGGAGCAACTAAAGGATTTCTAAATGATCCATTTTATAAAAGTTCTTATATAATGGTAGAAATAAAGTTTTCGCATTTAAAACCTTGCTTAACAATTCAAGTCCATTCAAGTCAGCAATAAAGGGCAAGGTCCAGGCAATATTAACAGATTTTCGATAACTGATTTTAGATTCGCATCAGCCAGAAACTCAAATTCTTGTTTTACATTTCTCAGTTTCTCAAACCTCCACTTCAGTTGCACGGTTATAGTGTCTCTACGTAACACGAAATCCTTCACATTCATATAAATTTCCGCTTTCATCAGAAGCTTCGTAGTCAAACTGTTCTGCGAATTTTACGTTTTCTGTTTTGCTCAAATAAGGACTCTAACATTTACAGACATAACCAAATCTTCGCTTTCTTGTTCAAAAATTTCCTCTCTTATTGTCTGAAATGTGTTTTTTAGTGTTTCAATCAGTTTTCTGGCGATCAAAACATTGACAGTTTTTTTTTCTTCTTTTTTTTTTCGTGAGAATAATATTAACTTTTTCCATTTCATTTAAAATGCTGTGTCAAACTAGTAGGCCGTAAATTAAGGGGAATTTCCTTATTTGCTTTATTAAGCTTTTTGCTCCTGAGTAAGTTTACTCATTTTACTTCATTTCTATAAGATCTTCCAGATCTTTAAAAATCTGTGGTAATTGTTTGTAAACTGCAGATATTGCTTTATTTTTTCATGACCATAGATTATCGCAATGTTTCTTTAAATAAACTGATAAGTGGGAGATAAGTATATCCCATCTTTCAGTAGAAGAGAAGAAAAAACAAACACATTTTATGCAGTTCCGGACATTTTTGGACATACACCAGCAGCACGAACTCAAAGTTTAGAGAATGTGCAGAACATGGTAAAAAATAGACGAATTTATTTACTTCGACGATTCGAGCTTACACAACATTATATTGGGAAGCCATATTTGCACCATATCACAACATTGAGCTCTGAAGGGTTGATATTGGTATTGTTTATTACGGTCGATTATCTACAAGTTGGATATAGTAGGCCGGAGTGGGATGGGAGTGTCCTCTGTAAGGTCTTTCTAAGGGAACCTAACCCGTATTTACGCAAGGTTCGAAGAAAACTAAGGACAATTTCGAACGATTAGGCTGACGTGCACGATTGGGTCGAACTCAGCACCTCCCGTCTACCGTCTTTGAGAACAGAACTTCTCGTGCAGCTGTGAATGTCGAGATTGTCGGACATTAGCTTATCTTAAATTTCTTATGCTAGTTTTTTCTTCTTTTTTTCTTTTTTTTTGACTTGATGTAGTCAAGAAACCTTTCCACGAATGAAATTTTCTATTTTCGGTAACGTATAATTTGAGTAATTTGTTCTTTGTGGGGTGTACTGGATTCCTAAACTGGACTGTGTTTAAAATTCAGTAACTTGCATATGGTTACAATTATTAAAAGAAATTCTTGCAGGAGAATTATGTAAGATACTAGAAGTATTTTTACTGCGATTCTTGGTTTTAGTTCCAAATAGCAGAGATAGATGGCAAGCAATAAGCGCTCAATGGAGGTCTAAACTGAAATCCCCTAGCATCATACGAAGGAAGAAGGTTAAATATATAGAATAGGCCCCTAAAAATAAGATTGTATTGGAGAATGAGACCCACTCCATACATTTAGCCTCCTCTTTTCGCATCAGTGTTGGGCGATTTCGGTTTTGGCCTTGATTGAGCACCTATGGCGCTAGATGTTGTCTTTATAATGCTTGTGTGATTATACATTGCTGGCATAATTGTCAATTCAGTATAAACTTGATTGATTTACACGAATATGGTTTAATAAAGTATACTGCTGTAACCTGAAATGACTATAAACATGTTTAATTCTTCAGCAAATCATCGATATTTATGTCGTAATGTGAAATTGTAAAACTGCAGTATAAGAATTGAAAAAGTCATTTGTAACGCGAGCAGCTAGTGGATTTGGTCTGCCCCTCGGCATTGCACTATCACTCTAAAGCGTAAGCTGAGTTCCCGAGGTGGTCATCCCTGCTTGCAGCGCCATCTATAGTTGCTATTTGGAACTAAAGTCGGGAATCGAGGTAAAAAAATACTGACATTTTACATTACCTTCCCGCAATTTTTTTTTTTTTTAATAGCTGTCACCATTTACAGGTTATTGAATTTTAAAAACATTCAGTCCATTTTAGGACACTCGGTATAATGGAGTGCGATCGAACGAAATTGAAAAATATCTTGCTCTATTAATTTCTTCTACAATCGTTTTTCTTACTTCATTGGAAAGAAAGTTCATAATTTAATCCTGAATATATTTTGCCATTTGTCTTTTTCACTTTCAATAATTTTCACTTTAGCTCTTTTCAAATTTGCTGTCGATTATGTGATTTAATTTTAAACGTCTCTCAAGTTTCTTTTAGCGAATGCATGCATTCCTGTGTTCTAGAGCATTTTTATGCTCAGGAATTTTAGGATTTAATTTCTTCCACATGAAAAACCCACAATCTGGATTGGCTAACTTTGGAGGGTGATCAAGATAATTGGTGAATTGTAAAAAGAGAAAACAAAATATAGTGATTCCCTTAATTAAGTTATCCAATAAGCCGTAATCACCGTTAATAATTTCTCCACTAGGACTATGTATAATTTTCTTGAACGTTAGTTTGAAAAATCGTAGTCCTTATGCAATCGCAGATTTCATGTAATCAGCATTTTCATCCTGTGCTGGACCTTTTTTTAACAGCAAAGTAATGACCGAATGACCATAAGAATGATCCCATTGTGGAATCAGAATAGGTTAGCAATTCATATTCACTGAGGGTGGCAGGTGGCAGAAACTTTCGTATACGATGTAAAGGCCCGCAGAGTGCAAAAGTTTAAGAAACACTGTAATAAAATATCACAAAAGCATATTATAAAATCATCAGATCTAAAGAGCTCAATGAAAAGTAAATGTGAACAGCGCAATAATTTTGAAATGAAGAATGTACATACTTCCATTGGGAAAAATATTCCCGATATGTAAATATATACATTTAGTTTTACAAAAATATAGAATATCGAAGAGTGAAAAAAAAAATTCCAATGAAAATGATCGACGACAATAAAAAAAACTGAAATTGGTAGTACAAATTTGGCGCCCCTAAATTTCCGCGCCCGGGGCGACCGCCCCCTTCACCCCCCCTTTCGCACGGTGCTGCGTGAATGTTTGATATAGTATTTGACCATCAAGCAGTTTGATCTTCATTGATACCTGTTTTTAGTTGATATTAAAGAACTATGGCAGATAAAAATAAGAACCTTACTTTCGACACTGAAAGTAGATTTTTTAAATTGAATATTAAATTGTACAAGCTATATTTATAATAATGATCAGCAATTATTGCAATTTAATTGCAATATTTATTTACTTGTAATACAATTCAACCGTTTTCCTCTTTTTAATTTCAACCTGAATGCAGAGATTAAAATGTAAAACTTTTTAATTTATGCCTATCTACATAATAACAATAAGCTTTCATTCAAAAATTACTTATTAACCAAAACTCAAATACCCTAAGTCTAAAATCTCATTGAACTACTGCAGTTTGTATCTCCAGTGTAACACTTTTTTTAGCGAGATCTTCCTCACCAAGTAGCACCAGGACAGACTGAAGCCCTGCACGCTTCTGAAGATCAAACTGATGAGCCTAATCGTGCTTATGAAACTCGTGACGATGAGATAATGTAGGTGTGTTGTTCCTATGCTATCATTGGAAGAACATTGTTCTATAAATTTAGAACAATATAATAACATATAACATACAAACAATATATAAATTTTGCATTTTAACCCCTTAATCATCATGCCGATATACATTCACAGGCAAACTGCACCTGAAATGAAAACTGCGATGATTAAGGGGTTAATGGTTAAAAAAAAATGTAAAATTTCAATGTTTCAAAACTTATAATAACATTTTAGAACTTATATTACAACAAAATTTTGCCCTTTATTCATTTGTATTAACATTTTTCTTAAATTTTCCATAAATTCAAACTTTTATTTCATAATTTTTCATTTTTTGTCTATCCCTTGGTCACAAATTAAAAAAAAAAAAAAATACTCTACTTCTTTTTTTCACAGTCATTGAAATAAGAGTTCAAAAACCACTATGAAATAAGCAACAGTTTTATATTTCAATTCAGTCAATTACTGTTGATGTTCAACTTTGAACTCAATTTACTCCAAATATAAATTTTGTCACTTGCATCCCTTGGCTTCTGGGTCATCCTCATATCTAATAGAAATAATTAGGGATGTACTGCATATTCGGCCAAACCAAATACTTAAAAAACCTTTTAAAAATATTTTTTAAATCTTACATAATTTTTATTTTTATCTGTCAATAAATAAAAATATTCAGAATAATTAAGAAAAAGAATCATATTTACTTAAAAGAGATTGCTTTTACATTATTTATTTACTGTTTGAAAGCGACACTTAAGAAAATTAACTGTTAAGGATGACATTCATAGGAATTAATGATGTATAAATAATGACATGGAAAGAAATGCTGGAAATTGCCACCATTCAAATCCAAACAACACTAAGCTAGACATTCTATTATTCAGAATGCAACTGACAATATATATACAGTAAAGCACCGATTATACATCTCTCAGGGGGTACAATCAAAATTGTAGTCGCCTAAGGTGTACAACCTTTAACTGAAGAAATTAATGCTGCAATTATACAAATTTAATTTTGTTCCCATTTTCTGCCATTTAAAATGCACTATATATTGAAAAAAAGTTTAAAAAAATTGAAAAAAAAAATTATAAAATAACAATTTTTATAAATGAAAAATAATAGTGAGAATTATCAAAACTTATATCAGTTGCACAGCTTGAATTACACTTTTTAAAAATTATCGAATGTACAGATATATTTTAATTAAATTAATCATTTAATCCCGGCCATGGAATCATGGCGTGGACGTTGTGAAAAATGTGCACGTCTGCAGGGAGATTATGTCGAGAAGTAACACCAGTTTCATAGTTTTCGGGTAAGTAGTTAGCTAGAAAAAAAATCAGAGGCCTTAGAACTTGAATGCACCTCGTACTGTAAAAGTTTTTTTCTAATTAATTCAAAATTTCTCTTAGATTTGAAAATATTTATTTTAGAATGAAAGATTTTACTGACTTATTTTAATTCACCGAAGAAGCCATGCAATTTAAAGCTTTATCAAATAAAAAAGCTTTAAGACTATTATTTTCTTAAATAATAACTCAAATGATAGGATTTTTTCAGTGTAAAGTATACTTGTGAAAAATGCCTTATTCATTCCAAACAGAAAATATTTGTTAAATATGATGTAAAATTGAATATTTTAATACATTAAAAACTTAAATATACAAGTATTCGACCAGACAAATATTTGTGATTTGTCTGCCCAAAGATTTGGTACTTTGCTAACCGAATATTCGGCATTTGGCTATATAGTTATTATGCAGCTGGCCAATTTGATATTCGAATTACTTGAGTGGTGAATATTGAACAAATATTCGATATTCGGCCAAAATCACTATTCAGTGCATACACAGAAATAAAATGACTGTTTTGGTAAACCACCTGGCTAGGGTATTATCATACTTCTATCTGAAATCATAATAATAAAAGAATTGTCCATTCATTTCACTTAAACAACTTAAGATTTAAAAAACAAAGGAAAAATTAACTGACATGAATAATATACAGAAAAGAGTGAGTGTAATGAAACAGATTTAATGTTATAAAAAACACAAGAATCTATAAAATGAAAATTTGATACTCAAATATTAAAATATTTCTTTATGTTAAAAAATTAGAAGCAAATTTTCAAAAATGTTAATTTCACCTTCTTATTCATTTATTTATATATTAAGATAAAAGCCAATCAAAGGTTAAAAAAAGAAAATCTGCATTTCTGCCTGATTTTATTTACTTAATACACCTAATTCAATTTTGAAATCACCATAGGTTTAAAGGTTTATGAACAGCAAATACCACTTTGTTAATAATAATCTTTGTTTTACTTAACCGAAGAAATGTGTAAACACACAAGACAAAAATTATTAGTAAAAAATAGTGGTATTCAATGTGTATAAACGTTTGAACCTATAATCATTTAAGGACAGAATTAGGTATACTTATCAGAGCGGCTAAAATGAATAAATACTTTTTAATTTTTATATAAAAAATACAGTAAACTCCCGACTATCCAGCCTAATGTGGCAGAAGGGTAGGCCGGATAACAAAAAAGCTGGATAGGCCGGAGTTCTACAAATATTTACTAACTTCGTACCCTGCCCCTGCCATGATATTAAAAACACATGTTACACATATTAAGATAAATTTTATATATACAATACATACAGTTTCAAAATAAGCAAAACATTAACATAAAACGTAATCCTAATTCCTAAAAAAAAATGAGTAAACCTTATTTTACTGTTTATTGATTGCACAAATATCAAAAGTTATGCATAAGATAAGAGTCAAAACTTACAGTTTTCAGTTTTTGAAAGAGTCCTTAATTGAGGACTGCTTTTCCCTATTGGCCCTCTTCTGAGACCTAATGTCCCTCTATTTATGCAAGTAGATGATATCAAGTGGCGTCGATTCCTGCTGACTAATGTACTGCAGTGCTGCCTCAATCGTCTTGAACCTTTAAGAATGTAGAATGGGATTTTTCCTGCAATCCTTTTAATCTTTTTCTTCTGATATTTCTCCCTCTGTCAACAGTTCTACAATATCGTTTTCAATTAATTCATTAACTTCGTCGTTTGCCATCCATTCTGTAATGCCTTCTGCATTGACATTGTCAGAGCCCGGTATATATTTTCAGCAACGATAGAAGCTTATCGTTCTCATCTCCCATTGCATTTCCCCACACTGGTTTATGTGTTATGTCTACCTTTTTAGTTCCAATTACTATGTTTGGAATTTCTTTCCATACTTTTGGCATCCAACTGGACTGGAATCTGCCTGCTTTGGCCGCTTGCAGCGTTGCTCTCTTTTTTTTTTTTTAATAGGCCGGATAGTCAGGAGTTTACTGTATATTTTTTGCACTAAAGAACTTAAATACAATATACAAATAAGACAGATTTTTCATAATTTCGTTTCAGAATTTAGAAATAAAAATTCTAATTCAAAATGTTTATAAACAATTGCAAACTTAAAATGAGGATATTAGAATGCAGGGAGGGGAGGGTCTATATTTTTTGTGACAATGCCTTAATGCTATCTGAGAAAATAAAAACAAATCTGTAAACTTAATAATTCAATAGAATTCATTTACCTTGTGCCGCATTAACGTTCCTTTCTGTCGGAAAGATTTCCCACAAAATTGACACATATGTGGCTTTTCACCTTTATGGATCAGCATGTGGGCATCTAAAGTGAATTTCCGGCTAAAATATTTAGCACAGATGGGACACTGAAACTCTTTGGTCTGAATGTCAGAAAATGCAAACAACTGCATTCCTCCTTGTAGATCTCCATCAACCTATTAGAACAGACAAAAATTCACAATTCAATTTTGTATTTATTGAAGAATAAAATGTTTCAATTACGAATAAAATCGTTCATTACTTTCATAAATATGAAAGTTTGGTATTAGGTAAAAAAAACTGAAATTTGGATCGATATGAAAGTAGATCAAACTGAATTCCATTCTAGATATATACAGTAGACTCCCTCAAATACACAAATGAATAAAATCCGCACATCATAATAGATGTAAACAATGAAACTTTAAGTTCAGATGTAGGGGCAAAATTACAGAATTTTTTAATTTTATAATATTCTGTATGTATTTTAATATATAATTCTCAATAATACGACTGAACTCGTTTTTGATGAAGTAAGTATAAATTTGTGAAAAAAATCAAGATAGTGCTGATATCACTAGTAATCTTTTTACCAAACATATTTATGTATTAATCAAGCTTTTTTTTTTTTTTTTTTTTTGGTTATATTAAGACTCACTAAACCTGAAATAAGGATTCCTTATTAATGATTTTCATGCTAATTAATAGGTTACCTTTATGAGGAAAGTTTCATTGAATAATTCAAGGAAAATGTATCTGATCTTTATTATGCATATTTAATTATACATTATTAATTATTTACTTGACCTTTACTTTTAATAATTTAATCATTTTTTAAATTACCTTACTTTTTATCATTTTAGTTTATTACTTTACTTAATTATTTTAATATTTTACTATATTGGAAGCATTCATTATAATTTGGATTGCATTATTACACTCAAATTACTGTTTTAAAAATGTAAACAAAGCAATGACCAGAAATCCACAAAATTCTAAAATTCGCACAATCTTTGGTACCAAGCTGTGTGGATTTAAGGGAGTCTACTGTATAAATTTTAACTTAAAAGTCTCTAATTTGTAGATTGTGTTTTCTAAATCTTAATGACTTGCTAAGAAATCAATATAAAGACTAGCTTTTGCTAAACAACTAACTTCACATGAAAAAAGAAAAATTGCTGACATTTAAATTGTAAAATGTAATAATTACTGATGGAAAAAGGATGGGAGAGAAAAATTAAACAATGTTACAGAAACATAAAACTTCAAATGTTTTCTACATATACTTTATAGGTATTAATGTGGATATGTTGCATAATCATGCTTTAAATTTTAGGAGGGGAATTATATTCATTAATATTTTAAGTGTGGGGATTTTTTCACTTTGGGAGAGGAGGATTAATTCAAGTTCTTACTATTCAAAAATTTGTTTTAGATTACAGCAGTCACATATTATACTTTATAGTAAAAACTACAATTCTAATTTTTGCTTTATTAAATCATATAAAACAAAATAATATATTTTTATGCTTCTCATTCTTTTTTCTTTTATAATGCTCTTGCTACCATAACGAATGTTAAGATAAGAAATTGTCATATAAGAGTTGCAATACACACCCAGGCCCAACACTTACAAGGAACCCCAAAGAGACTATAATACCATTTTATATCTATAGAAAAAAAAAAAAAAAAAGCGCTTCTCAAATTGGCTTGCACATGTCCTGCACAAAAAATACAAAAAATTTGGAAGAGACCCACTTCACTAAAGTGTCAACTATCAATAACTTTAAGCAGTAAATTTTACAATATATTAATGAAAATAGAGATACATCGAATATTCGGCCATACTACCGAATATTCAGTTAGGCCGAATATAAAACTATTTGGCCAAACCGAATACTTTATACTTTTTAAACTTTACACAACTTCTACTTTTACCTGTCAATTAATAAAGATATTCAGAATAATTAGACAGAATCATCTTAATAAAAAAGAGAATGCTTTTATATTATTTATTTGCTGTTTTAAAGTTTCACTTAAGAAAATTAACCATTAATAACAACCAAAGTTATATAATACAGATGAACGCATGCACGCCGTGGACGAAAAATTTTCCACAAAATTCGGAACTTTGCGGAAAAAAGTTTAGGAAAGAAAAACATAATTTTTGTTTTTGTAACTTTCTTTTTTTAAATATCAAAAAATTAAAAATATTGGTACTTTTCAGTCAGCCGCGTGCCAGTGTTATATACAGACTTGTATAAAACCAAAAACTTTCTGCGCACACAAAATATTGGGTCAAAAACTTTCTGCAAATTAATTTAATGTTTAATAAAATAACATGTTGTATTATTTTGACGATATGAATTAAAAACAGTAGTTTTAAAATAATTACCATTTAAATTAAAAATATTAATTAATATTCATTAAAGAATAATTATTTTGGTTAAAAAAATAATAAAGCTAAAAATCCAAGATAAGGGAATTCTTATCAATTATTTTGATAATGCATATAGAAACAACCCAATCCTTTATATTGTGACCTCTTCGCGCAAAATTCCAGTCATTCTGCTCACAGATATAATGTGGCATTGCTTCTGAAACAATTGAATCACATTTTGTAGGGAGAGTTCCATTCATACGTATCATCATTAAAAAGATCGATGAGTTTTTACCGCAGCCCTTTGAAGAAATTCTCGTTTTTTTTCTGCAATCATTTAACGAAATTCCCTTTTTTTCGCGATCATTTGATGAAATTCCCTTTTTTTTCGCAATCCTTTGACAAAATTTGCGTGTTTTCTCGATCCTGTGATAAAATTCGCATTTTTCTGCTATCCTTTGACAAAATCAGTTTTTTTTTCTCCCAATCCTTTGACTAAATTTACATTTTTTCTGCGATCTTTTGACGAAATTCATGTTTTTTTGTGATCCTTTGACGAAATTAGCTTTTTTCGCGATTCTTTGACAAAATTTGCATTTTTTCAACGATCCTTTCATGAAATTGTCGTTTTTTCATGATCTTTTGACGAAATTCGTGTTTTTTCGCGATCCTATGACGAAATTAGTTTTTTGCGTGATCCTTTGACGAAATTCACATTTTTTAGCGATCCTTTCACGAAATTAGTGTTTTTTGCGATACTTTGACGAAATTGGTGTTTTTTTCATCATCCTTTGATGAAATTAGTTTTTTTCCGCGATTCTTCTACGTAATTTGTGTTTTTCTAGCGATTCTTTAACAAAATTCGGGCATTTTCCGCTATGCTTTTAAGAAATTCGTGTTTCCTGCGCTCCTTTGATGAAATTTGTGTTTTTTCTGTGATTCTTTGATGGAAATCGCAATCCTTTGGCGTAATTCGCGCTCTTTCTGCAGCCATTAGATGAAATTCGTGTTTTTTTCATGATCCTTTGACGAAAATGTTATTTTTCTGAAATTCTTTTACGAAATTTGTGTGTTTTTCTGGATCTTTTGACAAAATTCGAGCTTTTTTCGCTACGCTTTTACGAAATTCGTTTTTCCTGCGCTTCTTTGATGAAATTTGGGTTTTTTATACGATTCTTTGACGAATGTATCTTTTTTTCCACGATCCTTTGAAGAAATTCGCCTTTTTTTTCTCTCGGTCCTTTGACAAAATGCACATTTTTTCCGCGATGCTTTGACGAAATTGGTAATTCTTTCCTGCGAATGATTGACGAAGTTTTTTTCCGGCGACCATTTGTTGAAATTCACAATATTTTTTAGTGATATTTTTTTATGTCTGAATTTTTCAGACTGATGGCCGATTTTTTTTCATTTTCGGAAAATTCGGAACAGAATCATCCCTGGCAAACAATAAATAAATCGTACATAAAATTGGGGGATATTTTTAGGTCTTTAAAAATAGTTATAAAAATAAAAAATACATTTTTTTTCTAAAAAATTTTCCCGCAAAGTTCTGAATTTTGCAGAAAATTTTCCACGCACGGCTTGCGCGTCTATGTTATACAACTCTGGTTATATATACATATGCATATATATACACATATATGTATATATAAATGTACTCACACACATATATATATGTATGTATATATATATATGTATATATATATATGTATATATATATATATATATGTATATATATATATATGTAAATATATGTATATATATATATATATATATATATATGTAAATATATATGTATATATAACACTGGCGCATGGCTAACCGAAAAATACCAAAATATTCCCCAATTTTATGTACGATTTATTTACTGTTTGTGTACAATTAAAAGCAAGGCAATTAATTTTGTTTCGAATTTTCTGAAAATTTTAAAAAGTCATCAGTCTGAAAACACAAAAAAATCGCGAATTTTGACAAATGGTACGCATAAAAAATCAATTTCTTCAAAGGATCGCGAAAAAAATGCAGATTTGGTCAAAGGATCATGGAAAAAGACGAATTTGGTCAAAGGGCTGTGGAAAAAACACGAATTTCATCGAGGGACCATAAAAAAAACCCCAATAATTTCATCAAAGGACCGCGAAAAAAACACGAATTTTGTCCGCTGGAAAAACGCGAATTTCTTCAAAGGGTTACGAAAAAAATGGGAATTTTGTCAAAGGGACGCTGAAAAAATGTGAATTTCTTCAAAGAACCCCGAAAAGAATGCAAATTTTGTCAAAGAATCGCCAATAACGCGAATTTCGTGAAAGGGCCGCGAAAAAACATGAATATCGCCAAAGAGCCACGAAAAAACACGAATATTGTCAGGGCTGCTGAAAGAACGCAAATTTTTTCAAAGGATCGTGGAAAAAAAGCAAATTTTGCCAAAAGGTCATGCAAAAACGTGAATTTCATTAAAGGGTCAAGAAAGAAACACGAATTTCGTCAAATGATAGCGGAAAAATGCAAATTTTTTAAAGGATCGCTAAAAAAAAAAAAAAAAAAAAAATACGAATTTCATGAAAGGGTCCCGAATTTCGTCAAATGATAGCAGAATAAACACTAATTTTTTAAAGGATCGCGAAAAAAAGGCGAATTTCATCAAAAGGTCGCGGAAAGATGGGAATTTCATCAAAGGGCTGTGAAAAAATGCAAATTTCATCAAAAGATGGCGGATATAATGCGAATTTCATCAAAACATCGAGGATGAAACGCGAATTTCGCCAAAATATCGCGAAGAAATGCGAATTTTGTCAATGCGTTGCAGAAGAAACGCAAATTTCGTCAAAAGCTCGAGGTAAAAATGCGAATTTCATCAAAGGGTAAGCAGAAAACACAGTTGTCTCTTAGCACTCATACAAACATCTATGATGATTATTATTACAGATATAGCTTTTAATCTGAAATAATATATTGAACTAACTTTTGAAAAATCCGGTTAACACAAACTCAATTTGCAGGAATCTGCATTCAGCCTGAAATCCACTCGACCCAAAACAGTTAACTCGACAAACAACAAAAATAATTAGTGCTAGAAGGGAATCCCCCCCCCCCCCCCTTGCTGTACCTTTTCAGAAAATTTGCTTTAAATTTCAGAAATTTTCTTTTTACACAGAATTACCCCTGTCTTACCATCATGGATTTTAGCTTTATTATTTTTTTTTAAACCAAAATAATTCTTTAATTAATATTAATTAATTTTAATAGTAATTTTAATTTAAATGGTAATTACTTTTAAACTACTGTTTATATAGCATAAAATAATATAACATGTAATTTTATTAAACATTAATTTGCAGAAAGTCTTTGACCCAATATTTGTGTGCGCAGAAAGTTTTTGGCTTTATACAAGTCTGATGACAACCTTCATAGGAATTAATGATGTACAGTCGTGGAAAAAAAAAAGTAAACACCCCCTACTAACTCCTGAACAAATTATCGTAGATGAAAGTTACCGGTACCGAATGATTGGAATTAAAGTCTACTTTTAAATGATGTATATAAAATTTTCTTAGGGGGCCATCTACATATTAAAATGAATTAAAACTTCATTTTTTTCAATGGCAATACCCAAATTTAACAAGATATTTCAAATCTTCGGTTCAAACTATGCCTAGACACCGAATTTCAAGCCATTTGAATGATAAGTTTTTGAATTATAAACATTCAAAATTAAGTGCTTGTAATGTTAAATTACATTTTCATATTTTTATTTATATCTTCTGAAATTATGCTCCTAATGTGCTAATTTTTTTTTGTAGCAATAATACTAATACAGTCCACTCCCTCTAATCCGCAAACGCCTATAATTCACACTATATTTCAGATGTAAACAAACATATAAACAAAGAGTTAAATCTATTTTTAAGCAAGATAATGCACATTTTGAGCTGTAATAAAAGTTGACTAATCTGATGAATTTATTAAGAATTCTAATTAATTTTAAATGCACTAAAATTTTTTAATAGTTTCTGCATTAGTTAGAAAGAAATATTCTGCGTATCTTAAAAATATCTATTAGACTGCTATATTCTGAACACATTTGTTGGCTATGTAAAAGGTAAAATTGCTTTCAAAGAGGGGTTAGATCTATTGGATAAATGTCTTAATCTTTCAGAAAAACAAACTTTTGTTATTTATCAAAAAATCCTGACTCTTGTAAAAGGCTTCAAGGTTAAATTGCAGAGTATAAATTAAAAGCTATAAAGCAAACAATTATCACTGTGATGTTTGAGATCTAAAAATAAGTAGAAATGTTTCTATAAATTGTGCATTATTATATCATTCAAATATATTTCCAATATTGGGTATAGTTTATATATATATGTAAGCAATTTCTTTTATTTCTGTGTTATTTATTTACAATGTGGATACTATATTTGCTGATAAATTCCAAATATTACAATGTAAACAAAGAAATGACCTATAACCTGCAAAATTCTATAATCTGCAAAACTCTTGGTCCCAACCTGTGCGGATTAGAGGGAGTGTACTGTATACCCAAACATAAATACGCTGAATTTATAATTATTATAATTTTATGATATGAATTATGAAATTAATATTCAAAAAAATTATGAATTGCAACCTACAATTTTTTTGATGGATTTAGATTTATTAAGTCCTGCTTTATGGAAATCCAAAATTTCACATTTTTCTTCCAAGTAGTTTTCAAATTATGCTTAAAAAACAGCAAAATGATGGTTTAAGGGGCCATCTATGATAGAATTCTGCTGTCTTGTAATCTAACAGGCTTCATTGATTTCTTGAGTGGCGCTTAAGGTGCCTTGATCAAGAAGGCGGCTCTCTTGGTTAACAATCAAGCACGGAACTTCAATTTGGATACAGCCCTTAAAATGCGCTCGTTTTAAAATAATTAATTTCTCGGAAACTTATGGTACAAATTGCATAAAAATTTGTTTTTGGGCTAATTGAAGGGTGTAGAGTTCATTTATGCTATCAGAATTGTGTACTTCTATTGAAAAAAACAAAGTTATGGTTCGTTTTAATATGTAGATGGCCCCCTAAACAAATTTTATATACATCATTTAAAAGTAGACTTTATTTTCAATCGTTTGGTACCAGTAACTTTCTTCTATGATAATTTGTTGAGGAGTTAGTAGGGGTGTTTACTTTTTTTTTTCCACGACTGTACAATACAGTGTTGAATTCAAGCACTTTTCTCTGGGAGGGATTTCTGTGGTTCCGGGGGAAGGGGGAGTTTCCCCCCAGACCACACCCTGAATTCAACACTGTGTACAAATGTGAGTTCCTGAGCATTGTCTGGTAAATAATCAGTTTGTTACTGGTAAATAATGAGCTTTTTTACAAACAGGGTAACAAAATGGAAAAAACTTTCAGGGGTCATAATACGCAATTTTTTGACCAGCAAACAAGGATCGCAATTCACTTATTCAGTCAAAAATGCAGTGTAACTCACCCCAGGTCAAATTTGAATTTTCTTTTGCTACTTTAATAACAATGAAGATGATGTAAATATATTGTCAACAGAGTTACTTTAATTTCTGTGAAATTATTCTGTGTAGGATTCTAATTATTATGAAAAAAAAATTCAGTTACGGCTTGTAGCGACACACCTTGCCTTTTTGATGGAATAAGTGGAAGGATATGTTGTTTCTTGTTGAATATACGAAAATTCTATTCATTTGTTCGAGTTCACAGAGGAAGGCATGGAATTTAAATTTTATTAATTAAAAAAGTTTTAAACCACTCTCTTCTTAAATAATAACTCAAAACATAGATTTTTTTTAGAGCAAAGTTTACTTACAAAAAAGTCTTGTTTGTCAACACGGAAGTATCTGTGCTAAATTTTGTGGTTAAATTGTTTAAAATTTAACTTTTTAATACCGTTAAACTCCAAGATATAAAAGTATCCAGCTAGCAGAATATTCGGTATTTGTTTGAATAGTTAGGGGAGAGTTGGGAGGAATGGGACAGTGGGAGGAGTGGGACAGTGGGAGGAGTGGGACAGCAGCATTTATGTCCAAAATAACTGTTAGAATTAAGTTCTAGTTTGTCCACTAGATAAAGCATCTATAGCCTCATGTTTGATTCTAATTGTTACACCAGCTGTATTATTGTTTGTATTTAAAAGGGAAAATTTTATTTTCATACCTCAGAAGTAAGTACAAATTCTTATTCTTTCAATGATTTTTTTCAATTATATTATATTTAAAATAAAAATATTATAATTGTATAATAAATAGGGATTGACCGAAGCAGCAATTCTGCCGAATACCGAAGCTTCGGTCAAAGTGTACACCGAATATTCGGTATTCGGCGACCGAATATTCGGTATTCGGCGACCGAATACTTAAAAATTTTAATACACATTTTTGCATATATCAGCTATTTTAATAAACTTGAATTAAAATTAAACTCTTAATAATTTAATTCAATTACATTTTTATTGTTAAATCTAATTACACAAAAAAATTTAATGACTTCTTTCCCCTCACAAATTCATTAACCCATCACTTATTTATTATTATTTTATCACTAGTTAATACCCAAAAAAACCCATGAAAATATTAAACTATACAGGCTACTATTAAAAATAAGGCTTGTCAGAAAAACAAAAGTTCATTCAAATAAAAAGAAACAATGCTGCCATTAAGCTGATTTACTCATTGTCTAAGTCTAATTATAAACACATTGAATAGGGATGTTCTCAAATACAAAAGGTATCGCATCAACTCATACATTTAACTATTTTCTGTCAAATTATTGATGCATATTTATATTGTGATTAATATTTTAACATTGTGGTGATGAAGATAACAAATTTGAGCAATTTTAATTTAATGGTTATAAAAGTTGTATGATAGGCTTATTTGATGTGTGTATTTTCTTTAATATACACATTAGATATACAGAGATAAACTCTGATATACTTATTTGAAGAGTATATTTAAAAAAATGCACATTAAATAAATTTAAATGATAAGGAAAAGATGCCCATCTTCCTTACTTTCTTTTATCTCTATCGCATACAGTTGTTTTGATCTCACCCCTAGGTAGACTATTTTAGGAAGGAAAAAGTTTTTTTTTTTAAAATTAAAAATGGTCTTTGACTTGTTTTTTGTAGTGCAGCTGAACTCTAAACTCATACATATAATACTAAAACTCATCGTTTAGCCTATTCTACTTCTAAGTAAAACAGAATTCTTCTGCTTCTAAGAAAATAACTATCCCCAATTATTCGGCCGAATTTTTAAAAGTATTCGGCCGGAGCCGAATATTCGGTTTACATGCCGAATCACCGAATACCGAATCGACTATTCGGTCAATCCCTAATAATAAACTTAAAGATATAGTGTTTGAAAACTAGCAGCCAAATAAAGCATAAATGTAGCATGATATATATGATAAGCCTTTTTAAAAAATATTCAGCAGAGGGAGGAATGGGACAGCATCTATGAGGGAGGAATGGGACATGTTCTCAAACACCTTTGAGTCCTTCTGATATGCACCCTTATCCCAAAGCATTTCCACAAAAACTATAAAGAAAGACAGAAAAAAGGAAAGATAAAAAATCATCACTGACACACCAGAAAAAAAAGAAATTGAAAAAATAGCCGCTGATAAAAAGCAGAAGAGATTGTGTAAAAAGAAAACTCTTAAGGTGAAAAGGAAGAAACATAAAAAAGCGAATGAATTATCTGATGATTCCATTGATGGGAAATTTTTGTTGCATGACTCTACAGATGAAGATTTTTGATTTGATTACTCACAATGATAATGAAATTGCTGAAGAATTTGATTGGTTAACTGATGATCCAAAATTAGGATAAATGACTTTGTAATTGTTAAAATTTTGACGAAGAAAACAGTTGTTTATTATATTGGCAGAGTTGAGGATATAGACAGTGATAAGGAGTTTATCATATTCAAAAATGATGAAAAAGAAAAATTTCACTTCCCACAAGAAAATGACTTCAGTGAAGTAGAGAAAAGGGATATCATAATGAAATTGCCTCAACCACAAATAATTTGTGGTACCAGCCGAGCCCAGTCCTACTTTGCTTTCAGTGTTGACTTATCAAAATACAATATGTGTTAATTTAATTTTTATCAAACAGTGTCCTATTCCTCCCTCATGTGCGTCCCATACCTCCCTCATATGAGGGAGGTGTGGGACAAAAATGTTAACATTTTAAAACGTGCAAATAAAAGCCAGTTGTTTGTATTTCACAGCGTTTGTATTTTTTAAACATAGCTTAAGTAACATACTATTAGATTTTTATAAGCTATACTCTTGGTAAAACATAAGTAGTGAATTAAAAAATAAATTGTGAAATCTGTCCCACTCCTCCCAACTCTCCCCTACTATTCGGTTTGCGAAAAATTTGGTATTTGGTCGAATAGTTACAATTCGGCTGGCCGAATATTCGGTATTTGGTTTACCTGCAGACTGAATATTCGGCATTTGGCCAAAATCACTATTCGCTATTCGGTGCATCCCGAAATGAAAACAGAAAAATAAAATCTTCGATATTTATTTATTTACATTATTTTTCTCTTTTATATCATGTTGTCTCTGTTTAAAAACATAACTGTTATTTTAATTAACCAAATAACTAATAAATAAATAAAATTCATTAAAAATACAGATAAACATCAAATTAAAAATAACTTGATGATTATAACAAACACGTGTAATGCATCTTGATTCTTGCCATCTCGTGAATGTGATGCCATGATCATGCAATTTTAGCATAAATCCTATAGTTTTACGAGAGTTTTTTTTTTTATGAAAAGAGGTCGATAGGATAATGGAGAAGTACACATTTCGGTTCCTTTTGTACGAAATAATGTGGTCATCAAGTTCAAACTTGAGTACTACTTTTATTTTTGCTGACACTAAGCTCTTTATTTGATAATAATCATTTTCTACTTCAGTAATAATACCATGAAACTTTAAATCATCATATTTTACAATCAGCTATTGGCCATGGTCACATTGTAACTTCTTAACTTCTGATACTGAACAGAAATCATTGTCTTCATTATCTATCAATAATATAATATCACTTGCAGCTTTCCTGTATCATGCAGACCAGATAGATCGGAGATGTAAAGATGTGTTGCTACTTTTCTACTATCATCTTCACTAGTACTTTCATTCTTGTTTTTACATATCTTTTATGCAGCGAAGAGTGATTGATTACAATGCTTTGAAGGGCTTAGAGATTCATGTGATTTTAACCCTTCATCTATTTCTTCTTGTGTAATAACTGAAGCACTCATCTTTATACTTTCTTAATATCTTATGATCTGCAGTTTGTGTTTTATTAAAATCAACCAGTGACCATATTTAGAAATTTTTTTAACTAATTGATACCCTCAAATATTGGGTACTTATTGGTGGGTGCTTTATACTATTGGGTTCTATACTATACTTACACCTGCTGGTGGTCATACATGTAATAACCTCAAAATGTACTGGAGCAAACCAGAACGATTTTCCACTTTGTGAAATTATGACAAATACCTATTGTTCTGATTTGTGAAATTACGGTAAATATCCTCTCCAGTTCGTGCAATTATCAAAACATATTGTTACAGTCCCTAAAAAACATTAATATTTACATTTCGGTTAAAGTTCATCCTAAAAAATGGATAGAATCTCGAATGTGTAGTGATGCACTTACCATCACTGAGATAAGCCACCACATATACCCATGGCTGTGATGTGATTGTGAAATTCCTTGCTCCAAGTGAACAACTCACAAAGCTGATAACTATTTAAATGTTAGTGGCTAAATAAATATGACATCAAGCTTTTTAATTGTAATCTTTTGATATGAGGAAGTTGGAAGAAAGCTGAATTTAGGCCTTATTGGAGACACTTAATAGTTTATTGTGCTCTATGTAACTTTTTAAAATTATTATTTAGAATCTTGAATATACTTTAAAAATTATTCATCAATCTAACATAATAATAAGAAGGAAATCAGAGAAAATGAAGCTCATGTTTCACCAGAATTCTACACTATTATCTTAATTTCTTTTAAAACTACATAAAAACTGTTGGATATTTCATAAATTTATTATTGTAAATGGTGTATAGAAACAAGACAAAACGAAAAAACTGATTTCAGTGAAATTGTTGATAGTTTTTTTTTTTTTTTTCCTTAAGGAAACATTTAAATATGGGTGTTTTTTACAGTATACAGCACAAGCACAGTAACAGATAAAAATAATGTTACTTTTCCCATTTAACTGATATTAATTCTTTTGATCAGCGGTAAATAAACTACCTTGGTGCTGTTACAAAAGATACTTTTGGAACCCTCAAACCACTTTTTTTTTTAAAGAGATTAGCTAGCCACATTTTTTTTTTTTTTTTTTTTGTATTGTATCACCACTATTTATCTGATTTTATATTGTTTCGTAGGTATGGCAGTCTCTTTATCTTTTAAAAAAAAATCAAAAATTGAGAGAAAAACAAAAATAGCAGTTAACTTATAATGCTTCATTACAAAAACTAAATTGATTTATCCATAAAATAAGTAAAAAAAAAAAATGTCTGTTAGTTTAGTGCTGATAAGCTTTGAAATTTAATATTTAACAAACCATAATTCGGTAAGTTTTGGTCGTAGCTAGTCGTCATTATCAGTGCATGGAGAAACTTTTTCTAAAAATAAATTATACTAAGACCAGGTACCGTAGCTCTAGCTGTATAGGGTAGATGTGCCAGTAATGGAACCCCTTGATGTTTTTTGTTCATAAAAAAATAACTAATAAATATTTAGCTTTAATTTTTTTTTTTTTTATATAATTCCCCCTTGCATGCTTTATAAAACTGGGTTATTGTTGACACTTTTAATCACACCAATCAGGAAGCAGAAAATAATGTTTCAAAGTTTCGCTGTGAAAATCTTAATGAAGAGGCTAAGAGCTGGCTTCGTTTAATTAATTTATATATTATTTATTTTCTTGTAAATTTTGAATGTTTTTGTTTGAATAGCAATAGATATTTTTACAATTTTATTATTAATTCTTACAATTTTATATATTAATATCCATTTACAAAATTTCATTTATTTTTAAGGTTTTAAGAGAGGGTGTCCATTACTGGGATGGTTAATTAATCATTTTCCAGTAATGGACACCCCATGTGAAAATTGCTAAAAATGCAATTTCAGTTATCAGGGCTTGAATTTCAGGGCAGGATGGCGGGATTCGCGCCCAAAATTTTGAAATCCCGCCCAAAATAATATCGTGGGCGGGAGACTCCCGTCCAAAAAATTTCACCATTTTCCTGAAAATTTTGCATTTTGAAATTACGATTAACTCTCGCGAACGCCTTGCAAATTTCCGATATTTTCGCGCGACTAATTGACAAAAATTTTGCGGGTTTTTTTTTTTTTTTTTTTTACTGCGAAAGATCATTGAAACTCACGAATTTTCGATGCGACCGATAGACAAATTTCGGCTGAATCCCAATACAGCCGAGACACTTGGCATCGTTCAATTTGGCAAGGCGATAAATGGATCTTTGTTGTTACCAGTTTGTTTCGTAAATTCTTTCCACGCCTACAGATGTGTGATCTTGAATTTGGATTGGTTGATTTCTTGTGTATTGGATTGCTACGCCTACCTTTGACAACTCAACTCCGCATGTTTTGTAATTTTTGTAGAACGAGCTGTAGAAGAAAGACGTTTTGTTTCGCGTTTTGTAATTGTAAAATTAAATGACGGTAAGGTAAGAGTTTGTTATTGTTAATATTTTCTGCTGTTTTTAGTCGTAAAATTTGAAAGTTAAAGTACCTGTGTAATTTAGTTTGAAATTGTGAGTATTTGTTCATTTTTTTTTGCTGGAATGTTAAATAAAGTTTATCGATGACTAGAAATTTACTAAATTATGGCAATTCAACATTTTATAGAGTTGGTTTTCAAGAAAGAAGATGTTTGTTAAGGTATGTTAATAATTTTATGTATTTTTTATTATAGTGCTTTATATTAGCCGTTTATTGTATATTTCTCATGTATGCTGACCTTACGAGTTTCGTACATTTTGATATTGCTACGCATTGAGAATTGCTGAATTTTGATATTGCTAAGCAGCGAGAATTGCTGAATTTTGAGATTGCTAGATAGCGAGAACTGCTGAATTTTGAGATTGCTACACACCGAGAACTGCTGGTGACAGTGATGTTTTTTTTCAGTTAATGAACGCGAAGCGTTCATACATATTCCCTGATTGCCGCTTTAACGAGTTTCCTGCGTTTTTCAGATTGCTGCAGAACTAGGTTGCTGTATTCAGTGATATATATATATATATTTTTTTATGAACGCGAAGCGTTCATACTTCTTTAAATTAGAAATGAATTGTTCAATGTTTACTTAGGGTTTAATCTAGAGCTAGCCAAATAGCTAACTGAAAGTGCTTTTTGCTCCCAAAGCATTTAGTGAATTAGCCAAATAGCTGCAGCAAAAAAAAAAAAAAAAAAAATGCTATATCATTCCCATTTCGTAAACCTACTGCTGTTGCACAAAAATTAAAAAAAAAAAAAATCTCATACTGCATCCGCACTGCAGCAACACTTCAAAATTTGTCTCGTGCTCTCTATGCAAGTGTCTTCAAACAGTTTGATGTTATTTGCACCAGACATGACTCCAGCATAATATGGCGAAAACGAAAATCGCAGATTGTATAAGCATGGGATATTATGTGCATTAGCTTTGAATTATCAATGTGCCAAATGCATGTCGTATAAACTTTTCAGACTTGAATTTATGTGTGTATTGGCTACAACGTGTAAAGAAATGAAACTAGCTTATTGTATTTCTTTTTTCTTCATAAAAATGTCATTGCTTGCATGTTTCCTAATGTGACTTCTTTGTATGAATTTGTAGCATCACTTTTGTTGTCTACATTAGACTGTGAAGGGGGATTCAGTCTCATGAATATAACAAAAACTGACTTGAGAAACAAACTGACAATCAAGAATTTAAGTAACTTAATGATGATTGATTTGGAAGGGAAATTTTGAAAAGAATTTCCATTTAAAAAAAGCATTCGCTGTGTGGTATACAGCCAAATCTCGAAGGGTCAATCTTACAGAGTGATGTATTTGTATATTGCATAACTAAAAATAATACTCATGTATATCGAAATTTTGTATACATAAATTTTTTTTTCCTTGGCTAAAGCTATTTTTATTTGGCTAGAAGTTATTGGCGGCAATTAGCCAAAAAGCTAAAAATCCCTTTTTCCTAGATTAAACCCTATTACTATAATATAGGCACGTACTTACAATACTAAATGACCCCATGATTTTTTCTGAAAGTTGCTGAGAAAGGAAAATTTTAATCATTATATCGTTACTCTGATTTGGAAAGGTACTTTAAAAATTTCACATTTTCAATAAACTTATCTTGAAATCGTTTGTTTTATTTTGAATCTCATAAAAATCAGCTTTCCTGTGTTTTCTAATACGTCGTTATTTATAAATGTTGTATTTCCCATCATTCCAGGGTGATGACGTAGTAAAAAACAGTCTGGAAACATTCAGGAAAGTGGACCAATCACGTTAGTTTTCAGGTTGCCGCATTTTAGATTGGCGTATGTGGGGTATTTGGCACTTGTCAGAAAAGTCGCCAAATGGGGTGTCTCGGCTGTTTTTGGAATCTGCCCAAATTTCATTATTTTTTTCTCGAGATCAGTTGACAAGCATCCGCGACCGATTGGCATTCAGGGGTGATTCTGTTATGAATTTTCCGATAATTTAAGGCAATAGGTTCCGAAAATTGTGAAAAATCGGTCATCAGTTCAACAGAAAAATATCGTGAATTTCGACAAATGATCGCTGAAAAAATCAATTTTGTCAATCGTTCGATCAAACAATCGCCAATTTTGTCGCAAAGGATTGCAAATAAAACACAAATTTTGTCATAGGATCACGGAAAAACATGAATTTAGTCAGATTGCAGGAAAAAAAAAAACTTGAAATTCATCAAAGGATCGCAAAAAAATGCAAATTACATCAAAGGATAGCAAAAAAATAATAAATTTCGGCAAAGGAACGCGGAAAAATGCGAGTTTCGGCAAAGGATCGTGAAAAAAGATAATTTCGTCAAAGGATCGCGGAATAAACACGAATTTGGTGCTTAGTCAAACGGTTGCTGAGAAAAAAAACGTGAATTTCATCAAAGAATCGCGAAAAAAACTCAAATCTCATCAAGGAATTGTGAAAAAACACGAATTTTGTCAAAGGATCGCAAAAAAAAAACGCGCAATTCGTCAAAAGATTGCGGGAAAATGCGAATTTCGATATAGTATCGCAAATAAAACGCATTTCGTCAAAGGATCATGAAAAAAATGTGCATTTCGTCATAGAATGGCGAATTTTGTCCAGGGATCACGTAAAAAACCCCGCCAATTTCGTCAAAGGATCGGGGAAAAACGGCAAATTTCGTCGAAAGATCGCGGAAAATGGCAAATTTCGTCAAAAGATCTTGAAATAACGGCAAATTTCATCAAAAGATTGCAAAAGACGGAAATTTCGTCAAGGGGGCACGAAAAAACACATAGCTAGTGCTGAGAATGATTCCCCCCTGCCTTCATCTCCTCTGTTGTAACCTTTCAGAAAATTTGCTGTCAGTTTCAGAATTTTTCTTTACTCAGAATCACCCCCGCTTTCTTACTTTTTAAAATAAAAAAAACATTTTGCATCATTATTCTGAGTTGTTGATTTAAATTTCTTCAATGGTATTCTGTCATGCCTGTACTAATACAGACATGACAAAATAATTAATGCAAATCTTTAAAAAGTACGTAAAATAACAGTGGGTTTCATATTTTTTTCTCCCTCCCAAATAGCTCAACTCCCCTCCATTTATAAATGTTGGTAGGGAGACTCCCCTCCTATGAAAAATTGAATTTCAAGCCCTGGTTATGTTTATAATGTATAAAATATTTTGACTTAACTGCAAACCTAAATAATGAAATTTAATTTTTAAATTATACTTACCAAAATGTAATAACACCAAAACTTTTATAAATAGCTGCTTTTAAGTTATTTTATGTGATTAATAAAATTTCAATATTTTTTTAATGCATATGTATCTTGCATATTTTATAATCTGGCAATCAAACTAGCCAGGAAGCAGAAAATATTGTTTAGAGCACAGTAAAAGACGGACTCATAGGGTTTATAATCCCTCTCTGTTTAAATAAAAACAATTAAGTTACAGAATCTATTAAAATCTATTTTCTGTCTTACATATTTCCTTATTCACCTCTGACAAAAGAAAAAAAAATGCAATATTAATGAAAGTTATAGGTAACATTCACAAAACTAGTAAATCTGCAGATCAGTGGCTTCAAACATCAGTTCTACAGTTTTATTTCGAAATTATTTTATTTAGTATTTAAAATATTCAACTCACAATATCATTTCTTTCATATTTGTAATATTATTATAAATGATATATCAAGTAGTCCTTGGAAGATTAATTGTTAGAAATAGTGAGACAAAACTAAACACTAATATTCCAAAACTTTTTTTTTAATTACCTTTTAAATCATCCACTGTTTCAATAATTTGATAGCTGTAATTGACTGATATTTAGTAATTTAAACTATCCATCTAAAATAATTAAAACATCGATCTTCTGATAGTTACAATAATTGATGCAAACAGAAATGATCATCACAAATATTTTATTAATTACTGGTATCCTATTTGTTAAATGTATTTGAAAATAACTATTTTGTTTCGTTAGTATGTATTCATTAAATTCTGATTCTAAATACAGTCATAAAAACAATTATATTTTATTACTTTTTATGGGGTGTCCATTACTGGAAGAAAGGGTGTCCATTACTGGGCAAGAAGGTGTCCATTACTGGGCTTTTGATATATTTCTGTTATTTAAAATAAAATTTTGATTCATATTGGGAAATGAGACTATAAGAATGGTTAAATATTGTTGATAGGTTAATATAATATTGAAAAAACTGGAATATAATAATTATAACTATTAATAATAAAATAATTAAAAAAAAATTCCTTAAGGGTGTCCATTACTGGCACATCTACCCTATATTTTTTAATATAAATTTTTGAAAATTAATGGCAGGACTGTTTCGTCAACATAATAACTCATATCCCTTTATAACAATAATTTTACAATTTACATTGCCGATGTATCTCCAACAAGTAAAAAATTAAAGCACGTTTCAATCTGTTTTAAGCACCATGAATTCCGCAAAATACACTTATTTAAGCAACGAATTTCAGATGAGTGTTTTAATTATTTTTCTACTTTCAGAAATAAATAATGACAAATTTTATAAGTGTCTATGGATTTTAAATTTACAGAAACGATATGTTTGTAGTATAGATAATGATTCACGATACTTTTTAATAAGCATCAAATTTTTAAATAAAAAATACTTTAGAACAGAATACGATATTAGTTGAAGTGCGAACAACACGACATTACTTAGAAAACGAACAACACGGTATCTTTTAAACAATGAACAATGCTCTATTATTTAAAGAGGATGCGTTTCAAAGATTATGAATGTCTAATTTATTAAAAAGAAGTTTATTACAACAATTTCGAAGCAAAACTAATAATTTTTAAGTGAAAAGAATAACTTACTGATACTTCTCCCATTTTTGTGAAAATATTAAATACTAGCAGCGAAAATATATATTATTCAGAGCCACTCGTCGAGAACAATACAAAATTATGTCACCATCATAACAAAACAAAACAATAACAATAACAAAACAAAAATAACATTTTATTTAGAGTTGAAATGTAAGTGTACTGCTAATAAGAAAATTATTAAGGATATGCAGTAGCAAAATATTGCGAATGATTAGCAAATAATCAGGGATAAAGTACCTTTATTTATCAGAAAACCATATTCTCTCTTTGGGTTGGAGGCTAGAAAACAAGAAGCTGTTTTGGCCACAAGTGTTAACAGCTACGTTTCTGCGGGTATATACCCTCCGAAAAAGACTGTTTATTGGACGAAGGGGAACGGTTTTCAAATGTTCTTCACGCTTATTAGTGTTCTTCTACGTACGTGATGATGCAGATGACATGACGACAAATGACGTAACAAAGGCCAGGATTTTTCGCCATGGACCTTATGCACGCGACCTGAGGTTGAGGCTAAAATTCGTCTGCAGGCGGTATTTACTGGCGGTATTTAGCAGTCTATGGAGTGTGAGTTATTAATGCTTGTTTGTTAAAAATACCGCAAAAAAATTCTTTGATGCAGTAGCATATACTTAATATATTGTAATCTAAATTCAAAATGTTGTTATTTATGCGAGAAAATTCCCTAAGTTTGCAAATTTTCAGTTAAATCGTATGCATTCAACCTGGGTCAAGGCTAAAGTCGTCTGCTAGCGGTGTTTGCGCCTGCGCATACTGGTATTCTGCCGGTGCAGTAACTAGAATAACAGATCATCATACCGCCAGGTCTGGCGTCTGAAGTCACCTGAATAAGGAAAGGGCAGCTGACGTCACTGTTGGTTGAATTACTGTTGGTTCAGCAAGAAAACTTATCCGTTCTTTATGACTCCTACCTGTACACATGAGCTAGGGAAATTTGATTGGTCTACGTTTAACACGTCTCTGATATGATTGGCCTACGTCGCGAAGACTATTTTGCAATGATCTTTATGGCAAAAATATAGTTGGTAGATTGGTTGACGGAAGTGTTTGTTTGTAAACATGCCCTTTCCTTATAGAGTCCATTAGCGAAATGAGATTGACCACTCAGAAGCCTGCATTTTTGCGAACTTTTCGCTGACTTCAAACAGCAAAAAGTAAGCAAAAATGCAGGCCCCATAGAGCATTCCCATAGGGCGTAATGGTAATGCGATTGCGATCGTAGCGCCCTTAGTGACAATGGGGAAGAAACTCCCCATCCTTGTAGTATGCTTATTATTGAGTATCTACCTTATTGTGATCTTTCTTTTTTTAATGTTGCATGTTTACGTTTTCGATAGAATCTTAGACCGATACATGAACATAGAATAGACATTCTATTTTATATATCTAATATCTATTCTATGTTCATGCACGTGCACGGATATATGGTTTTTTTTTTGTTTGTTTGTTTGTTTGTTTCTTTTTTTACATGATTAGTGAACGGTTTTAAGTGCAACGAATACTAGGTAAAAATTTCGTCTTGAATGCTATATATAAAAAGCAATGGTGTAACATAAAAATATACCAAATGTTGAACTCTAAAAGTCCCAGAAAATTTTATAATTATTCCCCTTTGGCAGGAAAATTTTTATAGCCCGTGTTTTATAAATTTATGAAGTTTAACGTATTAAACAATCGTTACAATAATCTGTTAAAATCTGTGCATTTTCACTTCCTTACAGATAAAATAAAAATATTGTTTTTAATGTAAATAACGTACAATCAATTCAATAATGTTTATAATATTAACATATAAGAAATAATAATAATAATATTACAGATAGGGAAAAATTCCTTTCGACAAATTTTTAGAATTGTATAAATCTAAAAGTTAAAAATAGAGGTACTGACATTACACTCAATAAAATTTTATTCGATATGAATAAATTGACACAATACCTGAATTTGATTTTTTACAATTTAATCTTATAAACTTACATATTTGCATTCTTAACAGAATTTTCTGGCAGCTTTCTTTTATATTATTAGTCTAATTATCATTTTGTAAGTTAAAAATAAACAATACAAGTACGGTAAAAAAAAGCAGCTAAATAAATAAAGCAAGCATGAATAGAATATCGTCTGGCACCTGCTTCGTTTTAGGAACGAATAGATATTCAAACCATAGAGGATAAACATATTTCTTCAACATAGGTAAATTTCGGAGGTTTGTTAGTTCTTCCCCCTTGCCGATAGTGACGCTAGTACTGTTGCCATTACAGATTTTGCCGTAAATGTCCCATCTTGGTCCTTAATTTATGAGCATAGCAGTCTATGGAGTGTGATTTATTAATGCTTGTTTGTTAAAAATACTTCAAAACAATTCTTTGTTGTAGCAGCATATTCTTAATATATTGTAATATAAATTCAAAATGTTGTTCTATTTGCGAGAAAATTTCCTAAGTTTGCAAATTTTCAGTTAAAATATATGGATGTAGCCTGAGTCAAGGCTAAAGTCGCCTGCTAGCGGTGTTTGCGCCTGTGCACACTGGCATTCTGGCGGTGCAGTGGCTAGAATAACAGATCAACATACCGCCAGCTCTGGTGTCTGACGTCACCTGAATAGGATCCATTAACAATGCGCATGCGCAAAAACTCACGTCTTGAAAAATCGGAAAAGAACTACTCATTAAAGAACTTCAACTATTGTGTTCTCTATTGTCGCTGTGTTCTAGCACGTCGCTATATTAAATTGTTTCTTTATTGAATCCCATTTCAATGTTTACTCTTAAGGTTAGTGAACTTTCGAATCTTAGCTTTTTAAAGTTAACCTTTGAGTTTTGTACTGAATTATAAGGCTTTATTTTATAATCTATACCATGAGGAGAAAGGCGAACTTTCATAGAAAGCATATACGCGAAAGTAGTTATAATAATTTTTTATGTAAATAATAGTAATTATCATAATACCATATCATAATCGATATAATCATAAAACAAACCTTTGCACATTATATTTTTACCGAAATAAAAATTAATAGTATTTTTAAAAATAGATCATTCCGTGACTCACCAAAACATCGTTTGCGACCCACATTTTGTCATCACTGTGTTAGATATAAAAATGCATTAACCATTTTGTTGATGACAAACAGGGCCGTGCAAAGAGATCGCGGGCCCCGGCAATAATTCCAATAGGGCCCCCCCCGTCATAAGTATGATACAGTATAAAACCTGATTAGAAGGAAAAGGAAACAACGAGTGAAAAATTTCTCTTTATACAGGTTGTTTTTATATTAAAAGATATAATTACGTAATATTTTGTTATATAAGGAGAGAGGGAGTTGTACTATTATTTTTTCGTTTATAGTAGGATTCTGTTATACATCAAAACTGCATATATATTAAGCGTACAATGTTAATACTGGAGTCTGCCTTAAATTGACACAGCTGTGCCATCTTGTGAACGGGGTTAATAACAAAAAAACGCGGGTTTTTAGTATGACGTCATATATGACAAAATCGAGGCTAACGAAAAAGACAGGCTACCGTGGTGGGTCTGATTCTTCTTTTTTACAGACCGCTGGGGTCACGTGATGCTCGAATGCACACCAATGAAGGTGTGCGAAAAGAGCATCACGTGACTCCAGCAGTCTGTATAAAAAGAAGAATCGGACCCACCGCGGTAGCCTGTCTTTCTCGTTAGCCTCGTGACAGAACAAGGAAAGGGCATGTTTACTAACAAACACTTCCTTCAACCAATCTACCACTACATTTTTGTCATAGCGATCATCACAGGAATCATCTTGGTGACGTAGGTCAATCATATCACAGCCCTGTTAAGGCTGTTCTTAACTGCTCTACTCAACAAACGCAAAACGTTTTGACATATTTAAAAATTCATTTTTTTAACGGAAAGATATCAAACTGGAAAGCCTGACCATGGAAGCGGTTTGGAATTGAACTGTTTTTTCCATTTTTTGATCAATCATTTACCTAATGAGTTATAAGCGAATTCGATCATGTGACAAGCACGTTTTTCGCCCGCTCTTGAGTGCTCTTTCTCCCTTCGCGCGGAAATTTGGTTCAAAACGCCCACTTTGACTCTGTTTTCTGAAAGATCTATTGCGTTTTCAAAAAAAATGGAAAAAACAGCTCAATTACATAGTTTCTGAACAACAACACCAGCTAGTTTAATTCATTTTCGAACAAAAATAAATTAAAACTTATGTCAGAAAGTTGCCCTTTTGGATTTGAGAACAGCCTTAAGAATAAAAAAGAAACTCAAGACCAATCAAATTTTCCTAGCTCTTGTGCACAGTCAGAGTAATAAAGAATGGACAGGTTTTTCTTGCGATCCATAGTAATTCGACCAACAGTGACGTCAGCTTCCCTTTCCTTATATCTACTATCTGCGCATATTTTCTGAATCTTTACTCACTTATGGAAAAAGAATCTTGTTTTCCAGATTTATTGCAAAATATTTTTGTTACAGTTTGTTTTGATAAAATTATGTACACAAAAAAAATAGTCACTATATCATTTTAATTTCGGAGAAAAAAGCGGTAATGGTACGAAAACATTATTGCCTTTTGCCCTGAAACTAAAATGACATTGCGACTATTTTTTAAATACACATATTTTTATCAAAACGAGCTGTAACAAAAATATTTTGTAATAAATCTGGTAAACAATTCATCTTCTATAAGGGAGTAACGATTTGAAATTCGCGATTTAATTTTGAACAGGGATTCTCTAAGAAGGAGAGGGCCCGATATTGATCTCACCGAATGCGGTGAACATTTGTGTTTCGATAGAGTATAGTTAGTATATAAATATATCAGCGTCATAATTCGCAATCCCCAGGGGGTCTTGAGAAAATAAGTCGCAAAGTTTAAGCTACGGTTCATAATCGGACGGATTTCCTTCTTTGGCAAGCGGTTTTTGCGCGATCGGCAGCACGCTGGATTTGAGTTTTTTCGGCCAGGGTTCAAATCTGAATCGGACTTGTTTTTCGGAACGAAAGTTTTTATCAGTCATTTTCGAACCGAAATTGATAAATATGTATAATAATTGGAATTTATGAAAAATATGAATTAAGTGTATATTTTGTAGCATATAAGTTCCTTTTTAGCTACGAAATTTTGCATGTTTAAATATATAATGAAAAGTGAAAAAAAAAAAAAAAAAAAAAAAAAAAAATATATATATATATATTTATATGTCTACAGACCAGAAATTTTCTGTTGTTATTTAAATTTATTTACAGTTATTTCAATGAATATCAACAATTTTTGACAGAGAAATAAATTAAAATAAGTGAACAAATATCACTATAAAAAAATGACTAAAAAACGGAAATACTACTGGCAATCTAGACGCCAGTACTATTTATGTTTTTTTACGGTAATATTTGCTCATAAATTGCAGAAAAATTTCCGTTTTTAATCAGAAAAACGGAAAATTTTCTGTAATTTATGGGTTAAAATTCCTGTAAAAAAACGGAAATAGTACTGGCGTCTAGATTGCCAGTAGTATTTCCGTTTTTTAGTCCGTTTTTTTTTTTTTTTTTACAGTGTATTATTTTCATCTTGTTTCTTGATTCAAATACTTCAAATATTTGATGGTTTATTAAAAATATGCTTTTATATTTTTAATATGATTAAGTCTGGGATTCTTGATTTTTAATTAGAATAAGTGTTTGCGTAGTAATTTCTTTCGGAAATCAATTTTTTTTTCCTTCTCAAATATTTTTATACTAGAAAGATAGCCTGTCAAAAATGACGGAATAAGGGATATAAAGATATATATAACTCATGTGCAAGAATATGAGTTTTTCCCGCTTTTTCAGCAGTGACAGATTAAAATAAGATTTTAAAAACGAAACTCATTTATGAAAAACTGTAATACCGCAGAAGACCCCCAATTCGCATAACTTGGTTCCAAGTGTTAAGCGAATTTGAGGTTTTTTGAGGATTGTAGGTCATGTCTATATTATAAACTTAGATATATGACTTCTTTATACTAAATAAATTGTATAAATATTGAAAAAAAAAATGCGTGTGTATATGAAATGAAACAGCGAATAGGTTACCAGAAAATATGCTGCCAATTTTCCTTCTTCGCCAAGGCCCCTAAGTGGAAACGTACCGAGAATTTAACTTTTGTATCCGACTATATAAAGCGCGGTACTTTTCCAGTGTAGAGGCCTTGGCGTACTTTTTTAAAGTTTGTCATAATTTGGGCTTCAGAAGTGAGATTTTTTGCCAAAGGATATAAACAGCTATGAAAATAAAATTAATGAACTTTTAAGTTTATTTATATAGTCTATAAACATTTTGTTTATATCTATATTATTGTTGTTTTTTTATATACAATTTACTTCAGTTTGTATACAAAAATAGTTAAATGGCTTCTTTATATTAAATAAATTGTATAAATATTGAAAAATTACTTGTGTATATGAAATAGTGAATAAGTTGCTAGAAAATATGTTTCCAAATTTCATTTTCTCTCTCTCGCCAAGGCCCCTATACTGGAAAAGTACCTAAAGCACATTAAAATCGGGCAGTTAGGAACTCAGGCAGCGCCAACTATTGGCTGTTATGTTATTAGTAGCATCGGGATGAAAATGTAAAGACGTACATTTTCGTTTATTACACTTTAAATTCTCACCCATAGATTTTGAAAAAAAAAACCCCTTAGAAGTGCGGAGTTTAAATAAAATTGCGGTGACCTCGATTAATGGTTTTAAATGGGAGTTTCGCCAAATTAGCAAGATATCGCCAAGGTGGCTTCAAATATGACAACTTATATTTGTCGCCAAATTTGGCGATATTTCGTCAAGTTGGTCAACATTTGGCGCCACTGTGGTAACCCTGCATTAGTAATCTTCAACAATTACTCATTACAATGAGGCGGTCCTACTGGAATTGTGAGAGACACACAGAGACTTGGATTTTATATAAATAGATAATGCAGTTTAATTATATAAATACAATGTTAAGTGCGAATCTTTGCATGTTTATATATTTAATGAAAAGTAAAGATAAAATAAATAAATAATAATAATAACAAACTAAAAAAAGTCAATTGGAAATTTTATTGACCATAAAATTAAGCTAATTAAGAAATTTATTTACTGTTCTTTACGTAAACAAGCGACTATTTTTCACAGTGAAATAAATGTATCTTTTTTTACCAACTCGCTTTTTAACTTTTGAATTTTTAAAATCTTGGATTCTTATGATTATAGTTAGAATAACTGTCTTTGTGTTTAAAAATAAGTTTTAAAAAGATATTGAATTGCTGAAAATAGTTATTGCGTAGGTAATAATTACGAAACCAAAAATCCGAATAAAAAAAAGTGATATTAAGAATTTTAAAAAGCGTATTAAAAAATCATCAAATATTCGAAATACTTTCATATAGAAACAAAATTAAAATAATATAGTTATTGATGCATTTATATCACATGTTTTAATTTATTTCTCTGTGAAAAATAGTAGATTATTCATTGAAATAACTGTAAATAATTTTAAATAACAACAAAAAATTTCTGGTCTATAGACACATAAATATGCGTTTTTTGTTGCTTTTTTAACTTTTCATTATATATATTTAAACATGCAAAATTTCGTAGTTAAAAAAGAACTTATATGCTACAAAAAATACATTTAATTAATATTTTTCGTATATTTCAATTATTATCATATTTTTTCAATTTCGATTCGAAAATGTTTGATAAAAATTTTCGTTCCGAAAAACAAGTCCGACCCGCATTTGAACCCTGGCCGAAAAAACTCAAATCCAGCGTGCTGCCGATCGCGCTGCTGAACTGCTTGCCAAAGAAGGAAATATGTATACGATTATGAACTGTAGCTTAAACTTTGCGACTTATTTTCTCAAGACCCCCTGGGGGTTGCGCTTTATGAAGCTCATATATTTATATACTAACTATACTCTATCGATACACAAATATTCATCGCATTCGGTGAGACCAACCTCGGACCCCCTCCTCCCCCTCCTTGTAAATGGGTTTGTCTGTTTCAAGAAAAAAAAAAAAATATATATATAATCTAGCGATTTTAGGATAATTATTGAAGCTATTGTCTAGAATCGCAAAATAATTAAACAAATAAATGAACAATATTTGCTTGTTTAATAGTACAACGTTTACTGGATGCATTTTAAAATAAAGTGATTCTGAATATAAAATGAAATGAGTTTTAAATTAAATGAATGAAATATTTGTTAGTTAAACAACATGAGTTCAATGCGTTCAAGATAATATTGGGAACTTATCGTCTGCGCTCGATAAACGAAAAAGAAAAAGACTTAAAATTGAATATTTTATTTATAATTCAGCTCAATATATATTCTAAGACCAATGTCAGACGGACGTCTTTTTTGCTTATGTATTATCCATTCACAATGCTATAACATTGTGAACTGACATTGGTCTAAACATTTGGTGCACACTGACATTGGTCTAAACATTCATAAACGTTGTATTCTCATCGGGAATACAACCGTGTACATATTTTTTTATAACTTTAGCACATAAGAATTGAGTAAAAAATGAGACTACAAAATTCTTTCATTACATATTAACTACTTACTAATTTTTATGCGTCATTTTTCATTACATTAAAAAAATAATTAAAATCGAACGTATTTAAATCCGCAACATTTGATAATATATATTAAATAATATTTTATATTTTTTTTACAAATTAAAATAAAAACACATAGCTAACTTCTTTTACTCTATGGAAAAGGACAGAGATGAATTTCATCAGAAAAAAAATTTTCTTACAATTTCGAAAACTACAGCTATTAGATGGACAACATTTTGCCATTTTAAAAAATAATATTAGTTCTAAAAAAGAACTGTTTTTATTTAAATAATTATATATAATAAGTAAATTAAATAATCACGAATAAAAATGAATAGAATATTCTAACTTGTCATAATATAAATGCTACAAACTAACGAAAACACGGTGTTTTACGCTTGCGCAGTTATTTCATAGATCTACAATTAGAAAATTATCTACAAAGAACGAAACAGTTAGGTATATTCCTGTAGTTCAACCCCGTCCATTACGTGGCGTGTGACTTTGATTGATATGACTTCGTCTTTAATCTTGTGGTTACCTCTCCCATTTAAGATAAGACGCTTACTTTATATTCTGCTTTGGTTATAAACAGGCACAGTTAGAAAATCAATTTGCTGGATAGTACTCTTTTAAAAAATCTATGTAGTATTTGCTTAAAATTTTATTATTTTTCTTTTACAGTATTACATTTTATGATGCATTTGTAACACTTTTTCATCTAAACATTCTAAATAAAAATATAAAATATTGAAAATATAATTACAATTAATAATTTTAATTCAATTCATCAATTGTTTTTGAATGACAAAGTTAAAGAATGAAAGAAATAGAATGCGAAACGTGTGACCTTGCCCAAATTTACACCTGATTCCTGGCACGACTGAAATCATCCACATCACCAGGGGCGGATTTATGAAGTGAGGGGCACCTCTCGCTGGACATTTTTGGGGCCCTTCCATCTTGAAAAATTGGGTATATTTATAATCTATACTAATAAAATAAAATTTTACTCTGTGTGTGTGTGTATTCGCAATGTCTAGCGAAATCTTCCGCACATACGAAGCGGAAAATTTTTGAGGGTAGTCCAAGGCCTCTCCTGATACATCTGGGAATTCTAAAATATCTACTTATAAGCTGAGTTATTCATTAACAATCGCAACGCACTAATTCCGGCGGGTGGAGGGGGGGGGGGGGGCGTATTTTGTAATATTAACTTACATCGGCCAAACCGCTTACTAAAGTTAAAAAGGAAGACATATTCTAAAAGGTCGTACCCTTACGTCTCAAATCCCGCAATCAATTCTCAAAAAAATATCGCAGTTAACCCCTTGAAAAATAAAATTCAAAGAGGGTCGTTTTTCTCCCTTATGGCAACGCCCCTCCAGGGTGCGGTTTTAGAGGTACTGACAACCCAAAAATATTTTCTTAAAAATAAAATCTTCATCTAATCGATGGTGCAATCGTTTTTTAAAAATATGACTTTTAACCCATAACCAGCGGACTCGGGTCACTTCGCGTCTCACGGAGACGATATTTTGTTATACGCTTAAAGTAACTAAACATCCGTATGTATTTTAACACAATCTTTTTAGAGAATCTGAATAGACTAGATTTAGATCCCCTACAAAAATTATGAAATGTTCGGACGGGTAGAAATATTTTTTACAAAATAAAATGGTGTGAAAATTTCGGCGAAATCTGTAGAAACTTTAGTGCTTCGTTGCGGTTTCGCCCCTCCAGGGCACAGTTTTAGAGGTACCGACGAAGCAAAAATATGTTCTTAAAGCTAAAACATTCTTCTAATCGGTAATGTAATCTTTGAAAATAAAATGTTTGAAAAGTTCGACGAAATCAGTAAAACCCTAAGTGTTTCGTCGCGGTTTCGTTCGCTTTTGTTAAGCATAGACTTCAAAAATCAAAGGCACAGATGTCATATCCGCCCCATATTGGCGCGATTTTTTTCGGTTGCCAATTTGGCGAAAACATCAACAGCATAAACAACATAATCCGGGTTATCACATCAAGAAAAATAACGATACTTTGGCGCCAGTTAAGTACTCGTTGCGTATATGACATTGGCGTCAGAAAAAAATCGCGCCAATATGGGGCGAATATGACATCTGTGCCAAATCAAATTACCCAGAAAATAAAATATCAAATAATATGTACTTTTAATTCAATATTTTTCCATTTAAAAATATAAATTCAGACAAAATAGAGTTAAAGATATAAAATAATACAATTTTGAGGTTAATTTAATAGTCATTCATCACGGGCCCGGGCAATGCCGGGCAGGTCAGCTAGTTTAAAAATAATAGCTATTCAAAACTTAAGTACAATAATTACTAACAAATAAATTAGGATTATTATTAAATTATAAATTCGTAAAAGGCATTCAAATCGTTAAGGATTAATTACACGAAATTCATTTCATATTTAAATTACATCAGATTATTTTACACGAACTTAGATACTCTGACGGATAAATGTTCTAAAATTATGTATGTTATTTTCCTTTCATTTTTTTAAGAACATAAAATGATAATTCAAACCAAAATTAATCAGAAACTAAGGAGACAATATTTTAGCATCTGCTGAGCTATAACTCAAAACCTCTTTTCGCTGCTTTTCGTGTTTGGCTCATTTATTTCATGAAATAAGATATAAATGTATGGGATTTTAATGCATGGGTTTACAGCGGCCTACACTGCATGCCATTATCTTGCTTGTAGATTTAATTTCATGTTTTAATAAAACACTTTCAGAAATCAAATAAATTCACCAATTAGAACCGAATTAAATTATGCTTTTCTCCTTTTCGTTACACAGCTGTGCTCAAAGAATGGCAAATGCTTTATGGATATAAAAATAATTCGAAGCTCCACGAGTTGTTTTATAACCATCTGCACTGCATTTTTATATAAATACTATGGGGCTCTGCCCCCTGCAAACGTATAATAGCTACTCGTAAATAAATTTTTAATTGAAATGCAATATTATTCTTCGAGCTGTTTTTAAAATTGGCAGCAATATAAAATAGTAACCTTTTCTAAAATATGAAAAAATATATCTTGAAATGAGGAAAATTTGATTAAAAAAAATTTATTTATTTAATTGTATTATTATTATTATTTAATGAATTATTTTTTAAAATTTTCCTGAAAAATGTAATTTAATCACAATATTGTCTTCACTTTCGATTGAAATAAATGATAATTTCAATTTCAATTTGAAAATGACGAAAAGGAAAATAAATCTAATAATCATTAAATTTTTCCCTTTCCTCCCTTTTTCCACAAAAAATGGAGTCATTTAGTTGCCACCATTACAAAAATATTGTTACAATTAGGAAAAAAAAAATAATACCTCGAAAACTAAATCAAATTTAAAAATTCTAATACCATTTTTGACATAGGCGGATTAGTACGGATAATTAGTACTAATTTCATTGCCAAAGGTTCCATATTTTAGGAATAATGGCTGTGAAATACAATCAGTCGTTTCATTGGGATCTTATATATATACTAGGGGGCTCTGCTCCCTGCAAGCTACGCTCGCCAACCCCCATTCAGACACCGCAGAATCTAAAAACACGCTAATCTGGTGGGTTTAAAAAATATTATAGAAGATTGAATTATACTGAAAAAAGCTGTGCAGATCTCCCTGTAAACGGGTTTCCATTCAATTTCCTTTGATTTCAAAAATTTAAGGCCGAATCAGTTGCTGTTAAGACATCCAATGGTTGTTTTCGTGTTTGATTAAAGAGGACCAGTTAAACGTTTGAAAAGAAGCTAAAAATAAAAGGAATTAAGTGTACAGAGTCTTTGTCTCCCGGTATTTTAAAACAATTTCTATAACAATAGCCTAAGTCATGTGACTATCACCAAGAGTTCCAGGCGAACCACTTCGCTTTTTATATTCCTGGTGTCATTTTGGCCCTTTAATATTAGCCCGGTACAGGTGATAAGTCGCCAAAAATTATTCTATCGCCATCATTTCATCTATATTATAATAGTCCAAGTCATGTAACTGCCATAAATAAATACGCTCTGATCCCTTCGCTTTTCATATGAAAGTTTGGCCCAGATATCATATACGGTCCCATATTCGCGCGATTTTTTTCCGATGCTAATTTGGGGGAAAAGATCAACAGCATAAACAACAACATCCGGCTTATCAAATCAAGCAAAATAACGATACTATGGCACCAGTTAAGTACCCGTTGCGTATATGACATTGGCGTCAGAAAAAAATAGCGCTAATATGGGACCGTATGTGACATCTGTGCCGAAAGTTTTCCATTTCGATTTAAAAAAATCCGTTTCTTTTTCGAATAATACTACATAAAAGCATTGTCGCAAAGAATTCTTGGTACTGTTACGCTAGCCGGGTGCAAATCTCGCCAATAATTATTTTTCAACTCGCCAGTTAGCATTTTTTTTTTTCGAGTGGTAAATTAAAACATTGCTTTGAAGTTGAAATTAAATGTCATCGTTTGTTACATCATTTAATATTTGGCCAGATGCCATATACGCACCCGGTTTGGTGTGATTTTTTTTACGAAAATTTGGCGAAATCCTCGTTTTCGAATACCAGTTACATATGTATTTTTGATACTACTTAGTTATCCCGTCGAACAAAAATCTATCACCAAACTATAAGATTAAATGCCAATAATGGTTGATAAATGTCACATTCACTTGACTAGCAAGTTACACATCTTTACGTCATCAAGTGATTTTTATTTCGACGTTTTATTTGTATATTTATTAATGTTATACTATTTTCTTTGTTCTTCCGTTATTTAAAATAAAAATTATGGCAATTTGTATAATTTGGCGATTTATATAATTTGGCGAAATGGGTCGATGGAATAACTAAGTAGTACCGTATTTTTTAATTATTTTCTATTATTTTTTATTTTTAAAGGAAAATAACCAAAAAAATAATTAACTATAGAACAAAGCAATTTATGTAATTTAAAAAATGAAAATAAAGTAAATAAACACTTATTATTAAATAAACAACAATAGCCGGGTTACCATGTCAACCAAAATAATGCCGTTTTGGCTCCAATTAGGTAACCCGGTGCGTATATGACATCTGTGCGTAATATTTTTCTTTTCATTTCGTTTAAAAAAAATAAAGAAGTGAAAGCCATTTATTTTAAATGTTTCTGTTTGTATTAAATAAAATGATAATGAAATACAAATTGAATTATGAATAAAAGTAACATGATACATTTCTTAGCATACATTTAAGGGAGGCCAAACTTCTCGCCAAATTAGTTTAAAATAGTAACCTTTTCTAAAATCTGAAAAAAAAAATATCTGTTTGATTAAAATTTGAGTTGCCATCATTAGAAAAATGTATATAAAATTAGAAAAAAATTAATATTTCGAAAACTAATTCGAATTTAAAAATTCTAATACCAGTTTTGAAATCTGCGGATCAATATTGATTTTTGGTGTTAATTTCATCTCAAAGTATTCCATAGTTTAGGAGAAATCGCCGTGAAACATAATCAGTTGTTTAATCAGTCGATTAAAGAATCGTTACATTTCAGCCGTTTCATACATTCGTTTCATAAATTCGTTTCATTAGGATTATATATATATATAGGGTAGATGTATGCTAGATATTTTTTAAACACCAATTTAATTAACTAATATGAATACAAGTTTGTAATTGCGTGTATCTTAACAGCGAATGCATTAAAAAAATGATCCCAAAAATGTAAAAGTGGCACTTTCACAACTGCGATTAGCAAAACATCAGCTAAAATGGAAAAAATTCATACTGGGGAAAACTATGTGGGACATTGTCTTTGACAGTCATGATATGTTTGGTTGTCGTGTGTCATTTTTGATTTGGATGTGGAGAATTCTATGACAGGGAAAAAGTATGAACACTTACGATGCAATAATAAAATTTGTGCAATAATAAAATATTGATTACTAGCTGACCCGTCCGGCGTTGCCCGGGCCCGTTATAATAATCTTAAACAAAATTCAAGTTTGTATGATTTTATATCTTCGAAAAATCGGTGCCCCAATGCCTTCGGCATCATATAGTATTTCAAATGAACTTAGTTTTTCGGGGCCCCAATGCTTTCGGCAGCGTCGAGTGTGTTCCCAACAAACCTCTTACCAGTGGATACCAGTGATTTCGTAAAGTTCAGTTTGCCTTATCTAGTCGAAGAATTTTATGCTATTAATCAAGACGAAGAAAACTTTAAAATATTACTGGTATACAGAGCATTTGGACCCCTCCCTGGCTATGCCACTGCCTCTTTCTAAACGAACCTGTGACCTGGGTTGCCGCTGTCTGAGGCAGCGTATACCCGAAGTGTTCCGCACGCGCCGAAGACAATCGAAAACCAAGTTGAATGACCCAAACGCCGTAGTTATCGGGCCCATAGAACCCGAGATTAGAATGCTCCCCCTTAGCGGTAGAAGATGGAACTAAAATCTGTATAAAAATCCTAAGCTAAATTGAATGAACCAATTTTCGATGAAATCGAGCCATAGAAACCGAGAAAAGAATGCGCCGTTAACGTTCGAAAATGGTGGTGACAAAAGTCCAAGATAAACTTTCATAATGTAGAAAGTAGTTTAATTATAATCTCAACTTAATGAACCAATTACCATTGAAATCGGACTGATAAAACCCGAGGAAAGAATGTGCTCCCAAGCGGTGGAAGGTGCCATTTCCATCTATACATTTATCATATTCCCTTTAACATTAACCCAATATTTAATTTACGGATGAAATAAAAAAAGTCAACTCTCTAAAGTTAACCACTTACCTTTAAAAGTAGCGTTATTTTTAATTTACGACTGTAGTGAGTAAACGCAAGTTGATGCCGAAAAGAAGATTAATTTTCCAAAAAATTGGTAGCAAGGGTATAAGGAATTTTTTTAGTAGTTTATAAAGTGGCAGGAGGACCCTAGAACTATGTTAAAGAAAATTGCAAGAGAATCGGATCATTTTTAAGGAAGCACCAATGGCCTCAAGAAGGCGATTAATATTCAAAATTGGTGGTAGCTGAAGACTGAGAAATTTTTTTTTTGTCGTTCATGTAGTAGCTGAAGGACCTAACAAGTTGTTAGAAAAGAAAAAGCTAGTGAATCGGACTTTTTTTTAAGGGAGTTATAATAGGGGGATAAAAAGATGTTAAGGTGATAGTTGAGTGCAGGGTCCTAAGATGAAAACATGTTAAAAGGTCCTAGTATTTAACTCTTTAGATCTCCAATTAGTCGAAATTAAACATAATGTATAAATTAATCATTAGAATAAAATTTTAAATATATTAAAAAAAAATAAGGTGAAATAAAAAAGGCTCTAAAGCCCCCAATAAAAATATGAGGGTAGCTGGAAATCCTAAAAAGTTGTTAGAAAAAAAGCTAGTGAATCAGACCGTTTTTAAGGGCGCGATAACAGGGGGCCCAAAAGGGGCCAATTAATAGTTGAGAGCAGGGCCCTGAGATAAAAACATGTAAAAGATTCTAGTCATTTATTAGATCGTTAATTAGTCGAAATGACGCATAGTTTATAAATTAATCATTTGAATGAAATTTTAATGAAATGCGCAAAATATGGGATGAGATATGCTTAAAAAAGGGCCCTAGTGCTCCAATAAAAATATGAGGGTGTTGACCCGGGGACAGAAGTCCAAGACTCAATTTTAAATTTATGCATTGAAAGAGTGAAAAATGCATGGCGCACAAAAAGTTCAAGGGAATCGGGACTGGGCCCCAGGGAGCCAGGGCCTTAACTGGAATGTAGAAATGGAGGAATAACTAAATGGAAAAGTTCACTCAAAACAAAGATCGGATTGAAAGGGGGCAATTTATTAACAATTAAGGACACAAAAACTTCAAGGGGCCCTGTACCACGCCCCAGGAGACCACAATCTTAACTCGAATGCTGTTGGACATAAGGATTTTTTTTTTAGTAGTGTATAAAGCACACGGGGGACTTAAGAACTATGTAAAAGAAAATTATAAGAGAATTCGTTTATTTTTAAAGAAGGTGCCGCAAGGGTCCCGACAAAGCCATTAATATTCAAAATTGGTGGTAGCTGAAGTCTGAGAAATTTTTTTCTAGTTCACGTAGTAGTTGGAGGACCTAAGCAGTTGTTAGGGAAAAAAAGCTAGTGAATAGGACCATTTTTAAGGAAGCTATAATAGGAGATGCAAAAGAGACCAATTAATAGTTCAGAGCAGGTCTCTTAAATGAAAACATGTTAAAAGGCCCTAGTACTTTGCGCTTTACATCTTCAATTAGACGAAATTAAGCATAGGGTATGAATTATTAGAATAAAATTTTAAAGAAATACGCAAAAATGGGGGGAAATGCATTAAAAAGGGCCTTAGGGCCACAAAAAACATATGAGAGCGTTGGCCCGGGAACAGGAATCCAAGAATCAACTTTAAATTGCATTAAGAGGACGACACAATTAGGGAGTGAAAAATGTATGGCAGACAAGCTCAAGGGCCTCTGGACCGAATCCTGGGGAGCCAGGGTTTTAACTGGAATGTAGATTATGGGGAATAACTAAATTGAAAAACAAATATTGGATTACAAAGGGCAAGTTACTAACAATTTAGGGCACAAAAACTTCCAGGACACTGTATGGATCCACAAAGAGCCAGGATCTAAACTGAAACGTAAAAAGGGGGATAACTAAATGGCAAAAGCCCCCCCCCCCCCAAAAAAAAAAAAAATCGAAGAAAATCCGTTAAAAAAGAGGCGAGTTATTAAAAATTTAAAGCATAAAAACCTGAAGGGCTCAGGGAGCCCGGGTCTTAAAATATTATAAATCTGACCCTCAGGTACATCAGGAACTGGTTTGGACTATCCTCACCCAAATGTTCAGACTTCTACGTGCGGTTGATTTTGCTAGCCATCGCACACAGACAGACACACAGAGCTAAATTTTCTTTTATTAGTATAGATAATCAGTATCAAAGTAAAAATTCACTTAAAATATCAGTTTTATGAAAACAGCATACCAAATGTGGGGCCCCCAAAATCAGGGCCCTCAGGTTGACGGCCCATGATTTAATTAGTCCCTCAATCTGTGTAATTAAATTGTCATAGAGTGTCTCTAACAGTGTTCCTTTCGGCTCAGACCCAAGTTTCCTTTGAATCTCACCCTAACCGTCCACAAACGATCATATTCCTGATAATTCATTAGGGAAAAAAAGATAAAAACTAAAACATTTATATTAGTAGCAAATGATAGAAAAAAATTATATTTATTACATGAAAATGATATTGTAATATTAACACGTCACATTTCTCTTTGAACTCAAAAGAAGATTTGGGGGCCCTTGGGATGCAAGGCCCCTCGTGATTGCGACCATCGCGACCCCTTAAATCCGCCCCTGCATATCACAAAATCAGGGGAGCCATTTCAAAACTTTCTTAATATCAAATGAACTTCCAAATATTTTACACAGGAGTACGTACCTTGAACCCGGCACGTAAAGATATTCTAGTGAATTCTGACTTTTGAGCTTTATTATTTGTTTTACTTTATTTTAACTTTAAAAAGTACAAGCCTACTTTTTTTTTTAAACCAGGTCCGAAGTTGGGCCCTGGTAATTTGTACCAGGGACCTCGCTAAGAGGGAACAGGGGGAGTCTCACTGCCAAACGTTCTCAAATTCTGTTACACTTGACAAATTTGCAAACTTAGTTGGCAAATTTGTTTAAAACTTTAATAAAAAACTACAATACACTTTCTACTTCTGATAGATTTGGCAAAAGTTACAGATATAATTGGGAATATTATTAAGCTTTTCACAAATAAGTACCATATTGCATTTTCTAATTGTGGTAACTTGGCAAAATTATAAAACTAGTTGGAAAACATCGAGAACTATTTACTGTTGCTTCTCAATGAGTTGGTAAATACTGAAATTTGACTTGACAATTTAAGGCCCCCCTCCCCCCCCCCCAATAAAAAGTCTTAGCGATGGTCCTGATTTATATCAGCTCTACTTCCCTATGTGCCTGATAACGAACAAATAAAGATGTTCATAAAGCTTTAAATTCAACTAATAAATTAATTTAACCATTAAATTTATTTAACTTTTAAGAAAAATCTAATAAAAAAGCTCATAAAATGTCTTTTTACTCGAAAAATAACCTTATTTAAAAATAAGGATTTTCAAATTCTAGCTAATCCTACATGAGGCCCAGGGGCGAAGGTTCAGTTGGGGTGGGGTGCCTCCTTTATAACAGTTCTGTAGCTTCGATTTGTGCCTATTTTTAGAAGAAATACTAGCAGATTTTTTTTTAGGGGTGGCGGTGTTTAGTGAGAGGAGTACCCCCAGACAAAAAAGATAAAGTATATACTGATTTAATTCTTCATTAAAAAAAAAAAAAAAAAAAAAAGTTGTAAAAATTTTCTTTTGGATTTTATGTTACACTTCTATGTTGTTGTTTTCTAAATTTTGATGCATTTAAAAAATTTCTTGCAAGAAATGTTGTAAAAGATTTTTAGTGTAGCTTATTCCATGTTTCTGTTTTCCATTTCAAATAACTTAGTATTCGCTAATGTTCCCTCTAAGTTATTATTTAAAGACGCAGAACACTGATCTTTCTAAAATTAGCAAAAGGCACCCTACTATCTATATTATAAAGGACAAACATATCTGTGCGTAACGCATACGTCATTTTGCGAATGGCAACACTTTGAAATTTGAAATAAAATTTTGGTTTTGCATTTTCTCTACTGCAAATTTTTAAACTTCTATGCATCACACGTTTTAACTTTTTACACCGTCATATAAGGAAAAAAATTCTCTTTTAAATACTATTTGTTTGAAAGCTGTATCTCAATTTGTTTTTGAGATATTAATTTTTTTGTAGTTTTTAATACAAATTTTGTAATTGTGGCAACTGAAGTACTCCATTTATATTGAAAGTAAAGGGAAAATATTCATGGTTTATTATTTTTATTCATTATATCCTTATTGATGCCATTTTCACATTACAAATAAAAGTAACTTTTTTATAATTTTTGAACAGAAAATAATGTCAGACATTAAATAAAACACGCATTCTTCTTCATAAATCAGCTACATTTTTAATATTTTTACATTACGCTGATAAATGAGTTTGAGGCGCTCGGCAAAATGATTCACTGAGTAAAAATGATATATTTAAAACAAAACGATCATTTTTTTTGATAAAACTATATATTTGACCAATACTATAAATGGCGAATACTATGACAACTAAAGTCAAATTTCTGAATTTTTTTTCGCGGGTACTAAGATTAGAACTTAAGGTTTGTGCGAATGTTCACATGAAAAGTTGTATCGGACAAACGTGACTTTAACTTTGGAAATGCATTCATTAATAATCTATTCTTTTGCGCGTTAAATACTTTCAAATTGTGAATTTGAGTGGTGCGTATGTAAATTACGAGAATGTGAAAATAACGTACAGTTTAGATTTTATGGGGAAAATTTTATGATGTGACAAAGTGAAATACTTTTTACTGATTTTTCATCCCGTATAAAAACAAACATAAGAGCTCCATCGATAACTTCATCATAATTACTCATCTTGATTACGTAATCTAATACAGTTTAATTTTTCAATAATTTAAGCAGTTGAAGTTTGTAGAAATAATATTTTGGTAATTTTGGGTTTAAAATATTATTTGTTTTAAGGTTTTAAGAGTTAGACAACCAATGTAAGATGATTTTTTTGTTGTAATTATTTTTGTAGGTTTATTATAATTTCGATCTGATAGTTCCTTTCAAACATTTTAGTACGTCGAATTTCGACGGGTTGCAACTCGTTTTATTAATAGTAATAATTTTATACCCCTATATGTGCCCAATTATCTCTTATAAAACTCTTCCCCGAGTCGTAGTATTTCAAAATTTGTGTACCCAAGAGCTCAAACATTATATAACTTCTTTATTTCTTTAAGAAAACAGCTATTCAATCATATTGTAATTCAATTGTATTTTTTAAACTCATAATTCATAAAATACATTCAAAATGAAGGTTTACTTATTTATCATACATAAAAATCACACTTTTTGTTTTCTTACAATTTTCAGTAAACATGTTAATGCAATTTCTCTTGAAGTAGTATTCCTTTTCCGTCTACCCTTTTTCTGCACTAGTGTAAGTACCCGTAAGGCATGGTGACGTCACGGCGACGTCGTTGTGAAGTCACACTGTGATTTTGTGACCGTCGATGTGACGTCACGTGACGTGGATGTGACGTCACAGTGACTAGAATGCGAGGTCGTTATGGCCGTTTTAGAGGTCGTTTGTGACGTCACATTGTGACCACTCTGTGAAGTCACGGTGTGACTAATTTGTGAAAAGTGTGTCATTTGTGACTATTTTGGCATTAACTTTGTGACGAACCTGTGACGAAAGTGACAATATTTTGAAGTCACACTGTGACCAATTTGTGAAATATGTGTCATTTGTGACGAACTTGTCATAAACTCTGTGATGATTTCAAATGAAAATCAAATTTCAAATTAATTGCTTAAAAGGCGCAAAGGCGAACTAGTGAAAAAGATTCCATGCTGGAACTCGAACCCGGGCCATCAGTATAGCGCACTTACATTCTACCGACTAAACCACATGGAACGATACCCAGCCTGGAAAATTTCTCACTATTACATGTTGGCAAGGCTACAAGCGCAGCACAAGATGCAATATTTATCGTCAGCCACCGACATGGCGCAAACACGAAACTTAATTAAATCCAGCATCGATTGAAACTATATTAATGCTTGGAAATTTTTTTCTGAGAGAACCATTCGCCTTGCATACAATATTTCAAATGAAAATCAAATTTCAAATTAATAGTGTAAAAGGCAATTTTAATTTGAAATTTGATTTTCATTTGAAATACTGTATGCAAGGCAAATGTTTCTCTCTGGAAAATTTTCCAAGTATTAATATAGTTTCAATCGATGCTGGATTTAATTAAGTTTCGTGTTTGCCCCATGACGGTGGCTCACGATAAATATTCCATCTTGTGCTACATTTGTAGCCTTGCCAACATGTAATAGGGAGAAAATTTTCAGGCTGGGTATCGTTCCATGTGGTTTAGTCGGTAGAATGTGAGTGCGCTATACTGATGACCCGGGATCGAGTCCCGGCGTGGATATTTTTCACTATGTTGGCCTTTGCGCCTTTTAAGCAATTTATTTGAAATTTGAATTTCATTTGAAATATTGTATGCAAGGCGAATGTTTCTCTCTGGAAAAATGTCCAAGTATTAATACTGTGATGATTCTTGTCATAAAAATTACGATAATTTTAAAGTAAAGTTTTGTTTGAAATATAAAATTTTATCTTTTTACCGTACTTTTTAGCAAGATATCACTATTTTGGAGTCCTATTCTTCTAAAATATTTTTAATTTTCCATTTAAAAACAATGCTTATTAACTGACATCTTTTTTTATTAAGTTCTAAGCTTGATGTTGAATTCAAGCTTAATATTAAGAATGTGTAAGCTTTTTTTAATGTGTTATGATTTGTGATTGCTTTATTAAATACGAACATGAAGTCTAACGGACATTAATACAACTGTTACTTATAGAACTACATGATAAGTCCTATTTATTTAAATTTTTTATTCCCATATATATTGTATTTTGTGAATATGAGCTAATTAGATTTGGTATGTTTTATATGAAAAGACTGATCTGGGAAATAGAAACAACAAGTAAGATATATTATGCGTTAGGCATAGATTATAAAACACTTTCCAACTCTTTCTAAATGTTTTAACAAGACATCTGGGGAAATAACGTAAATAAGATAACTAAAAACATGTATAATAATCACTTATAAACAAAGTAAGTTAAATAATGCTATAAAAAGTGATAGAAATATCTTTATTAAGACTTACGATCGTTTCATCGCACAATCGGCGACATTTTCAAAATCAATCATAATAGAAAATATTTTCACATAACTTAAAAACAATAATATAGTAAACAATGTCACGAGACATGAAGCATAATGAAAATATTGCAACCATAAAATAAAATAAAAATTAAATTAGCTATTTGCGAGCGTGGATTAATTTTCACATAATTTAAAAACAACATGCTAAACAATGTCACGAGACATCAAGCATACAGAAAAACATTGCAAAACATAAAATAAAATAAATTAACTTGGCTACTTGCGAGTGTGGATTAATTTTTACTATTGTTTCTACAATTACTTAGTATCTCTTTCCAAATTCTAGGCAAATCAAGGGACACAGAATCGTTGCAAATATTCTCGTTGCGTAAAAATATTTCTATTGATTCTCGGACTATGGATGGTAAATAAAATCTTGATGGATAAATTAACTTGCTATTTTTAAATTCAATCTGTAAAGGTTCTTCGCTGTATAATCTGGCCAAAGCTGTGGTTCTTCTATTGTATTTGATGTCTGCTATATGTTCTTTGATTCTAGTTTTAAGTTTTCTGCTTGCCATACCTATATAAAACTGCTTTGTTCCATCTTCTTTGGTGAAAGGTATTTCGTATACTCCTGCTAATTGGTTGGACTCAATTTGATCTATTTTCTTGCATACTAATTTTTTTTTTTTTTTTTTTTTTTTTTTTTTTTTTTTTTTCATGGATGGTTTTGCGAGAAGTCCGAGAATCAATAGAAATATTTTTACGCAACGAGAATATTTGCAACGATTCTGTGTCCCTTGATTTGCCTAGAATTTGGAAAGAGATACTAAGTAATTGTAGAAACAATTACTTAGTAAAAATTAATCCACACTCGCAAGTAGCCAAGTTAATTTATTTTATTTTATGTTTTGCAATGTTTTTCTGTATGCTTGATGTCTCGTGACATTGTTTAGCATGTTGTTTTTAAATTATGTGAAAATTAATCCACGCTCGCAAATAGCTAATTTAATTTTTATTTTATTTTATGGTTGCAATATTTTCATTATGCTTCATGTCTCGTGACATTGTTTACTATATTATTGTTTTTAAGTTATGTGAAAATATTTTCTATTATGATTGATTTTGAAAATGTCGCCGATTGTGCGATGAAACGATCGTAAGTCTTAATAAAGATATTTCTATCACTTTTTATAGCATTATTTAACTTACTTTAAGATAATTAAGTAAACATGTAAACGCGTAAAACATTTGAAAAACTGATTTACGCAGTTACCATCTACTAAGGTGTAAAAAAATCATAATTTTTTTAAAAAAATAAAAAAAAAATCGGTTTTTTTTATTTAAATCAGGTTTTTTTGATTTAAATCAGATTTTTATGATTTTTTTCCCAGCGTTCAAATACTGAATAGCTATCATGTGTTTTAGGTTTCCAAAACAATTACACCACTAATTGCTAACATAATCTATGTTTTTACACTTTAATTAATAAAATTATAATTGTTACTTAGTAATTACAGAAATAAAAACTGCAAATTAGTAGTTTCATTAGGTAGTATTATACAATAATGTTATATACATTAATATTGTAATAATTATGTAAAACTTTATAAATACTAGTGATACTTAACATTTATGAAAATTATTAACTGCATTTTATATTAAATAGCTAACATTACTTCAAATTAATTATTAAACAATCAACTTTCTAATTAGGAACATATTATACATTTTTAAGCCTTAATTATTAAAATGATAATAATTCATTTTAGAAAGAAAAAGGGACAGGATGCTAGTTCAAAAAACGGGCACTATTTCATGAGGAAATATATTACTAATGTGTTTAGTAATGATGTAAGGAAAAAAAAAAGAATATTTTTTAGCATTATAAGTAAAGTGTCCTTAATTTTTAATTATTTTATGAATAACAAATTGAAAAATACAATTAAATAACATATTTTAATAATATCCCGTTTTTTCTAAAGAAATAAAGTTCCATATTTTTGCAAGATTTTTTCCACATGAATTTAGAATACTGTTGAATGGGGAAGTTTTTTACAAGAAATCTCTGGCTACAACTACAGGTAAATTTCAACTTTTTTTTTTCTTTTTTTAAGGCAGGGTGCATTTTGCCAATTTCAAAAGGGGCATGGTGTGGCACCATTAAAAAAAAAATGGCCTAGAGGAAGCAGTATAAGTAATTACAGAATTAATAAAAACTGCAAATAAGTAATTTCATTAGTTAGTAGCACAAATAACAAAACTAACAAATATTATTTGCAGCTCATTTTGCATTTGTATTTAGGAAAATTTCTGTAAACCACCAAAATCTATACTTACACACATGTACGTGTATGCTAACCAAAAAAAAAAAAAAAAAAAAAAAAAAAAAAAGAAAATGAGTTAAACCCATTCATATAGAATAAATATAAGTTAGCCACTAATATCTGAAATCCTCAAAATATTTAACTAACAGCATTATTACCTCTATTAGCTTTCAATGGTTCAATTTTTTAATATATATGAGTTACAATAATAATAATAATAATAATAATAATAATAATAATAATAATAAACATTTATTTAACCTATACCAAAGAAGCTCTTGCTGTGGTTAGCATTTTTATACCAATTATTTCTTTTTCTCTTATGCATTCATTTACAATTTAGCTGCTGAGCAGATGTCATTCTTTCATTCTTCTTTAACTTGAGATTGCTATTAATTACTATTTATTCTTTTACTTGTAGAAATGTAATTATACTTGCTATGTGTATTTTATATAAAATAATGCATAAATTGATTACCTAAAGGGAATTATGACATTGCAAATTATGTTAGATTTAAATATCATTTTTAAATGAAACTGTTTTAATTTGGATAAAAACTTAAAAACAATGCTTTTTACAAACTCAACTGTTTTTAATTTTTTTACAATACTAATGAATTAAGCTTTGAAACAATTGTTTAAAGCTCTTTTTTTGTTTATTCATAAGTCAAAATACCTGTAGAAACTTTCAAATTATGTTCATGTTAGATTTTAATACTTTTTTTGACATTTTAAACATTTAGAAAATTTTTGATTTTAATCAATGATTTTTTTTTAAAAATCGGTTGATTAAAATCATGATTTAATCGCTGATTTAAATCAACCGATTAAAATCGTTGACACCCTACCATCCACAGCCAAATATGTTTTCTAATTCTTTTAAACAGTCCTGTATTTGATCTGTAGATTGATATATATATACTATATAATGGAAAAATTTAGTTTATCAAGGAAACGCATAACAGGTTGAAATTCTCTTTCAGCAATTTATACTAATATATGGAAACATACTTAAATAATTTTGTACAACCCTGTAGTTTACCTAGAACCTTTATTACACGCCACTATTTAGTTAAAATTTAGTTCAAGCTAAAACACTCTTAAAACTGCTGAAATCACATTTCCAGAAATTATAATTCATAGACGGCAACGTATCCAATTCTTTGCGTGACCCTGCATATCATTTTATCTATCTACTACAAACATTTCTTAGTAATTTAAATACAGTGCAGCATTAAAATGCATAACTTATTTAAAAACCACCTTTAAGCAATACCCAGTAACCCTTATGAATACTTTTGTATAGTCCTGTATATGAATTATAGCATATATATATACACCATATACTATGCATAAATGTAGTGAATCATAAAAGTGCATATCATAATTAAAAATGTATTTCCAGCAATCATCGCTAATGAACAGTACTTCGGATACAATATAGTATCTGAAATATTTTGTGTGTCCCTGTAAATGCTATATACACTTCGTATTATACATGAAATAATTCATAGTATGTAAACCTCAACGACGTATATCAATTTCATTACATATCAAATAGATTAACATAAATAAAGTACGCCGCAAACAATTCCCTCCACTCCTATATCATTATGTATTGGAATTCCTTTTTTAGCCCTGTAAATGAACAATAACTATTTTTTGCATCGCATATTCTATGAATGCACATTTTAGTGCGCTTCATAAATGCATATCAATTTTATTCTGTTTGAAAGCGTGTAAAATCATTAAAAATCATTTGAAACGATTTTTTTCCCACAGGCCGTAATGTAATGGAATACAATTGACTGTCCCTGTAAATGAACTAAACATGCTACAAACTTCATTACAAATAGGGGTCTTGCTATGGTAAACGTCAATAACATCCAAAAATTTTAGGTCAATCCGAGTATATTTACGCGAGTTAGAGCGCGGACAGGCGGCCAGACAAACCGAAGTCATAAACACTTTTCAACTTTATCGGGCATGAAAAACACTTTATTTCAATTCTTAAATATTATATTTTATTTTTTAATGCCAATAAAATAAATGTATCGAAAATATAGAAAATGAGTTTACAATCAAAGAAAATTTAATAACTGACTCTGAATGTCTACAATTAAATGTTTGATTAAAATCACAAACAGTAAAAAAAAACGCTTAAATACAATTAAAAAAAATATAGCAATTTGAAAAACACTAAATAATTAGTATTTATAATTGTACTATTAAACAACAACAAACTATAATAGATGAATTAAATGCATTTAACAATTTCTCAAAAATCTTTCCATCGCCATATTGCTTTTGAAAGGAAAACCAGATCAGTCTCATTGCATATGACATACAACTATTTAACTCATGTAATAATCTGTCAAAAAGGAACAAAAAATTTAAATTAAATAAGACATACCTTTTAAGTTCCATAAATATTTTAATAGTATCCGTATTTTATCCTAAATTGTCAGGCATATTTCTGTTAGCTTAAAAAAACTAACTCTCCGTGTCAGAAGTTCTCTGATCCTTATTTTATTCTGCGGTTTTCATCCAGCGCAGACGATATTTGACCAAGCAGGTGCTCCTACTGTATTTTTTTTTTTTTTTTTTTTTACACAACAGAGTTTAAATGCGCAGTAATTTTACCTTTATGAGAGTATCTGTAATGAAAATTTTCTATTTGAATGAAACACCTGCCTTTTTTCTTTCTTTTTTTTAAAGTACAGTTTGTTTTACACCTAATAAATAAATACGTATCTTCTTAATAAATGAAAAGAGAGTATACAGGATAAAAAAATTTTCTTTGTCAATCTGTCATTTTTTTCATATTCATTTTCTGTAGAATAAAACAATTTTAAAATAACTTTTTTTAAAGTCATATCTCTAAAACACGAATTTGAAATAGGAATAACTATATCATGGGTTTTGTATAAAATTTGTATACATATTTTTTCGGAAAATACTAATTTTATTTAAAAAGTCTGAAAGAAGTAGAATTTAAAAAAAAAATAGTTATTTAAAATAGTTAAACACTAACAGGAAAAAATATGACTTGAATGCAAATTCTAAAGTAAGAAATGCATATATGACTAAACTCTGAGTATTCTTTCTACGTGCTCATTAAAAACTACAGACTTAACTGTAATAGAAAATTTTAGTTTGAAACCACAGAAGGGTTTAGAATACCACTGGTCGACAAAAAATAAAATAAAATAAAATAAAATAAAATAAAATAAAATAAAATAAATAAATAAATAAAACAACTTCCTCCCTGAAAACTAAATATGTAAAGTGTACAAATGTAATATTCCTAATTCTAAATATGTTATCCAAATTGCTCCAAATACGTACCATTTTCCCGAGAAACATTTTTATAATAATAACAATCAGTGAAGGATTAAATTGCAATGGTAGATAAAATTGAAATCATAAAAAAGTATACTTCCACTGTCTTAAATAAGAAATTGATAAAATATAGCATGAAAATCTAGTTTGTTGATACTTCTACCGTGAATTTTTTTTCTGCCCCCCCCCCCTCCCCTCTCTCTTTTCGTGTCCGAATTTACTATTTCCTATCCACTAATATATTTTCATTCCTTATGTCGCTGTAACTCGGACATGTAATATTTCTGTTCATTTTCAAAGATTTTTGATGTTCATATTTTTGTCACACTGTGACTTACAATATGGTGATTTTTTTCGTCACAAATGTGACGTGACGTACGTTACATGCAGTGTCATAACAGTGACGTCACAATTTTTTTTAATTGCCAGAAAATATAATTTTACATAAATAACATGTTTTGAATTTTTTTGTAATTTTTCAAAGTTTTCTAAGAAGTTCACATCTCAGTCACAATGTGACATCACTGAGTGGTGGCATTTTGGTCACAGACGTGACGTGACCACAGTGACTCACAGTGACGTCACAACGACGTCACCGTGACCATGCATGCTATGAGGGTAGCAGCTTTTTTCTGTCGTTTTTATAGTGATTAATTTCCGTTGTAATGGGAACTGGAGGATTAAACTCGATATTAATTGATTTCTTTTTTGCATCTTCAATTATTTTTTATTTATTTATTGTATGCACAAATTGTAGGATCCAAAAAGTCCCAGCATGGATAAAGTAAGATTAAAAAATACTACAACCTATATCGAGCAGTCGAGACAAGGTTGAATTGTACATAAAATATTCAAGAAATTGGTAAGTTTTTTTTGGGTATTTCTTAACAAGGCGTCATAACAAAATAAAAATTTATATGAAAGATATGCATAATTTGCACACCCTTTCGAAGATGAAAACGCACATTTTATTTGTGGTAATCAAGGTAATTAGGACCTGACGAATATGCCTTGGTTCCACAAATTTCCAATTTTCCTATCTTTACTATGTTTTCAAATTAATGTGGCATTTGTTAAGAGTATCTGTTTCATAGACATATGATGGTTTACATATCATTTTTAACTTGAATAAATTCCTTTATTATTTATACATTCATAATTTTTGTTGGTAATTTGTAATGGTTTATAATGGTTATATATATATATACATATTGAAAATTTATTATTATTTATCATATATATCGAGAATTTAAACTAGATCTAAAATGCAGTTTTGGTTAGAGCTTAGACTTGAAAGTTATATCAAAACTAAATACACAGGAAATGAAAATTATTATATAGTGAACTCCCGTTACTGGGGGGGGGGGGGGGGGGGAGGGGGGGGGTGTCTTCTAAAGGACGCCATTTTTAGTCTGCATTAAACAATGTCCTTAACATTACTTAGAATATGATGGGAGAAACAAAATTATTCGCATTAACCGGAGACACGTATTAGGAGGAGATCCATTAATAAAAATCCACTGTAGATGCTTTCAGTCGTGATACCAATTTGGCTGGAAACTGGATACAAACAAACTGTTGCTATGTTGTATTTTCTATTTTATTTGCATGTTATAGCTGCAGCAGAAACATTTTCTATAATTTATATTTAATAAAAATGAAACTTATCAAATGTTGTTTGGAATCAAGTTCCCAACCAAAACGTAATGACTGATATCATACCAAAAGCACATTTTATAAGAGGGGGGGGGGGAGAAATATAATATTGTAAAATATTACCAATAATGAAATATTTGAAAAGATAAAATTTATAATAATGGCAGAACCATAATAATTTGTTTCTTTAAAATGGTATTATTTATACTTAAAAAACAACTATGTAGATGGGATGTATAACATAACCCAAATTTGTTTTCAAAATGCAGTGATATTGATTGAAACTCTTTGTATTTTTTTAATTAGCTGTACTGGTAATTAAATAAATGCAACTGAAAAATCATATCAACAGGGATATGGTATGTTAGAAATATTTGTGTTAAATTAAGTTATAAAAACTACTGTCAAAATTCTGAGACTGAAAGACTGAACTTTTAAATGCTGGATTTTCTTTTCTTTTTTTTTTTTTTTTTTTGTAATATATTCATGTAAAGTGAAAAGGGTTTTTTTAAGTGTACAGAAATTTAAAAAATAGTTATTATTTTATATATTTTTAATAAAAATATAATTTATTTTTTAAAAACATTTGTAAGAAGTCAATTGTTTCAGAGAAAACCCTTTTTTTCCGTCAGTTCAAAATTTCCGAAAATTTTACATCTCTAGAAGTAAGTTATTATAAAAGTTATTCATGTAAAATATGAGGTATTTTAATATTAAAATGATTTTTTTAAATATATAAAATGCATATCTGAACCACATTTTAGTTATAAAAATAATATAATATAATTTCAAAATACTTATGTGCCTTTAATGTATCAACATATGAAACATTTTGCTCTAATATAGAATAATTTTGTTTAAAATAACAATTTTGTAGCTTAATAAATTGTAACTCTTTCAGGAAAAAAAAATATTTTTTTTTTTAAAAAGCTGATTTATACATAAATAAAAATTATTAAATAAAACTTGCAAGCAACTTATGCATCTTATCTTTTTTATAAGGGGCAAAACTGAAAAATAATTAAAATTAAACTCTTAAATAGCGTGTGCGGCCCCCAATTTAGTCTTCTAAAATACTATTAGAATAATATTGAAGCTCTAATGCCTAATGTTGCCAATAAAATACATACTGAAAATATTATTAAATCAATTTTCAACATATATACATGGCAGCACTTGTGCCGTTTAAAAATAAAGATAGATTTTTTTTTTGTCAGTTGTTGTTACATACGCTTTTGTTTTATTTGAAAGCTTGCGACCCCCCCCCCCCTTCTTTTTTTGTGCAGTGAGCAAGTAAAATTTATTTTTTTTATCATAGCTCTTAAAATTCACGTGTATTTAATTTTATAGAATTTTATCAAGGAAAACTATTTTTTCAATTAAAGACTAGTATTGCCAATTGGTAACAAACTGTTTTTTAGCCGTAAACCATATTTAAAACAAAATATGTTTTTTTTAAGTATTTTTCCCATGATTTATTTAAGAAACGAAAGCCGAAAAACATTTTAAAATTGATTTTTGAAAAACCAGGCATTTAAGGGTTAAAGCATGCACATATTTATCAAATCACTGAGTCAATGATTGTGATAGAATCACTTTCACTCTCAGAAATTTTACTTTCCGGAGAAATGTTTATAATTTCCGCTATTTTATTTTTTGTCAAATATCTGCATGTTTTAGACATTTTAATTAGTTTGTGTAATACGATACTTTAGTGTTGATCATTTAATTTAAAAAGAATTATAATTTGAAATGGTATGAAAAGTTATTGAATTTAAATTAAAATTAGAACCAAAGGAGAGCCTGAAAAAAGACCTTTTAATTTTACTGTGCCAGAACTATTATAAGGATTTAAGCACCACTATCTTATAACTTTTTTACTACATAATGGAATTTGCTACAACAAAATTAAAATGTAAAATAGAGCATTCTCTTTTCCTGCTCAAAGAATGAAAATCCAAAGAGCGATAATCATGACGACGCAACTTAGAAATAAACTATTTCTAATCAAGATAAAAGTTCCAATCAAGAAAGAAAAAAACGTATTGGAAAGTGCATGTCAACTGGGAGCCTTAGTGAAGGTAATAAATTTTATTATGTGAAGAATCTTAAGTATGTCAATGCAATTCAAATTTTTCTACATATGTTAATTTTCAAGTAATTTTTATAGATCTATTTATTTTGATTTAAGTAAAAAGATATGGTACTTTTATGTTTGCCAGATGCAAATTCTGCCAACCGCATTTTTTTTCTTGCCAGTAACAGCTTTTATTTTTTGCATATGGAAATCAGAAATAATTGTACTTTGCACAAAATGTATATATGAAAACAAAAACATATACTGTTGGAGTGCCAGATTCATCTTGAAAACTACAGTAAATTCTGTTCAAGGCGGACTCTGTGCAAGCCGGAAATCTGTCTACCGCGGAAAATTTTTCAAGTCCCGGCGAACCCATAGAAAATAACATTAATTCTTCCTGCATAAGGCGGAATCTGTCTAACGCGGAAACGGAAAGGATTTTAAGGTCCCACCGAAATCAAAATTTTGCATAAGGCGGAAAAAAGGATAATTTAAAAATGAGAGGCATTTTGTTTATTAAACTTTAAAACGGATAAGTCAAGTACTCAATGTTGAGCATGTTAGTTAAATTTCCTAACACTTTGAAAAAGTTAATTCAAAAGGACAGGAACTGTTTTTAAATTTTAAGGAATTTATGCTTGTGCCATTTTTTTATATGCAAAATTATATTTAAAACTTAATATTTCTAGTAGAATGAGCATTTATTAAAATATATATTTTCAAAAGTGCAATATATTATACTTTAAGGATGTACTCAAATTTAAAGTTATAGCGTTCTGTCTCATTCTCGAAGTTTATTGGGGAATGGGGGGGGGGGGGGGGGTAGCTTTTTTTTTTCGTGTGTGTGTGTGTAAACTTCCAATTCGAATGTATCACAGCCGTACTAAGAAATTGAATAGCGTTTCTCATTTATCTATAAAGACAAAAGATCTTTCCGAATTTCAGTTTTCAACCGATTTTCGAGTCAGGAAAATCCATAAAATTCATCGAATTCGAGGAATTTTTTTGGGGGGGCGGAGAGGGGAGCTTTTTTGCATAAGCCGGAATATTGTCTACCACGGAAAATTTTCTGAGTCCCGATCGATTCCGCCTTAGACAGAGTTTACTGTATATCGAAATGAATTAAAACTTGCTAAAAAGGTGCATTTAATACAGCGTTAGCAAGACTTAACCTACAGCAAAATTTAAATATTCGTTTTAATGAAGCAACAATCACCATTCCTACCTCTCATTATCATAGTTCGTTAATAAAAGAATCCATAAAAATTTTAATAAAAGATAATAAGACTATTAATGATAATATGTCATACGACATTCCGGTTATATGGTTAAAGTTTTTAAAATAGAAGAGGTTTTGTTAAAGTTGGATGGAAAAATTGCCTCTCCCCACCTCCTTCCCCCTACAATGTAAGGTAGGCTCACCTGGTTGTCCAACCGAAGGCAAAGTACAGTTAAGAATTTTCAAATCAAAGCGGCCCTGTGGACGATCTAGGAGTGATCGAAAGCGCTTGGCACGAAATTTTTGGAAGTTTTTAGGTTTTTAAAAACTATTTTATTATGTAACAACATCTTACTAACATCTTTTTATATTTGTGACATTAAATGCACCTTTTTAGCAAGTTTTAATTTTTTATTCGATATAATAGTACTTTGATCCTGAAATTAAATATTTACTTTGTGGTCTTCTTTACCCCTTTTTTGTTTTATAAAACATCTAAGAAAAACAGTATGAGTATTTTTTTTCTGTATTTTAATTGAAATTGGTAACAGGGTTGTATGTAATTTCATGAAAGTTATGAATTTTAAGCGAAATAAGTGAACGGTTTATATTTAAAATTAAATGAATGCAATGCGAAGTATAGCTATGAGAAGAATTTTTGACGATTTATCACCTGTGCCTGAATAACATAAAAGCACAGAAAATTCTCTTATTTTCTTATACACAAAATTTGTTTAACTCCTCTAGTCATAAAGACATTTTACTCTGAATTTGAATGTTTTATAAATTATTTGTTTCAGTACCGTTGAGGAAGAAAAATATTAAAGACATAGTTGCAACATGTAAAAAAATGTAAATGTTATGTAAAAAAGTCTAAAAATGTAAATTAAAGTGCATTAAATATTAAATTTATTTATTGGTGTAGTACTATTAAATTCTATTTGGTGAAGTAAGGAGATCTCTAAGAAAAGAAAGTATAATATATACAACTCTATTGTAAAGAGCATATTGTTATATGGAGCAGAAGGATGGAGAATTATGGAGACAGAACGAAAGAAATTAGAGGCAGTAGAAATGGACGTCCTAAGAAGATCATGCAGGATATCAAGAATAGAAAAAATAAGAAATGACATAATCAAGGAAATGATGAAAATAAAGGGAACCATATTAGATGATATCCAAAAAAAGCAATTAATCTGGTATGGTCATGTCAAAAGAATGAATGAGGAAAGACTACCCAAAATAACATTCAATTCTGAAACAAACAAACAAAGGAAACGGGGAAGACCACGAAAGAGCTGGATGGATGATGTTTCAAAGGCAATGAGGGATAGAGATCTGGAAGAGGAATGGACCCTTGACCGGAAGAAATGAAAAAAGACTTTTGTAGATTCTTCGGATGGCGGCATCTGACGCCATAAACCGAGTTTATATATATATTGGTGTAGTTATTTTACAGTAATATTTTTTTCTTTCTTAACAGTAATTTAAAATGTATATGCTTCAGAAATTGAAAAACTTAAAATTGATGCTTTCTAAAACAGCAAGTAAAGTAATTGTGTCATTATTTAGAAATATTACGTCCATATTGGAATAGAAGATGTAAATAGATTTAGTTAAAGAAGTTTATTAAGTATTTTGTGAAGAATGTCATGCTACGAAATGATTTTAATATTTTTTTATGTGGTTAATATAAAATTTTTCATACATTTAATATAAAAAATAATTAAAGAATTCAATGGAATCTCATATAAAGAACAACTAGATTGAATGTATATATTTATTATTTCATTGAAACCAGAACTTGTAGTAATGCAAAATACCACCATCAAGAACAGAACAAGTTATCAGGTAAGAAAAATATGATAGAATCTGACGTAAATATTATCAATGCAAAAACCCTTGACGGGTTAAAAGTTTCTGACGCAGCACTTTATCTTATGCTCTAAGAATTTTAAATATGGAACTTAAAAATACTGATATCAAATTTTGAGTGACGTTATGCTATTTCTTAAAAAATATATTTGTATTTATTTCACCATTTTATTTTTGTTTTATTTATAATCGCATGTGCAAAAGTTATGTTCAACATGAAAAGCTGCATAAAATTTTATTCGCTGTTGCTTTATCATTTACATCTCTCATAAATTCAAAATATGTGTTTTAAAAGATATGATATAAAATTTAAGTGACGCCTTGATGTGACTTTAAAAGGTTTGTTTTTTAAAATTCAATTTAAATTATTTTTGACTTGGTTAAAATATTTTTTTTACATCTACACAATACTTTTAATTTTCCAATTCACTGTTAAATATATCACTTTCATTGAATCTATACTATGCATTGAAATGTATTTATTTCAATAAATTGATTTATCTTTTGTGTCACGCTATTCAAAATTGTGAGTAAGATTTATGTAAATGGTTTCTTTGCGTCATTGTGTCCAAACTACATGAAATGTATGAAAAAGGATAGTTTGACGCAAATAAACCATTTACATAAATCTTACTCACAATTTTGAATAGCGTGACACAAAAGATAAATCAATTTATTGAAATAAATACATTTCAATGCATAGTATAGATTCAATGAAAGTGATATATTTAACAGTGAATTGGAAAATTAAAAGTATTGTGTAGATGTAAAAAAAATATTTTAACCAAGTCAAAAATAATTTAAATTGAATTTTAAAAAACAAACCTTTTAAAGTCACATCAAGGCGTCACTTAAATTTTATATCATATCTTTTAAAACACATATTTTGAATTTATGAGAGATGTAAATGATAAAGCAACAGCGAATAAAATTTTATGCAGCTTTTCATGTTGAACATAACTTTTGCACATGCGATTATAAATAAAACAAAAATAAAATGGTGAAATAAATACAAATATATTTTTTAAGAAATAGCATAACGTCACTCAAAATTTGATATCAGTATTTTTAAGTTCCATATTTAAAATTCTTAGAGCATAAGATAAAGTGCTGCGTCAGAAACTTTTAACCCGTCAAGGGTTTTTGCATTGATATCATTACTTTTTTGAGGTTAGTGATAAAATGATTAAAAAAAAGATACTTATGGAATTTAATGCAGATTTAATTTTTACTATTTTATTACAATTTTCCTTATAGCAGTTTGTATATAAAAACAACTGGGTAAGTATAATCGCAGATCGCACAGAGGGTTTCATTTGATATTCCTTTAAAAACACTTTATCCTTAAATTAATAAATCCAAAATGTTAATTTATAATTATTAAATCCTTACATAGATGTAGCACTAATAGTTCCAATTTTCATGGGGCAGGGAACGCACTCTTTTAAACAAACCACCTTCCAATTGAAGTCATCAAAAACCAAGTTGAATAAGCCAGATCCCGTTGTGTTGTTTGACAAACAGCAGTCTCATGTCCCCTCCTTCCCCCCTTTTTCAAAATTTTTCAGACCAGTACCTAAGAATGGAACCAAAATAATTTTTTCTCTTCAGAAATTACGATAAAAAAATAGTATGCAGTACTCATAAATTTACTTTAATGCTATATAGGGTGATTATTAAGTTAATTATAACGTTTGGAATCTGTTGCATTGATGTCCGAAAGGTAGTTTCTGAGTTATGGAAGCTGGACCCATAAGGCGCCATAGAGGGGCGAAGCCCGCTATTGTCTATCATAATTATATCTGCCATGTAGACTAATTGCGATATTTAATCAAAATAGCCCCCCCCCTCCTCATCCCCGGAAATATAACAAATACAAAATGTATCTTTATAAACCTATCGTCAAATAGGTTTTTATTTCTTTTTCCCTAAAAAAAAAACATGATTTTTATATCCGTAACGTAAATAGCGGACGAAGCCCGCTAGTTCCTATCATAATATATATTTTTAATAATTTTATATAGTCTATAATAAAAATCAGACTTAAAATAGTCCAGTTCCATGAGTACTTGTAGTGTCAGTTACATGCTACGATTTTTGGATACCAGTATTTTAGAACGGGAAAATGTGACTTATTTTATCGGAGATATCTCATTAATTGAATAAGGTGAAGCAAACTTTTTGAAAAAAAGGTGGCCAACAAGCATGGCAGTTATCAGCTATGTGACTTTGTGCTAAAGTCCATTAATTTGATCTGCTTTAAAAAGATTACGGAAGATTGAATTATAGTAGAACCTGGATTAACCGAGCTTCGATTAATCGAGGTTTCTGTTAACCGAGCCGATAACAAAGTCTGATTTTTTTTTTCCTTTTGAATGAGCCTTAAAAACAACCACACTCTTTAGCTCACTGTCCGTGCTATACAGGCCCTTCTGCCCCCAAAAGCCCTCAACTCCAAAGAAACATTGGACCCTGAGAAGTCAATAGCGAACAATGCTTTGTTTCCAGTGGCTGTGTCGCTGTGTGAACTTTCGTAAATTTTTCAATTTGCATTTTAAAATTTACTACTGGTAATTGATTTTCTTTTTAAATTTGTTAAGCTGTGAAACAGAACTTTACATATATTTACTTTTATTATTTAAAAAACGTTCTATATATTTTTTTAAAAAGAGATGTTAAATTCGCAAGCACGGCGTGTTTTTACACACAGTTTCTATTAACCGAGATTTCCGATTCCGATTTACTAACAGTCCCAATTAGCTCGGATAATCGAGGCTGCTCTGTATAATTAAAAAATCAATGGCGATCTTACTGTAAACGGGTTTCCCTTTTACTGAGGGATTTCAAAACCGAATCAGCTGATGTTAGTTGCTGTTTCCCTGCTTGATTAAATAAGATTAGTTAAACATTTGAAAATTACCAAATATAAAAGGAACTAAGTCAACAGAGTCTTTGCTTTATGGTATTTTTTAATAACGCTATAAGAAAATGATTTTAAATAAGAGATTTTAAATGTAACGTTTTAAATCTGGCATAATTTTCACCAAACTTTCCTTTCTCTTTGTAACATTCAACTGAAAATATTTTTATTATTAGAAAGATAATATTATTATTTGCGCTACCTTAAAATTAGCAACTATAGTTAAAAATATCATCTCGAAATTTGAAATAAATCTCTCATATAAATATATTTTTTAATTTACACTGTTTTGCAATATGTTTTGCAATGTGTTTTGTAAACTGTTTTGGCCACTTTGGCCAATATGACGTAATTTCCTCCATTTACGACTTTTAACACATATCAATGAATTTATTATTTAAAAATTTTCTTTTTCTTTTAATATTCACGTGTAAATATAATTTTTATGACGTAATTTTCAATGTTTTCCTTCTTTTAATGCGTAATCATTTAATTCTAATTTGAAAATAATTGATTCTTTTATAATTTTCTTTCATTTTAAGTAAGCATGTGTAAAAACAATTTTTATGACGTAATGGTTAATATTTTCCTGCTTTTAACACGTTATCATTTAATTCTAATTTAAAAGGATTTTTTTCTGATTATAATAGTCACGTGTGAATAAATTTTTAATTTAAAGGATATATTATTCTTTGCGCTGTTTTAACATTTGGCAACAATTTAAAAGAACCTTTTCTAAAATATGTAAAAAATATCTCTGGAAATTCTGAAAATTTTAATTTAAAATTGAAATAAACCGTCAAAAAATTAGGCAAGTTAAGAATAATAAATGTTCTCTGCAAACTTCGAGTTTCTATTGAATGATTAAATTGAATGAAAATGATTAAATTCCCATGTACATTTTTTTTCCCTATGAGACTTTTTTAATGAGACAATTTTATCCAGATTTAACATTAAATATCTCTTAAAATAATTCTTCGATTTAAAAACTGTCTACTTCAACATTTTTATCAAACATTTCTCTATAATACTACGCAATTGCGTCAAAAGATGGCGACACCAGAATTCTGATATGCTTATTATGTAAACTGTAAATATTACAAAGAATTGTCTCGGGGTTATCAAACTTCATTGATATTTATAAATAAAACATTTCAACTAAATTATTTATTATAAAAGAATTATTACATCACAATAGCTTTTATGCAAGGAAAATAATAATTATAATAATAATAATATTATGGATGTCAGTGATTATATATTGATTGACCGTCATAATAATAAAAAATGATATTATAAAAAGAAGAGCTGAAATGAATTATTTTTTTACGTTTCTGATCGTGTGATTTATATTCAAATAATAATTATTAATGTATATTTTTTGTAAAGTGATTGAAATTAAATATATTTATAAAATTTATGGTAATATTTTTATTGTTGAAAAATTGCCAAGAAATAATCATCATCAAATTGGCGTCATTATAATTTTATTTAACTTAATAGCAATTAAAAAAATTACAAAGGAACTGAGAATAATGGTCAACTAGCAGACTTTAAAAAAAAATAAAAAACATTCACATGTGAAAACACGTATCAGTGAGTATCGAACTGCCTATCTTAAGGTCAGTAAACGATGGCCCTTAGCCACTCAGCCAGTGGGAAGACAAAATTTTTCTTCCCAAAAGTGGTTAAAAAGAAAGCGTGTGTATGAATACAGTGTCATGCATTTTCGGTGAAATTTCCATAGAATGGCGAAGAAATATAGTCCGATTTTTCATGCGCATTATAAAACGAACAAGAGTCTTGCTGGAAACAAGTAAATTGTTATTTGGTTCATCTGAAACATATTTATTTGATTTTTAAAAAATCGCTTGTGTCATTTTCGAGAGAAAAAAAATCGAATTATTTAACGAACGAGAGTTTTCCCAGAAAAAAGAAAAGTGTTATTCACCTCGCCTTAATCACATTTATATTATGTATCAATTTAAAAATAATCGTTAGAACCGTTTTCGAGATTTTCAAATTAGGAACTTCCTCGATATTATACCAACATTTTCACTTTAAAAATGGCTATTTAGATCTCAAAATATACTGCACGTAGAAATGCAAAAATTTCAGTATACGATTAGACTGCAGATATAAGACTGTTCTAGAAAATTCAGAACAATAAGACATATATCTGCTGAGTTATTAAAAGGCGGCTTTTCGCGTTTTCTTTGATGTCGACTTAGCTGTATATATGAGTTCCGCCATCTACGAATTCTATGATACGGTACGATACGATTTTAACGATACGATACGATACGATTTTAGGCTTAAGGCTGCGTCACTCGAAATACTACCGTCTTCCATGATTAAACTCTTATGCGTTTTTCCTTCAAGCTATAGATATTTAAAGAGAAGGGTAAATATACCTAAATCTACCTAAAAATACAATTTTTTGTTTAATGAACTTACTTGAAAATAATGCTTATGTAATTGCTTTCATATTTAAGATGTGACGCCCTAAATTTTAACATTATTTTTCTTTGAATTTTGTTACAAATGAAATTCTAAAATTTAGGCTATATCGTGGTAATTAATCATCATGAGTATTTTCCACTTAAGATTTTCTATCAAAGAATTTAAGCTCAAACTTTTGGTTTGTTTAAGGTAAATGTAATATGGATAATTGATTATTAATAAACTTATTAATGTTTCATTAACAGTAGAGTTATTCCGGGATTTATGCCGCACATTTTTTTGAATCTGTGTGTAAAGTCCCATGGTGGACATAAAGTAAAAAAAAAAAAATCATGCTGTGCTATTTAATGTTAAATATACAACGCGTGTACTGCGACAAAAAATTTCAAACTGAATAATTAATATTTTTTAACAATTTTTTCCTAAAACATTACACTGCGGCGTGTCACCCGTACATTCAGGCTGAGACGCCGCACTTGTGCGGTAGTTATGCCGCGCTTGCAATAAGAACAGAATGAAATTATAAATAAAAATATTTTAAAAAATATTCATATCTGGACTGTAATCAACGATGTAATGACAAAATGAAACTAAATGAGTAAAATGAAACGTATTAGTAGATTCAAATTAATAATTGTTTGCCTACCTTCACTATTAAAATTATCGACTTATTTTTTTACATTAAATTTTAATTGTTATTTCAGCAACAACGTAACATGAATGTATTAGAGAGGGAAAAGAAAAAAAAGTAAAATTGTGTTTACATAATTTATTTGTTAACCCTTTCGGGACCGGTGGTTTTCACACAAATTTTATTCGGTTGGTTCCACTTTTTTAAATGAAGTTACCTTTACTTAAATAATCATGAAAATGCTCTAATTAAAGAAATCAAATATTACTTTTCTTTTTTACTGGTGCCAGAAACGAATTTTTTATGCTCTTTATGAAGGTGCTTATATGCACCTATGGTCCAAATGGGTTAATAGACCTGTTTTTTTGACCGCAATCTACTCAAAAAGTGTCGAAAAAGTACAGTCTTTTTGTAACTACATTTGACACATGATGCAACGATGCCTATTACATTTCCTCTTTCTTGGAGTAGTTTTCTAAACATTCCTTGCAAAGAACGTCTGCGTAATCCAATTTTTCATTATTATCATCTTGACTTGCATCTTTCTTGCCCTTCTTACTTTTTATTTTTCCCTTTTTCTCCTTTGGTTTTAGTATACTTGATAAGATGCCTAACATGGTTAGTCTGTGCGAAAAGAAAAAGAAAAGTTAATAACGCTTAATCATCCCGTACAAAAGAAACTGCGGCATGTATACCGGAATTGCAGTGAGGCATGTATCCCATTTTGCATGGTGCAGACGTCGGCCATCACAGTTACCTGTCATCACTAAGGGGAATGGCGTAACCATACACACAGTACTCTATACAAACGCTACACTTAGTTTTGACTTCGAAATCATGCATGCATTTAGTAATTGGTGCATGAAAAATATTTAAACATAACGTGTTTAAAAGCTTGGACAGTGAAATTATGCACTTACGTCAAAATAAGGATTGTACTTCTACAAGTAAACATCGAAATGGGATTCATGTTATACACTGGTTAAAATAATCTCGTTGCGCACCTATACTGTGCGTTTGACGACCATCTATCGATAATTATAAGAAATACAAGGGGTGCGTCATCTACCCCGGATACGACAACTCTCCCGGAGTTACCCTAATGATAACAGTAAATATTGAGATAAATGATTACATATTTTTAAAAAATGTATTTATTGCGAACTTAATGTAATTACCGTATATACTTGCGTATAAGTCGACTCGCGTATAAGTCGACCCCCTAACTTTCGAATGCAAATTCTGGAAAAAATCAAAAACCCGCGTATAAGTCGATCCCCTAACTTTTTACTTCAATTTTGCACAAAATCAAATTAAATATTTCACTTGCCAATGCGAAAAGGTAGTAGGTAAACAAAAACAAATCATTGAAAAATTTTTTAATGATAAATTATTGTTATTTGTACATTTTATGTACTATTTTTTTATTCATACACATAAAAAGCCATAATTTTTCAGTATTCAAAGTTTTTAGTTTTTCTTGTTGAACTGACTCGCGTATAAGTCGACCCCCTAAATTTGCTTACCGAAAATTGTCATAAATTACTCGACTTATACGCGAGTATATACGGTAGTTAAAATATATATATATATATATATATATATACAAAATATTTGTTATTCCAGAATGAAGTACTTTCTTTCTGCGTTTTCATTATTTCTTCGCCACTTAGTTGTTAATATTATTTATCACTTTCTGTTTTTATAAAACATCTAACCAAAAAAAAAAAAAAAAAAAAAAAAAAGGTGTATGAGAAAATTGGTATTTAAAATTACTGCAAAAAATACAATAAAAATTTTGAGATAATTATTTTTTTATCATTTCATTTAGGGCTTACTAAAATTTTTCATTTTAAGTGAAAACTTCTTTGCACATTCGCAATTTCATTTTTGAAACTAAATACATGACAATTTCAAGCATAACTGTTTAAATGCCATAGAATTTTGTTACATTTTTCAACCCTCTGAAAGGAAACGTCTTAAATATGGTTGTCTAAGTGCACATAAACACATGAAATTTGAAGAAATTATTTGAATATAAAAAATGTTTAGAGTTTTTCTTTTTCTATTAAGTGGGTATTTGCAGTATTGATTTGTAATAGACGTTAAATTGGATTAAAATTAATATTTTGACAGTATTAAAAAACAAAGATCCTAGCCTTTTTTTTTTTTTTTTTTTTTTTTAGAAATATATAAAGTGCTATTCGACTTTACTTTTATCTAAATTAAATAAAAAACCTGCACATTTTATGTATTTATGGATGAAAATGACTTAGGATAAGTATAAAAAAGTAACCAGTTTTGCTTTGAGAACAGTTTTAAATAAATATTCATGAGGAATATGAAAAGAACGAAATGAAATTTATTTAATACATATATAACAATATTTCTTTTTTTAATCGTTCTAAGAAAGTGTTGTTTTTATCATTATTTATTCAGCTATTGCAGATAAAATTTTTTATTTGTTCTTCAAATATAAATCTGAATACCCGGTTTCTTTATCATCCAATTTTTTAATACAGATTTCGCTTGGAAGGAGTAAAATTCATTCGTTAGAAAAGTATAATATTAAGTCCAGATCACTAGATCATTGAAAGGCTTTCACACTGTAATGTTTGAGAACAACAGAAGTAATGTAATATAACTTTTCACTTGAAACTAATTAGTATTTTTCTTGCATTCTTTTTCATGCGTATTTTCAAATTAAAATTTTTATTGTAATTTATTCATAGGGAATTATTACTATATTTCCGAAAATCAACAGGAAACAAAAGCATATAAAAAGAAATCAAATAAAATATCTTTTTATAAAGGGAAAAATTAGATAATGATTTCAAAAGTCAGAAAAATGAGGGGGTGGGGGGTTGCAATTGCCCCACATGTCCTTTCTAATGATGCCTCTGATTTTTATTAATTTTATCTTGCACAGTGGTGTACACCGCAACATTTCTATTAAAAAATAGTGGTAACGTGGACAATAATTGCCCAGTCTACCACTATTTTTTAATAGAAATGTTTCAGTGTGCACCTCTGCACAGTTTAAGATAAAATTTGAATGTATTTGAAATGTTTTGAAATATTTTGGAAATCGTGTTCATTAAAAGTTAGGTAAATTTTTTTTATAACACTTACTGCAAAACAGTTTATGCCCGATTCAAAAATGAGGGAGGGGGGTTTGCTGCAATTGCCCCACCTGTCCTTTCTAATGATGCCTATGATTTTTATTAATTTTATCTTGCACAGTGGTGTACACTGCAACATTTCTATTAAAAAATAGTGGTAACCTGGACAACAATTGCTCAGTTTACCACTATTTTTTAATAGAAATGTTTCAGTGTGCGCCAATGCACAGTTGATAAAATTAACAGAAATCCGAGGCCTCATTTAGGAAAGGCAGGGTGGACAATCGCACTTATTGCATATCTTTTTTACAAGAATGTGTTTGAAATGTTTTGAAATACTTTGGAAATCGTGTTCATTAATAGTTAGGTAAAATTTTTTGATAACGCTTACTGCAAAACAAGTTTATGCCCGAATCAAAAAAGAGGGGGGGGGTTGCAATTGCCCCACCTGTCCTTTCTAATGATGCCTCTGATTTTTATTAATTTTATCTTGAACAGTAGTGAACACTGCAACATTTCTATTAAAAAATAGTGGTAACCTGGACAACAATTGCCCAGTCTACCACTATTATTTAATAGAAATGATCCACTGTGCGCCAATGCACAGTTTAAGATACAATTGAGATATTTTGGAAATCGTGTTCATTAAAAGGTAAAAATCTTTCATAACACTTACTGCAAAACAGGTTTATGCCCGAATCAGAAATGAGGGGGGATTGCAATTGCCTCACCAGTCCTTTCTAATGATGCCTCTGATTTTTATCCATTTTATCTTGCACAGTGGTATACACTGCAATATTTCTATTAAAAAAATGTGGTAACCTGGACAGCAGTTTCACAGTCTATCACTATTTTTTAATAGAAATGTTTCAGTATGCGCTAATGCGCAGTTTAAGATAAAATTAATAGAAATACGAGGCCTCATTTAAGAAAAGTAGGGTGGATAATCGCCCTCCTCATCCTAATTTTTTAAATAATTTTCTTTTTTATATAAAGCGTTATTCATTTTACCTTGTCCCATGAGCATCCTACTGTCATTCAATGAATGGCTGAAAATGATGTCCAGAGGACATGATTAGGTGTCTTTTTTCGCTTCCCACTAGACGTTCTCAGAATAACTATGAGATATTGTAGAATGTCCAATGGACGAGGCTATATCCTACATATGACGCTCATGGTATGCCTCCAGTACGTTATTGTGTTGTATGGGTAAGGTCCATTTTCATAGGAAAGCATTACGGATTTATAGTTTTCTGCCAAATTACAGTATTAAGTAAGTATATAACAAAATACTTTCCAGTATATATAAAGTTTATATGGCAATTTATAAAACCACGAAGTTTCGTTTACTGATGTTGCCATTAAAAGTTTTTTTTCTCATAAAGTTCAGAGTGTCATAAGCCGGTGAATTTTAGTCAAAAAGAATGGAATGAATTTTTACTGTTGTACTTGTCAGAACATGGAGAGAAGTCTAAATATAACTTGTTGGACCAAAACGGGGATCGCATAAAAATTAAAAAGTGTAATTTGCAACAAACTTCAAAATCAATGTAGTGGTAACTATTATCATGTTCCGAAAGAATATATTATCAGAAAGAATAGCTTTTAAAAATTTGAAATCTTAAGTTTTAAAGTGAGCAGAAAACGTTCTAAAGACATGAGTTTTCTGAAATTATCAGGGCTAGAAACTTTAAATTTCCGATGAAAATTATTTTTAACAGCATAGCTATTTTTTAAGAAGAATTAAAATTTAAATGTGTGAATCACCGCAATGGATGTTACCACGCTAATAAAATGAATAAAAGTCTACTTTAATTAAAAATTTATTTGAATGCAAGTGTTATTTAAAGTGTTTATAGAGTCGAGCGGATTTTTTTTTTTTACGCTTTCCAAAATAAATCTCCTTTAAAGTAAGCCAAATTTAAAAAGTGGATGAAAATAATTTATTTTTAAAATTAAATATTTAAATAAAAGGGAAAATGGGTTTGAAAATGAATAATAGAATAGCTTTTTGGAAATGAATGGCAGAACTATTTCATTAACATAATCTCAATTCCTATTTTATTTTGAACACATTTTCAATTTACATTGCCTAGTTATTTCCGACCATTAAACAAAAAAGTGCATTTCAAACTCTTTTTTGGTGGCAGCACCTTGTATATTATAAAGCATACAAATTTTGGAAAATATTTTTCCCGCCAAACTTCTCACTATTAAATCAGAAATTCTTTGAAGTGCGTGTGCATTACGAAATTTTAAATGCTCAAAAAATAAAAAGTTAATAAAACAATAAAAGACAGGGTATGGAAATTAAAATGGTTATAGAATAATTTAAAATTTGGAGTTAATTCAAGACAGTAACTTTCTAAATAAGAACATTAAAAATAATTACAAAACTAGTATGTTGTGGCCATAACAAAACTTTCTTCTATATAAATCACATAAACAGCACTAATTGATATCAAGGTATACTTGAATCTGAAGTTTGATGAAAATTCGTGCATAGTTCTTGAGATAGAGCTATAGCGGAAATTCTGATAAATGCAGGGTAGCAGCGCCACCTGTTGAGCGATTTGCACCAAACCGTAAACAGCACTATTTCATATGAAGGTATACCTGAATCTGAAATTTGTTGAAAATCCAAGCATTAGTTCTTGAGATAGAACTATTGCAAAAATCGCAAAAAATGCAGCATAGAAGAGCCACCTGTTGAGCGATTTACACCAAAATGTATAAAACGTCAATCCATGTCAAGGACTAACTGAATCTGAAGTTTGATGAAAATCTGTGCATTAGTTCTCGAGATTGAGCTATTGCAGAAATCGCGAAAAATGCTGCCTAGCAGTGCAACCTGTTGTGCGATTTACACCAAAATGTATAAAACGTCAATTCATGTCAAGGACTAACTGAATCTGAAGTTTGATGAAAATTCGTGCTTTAGTTCTGGAGATTGAGCTATTGCGGAAATAGCGAAAAATGCTGCATAGCCGCTCCCCCTGTTGAGCAATTTACATCAAAATGTATAAAACTTTAATTCATGTTAAGGACTAACTGAATCTGAAGTTTGATGAAAATCCGTGCATTAGTTCTGGAGATTGAGCTATTGCGGAAATCGTGAAAAATGCTGCATAGCAGCGCCGCCTGTTGAGCGATTTACACCAAAAACTAATCAGCACCAATTTATATCAGGGAATAACTGAATATAATTTTTTATTAAATTTCGTGCATTCGTTCTTGAGATAGAGCGCCCACAAAATTTGTGGCACACACAGACAGACAGACTCACAGACTCACAGGCAGACATTTTGTAAAAGCATGTTTTTCGGAATCTCTGACCCCTAAAACGTGTATATCCATCGAAAACCGAAAGTTGAAAATCTTCACGAATCCAATACTTTCTTCTTGTAAAGATAGAAGAAAGTAAAAATATTCGTACAAATATAATAATAAGTAATAGTATAAGTGGTAATTAAGTGATGATTAATAAGTATAATGTTAAATAATATCAATTATTACATATGTTTTTTACAAGAATGTGTTTGAAATGTTTTGAAATATTTTGGAACTCGTGTTCATTAATAGTTAGATAACAATATTTGATAATACTTACTGCAAAACAATTTTATACCCGAAGGAGAAACATAGAGGTTACAAGTTGTGTTTACTGTAAAACTACTTTCATTACAAGGATAGTTTTGCTCGCAGAAAACAAACTTTGATATACAGTGAACTCTCGTTACGGGAGGCTGTTTTTTATGCGCCCTAACCGAAGTCCTAATTAAACAATGTAAGCATTTTAATGGTGTAAAATAATACATTGTGTTGAATAAACTGAATTCATTTTGTTACAGAAACTAAATAAGTTACTAAACGTATGCGAAACGAAACAACTTTTTCTTTAATTTAACAATTTTTGTAAAAAAGGGCATGTGAATAACAACTTGTTAATACAAAAGAATAAATTACTCAGAGAAAAAAAAAATATGCAAAGGAAATGTCGTACATTCATAATTTAATGTGTGAATCAGTTATTAACCCCTTAATTCTCGCTCCCGTCAATATCACCAGCTGAAGTGTCGTTCGTTATTTTTCGTGCCCGTCATATTTCTGGGCTGGAGATTTAATTGCTGGAAAAACTTCTGAAACCAGAAAAATTTAACTGGCATTTCCGTGTGAAGTCTTTGAATATTACCGTTTAGGTTGGTTTTTGGCGCTGATTGGGATATTGGACTTTGTATTGCATGTTTCGAAATATATCACACTCAATAAAAATATTAATAATCAAAATTAAATGTATATATATATATATATATATATATATATATATATTATTTCAAATATTATTTGTAAAAAATTGTGTGATGATGATAAATAAAGATCTAATATGTGAAAAAGAAAGGTCTTATTCACATTAATTTGTATGGTGTAAAACAGACATTAAGACACAGAATTCTCGCCTGATGGCTTTTCTACAAATGTGAATTTGTTCTAAAACATACTTTTTTTTTTTCGCCTTAAAAAAACTAATTGCGTATTTTATTTAGAAACCTTATAAGTATTCAATTTCTGAAATAAAAAAATAGGTACTTTTTTTTAATGGTTTTTCCAAATATTAAGCGATCCTTAAAGGGTTAGTATGAGCTATTTCGGTTTCAGTGAATAGTGAAATTTTAAAATCGTCTGAATTCTCATTAGAAAGCATTATGACATGAAAAGAAATGTTTTATATTTTTGAACGAATCAACCAAATTTAACCAAAAGCTTTGCAGCTAATTCTGGGTATCACAACAACCTACAGTCGTGGGAAAAAAAGTAAGCACCCCTACTAACTCTGCAACTAATTGTATTAGAAGAAAGTTATTGATACCAAACGATTGGAAATAAAGTCTACTTATAAAAGAAGTATATCAAATTTGCCTAGGAGACCATCTACAAACCAAAACCAGGCCAAACTTAGTTTTTTTTTTATAATAGAAACACCAAATTTTGACAATATATTTTAAATCTTTGGTTCAAATCACGCCTAGATACGAAATTTCAAGTCATTTGAATGATAAGTTTTTGAATTACAAACGTTCAAAATGTAGAGCTTCTAATGTTAAATTACATTTTCATATTTATTTAGTTAAAGTTTGTCGACAAAAGTCACTGTCTTTTTTATGCCCGTATTATACTTATATTCATCTTATACCAATATTTCAGGCATTATTATCGTAGTAGCCATTAGAGTTATAGACATATTTTTCTTATGTGTTATTACATTAATATATAAAGAATCATGACATCTTATTTTTCATTTAAAAATTCTTTAAAATCAATGTCCATAAAATACATTTTCTTTACTTTTTCATAAAAACCTTAAGACATATTTCTTTATTTTATTTAAAAACATGTATTTCAGCAGGCTATATGGTATAAAGTATGGTAAATAACAAGCAATGCATTGTCTAATACCTTTTGGCTCCTTTCTAAAAAAAGTTTTTCTCCCTCTTCGGAAACATCTTCAGTTTCAAATGGTGTTGTTTCGCAGTTTCGAATGAGATCTTGTAACTTTCCTCTTTTTTTATTCTTTCTTTTTTAAGTTTTTATGTAAAAGTAAAGAAAATGTATTTTATGGAAATTGATTTTAATATGTATACAAACAAGATAACGAATTTTTAATGAAAAATGTCATGATTTTTTGATAAAGATGTCATGATTTTTTGTATATTAAGGCTGTTCTCAAATCCAAAGGGTCATCTTTCTAACATAAGTTTTAATTCATTTTTGTTCGGAAACACATGAAACTAGAAGGAGTTGTTATTCAGAAACTATGCCATCGAACTGTTTTTTCCGTTTTCTTGTAACGCAATAGATCTTTCAGAAAATACTGTCAAAGTTGGCATTTTGAACTGAACTTCCGAACGAAAGAAGAAAATCCAGTCAATAAGGGGAGAAAAATGCCATGTCACGTGATCAAAATCGCTTATAACTCAATAGGTAATTGATTGATCAAAAAATGAAAAAAACAGTTCGATTCCAAATTGCTTCCATGGCCAAGCTTTCCAATTTTATATCTGTCCGTTAAAAAATGAATTTGTAAATGTGTCAAAACGTTTTGAACTTGTTGAGCAGAGCAGTTGAGTACAGCCTTAATGTAATAACAGGTAAGAAAAATATGTCTACTATACTCTAATGGCTACTACGATAATAATGCCTGAAATATTAGTATAAGATGAATATAAGTACATTTTTATATTTTTATTATCTTCTGAAATTATAATCCGAATGTGATAACTTTTTGTGTGGTTATAATACTAAAAATAACAAACATAAATACGTTGAAATTGTAATAAAAAGAAATTTGTAATATGAATTATGAATTATAACATCAATATTCGAAAAAAAATCTGCATTGCAATCTAAATTTTTTTTGTTAGATTTATATTTTTTTATGTCCTGCTTTATGGGAATTCAAAATTTCATAACTTTCTTCCAAGTAGTTTTCAAATTATGCTTAAACAACGTCAAATGATGGTTTAAGTGGTCTTCTATGAGACCCAGAAAAGGATAATTAAAAAATATATATAATTTACTTATTTTATTGAAACATTTTGTCTGCAAATAGTTGAAATATATTAAGTAAGTGAAATGGTCCTATTGGCAAGAAATAATACATTAATAGAAGTGACTTAGTCATTCTGTAGCGTTTCAACAATAGGGTTCCGAACTTCAATTTGGATATAGCCCATAAAATAGGCTCATTATAAAATAATTCATTTCTCTGAAACTAATCGTACGAATTTCATGAAAATTTCTATTCAGGATAACTGAAGAGTGTAGAGTTTAATTATGGTGTCAAACTTGGGTATTGCTATGAAAAATAAAAGAAAGGTTGGGCTTGTTTTGATATTTAGATGGTCATCTAAGCCTATTTTATATACATATATTAAAAGCAGACTTTATTTTCAATTGTTTGGTATCAGTAACTTTCTTCTAGAACAATTTGTTGTAGAGTTAGTAGGAAATGTTTACTTTTTTTTTCCGCGACTGTGCATTGTGTTTACTGTAAAACTACTTTCGTTACAACACTGTAAAAAAAAATTTGTAAAGTTACTAAAATTTTTCTAGGAAACTGGGATTCCAGGAACTTTTTATGTAACGGCAACAAGAAAAATTCCTGTAACAGATGCTGTTACAGAAATTTTTGCTACTGCCGTTACATAAATAGTTCCTGGAATCCCAGTTTCCGAGAAATATGTTAGTAACTTTACAGATTTTTTTTTACAGTGAAGGATAACCTTGCTTGCAGAAAACAAGCTTTGATGTACAGTGAATTCTCGTTAGTAGTAAAAATTTCCAAGGGAAGCTGTTTTTTGCCGCACTAACCGAAGACCGAATTAAACGATGTAAACCTTTCAATGGTGTAAAATAATCCATTGTGCTGAATAAATTGAATTACAGAAACTAAATAAGTTAGTAAGTTTATGCTAAAATAACCAACTTTTTCCTTAATTTAACAATTTTTGTAAAAAAAAGAGCATGTGAATGACAATTTGTTAATACAAAAGAATAAATTAATCAGGACATAAAAAAAAAATCCAAAGAAATTCCCATACATTCATAATTTAGCGTTTGAATCAGTTATTAAAATGGGCTATTTCGTTTTCAGGGAATAATGAAATTTTAAAATCGTCTGAATTCCAGTTGAACAGTATTATGAGATGAAATGAAATGTTCTATATTTTTTGAACGAATCAACTAAATTTAACCCAAAACTATACAGCTAATTCCGAGAACCTCACCAACGTACCTACTTAATTACAAGCTAATTGGTTGCTTTCTTCGGTAGTCTTCGCGGAACAGAGAGAGAGACAGATGGAGACAGACTAACAAACAAATAAACAAACATAAACCAAAAATTTTCGAGTCTCCACAGTGACCCTCAAATGGCGTTTCAGCAATAATTAAATAATAATTATTAGTATAATATTAACATAATAATATTAATTATTACATATCTTTATTACAAGAATGTGTTTGAAATGTTTTAGAGCATTTTGAAAATCGTTAAAAGCAATTTTTGTGAAAAAGCGAACGTGAATGACAATTTTTTCATACAAAAGAATAAATTACTCAGGACAAATAAAACATGCAAAGAAATTGCAAAACATACATAATTGTGCTTTAATTAAAGTAATATTTCACGTTAATTTGCAATGGTTAGACAAATGATCCTTTTGCTCCATCATTTTCCATTTTTGCGACACACTCGAAATTTTGGCGTGTTATATCAATGGAATTATAAATAAAGGGAAGTTGAAACACCCTCAAAATTATGAAGCTTCAACTGTAACCGGTTTTGCAGTGGATAATTACTTCCGGGGAAAACTTCCACCAGTAAACTCGAATAGAAATTTTCTCCTTATTTAACCGCCTTATTAACGCAGAATTTCAGTCATAATTATCGCCAAAAACAGCAGATATTTATTTTTACTGATTGAAGTTTACTTCAGCGGTAGTCAGGTCCTGCATTTCCGCCATGTTGTGACAACCTAAACAACCTCCTGTTCATGTCAGTTCAAGAGATTATAATACCGGGAGCAACTTCCACCAGTATATAAAAAAAAAATTGCCATTTTATGTGAGAGAAATTTTGCATGAATAAACCGCTAAACTAAAGCGAAATTTTCTACTAAAAATTTACTAATGGAAGTTAGCTGCGGTGGTAATAAAAAATTGTTGATCCAATGTAAAAAAATTCAGCCGCCATCTTGTGACAACTTCCCCAGTTACTTCACTCGCAACTCGTAGACTCTACAGTGGGGCTACTAAATACTGTTACGCTCCAAAAAATACGAATTAATTTTAATCGTTTGGGAAAACGATTTATTTTTCTATTTTAGGGTTTGGCAAGCTTCTATTAGTGCAGACGAATTTGGTTATAAAGCGAATATTTAAAATTATTTTAAAGAGGGATACCAAAAGAATGATGATTAAAAGGCTCTTTGATCGCAGGTTTTCCTCAGGTAAAACCTTTAAGCAATTAAAATGCCCTGGGTTCTATGGAACATTTGCATATAAAACTATAAATCGATTATTGGATACTAATAGCTATGAAAATATCGATCTAGGTCTGGTCGCCCACGCTCAGTTCTCACAATAGAGCGCATCAAAAGAATTCGTGAAAAGGTGTGAAGAAATCCGCAACGTTCTGCAAATAAAATGGCTGCAGAAGAGAACGTGAATTGCAGAACTATGCAAGTTATTATAAATGAAGATCTGGGTTATTGCCCTTATCGCAAAAGAAAAATTCAAGGATTGAATGCTGCACAAAGTATAAAAAAATTACAAAGAAGGAATAAATTGATGAAGCGGCACGGTAGGAAAAGTGTTGACAGAATAATATTTTCTGATGGGAAGCTATTTTGCACTTAACAGTGTTATAATGCTAAAAATGATATCGTTTATTTAGCAACCCTCGAGGATATACCTGAAACTTTTCGAATTGTTAAACGCTTTCAGAACAAGAATTCTGTTATTGTTTGGACTGCAGTGTCAAACAATGGAAAATTGTCTTTGAAGTTCATCGATAAAGGGATAAAAATCAATGCGACTATTACAAACAGGACATATTGGCTACACATTTATTCCCCCATGCTGACAGGTTGTATCCCAAAAAGAATTGGATATTTCTGCAAGATTTTACATCTTCGCACCGAGATAAATCAACACAGGCTTGGCTCACTGTCACCTGTCCGAACTTTATCATGCAAGAAGATTGGCCACCTTCTTCACCGGATCTAAATCCTTTAGATTATTGCGTCTGGGGATTTTAGAGGCTAAAGTAAATAGCAACAAACACAGAAGTTTGGACTCTCTCAAAGCTTCCATATTACGTGAATGGTACCGACTACCTCTTAAAATGATTCGCGCCGCAGTCGGAAAATGGCATAAGAGATTATCTTTGGTAATCGATAAAGATGACGGTCAATTTGATTAAAATTATTTCCGGTTAAACTTTCATCTCTGATGTTCATCATGTTAGTGTAGTTATCATTTTCCATTTTATATTTGTAAAATAAAATGACTGAATATTTGTAACAGTATTTAGTAGCCACCCTGTACACTATATGTCTCCCCCTCTTTATTCATAACTACATTGTGACGTCACATTTTGATTGGTGCTATGGATGAACAGCCGTTACCGAGTTTTGAATCGATTACGTTTTTGGTGGTAATTTGTTTTTGCTTTTTTCCGTTCATCACTGTCACGGACAAGTCCTTAATCTCTCAATAATCACAGTTATAATAAATTTTGCGTTTGAAAAAATAACTAGTTTTGACTCTGTCCGGTCAGTCTTTGAAAAAATCGTGCGCTTTATCTAATGAGTAGTACGTCCTTAACGTTGATTGCAAATGGAAAATGAGGGAAAAAACTGTCCCCATTAACCGGAATTACGCCTTAAAAGGAGACGCATTAACATATCTCAATATTGGTAAACCTCAATAACATATATCAATTAAATGGGAATCATAGACTTTTCCTTTTAAATATGACATTTCCAGTAGTGGAAGCTTTAAAGTTTATGATTTATAAATGCAAATGCACGTGATCTACTGAATATTTCACTACATTCACTTATAAAAACCATACATTAAATCCTAATGTTTTTATATCAAACTATTTTAAATCTTGCTCAGTTTTTCTTTGAAAAATGTAGCAAAGTAATCAATTAATTATGCTAAAAGTAAAATAAATGTTTCAAACAATCTTAGAAATCAAAAATGTATTTTTTTAATGAAAAAAAGTCTGTTGCTAACAATGACGACTAAACTCCTCTTTGTTTACTGTTATCCATATATCGTTTTGAAATCGGGTTCCATATAGCATTAAAAAATACTTTAATGCTTGAAAATGACCAATTTGCTTTAAATATGATCTATTAAATATGATCTATTGGAAATATTATTATTATCCAGGCTTTTTTAATTTTGGAAACGGCAAATAAAAGACGACTATTTGAAAATTATTAAGTAATTTTCTATTCGGGCAATAGAATTTTGCATCAAAAAATCGAAAAATAACCTCCCACTTAAAAAAATTTCAAATTAACCCCTTGGGTACGGATTAATTTCAGGGCTGCCACTGGCGTATTTTTTTTCTTCTTTTAATTCTATATTGGACCACTTTCTCAAAACAAAAATCTTTCATATACACTTTGAAAGTATGTGCAAGACAAAAATACTACATAAATATTTTCCTTTAAATAGTGGTATGAATAGAATATAAAAATAGACGCTAGTGGCCAAATGCACGACGAGTCTCAGTCGTCAAATGTACCCAAAAGGTTAAAGAAATGATTGGACAATGCCCTTACCACAATCTAGTCAAGTGTGTGCTTACAAAAGATAGATAAATTGCTATGTATAGTTTTTCATCCTATAAAGCTTATTTAACTGAACTATCTTAGCCGATTTCAAAATCGAATAGTCATTAAATAATTCTCCAATTTAAAAATAATTTGCTTTGGCATGTTTATCATCCATTTCTCTATAAAATTCCATGTTTCCATATGCAATAGTTTTTGCAGTATATAAGCTGGAAAAGTGGAAAAGACAAGATCAAGTTAAAAAATGGCAGCAGCAACGGCATGATTAGTAACTTTTTTTTTTAGAATAGAGAGATAATTTAGGTGTCCCTGAAAAAGGGCTGATTTAGACTAGTTAAAAGCTTTATGTGATTTTGATGTTATTTTATACCTGGTTGAAGTCCAATCAATATCAACAAAATTTTCTTTGATTTAAAGACAATTTATGTTATAAAAATAAAAAAATAAATTAAAAGGAAAAAAGAAAATTTTGAAGAGAGAGAGAGAAAGAGAGAGAGCGAAGCTCATACTTTTTAAGTTCTCAATAAAGCATAATAGATATAGATATTAAAATTCACCCCTTTTTCATATTTTCAATACATACATATAAGGAAAATCTATCACAATTTCAATTTCAATTTATATCCAATTAAAGTTGGGGATTTGTATATTATTATATACAAATATTTTTAATATATTTTTAAAGAATATTTTTATTTATCCCTAGCTAATCAAATTTTTTACAAAGGAGGTTTTTTGTTTTGTTGACATTTTTGCAACCTATTGTATTTTCGTTCTCTATATTCATATGCCCTTTTATACACAAACGCTTAAAATATAAAATTAAAAATAATTTTAAGCTCTTGAAAATATAACTTATGAACGCTCAAACGCTAAAACAGACATTTAAGAGTGACATAAACTCTAAGAAGTAATTTCGCATTCCGATGAACGCAGTGAAATATATGAACGAATATAAAATGCGCATTAATTCAATATTTCAACTCTGATCCCGAACCACTTAGGAGAGAAATCTTTCCATTATTTCGAAATGGAACGTGAATTGGAGCGAAAGACGAGGCGATTGCGTCGTCTTAATTAAATCCTCCCCGCCCTCCGTCGAACATCCAGGACCCTAGACGAGCGATAAGCCATTTATGCAAACAAATTGAATGCACCAGCTCGTCGCAGAACTGCGAGCTTTCCCTCCCCGTTCCCATGAAGGAGACGCTCTGCGCTCCCAAATATCTACAGCGACCGTAGTGCGAGTGGATTAATCCGTCACCCGGCGTGCCGCCTTACGATAGTCACACTCCAAGGGCGACGCTTTTCGAAACGTCAAACACCTCCCCGCCATCCCGAACACTCCGCTTTTCCCCGCGTTTGTCTCTAGAAAACGCACGCGACGCCATTTCTGTGGTCGGGCGATAAAAATCCCCCGGCGGCGCTGGTGTCGTTCTTTTCATTGGTTCTCGCTCAATTGCCAGATTCTCTCTCTCTGGAGAAATCTTTTGGGGGAATTTATTTCCGATCTGATAGCCACTAATAACGGCCTCGAAATGGCTTCGGAGTCGAAATGGAAGATTTTTTCCCGTTATTACTATTATTATTTTTTTTTCAAGGAACTTTCTTTTTTAGATCTTTCTCAACAGCTGTGTGGTATGATAGAATAGAATTTCAGGAAAAGTTCTGAAATGACCCCTTTCACGATGCTCTGGTGATGGAGAATGATCTCTTCCAGAGTTTTTTTTTTTCTTCCTTTCCTTCTTTTTAGTTCCCGTTATTGCGTTTAGTCCCAGATGCAGAAGTTTTGCGATAAGGCAGCACTGTTATCTGTCTTCCCGTGGAATTGGGTTTTATTGAATTTAGTTGCCCTTTGTGGCAGCAGTTATTATAACTGGAAGACGAGAAAGTAGGTTAAAAAGTGTGAAATAAAAAATAAAAATACAAAAATATAATAAACGTTTAAATCATAGACTGATATTTACAGTAAATGGCTTTTTAGGAAATTTTCAAAGAAACCAATTACTTTTCTCTTTAAAGATGATTTGATAGCAACAATTTTAATACAATATAGATAGGGCATAATATCACGAACTACGTTTTACTGTAAGAAGTTACGTACTATGTAAAATATTTTATTTTCCAATTATATCTACTTAAAACAAAAAAAATTATAAAATAAGAAAGAAATGTTGAAATATTTTATTCATCTAAAAACTTTGACAGTGGACTTTATACTATGAATAATAGTACAGCTCATTACTTACATATTTTATTCATATACTACATTTTATACAGGCTTATCTCAAATCCAAACAGGTTACTTTCTGACACATCATTCACTTAATCATTTTTATTCATAAATGTATAAAATTTGCCGTTCTTTTCATTTAGATACGAAGAAATCGAATAACGTGTTAGATTTTCCTCTAAAATAAAATATCTTTCAGATAAAGATGTCAAAATTGGCGTTTTAAGACAATTTTTGATATTTTTCACCCTGAGTGAGAAAGTTAAAAGAAAAAAAATGACAGTAATTCAAGGTTTGTTCAATTTACGAACAAATTTAAAACACTATTCGATATGTCGTCAAATTTCATGCAAAACTGAAGCCGTGATTGTGTCAGAAAATTTCATATTGTGAGCGGGGGGGAAAAATAAAAACCCTTAAGAGTTATTATTTGAAAATATATCTAGCACTCATTTCTTTGATTACAACTATTTATATAACGTAATCAGAAAAATAGTTATTCGTTATTATAACTGTGTATGCTTGTGCAGAATGAACTGATATCTTATCTTGAATATTAATTTCAAATTCATATTTGTTCATTCATGTTATAAATGAGTCAAACACTATTTATCTCACACACAGAATTGGAAAACACAGCAAAAAAAAAAAAAAAAAAAAAAAAAAAAAAAAAAAAAAAAAAAAAAAAAAAGAACAACCTATGCCAATGGTGAAAATTGACCAAAAGTGTTCAAAATTCTTACTTTTTCAAAGATTTAAGGGAGGGGAGTGCTCTAGCAGATAAAACATAGATCTAAACATAGATATTAGTAAGATAGAAATAATAATATGGACCGATTTTTGACATTCGATTTGTGGATTGAGAAATTAATGGCCAAAGTTCTAATGCAAAACCTTTTTACAACAGTCTTCAGTAATCGGGCTAAACATTTTCTTGATGTATTATAGGCTTCGGTCAGGCAAGGGCAGGAGGGGGTCCCTTTCCTGCATTTCCCTTCACATGCACATAGTAACAGACATCTTGTTTGTGAAAATCGAAGACAATTGGAGAGCTGAGTGGAAGAACATGTTATGCTACATTTTCTTAAAAAATATTTTATCTTTTGTACGAAGGCGTTATCAGGTATTCTATCACATGGTAAAGCTAAAATACCAAAATTCTATTTAGCTTTGAAGATTTAAGACATTATTCATTAATATTTAATAATGTAAATAATATTAATATTTTTTAATATTTAAAAATTAAATATGAATAAGTTTTTTTGATAGAGTTTTGTACCACACCTGTTAATATTTTAAACACATGGTATCAAACAGAAAATAAATCATTAAAATTGACAACAAAAACTTTCACATCAAATTTCTTCAGATGTAATTTTTGTTACTTAACATGTTCTTCCACTAAGCTCTTCAATTGAAACAGTATTATGCGCACTTTTTATCTGTAATAAAATGAAATAAAAATTGATATAAGAACGAAAAATCTAAAAAAAAAATAATTAAAAAAATATATATATAATTTAAATATATATATTAATAATAAAAAAAATCTAAGATAATTAATAATCTAAAAAATATTATCTAAAAAATAATAAAAAACTGAAAAAATTGTTATTTTCATATAATGAAAATTGTATCTATATAAAATTAAACATTTCGTATACTTAAAAAAAAAATCTAAGCGATTTTTTAAAATAATGTTACGGCTAATAGTAATTCATCGAACAACCATTTATTCATTCTTCTGTATTTCATTTTTTTTGGCTTTATTCGATTTTTAAACCATTATTTTTTGTTTTCAGGCAATGAGAAATTAAAACAATACACTGATCAAACTGATTTTGAGTGGATATTGAGAAAATTTTTCAGAAGAAATTCTTAATACATTTATCCAGGCTAATTTAATAAAGTAAAATATTTATTTTTTAGTATTGTTTATTTTATTATTTAAAATAAATTTACCGCACAATTATTATTTTTTTAGGGGGGAGGGGGGTAAAATTATTAATAATTTGATGCATAAAATTATGAAAAAAGGCTCTGTTTCTAAAATTTACACTTTAATATTTTTGTATAAATTTTCTTTTATTTTTAACCTTGTACTCTAAGGAAGCATTTTCCACACTTCCTCATTAATAAATCGTAATTTAACAACAATAAAATCTGTGGCCATTAAAAAGTTTTAAGGATACGTTTCGGATTACATGCAACATTAATCTTTTTTTTTTCAAAAATATATTAATAATAATTATTATACATCAGAATCATCATCAGTATATATATTTTTTAACTATACTCATTTATTATACATCTTTTCAAAAGAATATGTTTGAAATGATCTGGTACATTTGGTAAAACATGAAAATTGTACTTTGTTTATTAACAATTATTGTAAAATTAATCGCAACACTTATTGGGAAACATTGTTCGAACAAGTATGAGAAACATCAAAAGCTTATATAGATTGCGTATGCGTTTACTGTAAAACACGTTCTTTGTAATTCTTTTACACAGATAACCTGTCTTTGTAGTTTCCTTACATGGATAATTCTGTTTACAGAAAACGAACTTATGTTTTAATTATGGTCTAGATATGAGAAACTTTAAAAAGTATGTTTTGTGTTTGCTGTAAAACTAGTTTTCTTACAAGGATACTTCTGCATCCAGTAAACAAACTTCAACATTAAATTAAGGTACACTGTAAAAAAACCACTCTAAATTTGCCAGAACAAACTCGATCACAGTGAATGTGCTGTATCTTTCTTTGGTTTCCTGACTATATTAACATGGAAAATGCAGTAGTTGCCTAAAATTAACAGCACAATGTACTGGCAATTTGGACGCATTTTTTTACAGCGCAAACTGCTGGCGTCCAAATTGCTGCCATTGTGCTCTTAATTTTACGCAACTACTGTATTTTCCCCATGTTAATACAGTCAGGAAACCAAAGAAAGATACAGCACATTCATTATGATCGAGTTTGTGCGCGAGATGAACAGTACTTTGTACTGTAAAAATGTCGTTTCTTTTTACAGTGTATATACGAGAAACATTGAGAGCCCGTAATTCGTGTTTACTGTAAAACTAGTTTTTTTTTCAGGGATAGTTCTGCTTGCAGAAAACAAATTTCGGTGTTAACCCTTTATGCACTGAATTATGAATTTATGAAATTTTTTTCTTCTAAAGCATTTTTCGTGAATTGTTTGAACTGCAATAGAAGATTTACATAATCGTTTAATAAATTTTAGAAGGATTTTAGAAGGATTGAAGGATTTAAAAGGATTAATTAAATTTGAATTTACAGGGATTTTGTGCAATATTTATAACCCCACTCAAATCTTTTATTTTAAATATTTTTTTAGTACTTTGTAGAATTAAGAAATGTAAAAATCTAATGTTCTTACAATAGAAATATGAAAATATTTCTGAATTGAACCCCCCTGTCCCAACGCCAAGAAAGCTGAAAAGATGCAAAGGAGTAAGAAATCATCCTTTTAAAAATATTTTTGTTTTGTGTAACCGATAATGCTTTTGGAACAAGATGAAGTAATGTATCTGTAACTCATTATAACCTGTATTACAACTAATCGATGTATTAAATGAATTTTATAAGTTACTTTAACGGTACTTATAAGTACCGTCAGTAGATAAAGGGTTATGGCCTGAATGAGAAATATTGAGAGCTTATAGCTCGCGGTAAGAGGCTACTTCAGTCACCTGAAAAAACCCACTCATTATTGCTAATCCCGTGGAAGAAATTTTGAAAGCTATCTCATTTGCATTTCAGTATTTTAAAACAATTCTTTTTGCATTGGCTAGCTGAGATTGATCTATACAAAGGGCGTTTTTTACTTTTTCGATTTTGTTGACAGATATTTTTAATGAGGAGACTTCCATTTTCGTAACCAGTTTCGAAAGTGAAAGCATCCCCTTGAAAATAATCTGCAAACAGAATCGAAAAGGTAAAAATGGACAGATGTCGAGATCAATCTCAGCTATCCAATGCAAAAAAAAAAAAAAAAAAAAAAAAAAAAAAAAAAAAAACATTTAAAAATGTTAAAATGCAAACGAGATAGCTTAAAAGTTTCTTCGATAAGATTAGCATTAGCGAGTGAATCTTTCCGATTTTCCCTCACTAATGTAAAGTCTATGGGCATTTGATGCATTCGTATATTTAAAATACCTCTTCGGGAAATTAATATTTTTAACTTCTATTTTTTGTGTACACTTCCTAAAAGATGTCTCTTTTTTTCTTAGTTCTCAAAATATTTCTAAAGTATAGACTTAATTTTATATGAAGTGTTAAAATTTTACTCACGGTTCGCCCGCTTTTAACACATAAAATATTAACTTCAGCATAGATTTTAGAAATATTTTGAAAACTAATAAAAAAAGAGATATCCTTTAAGAAGAGTACACAGAAAAAAGATGTTAAAAATATGAATTTCCCAAGAAGATATTTTAAATATACGAATGTATCAAAATTCCATGGACTTAACATTACGAGGAGAATTCCGAAGCTGAGTGACCAGCCGCCTTAACTGTAAAACCAGTTTCTTTACAAGGACAGTTGTGTTTGCAGAAAGCGAACTTTGTATTAAACACTAAGATAAGAGATAGATGGAGATGAAGTGTTTTGATTTGGCATGATATTAAAAATATAACCCTGAAACCAGTTAAAACCGGTCAAAATGAAGTCCCAATACTTGTGGTTCCACAGAGTCTGTGTGCGACTGGACCGAATGAGGGCATTTAAATTTGACTGATAGCCGTATTCATATAGCAAACCATTTTTACGGCATACTGCATCTGTATTATTACTTAGTACTCTGTGAGTACTACGATGTGTACGAGAAATGTTGAGTTGAGAGAACATAGTCCTCTATTACTGTAAAACTGGTTTATTTACAAACTGCATTATTTGCAGAACACAAACTTTGGTATTTAATTATGGTCTGTATAAGAAACATTCAGAGCCGATAGTTTGTGTTCACCGTTAAACTGATTTCGTTAGAAAGATAGTTTTCTTTCAGAAAACAAACTTCGGTATTAAATTATCTATACTAATATTATAAAGGAGTAAAGTTTGTTTATTTGTCGGAGATAAGCTCAGGAACTACCGAACCGATTCCAAAAGTAATGGTATCAAAATGATGGTGTTAGTCCAACTTAGAACATAGGCTATATTTTATGTCGGTGCCACTACCCCAAATTGGGTGCAGGAGCAAAAAAACGTTCTAAAAATGCGATAGTTGCATTACTGAAGGCCCTAGAAATACGAAATTTTAAATATTAGTTACTTATTAGACATAAAGGATTTCTAAGAACAGTTCTTAAACAATTCGAAATTTAAAAGGGGCGAAAATGCACAAAAACTTTCTAAATGGTGGTTTCTACACAATCTCGGGAAATACCAAAGCGATTTAAAAAATAATGGTGTCAAAATGATGATGAAAACCCTTGCTCTAACATAGGCTATCTTTTATGTCGGTGCCACTACCCCAAAGGGGGTGCAGGAGCAAAAAACGTTCTAAAAATGCGATTTTTGCATTACTGAAGGGCCTAGAAATACGAAATTTTAAATATTAGTTACTTATTAGATATAAAGGATTTCTAAGAACAGTTCTTGAACAATTCGAAATTTAAAAGAGGCGAAAATGCACAAAAAGCGTTCTAAAAAACTTTCTAAATGGTGGTTTCTACACAATCTCGGGAAATACCAAACCGATTCAAAAAATAATGGTGTCAAAATGATGGTGACAACCCTTGCTCTAACATAGGCTGTTTTATGTCGGTGCTACTATCCCAAAAGGGGTGCAGGAGCAAAAAACGTTCTAAAAATGCGATTTTTGTATTATGGAAGAACCTAGACTCATGAAATTTTGCATGGTATATATTTATTAGATATAAATGATCTCTAAGAACACTTCATTAAAAATTTTAAATTAAACAGGGGTAAAAATGCGTGAAAAGCGTACTAAAAACGTTGTAAATGCCGATTTTTCAGCAATATCTCAGGAAGAATCAAACTGATGTTAAAAGTAATGGTAGGTAATTGATGCTGACAGCCTCTGCTCTAACATAGACGCTATTTCATGTAGGTTCTCACTATCACCTAGAGGTTGCAGGAGCAAAAAAAAAAAAAAAAAAAAAAAAAAAAAAAAAAAAAAAAAAAAAAAAAAAAAAAAAAAACCGTTCTAAATTTTGATTTTTGTGATCGGTAGGGGCTAGCAACTTGAAATTAGCCAACATATTAGGTACATATTTATTAGATATAAATGATCTTTAAGAACAGTTTCGAAAAAATTGAAAATTTAAAAAGGGGGAAAATGCGCGCAAAGTCTTCTAAAGACGTTCTAAATTGCGATTTCTACTCAATCTCAGGAAATACCAAAGCTATTTCAAAAGTAATGGTTGCAAATGAATGGTAACAATTCCTGCTCCAACATTGGCTATATTTTATGTTGCTGTCACTACCATCTGGGGGGTTGCAAGAGCAAAACATGTGCTAATGTGCCTTTTTTGCATAACTGAGGGGTTTAACATTTTGAAATATGGCATGATATTTACTTACAAGTTGCAACTGCTTTCTAAGAACAGTCGAAAGAAAATTCCAAATTTAAAAGGATGAAGTGAGCAAAAAGCGTTCTAAATTACAATTTTTATGCAATCTTATCAAGTACCAAACCGATATAAAAAATAATGATGACAAATTGTTGGTGATATAACATGCTAAAACATAAGCTATATTTTATGTCTGTGCCACTACCACCAGAGGGTTGCAGGAGAAAAAAACTTTCTAAATTGCGATTTCTGTGATGCTGAAAAGGCTAGAAAGTTTAAATATAGAATGGTAGTTACTTATAAAATATAAATGCCCTCGAAGGACTGTCGAAAATAAATTCGAATTAAAAACGGGTGAAGCGAAGGGGAGGTGGGAAAAACATTCTAAAAAAGTCCTAAATTACGATTTCTATACAATTTCAGGGAATATAAACCGATTATAAAAGTAATAGTTGCGAATCAATGGTAACAGTCTTGGATCCTACACAGGCTATATTTTATGCCGATGATTCTACCACCTGGGGTTCACAGGAACAATAAACGTTTTAAAAAAGGCCTTTAAAAGCTTTCTAAATTACGTTTCTATGGAATATTAGGAAATAACAAACTGATTTAAAAATTAATGTTGGCAATTTAATGGTGACAGTTCCTATTTCAACATAGCCCTTTATGTTGAGAGAGGTGGAATTTTACTTGGAATTTTGACTTGGAATTTTACATGATAGTTAATTTTAAGATGTAAGAAGATGGTTTCTAAAAAAATTCAAAACTTCAAATTAATACTGAAATAAGCGTATTAATTGAGCATAAAAGTTTCAAAATACTTTCTAAATTATCATTTATTTAGTTTTATTTCGTTTTATTAATTTAAGTCTCATTTCTGCCTAATGCAGTGTAATAAGGATGTTTAGTCGAACTGTGTTTTAAATAGTAATTTTTGACTTATTCCTAAAAGTAATAAGTACCTTTTAATAAAAAAAACCTTTAAAAAAAATAAAATTTAGTTAGTAGCTTTTAATAAAAATTAGACATATAAATATCACTTGGCATATTTCAAATATTACGCGAGCAAAGCCGCGGGGTTTGCTAGTGGTGTATAAAGAGAGATATTGAAAGCTTATCGTTCGCGTTTACTGTAAAACTAGTTTCTTTACAAGGATAGTTCAATTTGCAGAAAACAAACTTTGGTATTAAATTATGATGTGTACGAGAAACATGGAGTTGAGAAAACATGATTCTCGTTTACTGCAAAACGAGTTTATTTACAAGGGTAGTTCTCTTTTCACAACACAAACTTTGGTATTTAATTGTGGTCCTTATAAGAAGCATTGAGAGCCGATGGTTTGTACTTTCTGCAAAACTAGTTTTCGTTCAAGAATAGTTCTGCTCCCAGAAAACAAACTTCGGTAATAAATTATCGTGTATACGAGAAACACTGAGAACCCAAGATGGTGTTTTCTTTACAAGGATAGTTCTTTTCTAGAAAAAGAACTTTCGCATGAAACTATGCTGTGTACGAGAAAAAATGGCATTCATAGTTCGTGTTTATTGTAAAACTAGTTTTTTTGTTAGGATAGTTCTGCTTTCAGAAAAAAAAAATCCCTGGCATTAAATTATGATGTGTACGTGAAATATGAGAACCCATAGTTTTCGTGTTTACTGTAAAACTAGTTTTGCTACGAAGATAGTTAGTTCTATTTGCAGAAAACAAACTTCGGTATTATATTATGTTCTGTATAAGAAACATTGAGGAGAGTGGGGGAGCCCATTGTTTGGATTTACTGTAAAATTAGTTTTCTTGTATGGATAGTTCTGCATCTAGAAAACAAACTTCGGTCTTAAATTATGGTGTATACGAGAAACATTGAGAGCCCACAGATCGCATTTAGTATAAAAGTAGTTTCCATAGAAAGATAGCTTTGCTTACAAGAAAACAAATTTCGATATTAAATTATGGTCTGCATGAGAAACATTGAGAACCTAAGTTTTGTGTTTACTGTAGAACTAAATTCTTGCAAAAATAGTTCTGTTTCAGAAAATAAACTTCGATATTAAATTGTTGTGTGTACGAGAAACACTGGGAATTCATATCTTTCGTTTACTGTAAAACCAGTTTCTTTACAAGGATAGTCCCGTTTGCAGTAAACAAACTTTAATATTAAATTATGATGTGTACGAGAAACATTGTGTTGAGAGAATACAGTTTTCATTTGCTGTGAAACTAATTTCTTTGCAAGAATATTTCCATTTGTTAAAGCAAACCTTGGTATTAAATTAATGTGTAAACGAGAAATAGTGAGAGCTCATATTTCGCGTTTACTATAAAAGTAGTTTCCTTAGAAGCACAGTTCTGCTGGCAAGAACAAAACTCCAGTATTAAAAAATGGTCTGTATTAGAAACATTGAGCGTCTATGATTTGTGTTTACTATAAAGATAGTTTTTATACAGAGATAGTTCTGTTTCCAGAAACAAACTTTGGTATTAAATTATAGTGTATACGAGATATACTGAGAACCCAAAATTTGCGTTTAATACAAAACTAGAGTTTCCTTAGAAGGATAGCTCTGCTTGCAAGAAAACAAACTGCATTATTAAATTAAGGTCTTTATGAGAAACATCGAGAGCCTATGATTTGTGTTTACTGGGAAACGATTTTTCTTAAAAGGATAGTTCTTCTTCCATAAAAAACAAACTTCTATATTAAATTACGGTTGTGCACGAAGCCCATTGAGAGCCCACAGCTCAAATTTATCGTTAAACCTATTTCTTTACAAGGATAGCAGAAAACAAACTGTTTGCAGAAAACAAATTTTGGTATTAAATTATTATGTACTAGCAGACCCGCCCGGCTTTGCCCGGGGTTTGTAACTAATAGCCGTAAACAAAACTTAAGTATGTATGTTTTTATATCTTTAAAAATTCTTTTAAATGAACCTAATTTCGGAGGCTCCATTGCCTTGCGCAGTGTCTAGTGTGTTCCCACCAAACTTCTTTCCGAACGAACCTGTAATCTAGATCCCCACTACATGTGGCAGCATTTACCGGAAATGCCCGCACGTGCCGAAGACAATCGAAAACCAAGTTGAGTGACCCAAACCTCGTAGGAATCAAACCCGCAGAATAAAAAAAAAAAAAAAAAAAAAGATTGCACCATTAATATTAGAAAATTTTGGTAACTAAAGTCTGAGATAAAATTTCATAATACAGAAAGTAGCTGAATTGTAATCTAAGATGAAGGAAGCAAATCCCGTTGAAATTGGGCCCTTAAACCCGAGGAAATACCGCGCCACCAAGCGGTGGAAGATCCCTCCTCACCTTGTAAATTTCATGAATTACTGTTAGCATTAACACGATATTTAATAAACAGATGAAATCCCTTATCTAAAGTTACCTTTAAAGTAACACAATTTTTTATTTACGGCTGTAGTGAGTAGACGTATGTTAATGCTGAAAAAGGTTTTATTTCATTAAAAATTTATTTTATTAAAAAGATTTATGTTCGAGAAAAGGGGTAGCTGAGGTATAAAGAAAGACCGGGCCCTGGGGTCCAGGGTCTTAACTGGAATGTAGTTGGGTATAAGAAAAATTTTTAGGGGTTTTAAAGTAGCTGGAAGACGCTAAACTATGTTAAAGAAAATTGCAATAGAATATGACAATTTTTAAAGAAGCTGCAACAGAGACCCCAAAGACGATCAATATTCAAAATTGGTGGTAGTTGAAGTTTGCAAATTTTTTTGTCGTTCATGTAGTAGCTGGAGAACCTAAGAAGTTATTAGAAAAAAAGGTTCGTAAATCGGACCATTTTTAAAGGAGCTATAACAGGGAGCCCAAAAGGGCCCAACTGATAGTTGAGAGCAGGGCCCTAACATGAAAGCATATTTAAATGTTTTAGTACTTTTAGATATTCAATTAGTAAAAATTAATCATAGGGTACGAAATAATCATTAGACTAATATTTTAAAGAAATGCACAAAAACGGGGTAAATGCTTAAAAAAGGGGGGGGGGGGGCAAGAGCCCCAATAAAAATATGAGGGTGTTGGTCTAGGAGGAAGAGTCCAAGACTGAATTTTAAAATTATGCAATGAGAAGGTGAGAAAATTAGGGTGTAATAAATGCATAGCACACAAAAAGTTCAAGGGGCCACGGATCGGGCCCTACAGCATCCTAAGGTGCCCCAGGATTTTAACTGGAATATAGAAACTGGAGAATAACTAAATGGAAAAATGGTTCAAAAAATTAAGATCGGATTAAGTGGGGGCAATTTATCAATAATTTATGGTGCAAAAGCTTCAAGGGGCCTTGTACCGGGCCCCAAGGGGGAAGGGACTTAAGTGGCATGTAGTTTGGTATAAATACACTTTTTGGTAGTTTTTAATGTAATCTGAGGACGCTAGAACTATGGTAAAGAAAATTGCAAGGATTTCGGATCATTTTTAAAAAAGATGCACCAAGGGCCCCAAGAAGATGATTTATATTCAAAACTGGTGGTAGTTGAAGTCTGAAATATGTTTTTGTCGTTCAGGTAATAGCTGGAGAACCTAAGATGTTGTTAGAAAAGAAAAGCTAGTGAATCGGGCTATTTTTAAGGGAGTTATAATAGGGGGGCCGAAAGGGGCCAACAGATAGTTTAGAACAGGGCCTTAACATGAAAACATGTTACAACGTTTTAGTACTTAGCGTTTTAGAACTTCGATTAGTCGAGCATAGATGCTTCGATTAGCATAGGGTATGAATTAATCATTAGAATATAATTTAAAAGGAATGTGCAAAAAATTGGGGAAATGCTTAAAAAAAGGCCCCAGGGCCCCAATAAAAATATGTGAGTGTTGGTCTAAGGAGAAGAGTTCAAGACTCAACTTTAAAATTACGCACTGCGAAGGTGAGAAAATTAGGGTGTGAAAAACGCATGGCACACCAAAAATTTAAGGGTCCCTGGACCGGGCTCTACGGGACCCTAGACGAGGCTATGGTCTTAAATGGAATGTAGAAACGGAAGCATAACTAAATGGAGAAATTATCCCCAAAATGAAGATCGGATAAAAAGGAAGCAATTTATTAACAATTTAGGGCGCTAAAACTTCAAGAGGCCCTGTATCGGGCCCCTTGCAAGGGTGCCAGGGTCTTAACTGAAATGTAGTGATGGGGTACAAACTCAATGGAGACTTCAACCCAAAAACGAAGAAGATCGGATGGAAAAGATGCATGCCATTAACAATTTAGTGCACTAAAACTTCAAGGGGCCCTGTACTGGGCTCCTTGACAGAGTTCCAGGGCCTTAACTGAAATTTTGAAATGGGGTAGAAACTGAAAGGAGAATTCATCCCCAAAACGAAGAAGATCGGATAGAAAAGAGGCATGTTATTAAAAATTTAGTGCACTAAAACTTCAAAGGGCCCTGTACCGGGCCCTTGCAAGGGTGCTAAGGTCTTAACTGAAATGTAGAAATGGGGCAGAAACTGAAAGGAGAATTGACCTCAAAAACGAAGAAGATCGGATAGAAAAGAGGAATGTTATTAACGTTTTAGTACATAAAAACTTAAAGGGGTCCAGGGGCCCCAGCCCTTAAAAAATTAAAAATTCGAGACTCAGGGGCATCAGGACCTGTTTTGGACTAATCACACCTGAATTTTCAGACTTCTACGTCCGGTAGTTATCGTTAGCCATCGCACACACACAGACAGACACACAGACAATTTTGTTCTTTTATTAGTATAGATAAGAGAAACATTGAGAGTCCATGACTCGAGTTTAGGGTAAAATTAGTTTCCTTAAAAGGATAGTTCTATTTTCAAAAAAACAAACTTGGGTATTAAATTATGTTTTTATTAGAAACATTGAGAGCCCTTGTGTTTACTGTACCATTGGCTTGTGTTTACTGTAAAACTAGTTTTCTTACAAGGTTAGTTCTGCATCCAGAAAGCAAACTTCGGTATTAAATTATGGTGTGAACGAGAAACAGTGAAAGACCATAGATCACGTTTATTGTAAAAATAGTCTCCTTAGAAGGATAGTTCTGCTTGCAAGAAAGGAATCTTTGGTATTGCTTTATATTCTGTATGAGAAACATCGATAACCTATAGCAGCATTCTTCAACCTATTATTCCTGCATTCTTGAATGTACAATTAAGTGCCTATAGTGCATTTACATAATGATGAAAAAAAAAGAATGTGCGTTTGTGATTTAATTTATTAACAATATTAAAATCAACATAGCAATAAAAAATGAAACAAAAGAAATTACTATAATTTGAAATTAAAAAATAGCAATCAAAAAGTAAACATTATGTATATTTATATTTATTTTCCTATTCATTACAAGTTAATAGGCAATGACAAGCTTGACATTATTTTAAACTTGAAAATTCAAATCGTCTTTGTAAAGTTGAATTATGGGTCTGATTAAGCTTAAATATTGTACTAGGCGTTTTACCTGTAATAGATTTTAGTTTTTGATAGATTCGTAGCAGAAAAGGTCATTTTCACATAAATATGTTTTTGAAAACCGGAAAACGTCCTTTTTTCATTACTGTTATTTTTGAGGGTTTTTTACCTTTTAAGCGCAATGAAAATCAACAAAAACATTCAAAATTTAAACTAGTGTATCATAGAACACGTTTTATATATAAACATGAAATTTTGACTATTGATTAAAAAGATTTTGCTTGTTAATATACTAACGTTAGAAACTGACTAATCTTAGTGGAATTGTTAACTCTCTGAAAGAGTGAATACTCACTCCTAGGAAATGAATATTAACTCTAAACAGGGGTGAAAAATAACTCTTTCGGAGGAGTTACTATTCACTCTCGCTAAAGGACTGCATTTTCTCACCCCTGGTAGGAATGAATAGTCATTTTTTCATAGGAGTGGGTGTTCACTTTTTATACAGTTAATTCTTTTTTTTTTTATCTTGCTTTTATGGGCAATTTAAAGGAATCATATCTTTTAGAGCATGCAATGAAAATAGATACAAGCATAGTAAAGCTTGGAATAAAATACTTTATTGGAAATATTTATTTAATTCATAGTTTCTAAACCAAATGAAGTTTTAAGAAAAAATTCAATTAAAGTTGCATATGAATAAAATTAGATTACTATCAGAAATAAACTAAAATATTTATTCTAATCTTATCCCTTGTGTTTGCTTTCAATGCATGCCCTATAAAGATATGATAGTTTTAAAATTCCCATAAGGGCAAATAATTAACCGAAAGCTTAATCAGTTAATATTATTTCTTTCTTTTCAGATACCCATTTTGTTGTATTTAGTATTTTAATACTTCCCGTGGTGTACGTTAATTATGTTCTTTTTTTCATGTGCGATTAAAATTTAAATATTTAGATCTAAGTATTCATTGCTAATGAACTTAAATCTAACCAAACTTTATTGTTTACTGTATTTTAGTTACTTTTAAAGTTTTATTAATAGCTGTATAATAGGTAGATGTTATATGATTAACAACGTGTGATTTCATTTAAATTTTTATTTTAAATATAAAATTTTATCGTTTTAGCTTACTTTTCAGTTTACTATTGGTCTAAAATATTTTTAATTTTCCGCTAAGAACACAATGCTTATCAACTCACATCTCTTTTTAATAAATTCTAAGCTTGATCTAAATATTAAGAATTTTTTTTATGTGTTGTGATTTATTATTGCTTTATTAAATATGAACAAGGAATGTAGGTTTTTATATTCTCTAGAATATGTTTAAATTTTTCTTTTAAACATATTCCTTAACTTAATCATGATTTCGAATTTTCTTCCGCTATTGCTGAAAAACGGATATTGATACAATGCTTATTTATTTAGCAACATGATAAGCCATATTTAATTTCAATTTTTATATTCCCGTATACATTGTAATTTGTGAATATGAACTAAATAGATTTGGTATGTCTTATAGAAAAAGACTGATGTAGGAAATAGGAAAAAGAAGGCAACATAAAAAGAAAAGAGATGACTGCCTATGTACTGTTTTTGTTGTTTGAAAAGCAGTTTTAATGCAAAAAGTAGTTATTTATCTCTTTAAAATATATTCAGTCTTATATTATATAAATGATACTATGAACTTTTAAAAATATATACTAAAGTGGTTTATTCATAAACTTAATATCAGGCATAAAAAACACTTTATTTCAATGCTTAAATATAATGTTTTATTGTTTAGTGCCTATAACTATGTGTATCATAAACGTAGGAAATGCGTTTACAATAGAAGGAAATTTAATAACTGATTCAGAATGTTTATAAATAAATGTTTTCATTAAAATCATAAACAGCAGAAAAATGCTTACATACAATTAAAAAAAAATAAATATACCAATTTGAAAACATAAAAAATAATAATTAGTATTTTATAATTATGCTATTAAACAACAACAAACTACAATAGATGAATTAAATGCATTATTAGATTTAACAACTTCTCAAAGTCTTGCCATATGTTATAAGAAATTCCTATTATTTTAGAAATTTGGTAAATGTTAAATAAATGTTAAAACATTGGTATGAAGATTTAGGATTTCAAATAATAATTTAAAATATTATTAGTAATAAAAAATCTTTCAAACGTTTCACTTCTTAAATAAAAAAGTGTAATATGTAAAAAAACATTTTCCCAATATAATGTTATTTTTCAATCTGAAACCTTTTCGTAATATCATAATAATCGAATATCATATTTAACACTAAAATAATAATAATAATAATAAATACTGTAAGTGTTTATAATCAGAAAACAGTAAAAAACTGAAAAAATCCAACAGAACAAATCACTATCTCAACACATTTTAAACAAATCTCAAATAACTACAAATTAATGTTTACTGTTATGTATCATACTGCATGTGCATCATGAATCAAGATATCTCTGTGTCCTCATTTCAAACAAGAGATACACCACGTTTTGTTTCTGTATTCGAGCGATGTCAAATTAAAATATTTCACATCACAGTACCGAATAGGAAGAATAAAATATTTACATTCATTTTTTTTATTCACAAATGCCAAACCAATGAAGTCCTGGTTATTTTTTCTAAGCATTTCTTGTTATTCAATTCTTAAAACAATTATATTCCAAACCGCTACATGCACAAGGAATATAATAGACAATCGCTTCTGAAATTAGAAAGTAATTCCAGATCAATCCTTTTCTATATAACATACAACTACTTAACTCATAATCATCACATATAAAATCTACAGGAATAAAGGATTAAAATTAAATAAGACTTACCTTTACGTTCCATAAATAATCACTTTAATAATATCCTTATATTTTAATCCTAAAATGGCGGATGTCTTATTCTAAAAAAGCGTCGTAGACTTGCTGTTCTGATTGGCTGATGAGCAATACCAATACATACAATACTCACTCCTGGGAAGTGAATATTCACTCTAAGTAGGAATGACTATTCACTCTTTAAAAAGAGTGCGTTTTAGTACCAAATCTGCGTAGTTTTTAAGGTTACATTATGAAATGGAGTTTTATAAAATTAAGAAGTATCATATTTGGTGTTTTTCATTATTTTACTCCATATATTGGTTCAAAGTTGAACGGAAAATTTTTAAAGTGTATAATGCCAGGATTTCACTCTCGTCAACGGTGTAAAATATTTCATTCTCGCAATGGAGTGAAATATTTCACTCTTGACCATGGAGTGAAATATTTCACTCCTTTCTAGAAAGTGGAAAATTCCACTCTGTACGGAGTGTATTTTTATAAAATTCACTCCAAAAAGAGTGAAAATGCCTGTCACTCTTTCAAAGAGTGAGCTTTTCACTCCTTCCAATTTTAGAGGTTGAGTCATTGCTCGCATATCTGGAAAATCTATGTATGGAATATTATTAAATTTAACATAGATGATAAGCACATAACTGTATTTAAAATGGTTTATTTTTATATATTACAGTGATAAGATTTTTAGTTATGACTAATTTAATTTATTTAAAAAAGTAAAATCTAATTTTTTTTAAACAATTTTTTAAAGCATGGTTTATGAAATAATTTTGACTGACTTAAGATTAAAGATCACTTTAAACACATGTATTTGCGTATTATATGTATCAAATTTCATAATAATGCATAGATACGTCTCCAAGATATCATTCGCGCATTGATTTATGAAGTAAAAAAACGAGATATTTTAATTTCCATAATACACAAATTCTGTAAAAGAGTAATCAGTTTCTAGTGGAAGTATAATAACAAGTACAATCTTTTTAATCAATAGTCAAAATTTCCTCTTTATACTTACAAAGTTTTTAAAGATACACAAGTTAAAATTCTGAATGTTTTGGTTGATTTTTGTCACATTTAAAAGGTACAGTCGTGTAAGAAAAAAAAGTAAAAACCCCTACTAACTCTTCAACTAATAATAATAGAAAAAAAATTAGAAGTGCCAAACGATTGGAAATAAAGTGTACTTTTAAATGATGTTTATAAAATTTGCTTAGGGGGGGGGGGCATCTACAAATCAAAACCATACCAAACTTTGTTTTTTTTTCAATGGCAACACCCAATTCTGACACTATATTTTAAATTTCCGATTCAAACCATGCCTAGGGAAGAAATTTCAAGTAATTTGTACGATAAGTTTTCGAATTAAAAACATTCAAAATTCAGAGCTTCTAATGTTTAATTACATTTTCATATTTTTATCACTATCTCCAGAAATTATAATCCTAATGTGATAATTTTTTTGTTTATGATACTGAAGAACCCAAACATAAATACATTGAATTTGTAATTAAAAAAAAATTATAATATGAATTATAAAATTAATATTCGAAAAAAAATATGAATTGCAACCTACGATTTTTTTTTTTTTTGACAGATTTATATTTATTATGCTTTGCTTTATGCAAATTCTCAATTTCAAATTTTTCTTCCAAGTAGTTTTTGAATTAAGAGCAAAAAACGTCAAAATGATGTTTACATGGCCATCTGTGAGGATCAGAAAAGCATAATTTGAAAATATATATATATATATATATATTACTCATTTTAATGAAACATTTGCGATAGCAATAGTCGAAACATATTAAGCGGGTGAAATGGTCATATTGGCAAGAAATAATACATTAATAGAAGTGCCATAGTCATTCTGTAGCAATTCAACAATCGAGTACCGAACTTCAATTTGAATACAACCCTTAAAATAGGCTCATCTTAAAAGAATTAATTTCTCGAAACTAATCATTCGAATTTCATGAAAATTTAGATTTAGGCTAATTGAAAGGTGTAGAATTTATTTATGGTGTTAAACTCAGATATTGCTATTGAAAAAAAAAACGAAGTTTGGGTTCACTTTGATATATATATGGCCCCCTAAGCAAATTTTATATACATCATTTAAAAGTAGACTTTATTTCCAATCGTTTGGTACTAGTAACTTTCTTCTACAATAATTTGTTGCAGAGAGGGGGGGGGGTGTTTACTTTTTTATTCCACGACTGTACAAGACCTCTTAAAATATTTAGAACATTTTAGTAATTTATTCTTAAGATATAAGAAAAAGGTAATAATTTATTTAACGATCTTTAAAATTTCCTGCTGCATACCTGAGATCTTCTCATGACACAGTAGTGTGCAAGGCAAAGGTGTTGAAACCTCCTGATCTACACGTTGCATTTACTGTAAAACTAGTTTCCTAACGATTGAAGATAGTTCTTCTTCCAGAAAACTAGAATCTCTCTTGATTGATCAATTATGTTTTTTTTTTTCTGTATTTAACATCTCACTACATAACACTGCATAACATGAAATTATCACAAATCTTTGTTGCCTTTGTAAGTAACGATAACAGAAGAATAATGTGAGAAAGGATTTAGCTTTAAACAACATTCCTGCTGTATTTACCCTCATACTTTTTCTTTTTTCATTTTTTAAGTGCCAATACCAAGATATAACAAAAATGCTTAATTGTGTTTTCCAAAGAGTATTTGTTTACATAAATTACTTTCTGTAACAAGACATTGAAATAATTGAAAAAAAAAAATCACAAACGTATTTTTTTTTTTTTTTTTTTTTTTTTTTTTATCTTCTTGCAATTCTACAAAAATGTTTAAATAATACGATTGCTGTAGGAGCCGCAATTCATTAACTGCTTCTTTCATTTCATGGTGTAACATATAAATATACAAAAGGATTAAAAGAAGTCTGATAAGTTAGGAAACTTATCTTTTCTCGTTTTAAGATTACGTAATTGATTACGGGACTATATAAGCCTCATCAACATGTAGAATAAAGCACAACGAAATTAAATTTTAAAATGTTTTAAAAGTGAGCCATAGGATTGTCTCAGTATCTATGAAATTATCTGCAGAACTAATGTTGATAATTATGAACCAATGAAATAATCATTTTACGTTATCTAAATTTTTGTAGGATAGTAAAATTCAACTCAACTAAACTAACATAGGGGTGTATAGTGAGGCAATTATATTCAAACGCTAAAAATATGTGATAAAATAAAAAAAGAAAAAAACTGAAAAAAAAATACAGGTCGCTCCTTATTTTTGATATGTTTTTCAATAAGAACCTTTTAAAAATATTATGAAATATAAAGAGAATAATAATAAAAAACTGATATGTAAACAAATGCGGAAGAATATCGGAATAAATATTATTAAGAATGAGAACGAAAACATAAACTAGAATAAAAAAAAGTTTAAAAATAAATTAAACTCAACTCTGAGGCGCTAAAATAACTAGGGATCTTGGTCTACGTACCAAAGTCTATTTTATTGACCATGGGCGCTGTACAGCATGTGTCTCGGTCTGTTGGTCAATCTAATACGGGATCGCAGTGTTTAGTTCCCAAACAAGCTAGGTACTCATTTTATAGACTCCGAAGGAATGAAAGATTAAGTGAACCTTGCCCAGCCCGGAGTCAAACGCTAGACCTGTAGCATGGTAGAGCGATGCGGACCACTAAACTATTGGATTTCTAAAGTTTGGAACTCCTAATTTTAAATTTATTTTTAATTGCTGCAAAATAGCTTGTTATATAGTAGCAAGTAGTTATGGAAGATAGCTTTTTAAGCATAACTCAAAAATTCGTTATTGGAATAAACTGTAATTTAGGATTAACCTATTTGAAGCCTTTACAAATCCATTTCTGGTGGAAATTTATAAGTTACAATTAATATTTTCTTTCGTAAATTAATTTTGAAAGAAAATAAGTATTGAAATTAATTTTCAAAAACAATGGGAATTGTAAACTATAATAATAATAATAATAATAATAATAAAACAGAAATAAATTTTTAAAAGCTTCAAGTATGCGAATCCAAAATTGGTTTATTTCACTAAGTAGTTTTTGAGTTATACCTAAAAAGAAATACCTACATTTCTATCTGGTTTTCAATGATTAAAAATGAAATTAACATTAAGAGTTTAAAACTTTAAACCTAGATAATTCTTAAACTATATTTGATCGAATGACATCCTTTTTGTTATCCGTAGATTACCAAATAATCCAAATATGATGCAAAAATTAGGTGCTACTATTGAAAGTGATAAAGTTTGTTATGATTTATATATACAGCAACTAAAAAGAATATAATTAATTAGTAGATTTTATACTTTTTGAATGGTACCAATCAAATCTTTAAACGATGATTTTCTGAAGAATTAATTGGGGGTGGTGTGTTTTTTTAGGACTGTATGTAATATATATCTATGTATATCTATATATCAATAAATATGACGATATCCTTTAAATATAGCTATTGCAACCGCATGATAGCATGAATTTTAGCACAATGCTATGCAAAGAATATTAGCTTGCCCATATTTCAATAGATTCATATCGATAAACACAAATCCAGTGTCAATGGAGGGAAATAATCATCATGCAGGCATGTCAACGTGCCAAAATTGTTACGAATGTGTAACAACCCGAATTAGATGAAATTGCTGATTTCTGCGGACGAAAACAGAAAAAAATTGGACGCATAACCGATTTAACTAAATACACATATATTCAGTCAATCCATTGATAGGCAAATAAACAGTCCATATTATTCGCAGGAAAAAAATAATATGCCGTATTCTCCCCAAATAATTTGTTTTATATCTTTAGGGTAAGCGCAAAAAACGAAACCGTGAAATACGTACTATATTTCATACACAATATATAGAATTTATTTCTTTATATGTATTTCATACATTTACACCAAATTTATTTTATGTAGATAAACATTTAACCCTTTATGTACCCCATTATGAATTCATGTGAATTTTGAAACTACATTAGAAGATTTACACAATCATGTAATACATTTTAGAAGGATTTTGCCAATTAATATTAAATTTTAATTTATAGGAATTTTGTGCAATATTTATAACTCCACTCAAAACTTTTATTTAAAATATTTTTTTAGTATTTTATAGAATTAGGAAATGTACAAATATCACGATACACTACTACAATGCCCTTACAATAGAAATATAAAAATATTTCCTAACTGACCCCCCCCCCCCCCCCCCCAAATCTTTCATCTTCAAGAAAGTTGAAAAGTTGCAAATGAAAAAGAAATCATCCTTTAAAATAAGAAAAATAAAATATTTTGTGCAGTCAATATGCTTTTTAAACAAGATAAAGTAAAATATCTATGACTTATTCTAAACTGTATTACTATTAATCGATGTATTAAATTGATTTTATAACAAGTTATTTTAATGGTGAGTACCGTCGAGCATAAAGGGTTAAAGTATTTGGACTTCTACCGTTTGTTATTATTGGGCAAGAGCCTAGGGCTCTGTTTATTAATATTTTCAATGCCCATTGTTTTGCAGCAGTTCAATTAAGTACTTTTAAAGATATTTATTAATGTTTGCTATTATTGTATTCCTTTTGATAACATCTCATCAAATGGTTTTCAGGGTCTGATTAGCGCACGACACGACCAGGTCGCGGCCTTGGGCAAATTGTAGATAAAAGCCACAAAATGAGTAAAATGATTATTATTATTATTTTTTTCTTAATCCAGAAAAAAAAAGATAATTTCAAAGTACGATATTGTGATATCCAAGTAACAGATGCTTTATAATATAGGCACCTTGTTTGTACTTTTCCGTTCTCTGAAAACAGCTTAAATTAGATATGTTGTAGACAAAATATTTTTATGAGAATTGTTCTTTAAGAAAATATTTAACACAAAGAGATATTCAAAGTATTATAACATGGAATAGAAAAGACAATTTAAGTTGATCAGAGTTTCATGAACATTTTTATAAAACGGAGGAAATTTTTCGAATATTCCCGAAATTTTTTTCTAACTACTAATTTTTGTTTGAGAGAGGGCCATGAAGATTGGGTCTCAGCAATTTTAAATGGACTCAGATGGTTTGTAGTGAAAAAAAGAGTAATATCTATATCTCTCTTAATCGTCTTGACACACAAAAAAACATAAATATAGATAAACACTCTTGTTCCCCAGCACAAAATCACCGCTCATCGCCCAAAATGTCAGGATCATAATTGGTCTTTTCTATTCGAAAAATCCACATCAGGTGAGATTTTAGGACCCTGCCTATAAAACCCCGTTTCTGCCAAACAATCGAACCCGTAATATTCTATAGGGAGGGTGCCCCGACTTCTGCCACCGCGAAGTTACGCTCCACGGATGACGAAGTACGTGGCAAACAAGCGAAACCAGCATCCCCGTCGAAACCATAACTCATACTTTGATTTAAAAAAAGAAAAAAATGCGGTACAATACTGGGCTATATTGTATATAGAGTGTTTTCATGAAGTGCTGAGAGGTATTGGTGGCGAAGCATTGTATTAAAACCTTTGGGGATTTTTTGGAGGGTTATATGAAAGCCCGGCGACTTTTTAACCAGATTTTATGGCTTTAATAGTATGATGTAGAAAATTTATACTTTATCTTTTTATTCAGAAAAAAAAAATGTTAGTAGCTTTTCTCTTTATGATCATCCCATTGATGGTGAAGTGCTTGAAAGTGGATCTTTTTTGTCATAACAGATTACAATAGAGTCCGGTTACGTGTTATCCATATTATAAAACTCTGATCGAAAATATATAGGTACTTAGTGTGACAATATTTACTCATAAATGTTTTATGGCGATTGTGCATCTCTAAGACCCTTTCGAAAACCGTCCATGGTGTGACTATAGCTTGGAATTTGAGACGGTCAATGAAAAAAAAAATCTTGAAAAGATATTAAAGTATAATAAATTTATTTTTCAGAATGGCTGGATGTTTAAAGGCATACTTGACTCGTATAGGGCTTCTAGCTCACATATTTTTAATACAAATTCTTGAACCTAGATAAATGCTACTGTAGAAAAAAATATATACGAAAACTTTAATATTTTTCAGGTGAAATATTTATGATTACCAAAATAAAATGTTATCAATTTGGAGGAACGCAAAAGGACAACAATTTATCTGTCATAGCAAGATAAGTTCCTAGCAAACATAATAATAATAATAATAATAATAATAATAATAATAATAATAATAATAATAATAGCAATAATGATAATAATAAATAAATGTTAGAAAATGACAGACACGCGAGTTTTGAATGTACATTGATAATAACTGTAAATATCTTTATGCACTAACAAACTATTTAATTGAATTTCTGTCATGATTCCTTTAATTTGCTAGACCAACAATATTAATTTTATGTCCTCATTCATTTCACAAAATTAATCTAAAAGCACATGAGATAGCGTGAGGGGATTTTTTTATAACATCAGACTTCAAAATTGTTGAATCTTATACTGAGATTTAATGACTAACTTCATAAGTTAATCAGAACATTATTTATTTAAGATTTGTAGTTTATATTACTAGAAACCTAGAAAACGGTCTCATAATTTTGATTACCTTAAACTGTAGCCTTAAAAGTCGACTTCAGAAAAGACTCTGAAGCTTTAACTTATTCCTTGAATGATCTTTAATCTAATTGAATGTTCAGCAAACTTTAAGAAATATGACGACGGTAATAAACACCTTTATTCGGCGAATACGCAAAATTTATAATGCAAGAGATCAATTTATGCGTTTAGGATAGGGGAAAAAATAGTTGCTTCATGTATACTATTAGTGTTGCAATAAAACTAAGGATCAGAAGAAAATCTAATAAAGTTACCCGCCTTCTCAAAAAAAAAAAAAAAAAAAAAAAAAAAAAAAAAAAAAGTAGTATTTACAAACATTTTTCTCCGTTATCAAAACCTTTATACAATGAACATCCGAAGCTCAGTGAAAAATTGCCTACATATAAATAGAACAATATGTGTAAAAAAGGTATTAAAGTATATAATTTATTACGAATATTATATTAATATTGGAAAAGCATCATGTATAAAATGATGGTTTTCTTTTAAATTTTATAAAATAACACAGAATAACAATAATCAATAAAACACATTCGCTTTTAATTTGAGCACCAGGTTTATAGCTTTTTAATTTCAATGTTTACTTATTTTTATTTTATTTTTTATTTATTTTGTTTCACAGATTTCGGGGGATAGGACATTTTAACGAATAAAAGTCATTTTACAAATTTTTATCTATTTTTTATCCATGCTATTTTCTTATTCTTAATTATTTAACGTACTAAGTTCTTTGCATCTTTTAAAAGTATTTTTTAGTTTATTTTGCCTACATTTGCCTCTGTTTTTTCTTTATGTTATATATTTGCTTGCACATATATCTTTCTTTTTGCACTTTTTTGTACCCTAGTACTTTTTTAACGTTTAACAGTATGAAACGTTTATAAGTAAAAATAAAAAAAAGTAATAATAATTAATAGGTGTTCATTTAATCATGGAAATGGAAAAGAATTATGCAGCATTTACTATATTCATATGAAGAAGTAACATGTTTACAATTCGCTAACTTGGAATGAGAAGGTTCTTACTGCTTCATCCACTCTTTTGATAAAACGACGGTAAAATTTTTATATCGCGTTTAGCAATGCTGCAGTTAAAACCTTGTCAAATTTGTTAACTTTCGGAATACTTGCTAGAAAACATTGCAGGTCAGCTCAAATTATAGAAAAGTACAAGAGTATTCAGTAGGCAATATTTTTTTTTTTTTTTTTTTTTTTTTTTTTTTTTTTTTTTTAGGTGATTTTGCCAGATAAAACCTTGTTATTCTAAAGAAAGGAATTGCTAAAATGTGTTTAAAAATTTTTGTAACCTATACAACCTACAACCAACAGGACAGAACCACCTTGACTATATGAATTTGTGACATTGCTTTTGCAGAATGCGTTTAGAACATCATTGATGTATGTGCGTAAAAAGAATAAAATAATTAAAAATTGACTTCTATATAGGGTTTAGAAGGCAGGATTGGTTGATTGTGTTTATGACCACCATTTATCAATACGAGGGATATGGGCCCTAAGGGGGGAGGGGTGCTCTCCGTGGGGGAGGGGGGTCTTTCTAAGGGAACCTAATACGTATTTACGCTTAAAAGTCCAAGGTTCGAAGAAAACCACGAAAACTCCGAACGATTAGGCCGACGGGCGTGATTGGGTTCGAGCCCAGTACCTCTCGTCTACTCGTTTCGAGAGCAGAACCTCTCGGCCACTAGTGGGTCTTAGAAGGCAGGGCACACTGATGAAAAATCCGTAGTTTCTCATTCTCTTACACTCATATTCACCATCTACCTGAATTACTGGTTAAACGTGAAAAACTTTGTCGAACGCACAAATGATATTTATCGCTAACTTGATTGGACTTCGGACGCGATTAGTACCAATCAGCTTAATAGTGAATACAATTGAAAGTTCGACCGAGTTTTCGTGATTAACCGGCAGTTGAGATAGAGGATGAATACGAGCGTTAGTGTTTAATTATTTTGTGTTATTTGTGAAGAATTTTCATTTATTTTTCACGTAGTTTTGAGAACTACTTTTTCAAAATACATAATAAAACATAAAACAAGCTAAACAAAAAATTCTTTCTTAGTACCGACAGTGCAAGACAATTTTTAAAACATATTAACCTAAAAATATTAAATATTCAAAATTAAGTGTATTAGAAAATTTAAAAAAAGAGAACTGAAAATAATTTCTTTCTTTTTCTCTTAACCTCTTGTTTAAGACATATTTTAAACATATGAATGTAAAAGCAATAAAATAATCAAAGTTTGATTTGCAAGGAGGGTTTAGAGGAACAGAGCCCTCCTTGACTAAAAGTTTTTAACTCCTGATTATCTTATCCTCTTCGCCACTGAAGATTAATAAGGCTCTATAAAAAATAAATGAATATTTTATTTAGCTATTTTGATATCATAGATTGTTAAATTTTTATTTTTATTTTTATGTGTATTAAATGGGCAGCAATTTTAGGTACACGTACGTTTACCTAAGTTTTTAATTAAACAAAATATCATAAATTTTTTAATTGATAAAATGCATATAAAATAATTAATAATTTATATATTGTAATGCTGTTATATATTTAAATGAAATTCTATTATTAATTAATCAAATAAAGAAATATAAATGGAATTTATTTAATATTTATTTTTATAATTATATATATTTACATGAATAATATTTATTTTGAATAAAAATCCTCATAGAAATTATTCTTTAAGATACATAAATAGATTTTACATTTGTACACGTTACTCGGGTTCTGGATTTACATTCAAATAAACGATTTTTCGAAGTATTTTTTCATCCATATATCTTGATAAATATATACATTATAAAGTCATGTTTGTTTTTTAGGCCGGTTAGCAACTTTGTGTTGTTTTGGGGGGTAACTCTTTATCATGTGAAAGTGGAGTACACAGAAGTCTTCCCCTACGTGAAATTCCAGATATATTGTCTTCATACTTTAAAAGTGCTAAGACAATATTCCCCCTATATTCCACAAGGGACTATATTTCTTCAAAGCAGTGGATTTATGATAATGCACATAATAAATGTAGCAACTGGAAATTAAAAGATCAACAAAATGTGTAAACATGCTCACAGTTCATTTTTGGTTTTTACTGAACAACGATAAGCTAAATACAGTTAGCAAACATCTGCAAAACCCATAGAAATGCTATACATACCAAATACAATAGGCTGAGAAAAGCTAATGTTTTTCTATTCTTTTTTTACACCACTCTATGCAAGATACATTTAGTTCCCTTCCTACTCATGAAGTAACAACCCTTACTGTCCTTTCATTTTAAAACAAATATTTTGTAATCGCCTAGTACGAGTATCTACTCATTCCATTCGCCTCTCTTCAGTTCTTTGTCACTTCTAAGTTTCTGTTGAGCCAAACCAGTTCTATTACCATTTACTGATCCAACCAAGAAAATATTTTGTTTGATTTGGTTGTTTTTGAACAACTATTGGGGTAGATTTACCATTTGAATCTGACGTAGATTCATATATGCCTTCATCGTTTTACTTTAGAACAAACCATTCGTCATCATACTATCACTTCATCTATCAAATAAATTACTCTTCTGTAAAATTGAGTCAGTCTCTTCTTGAATCATTATGCCTAGAAAAATAATTTTCTGATAAAAGTTCAAGAATTACAATATCAATAGTTAATTACTATACATTCTAAATCATTAAAGGAGTTTAAACCATGAAGTAAATAAATGCTTGAAAATTTTGTTAGAAAGTTTCATAGAAACTTTTTTTCGTATAATGTTTTAAAATAACTTTTAAAATTAGCTAGGTTAAAAAAAAGTAATAATGACGCCTGTGCATTTAAATCATAATTACTTACTATACAACTAGATAAACATACTTCTAACACGTTACACGTTGCACTAAACTCAGCGCAATGGATGAAGGTACCACATATGTGTACCTAAGTGTTATTCATGATAAAGTTTTTCAATAAAACTATTTTACCAGAAAAACTACACTAAACAGATAGTGAAACATCAACTTTTTAGAAAGTAATTTTATTGTATCCATAAACGAGGTTTAAAATAGTGAAAATTAGTTACGTTTTCGAGGACGCCGATTTACCATCATTTTTAGGAAATTATTTATTTAAACGAATATTTCATGAGGAAGTTTGGTTTTCGTGCAGCTATTTAACGGTTTCATTATAAAGCGTAAAGATTCATATGAACGTAAATATAAAATCGGAATTACAAATAGGAAATTGTAATACTATGGAATTTTAAAAACAGATATTGCGAAATCCACATTTGTGGACTACGTCACGAAGAGGTTAAGCTTGTATTCACCATCTATCATAACTGTCAGTTAAACGCAAACAACTCAGTAGAAAGCTTGAATAGTTTCACCATAAACCCAATTGGAATCATTTTTCCTCTCTCAACAAGGAAACAAAAATTATGAATTTTAAATACTTTTTCTTTACAGAAAAATGTGTCTTCTTTAATCGCAGAATCAAGTGATTAAAAAAATGTGAAAAATTATGTAGGTAAAAGAGTCCTTCCGGTCAGTGCCGGGAGGAAGAGGTAGCTTTCATATTCCTTATTTTTTAAAAGCCAGCTTATATTATTCAAGCACACGGAGCTCAAATTAGTGGAACCCGATTATAGAAGATTAAATATTAATTTTTGTCAATACTGAACATGAATGAGAATTTCGCGAAATTAGTCAGCGTTATCAAAGCTGGTTTTATTTAAAGTGATTTATATTTGGTCGCCAAATTGGGTGATATCTTGAAGTACCCGCCATTTTAAAACAACACAATAGCTGCAACAAAGCTAACCAATGAACTTGGTCGAGACCTTAGTAATTCCTGTACACATGCTCACTCACATCTAAATCGATTGATATATACGAGTGCTGTTGCAGGCAAAAAATTAGATTTTTCAAAATGCCACCCACATTAGAAATTCAAACTACTAAATCTCAGCCATTTTCTTAGACAAAGAAAAAACAAAAAATGCTCCGGAGTCTTTGTATCAAGCTCAAACACATAAGAAAAAAATCTTTTTCAATTTCTGATTTGTTTGTACCTTATTTTAAATTTAAATTGTTTTTTAATTTTTAAATGGCCGCCATTTTGAATCAAGATGGTGGATGAAGTTAGCAAAAAATCCGACCGAGAGATTCTATGTACTATGCACATTGCCTTGTCACATCCTAATCGGTTCATAAATACGCGTGTTATCGCGTGACAAAAATCATATCGTTTCAAAATGTCAACCATGCTAGAATTTAAAAGTGCTATAACTCAGCCATTTTTTAAGATATAGACGAAACGAAAACTGCTCCGAAATCTTTGTATCAAGGTAAAACACATAAGAAAAAAATCTTTTTTTAATTTCTAATTTTTTTGTACCTCATTTTAAATTTATTTATTTTTTAATTTTTAAATGGACGCCATTTTGAAACAAGATGACGGATGAAGTTCGCAAACATACTCGTTTGAGACATTGGTATGTACTATGTACACACCAAGTTATATCAAAATCCGTTCATAAATACGCGTTTTATCGCATGACAAAAATCAGATCGTTTCAAAATGTCAGCCACACTAGAATTTCAAAGTGCTATAACTCAACCGTTTTTTAAGATATAGACGAAACAAAAAATGCTCCGGAATCTTTGTATCAAGCTCAAACACACAAGAAAAAAAAACTTTTTCAATTTCTAATTTTTTTTTGTACCTCATTTTAAATTAAAAAATTTTTTTAATTTTTTAAATGGCCGCCATTTTCAAACAAGATGGCGGATGAAGTTGGCCAACGAACTCGGTCAAGACATTGGTATGTACTATGCACATGCCTTGTCACATCCAAATCGGTATATAAATACGCGTATCATCGCGTGACAAAAATCAGATCGTTTCAAAATGTCAGCCATGCTAGAAATTCAAAGTGCTATAGCTCAGCCATTTTTAAAGATATAGACGAAACAAAAAATGCTTCGGAATCTTTGTATTAAGGTCAAACACATAAGAAAAAAATCTTTTTCAATTTATAATTTTTTTGTTCCTCATTTTAAATTTTTAAATTTTTTAAATTTTTTAAATGACCGCCATTTTGAAACAAGATGGCGGATGAAGCTGGCCAACGAACTCGGTCGAGACATTGATATGTACTTTATACACACTAAGGTACATCCATATCGGTTCATGAATACGCTTGTTATCGCGTAACCAAAATCAGGACATTTCAAAATGTCAGCCACGCTAAAAATTCAAAGTGCTATAACTCAGCCATTTTTTAAGATATAGACGAAACAAAAACTGCTCCGGAATCTTTGTATCAAGGTCAAATATATAAGAAAAAAATATTTTTCAATTTTCAATTTTTTGATACCACATTTCAAATTAATTTTTTTTTTTAATTTTAAATGGCCGCCATTTCGAAACAACGGACGGATGAAGCTGGCCAACGAACTCGGTCGAGACATTGGTATGTACTATGTACACACCGAGTTTCATCCACATCGGTTCATAAATACGAGAGTTACAGTGTGACAAAGATCAGATATATATATATCAACTTTTGAACGGAGGGTGGTTTCGGGGTCTGGGGGTCATGATCGATGAAGATATACCAAAATTTTTTGAAATCGCTTTCCTCCGAACGGCTGCAATAGGTAGCTTTTTATAATGAAAGCTACCTAAAATGATATTCAAATTCGTTAACTCTTGGTACCTATGATTCTTGCCAAGAATAAAATCAATGCAGTCAGTTTGAAGTATTTGTGTCCTTTCACAGAGAAAACATGCTTATAGTTCGTAAAGATTCCCGGGAAGGTTAGGTAGAGAATGAAAACGCCTCCCAAGCATGTCCCATCCATCTTCAATAAAATTGAAATCGTGTGACTTTTATGTTCATGGGACATTCAAGATAACACAACTTAAATATCATTCCAAGGCAATGCTTTTATGTATTGATGGACAATATGATTCTGTGAACTCGCGCATTATCGTCCATAATAGAATCAGAAACCATGATTGGAAGAAATAGATGAACATAGGGGAGAATTTTATCTCTATACCGCAATGCAGTCTCAACTCCGAAAAGGTTATCAGTACAGCTGTTTACAGCAAGTAGAAAGAAGATAGCTAGAGTTAAGAAATGACACATTTTGCAACGTGTTCTCCCATGAGACTGATGCCCTTGTTACATCTTGTGGTAGCTTTTCTAGTCCTCTCAATCAAAAGTCTTTTGATTGTCCCCTAAACCAGCTCTCAACAGCCTCTTTGACATCTTCAATATCCTCAAAAAGATGAACCTTTAGGTGTTTTTTAAGTATGGAAACAGATAATAGTCTGAGGGGGTTAGGTCTGGGGAGTAGAGATGATGATTGATCAGATGGAAGCACAGGGTCCCCAATTTGTCAGCCACAACGTTGGGCGTGTGTGCAGATGCATTGTCATGCAACAAAAAGATCTCTTTGCTCAGCTTTCCTAGGTGTTTATTCCTGATTTACTCCTTCAATTTGTCCAGCTTGTTAAAATAATAGTGTCCGGCTATAATAGACTCCTGATGTAGGCAGTCCACCAACAGAGTGCCGTCTTTGTACCAGTAAACTGAAGCTATGACCTTTTTGGCCAATTTCTGGGTGCGTAGCTTTTTAGGCCGCGAGAACCCGCTGTGGCGCCCTTCTTTTGACTGTTTCTTGGTTTCCGTATCATTGATGTCAAGCTATGTTTCATCCTCAGTCACTAACCTAGCCAAGAAGTCTTGTTATGTTTCAAAAAGGGCCAAAACGGCTTTGGATGTCTGAACTCGTTCCTTCCGCTGATCACTGTCAAACATTTCGGTATCTACTTCGCTGAAAGCTTGCGCATGTTTGGGATCGTGGCAATGACATACCCTACACGCTTCCGGGAGATGTCCAGTATCTTGGCTATCTTTTTTGGTGAATATTTGTCGGTCTTCAATAATTAGCTCATGAACAACATTACATGTTACAGTGTCAGTTGTGGCGTCAGGACGCCCACTGCGGGGCTCATCTTCAACGGAGAAATGGCCAGGCTTGAAACAAGATATCCAAATTTTCAGTGTTATAGGAAGGATGCTTCTGTAGCAGTGTTTTTGACATCTCAGTTTGAATGTCCTTTGCTAACTTTCCCTGTAGAAACAAAAACTTCATGACGCCTCGTAACTTCAAAGACGTGAAATTGTTTTGTGCCTCTACCATCTCAGATTTCACCTGCAACAGAAAAAATTCTAATAATCAGAAACACCATATATTTTTACAGTTGCATTCTAAGAGTTTAAACTTTTAAATGAGCCTAAACTTGTTTTTCTATGCCAAATATATGTTTTTCTATGTCAACTATAAGTTATCAAAGCCAGGAACATATCAGCGCCTCCTCGTACGTGTGTTTCGCAAATGTTGCGGTCGTGATTCCAAATTACTGTTTCTCTTTAGATAAACAGTCGTCTGGAATTCTTCTGTCGAACAAACAATGACCAAACAATGACTGTTGTAGTGCAATTCAGCTGAGCTCAGTTTAATATGTTCCTTTTCTGACATGACATCGCGGTGCTTAATAAGTGCCGACGCGGCGTGCAACGCCGCCGCGCGTAACCTACAACTAAATATGAATACGAACTAAGAATGAATTTCGAAACAATGTACGGCCTAAAAGTATAATTTGGAAGCTCTGGTGGAGTCCCGATGGCTATTCCAGAGTTGGAAGCACGAGGTTAAATATAACCTCCAGGAAAAAAGGGGCGCATAAGGCATCCAAGAATTTTTTGGTTGCCCTATACTTCGATGTCACTTCACCAACTGGCGTCGTCAAAAAACGGAAAATGCAAAGACAGCAGGGTACCAACGAGCACATATAGCTATAGCATAAGGTAGCCAAGCCTAACTAACCTTTCTAAGAACTTATAAAAAACAGAGGGGGCCACATAGCTCACTAATTTTGATGTCAAGCCTAGTGCGCATTACAGGTCGCGGGTCTCCTGGCTTTCATACAAACCGTTTAGCCTTTAAAAAGGCTTTGTGTTACTAGACATCGAAAGAACACCGCTCATGTAAATTGCATTTTGGCATTGACAGTGATCGAAAATGGGGACAAGTTAAGATTAAAATTAAATGCTAAAATAAACAAACAACTTCAAAATTAACTATAAAACTGGGGTATGAATTTCGTGACCAGGATGCCTAAGCACCGCCGGTCGACTGAACCAAAAGGGGGGGGGGGGATGTATAAATGGCCGGGGTGCAGTGAGCAAACATCCCAAGGCCGGCGTGTTCCTTTTCTGCGGCGCGTCAAATGATGTAAATATTAGTGTTCTTAGATGCAGCTGACCTGCATGTAACCGTCTCCAAACCGAGATGAAACTTTTGTTGTCGGCGCTGTGAGATAAAAGAACAGCTGATATAAAGTAAATTTCTTGGAGCCTCTTGATTGCAGACACAGAAAACGTGCATTCTGAGCTATTGTGGCCCTTGGACTTTACTTACTCGCTTTCGGGACATTGTTTTTCTCTTTGGTATCGATTACTCAATAGTTAGTGAAGAAAAGATCGACATTTAGGGAACGGGCTTCTTTCGACTGTCGCTTGTCTTCTTCAAGACATCCTATTATCTTTCATTACCTTGAATTGTTCAGATACTGTTGTCCAATAAATTTCACAATTTGGATGTTTCGATAAAAAAAAAGGGGGCAGTTTTATGTGAAAAAAATAATGTATATTTAAAGGTATGCAAATTTTCCTGAAGACTTGTTTGTCCATGCATGCCATTGGTACATGTCTGCAAGGTTTATGGCTACACGATTTATTTTTTTCGTTTAGCTTTTGGTTACAAATATGACAATTAAAATCTTCAGTTAGGAAATTAAAGTGCTAATGCAAATGTGCATTGTGTGTATTCTTTAATGTATACTTCATCCATTGCTAAAAAATCTAATACCATTGCATTGCCAAAAAAAGTGTTATCATTTAAATTCATTTCTTTTACAGCGAGTTTATTATTTATCAAGACATTTGTTCGGCTAAATTTGGCACACGTTGCCACTTGTCGCTACCATAAACGGCGCATAACGAAGTCGACACAGCTAATACCGAAAAATGCAAATTGTCATATTTCATTTATGTCACTTCATGTTGACATATCCGCCGACAGGTCTATCACGTGGCCTCAACAATAACCAGTGTGGTGGGGGTTGTCCACCCTCCTTACGATTCCGCAGGGGCTCATGGACGCAATGGCGCGTCAAAACTGATCCATGACTTTTTCACGAATCGTTTGACAGTGGTCGCACGTGGCTGACTAATTAAATAGAAAAGTCATAAGTGCGGTCAAAGGGGAGTGGTGAGCATCGAGCTGTGACGCCCTCTCTTTGCACCCCTCCTGGGGTGATATAGTGAAACTGGATAACTTTTAATAGAGTGAACTGATGCGGATTTGTGTGCAGAATTACAGATATGGTAACACGTCAATGTGGAGACGTAAAGTGGACTCAAACCTGTCGAAAGCACGAGGAAATAGATTTATCTTCCTGTAGCATACATTGAGAACTAAGCCTGTAATAATTACATAAAATCTGCTACGCCGATAAACCCATAAACTTCCCAGCTAGATTTTTTTTTTCAAATAACAGACAGAATGTAGGGTTGGCCGATTCTTGATAATACTCATTAATCGAATGTGTTGGTACTATTCCTCTTAACAATTATTGATAGGTCAGACAAGGTGACTAATAGCGATTTTCAGAGTCTAGCATAATTAATTTCATTTCTCAGAAAAATTTTAATAATTTTTAAGTGTTCATTCAAAAAAAGATACATTGATAAAAGTTTCTGTAAAACACAGACATATAAAAAGAATATTCTCGGCAAATTTCGATAATTTCTCTAAATCAGATTTTTCCCACTTTTTTTCCCCTTAAATCTCGCGACGCAATTGAATGCACTGTAAAAAATTTATGTAACGTTAATCCATAAAATTGTTTGCAATATGCTGCCCCCAATTTTATGAAGTAATTTAACTTATATATGATGGTGTAATTTAAGCTGATATAACTGGCGTAATATTACACATTAGCGTAACGTAACACCAGTTTCATCGGTTAAATTACTCAATAAAATGGAAGCAGCAAGGCTGCCACCAATTTTATAGAGAAAAGTTATATACATTTTTTACTGTGTGTGTAACTATACTGAGTGCATACTTCTACTACTGTAATCCACTTAAATTATGGTGATGAAAAAAAAGAAGTATGAAAGAAATATTTCATTTTTTACATTTATTTATAAACACAAACAAAATGCATACCACAGCTAATAAAACATAATATTTTATTGAAAATTGTACTATTAAAAACAATTAAATTCTTAAAACTTAATTTTTTATTATTATTTTTATATGTTATATGTAATGAGGATCCTCTAATTTTTCCTGTTTAAGTTGTGTACCTATGTTTCCAGAAAATATGCCCAACTTAGGGAGGTGTTCAACTCGTAAATGTTTTCACCCACAATTAAGAATCAAGCATATACACTTACACTTCCGATTAGAAGCGTGTATTCTTGATTATTAATTATATTAAGTACTTCAAAATAAAAAGTGAAACGTTTGTTGTTTAAATACATAAAAATAATTATTTTAATAAATGTAAAATCTAAAAGAAACATTAATAAATACACAAAGGGCAAACATGTTTTATTAATTTCTATACACATAAATAGTAAACGCAATTATTGTGAAATATTTAATCAATTTACAAATTCAACTTATAACTTTTTTTATTCTTCTCCGAATCAGTATTTGTTAATTTCATTTTTAACAATTTTGGAACTGCCTGATAAAATATCCGTATTTTGGCGTAAGCGGCTTTTAAGCAAGATGAGGGATTTAAAACACCATATTAGGGTGATTCGATCTGTAAATCTTACAATCGGGAAAGAGAAAGTTCTTTTCCAAGATATGATGTGGTAAATTTATTGACACTATAAATATTAATTTTTAAGTGCAACATTTATTGTCTTTTCAGGCGGAATAAATTTTAATGGGATAATTTCTTGAAAAGCGTGAAAAATAACGAGTAAATTATTTTCTTTCAAATAAGAAGAAAATTTCAAACTAAGGGCAGTTTATAGGTATTCAAGTCCAACATCCAAGTTAGAGAAGTGTCCAACTTATAATTGTTGTACATATTGTTAATTCTACATATAAATTCTCTTCGAAGAAAAAATGTCCTACATAAGAAAGTGACCAATTGAAGAGGTTTCGCTGTATATGCTTTGCAAGATCGAATATTCCGATATGCGTATTCTTAAATTGTATAACCAAAAGGCAAGGGTTAACATCATTTTTCGAAATTTCTGTATAACAGATTTAATTTTGTAAAATTTGCTCGAAAACGTTTTTATCTAATTTACATGGATAAAAATCCTTAGTTAAATTTTACTTCCATATATTTCTAACTCTATTCTTTCAAGAGCTTTAATTTTCCTCAAAAAGAATTAAATTTTCCGAAGGGGATTTTTTCTTACAATTATTAAATATATTCAAATACTGAAATAAATCTGGCAAGAAATACTACTTTGTTGTATTAAATTTCACCACAAAGTAAATGGCATAATTCAAATAAGCTGCGTTATAAATAAATAAATATATGTATAAAGTTGCTTCTAATGCTTCGTAAAATTTTGATAGAATTTTGTGTAACATCCTGTTAACTCAGGTGTTATAAAAATAAGAAAATTTCCAAACTAATAAAACCAGCAGTTTTATTTTCGAACAAAAATGAGAACAACTAAGTTAAAGTAGAAGCTGTTACAGTGGCATCTTCCCTTACAATAAAGAAAAATGACAAATGATAATTCTAAAAGCTCTTTTGCAAATTCAAACGTTCTGGAGGGCGGATAACTCTTCCGGAACTGGTAATTGCTGTTTCAGTTTTTGGGGCAGTTAAAGCTGGAGAAGAAAGAAGGGAAACATTTAGTCCAGGGGAAATGTACAAAAAAAGGGGGGTTACTTTAGAAAAAATCGGGTAGAAGATTTTTTTTTTCTGAATTGTTTATAATGATATCGACATGGAAAAACCAAGTTTTCCAACAAAATTTCTTAAGGCTAAATTTTCTGTGGCCGAAAAACAACAAAATTTTGGGACTTTTTTCGATTTTTTTTAATATCTCAATAGCCGTTGCAGTAGCATAATGTTTGTTAATTACAATATTAAAGAAGATAAAATTCTCTACAACTTTCATATTTACAATTTTTTTATACACCCAATAGCAAGCGCAGTATACCATTTCAAAAGTAAGACAATTTTTTCAATTTTCTTAAAAACCGTGAAAAACGTAGTTCTCCCCCGATTATTCATATGTTTCCCACGGATTTAATCATGTATGTCAACTTCTATATATATTGGTAGCAGTAAATTACGTGTTTGAGGGCCAAAACTAGCCTTTTTTTGGGGGGGGGGGCAAAATTCATGCATATTTGCCCCACCCCTCGTTAATTATTTTAATAAATCTCTGATAGCCATATTTTGAAAATTTTAAGTGTGTAATCATTAAATACGTAATCAGATTTTTCAAATATGGATTCATTAAAACCTTGAAAACCGAACCGAAATATATTCCGCTTTAAACAGGTACCATCTTAGGAGGTATAACTGGTCATATTCTTTCTCTTAAAAATATATAATTTTTTCTTTAAGGACCGGATTCCGTATATGAAGATTTTATTTTCAAAAATTTTATGATAGTTGTAGTATTGAGGCGTTTAATGTCATAGTTATATGAATTATGAGACTAAATTAGTCATACAAAGACATCGTTAGATATCGACCTCGGTATCATATGAAAAAATAATTAAATATTAAAATTCAAGCAAGAATTCTGAAAAGAACACTTTTGTAGGTTTAACATGAGCGTGCAAATGTTTTCGCGTGAGACTTCACTACTCATGCGAAGAAACTGGAATGCTAAGGTTAAACCTATGGAAGCGTTTCTTTTACAATTTCTCGTTTGCAATGTTTTTTTTTTTTTTTTTTTGTTTTTTTTTTTTTTTTTTAGGTGGCTTAGAAGTGCTGACGTTTAATTCCAACCGTATTAGTGTTTACTTTTTCTATTTTGATTACAGTTTTTATAATTTTTTATTTTTGGTCAGTTTTCCGGCTGCGAGACTTTTTTATCCAAATTTCATATATATATACATATATATATATATATATCAGGGCCGAAACTAGAGGGGACAGAATGAGCATGTGCCCCGGGCACCAGAGTGGAAGGCGAAGGGGCGCCAAATAAAGATTTTTTTGTCGTTTGATATCAAAAAATATATAGTATGAAATTTGGCTAAAATTGTCTCACAGCCGGAAAATCCAAAATGCAAATTGAACCAAATGCATTAAAACTGTATAACAGAATCCTGTTTTAAATGAAAAAATTACATGTTAATCCAAAAGAAAATTTGAAACAAATGCATTAAAATAGGATAACGGAATCCTGTCTTAAATGAAAAAAGTACAAAAAGAATACTAGCAATTGCAACTGCTGAGAGGGAAACCTGTATAAAGCGGAATATTTTGGGTTCCCTTTTAAAGGTTTTAATGAATCAATATTAGACAAAGCTGGTTACGCAGTTCAGCATTACGTATTTCATGATTACATTTGAATTTTAAAATAATTCGGCTATTAGAAATTAGTAAAATTCTTTTTGTAAATTTATTTTGCAGATACCTCGTTTATTCAGGATAATGATATTCTTTTGAAACGGGACGCTAATGATCCTACAACAGTGTCATCAAAGAGAAAAAAATATTGTTAAATAGCCTGTAAAAAATTATTATTATTAAAATATATTTTTTCATTTAGCTTATTAAGTCATATTACGTACCTTACTTTATTATTGTGTAGGAAAAATGGAGTTGAATGCGACAGTGGATCAATGCCAAAATAAAAATGTTTATATGGTCTGCAATCATAAGTAAATTGGTATTTCATTTGATAAATGCTATCACTGAGATCATTAAACAGACATAGTTTCAAACCAGTGCATAATACAGAAAATTAGAATATTCCACAAAGTGTATTTTTCAACAATCGAAGTAAGTTTTTCTGTTTAAGCTTTAAAGCAATTAATAGATAATCTTAAAGTTTTATATATTTTTGCATGCTAAAGTGATATAATCTCTTGTTCTATTTATTGATATAAGTAGGAAAAAACTGACAGTATTTATTAAAACTAATCTTTTAAATATTTTTATAGTGATCTCAAATATGTTATTGACAAAAATTTTAAATTTTACAGGAGATAAATATATAACATCAGTTAGTGAAATAACCTGTTGTCATTTTTATTGTAGCTATTTTATAAGGTAAAAGCATTTCTTACATAAAATATATTTATTTTCTGAGTGCCGCCCCTCCCCTATTTTATATGGAAGTATAATCCAATGTTTACTATCTTTAAAAAATGAAGCATTAAAATATATGTTATCAATAATTGGTAAATAAAATATACCATTGTATGTTAAGTGTGTAATATGTGGAATAAAGTATGTTTTTCCCAAATTTTCATATCTATCCCATTGCTTCCTGGAAAAATATGCATGCATTATAAAAATTATTACAATTACAAAATTATTAAAATTAAACAAAAAATCTTTCTTAATTGAAACTATAGTACTAATAAGTTATTAAATACTAAAGTATTCTTTTAAACAATGCTTTGAAATTAACATTATACACACTTAAAATTACTGTCGATACGAAAATTGTTTTATTCATCTACACACTATCCTATTTTTAAAATTATATAATTTTATTGAATATAAAATGTATGTTATGATGAAAATAAAGACGTGGGTGTGCAAATAATATTTAATTTACTGCTACCAATTTTTAGAAGTTGACATACGTGATTAAATCCGTGTGAAACATATGAATAACCGGGGGAGAACTACGTTTTCACGGTTTTTAAGAAAATTGAAAAAATTGTCTTATTTTTGAAACGGCGTATTGCGCTTGCTGTTGAGTGTATTAAAAAGTTGTAACTATGAAAGTTGTAGAGAATTTTGTCCTCTTTAATATTGTGATTAACAAAAATCATGCTACGGCAACAGGTATCGAGATATTTAAAAAAAATTAAAAAAAAGTCCCAAAATTTTGTTGTTTTTTGGCTACAGAAAATTTAGCCTTAAGAAATTTTGTTGGAAAACTTGGTTTTTCCATGTTGGCATCATTATAATCAAGTCAGAAAAAAAATTTCTACCCGATTTTTTGCAAGGTAAAATGTACATTTCCCCTGGACTAATTAAGAGAGTGAAATGACTTTCTATTATCCTTCTCCGATCGAAAATAACCTGATGGACTAACAGGAACCTATCGGTCTGCTACATTATAGCCTTTGTTAAACGGAGATTAGCACTGTTTCGACATAAAGTATAGCCTGTAGGAGTGGTAACAAGATAAGAACGGGAAGTATTAGCAGCGTCTGATACAGTAGCTGGAATCCAAGTACGATGATCCGCTTAAATCTTAAAAAAATTAGCTTTTAGTCAGTACTGGAGGCTGATTTCGTAAGTCAGTGGTTGAAGCTGCACATTTCCCCCCCTCTATTTAATTGAAGAGGAACGGTAGATGACATTCGAGGCAAACCTAAAGAGAGACGCATAGGTATTAAACCTCCAGTAAGTTTTCTAAAGATACGTTGAGCTGGAGAAATCAAATTTTAACGTGGTGTGTTTCTTCAATTTAAAAGGGCCAATCTGACATCTGTATGACCTATAGCACATCGTCTTAAAATCCATTTTGCTATTTGAACGAAGCGTTCTTCTAGGTCATTAGATTTAGGGTAGCGCGGGCTAGACGTAATATGCTGTATTTTCCAATCTTTAGTACTTGTCTTCTGATGAATATTGTGGACCGTTATCAGATTCCAAAAGTCTGGTATTCCATGGGTTTCAAGCGAATGTTTCCAATAGTCTATTACAGACTGTGATGAAGGATGCACTAGTTTTTTTAAATCAAAATAGCTTTAGTAACAGTAAACAATAAGACAGTATTGATTCCCGAAAAATTCAAACATATCAGTAGACACCCAGAATTGAGGAACAAGTTTCATTTCGAAGGGGTATTTGGTGAACGAGCTGTTTGTTGACAAACAAGATATTTTTGTATAAAGAGCTTAATATCACTGCTCATTCCATGCCAAAGTATAATTTCTCGAGCACAATGTACATGCAAATCATTTCCTAAGTGCCCTTGATGAATTAAATTAAAATACTTCAATTTTAATGCAGATTGAACTATAAAATGTTCCGATTTGAATAACAAATTCTCATAAACAGCTAATTCGTATCTAAAGTTCCAGTATTTACAAAATTATGGAGGAACTGAGTTAATCCTAGGTGACCAATCACCAAGAATTAAACTTTTTAACTCTTGTAATCCAGAATCTTCATTAACTGCATTGAACAGTTCTGAAAAAGTCTATAATGAAAGAGGAATATCGGAAACATCTTCAAAAGTTTCTATCTCTTCATCTTGTAGAAACAAGATCAATAATGCAATCACGACTTAAAGCATCTGGAATGGGTATATCTTTGCCTTTTTATGTATACTATCTTGGGAGAGAATTGAATAACATCAAAAAGTGTTTTTTGAAGACATGCAGGAGCTGCTTGTAAGGATTTCTTTCCGATGGCCTCTAAAGATTTATGATCAGTTTTGATTGTAAAAGGTTATCCTTAAACATCATCGTGGAACTTTTTACCTCCAAAATGAACAGCAAAGCATTTTTTTTCAACTTGATGATATCGCTGTTGTGAATCTATTAATGCTTTAGTCGCATACGCAATTTGTCTGCCATTTTGAAGAAGCACTGCACCAACAGCATTGAGCTGACAACAACTGAATCTATCTCAAGTTTGTTAAAGTAGGTCAACTTTGGAGTTTTTTTAAGAACCTTTTCTAATTCAGAGAAAGAGTTTTCTTGATCTTCGGACCATTCCCACAATACACCTTTGTGTAAAAATCTGCGTAAAGGTTTCGTAACTTTAGAGAAATTAAGTACAAATTTCGAAATATAGTTCACCATTCCAAAAAATCTCTGCACTTCAGCTAAACAAATTGGTGTTTTCAGTTTTTCAATGGCTTTAACTTTCGCATGATCTATCTCAATTCCATTTGATATAAATCAGTGACCCAAGAATTTGATTTTGGTTGTCTCTCATTCATACTTTTCTTTATTCAGACGAAGTCCGGCATCAAGAAGACGACTAATTATTGTTACAGTTAATTTTCACAGCTTTTGTTTTGTGTTTGCCTATAATAACATGTCATCCATTCCATACATGTCATAATAACATGGTATTCAGTATTTTCAAATTCACTTGAGAACGAATGCATTACTTGCTGAAATATTTCTGGCACTGATGCAAGCCCAAATGGTATTCTTCAGAATGAATACCTTCCACAAGGTGCATTAACTGCCAAATAACCTGATGTTCTTCGAGACACAGGAGTTGCCAAAATCCTTTTTTAGCATCTAATATGGTAAAATATTTTGCTGAATCAACGCGAGCTCCTATCTCTTCAACTGTCTTGAGAGGAAAATGGTGTCGCTTTATAAATTTATTAATATAAGTTGGATCTAAAACTTTGGATCTCTTTACAACTACTAGGGGACTGCAGCAGGACAAGGGTGTGTTACTGGTTTTTAAATTTTCATTTTAACCATAAGATCAATTTCTTTTTTGACAGCATCACGAATTACGTACGTAATTCATCGAGGTGGATGCATTTTAAAATATGCACCATTCTGAAGTTCTATAGCATATTCAAAATCTTTCAAACAACCTATACCTTTAAAAACTGTGTTCAGTTCCTATTTCATTAACCTGTACAGATTACCTGTACTATTAACTAATAATCCCATCACTATCATTAGGAACTTCTGTAAGTTCCTGTATGATCGATTCTTTGATCCGTGTTTCTTTTTAAATTTAAATTGACGAGGATAATACTTTTTTAACGAGCAGAGATTGCAGGTGACATTAAAGGCTGGACAATTACGAAACTCATGCATTAAGACGCATCGCCAAAACACGTTATTTGTTTTATTGAGTTTTGGTTTGTTTTTATGCGGATGAACCATTATATTAGATTTAGTATTAGATTTCAGTTTCGATCTCCGAATCATCATAACATCTTTTTCTGTATTATCAACAATTGCATGCGTTTTTTTAAGCTGAAAAGTAGTTTGTTCACTATCTCTACATACCGGGTGTCCTAAAAAGGAATGACTGATTTTAAAATTCAATAACTTGCAAACGGTGACAAATATTTTTAAAAATCTTGCAGGAGATTTATGCATAAGGTCAAAAGTTTTTTTTACAGTGATTTTCGATTTTAGTTCGAATTACAAACAGTAGATGGCGCTGCGATCAATAAACGCTAAATACAGGCTCAATTGTTTGGGCTTTCTCTTCTTCCATGCGGAAAAAGGAGGTTAAAATGTATTGAGTGGGTCCCGTCCCGAAGTACCAAAAATCGAGCTTGAATTTAGCGTCTATTGATCGCAGCGCCATATATTGTTTGTATTTCGAACTAAAATCGAAAACCACTGTAAAAATACTTTTGACTTTAAGCATAACCTTCCTGCGAGAATTTTTTTCAATATCTGTCACCGTTTGCAAGTTATTGAATTTTAAAATCAGTCAGTCCTTTTTAGTACACCCGGTATATGAACAGCTTTATTTAATATTAAATATTTTTCAGTCATTAGAAAGTCGCGTACTTTATCGGAATTAACACCAAGAACTAGATCACGTACCTTGCAAGAACTATACCTTGCAAGCCGCCAAAAGCACAATCTTTAAGTTTTGTACTTAATTTAGTAAGACGAGAACCAAAAGTTTCTTACTTACCTTAAATGCATGTAAAAAATACACATCCAGTGTAGGTTTCATTAATCTGAGGAGGAAAATATATGTCAAATTTCTGCTTGATTACATTCTGATCCATGAACGTGGGCTTGGATTTGTAACCCACTTCTGATACCATATAACATTCTGTTAACACAGGTGCTATAAAAATAGGAGAATTACCAAACTAACGAAACCAGTAGTTTTATTTTAAAGCACAAATGACAGTAACTAAGTTAAAGTAAAAGTACATAAACTGTTTAGTGAAAGTAAAAGTATGTAAGCTGCTCACGTGACAGCGTACCCCACGGCTATCCTTAATGGCTAATTTAATTTAATTCAAATCATAAGAATTACTGAAGGTCGGGGAGGAGGGGAATCTTTCACAACTTTGCAACCAAATTTATGTTTTGATGAAAGATTTTTACGTGATTAGTTCTTTTACGAAAGTAAAAGCAGAAATCGCCATTCTCTAAATTAATCATATAAACTCGCATCTAACGTACGCGATTCACTCAAATCTTCAGAATAAGCCTCCACCACGGTCAATTTTATGTTTTACTGAAAATTTTCACACGATTTATTTATTTGTTTATTTATTTATTGCAAATGCAAGTAGCGCCGCTGATGAGAAATTGCATAACTACGTAATTTAAACTCACTTAGCACGAATGAATTTCACTCCTTTTTTTTCTGAATAAGTTTCTAACATAGTCAAATTTATGTTTTAATAAAATTTTTGAAGTAATATTTTTTTCCTTACAATGATAGAGCCCTGGTGTTAAATTCCGAAATTAAAATTTCAAAATGATTGTTTGTCTTTTCGACTGCATCCTAAGTTAAAATTAAAAAGGATAAATTCATCTAATTTTTTAAATGTCTAAACGTCTCCCCAACCCCCTCCAGTAAGAAATATAGCAGTTAAATTTAAATAAATTTGATATATGTATGGATTGTATTTTATTAGTCTATGAATATTTTCATTGCATTTTGCATTTGATACTGAAATTTATAAGTCCATTTTGGCTTTTAATTATTAAATGATTTGATTTCGTTGAAAATACATTATACATATAGCTGCTTTTGCGCATTTTATTACGTATTTATTTAATTATATTTCTTACAATACTATTATTGTTTTCTGTATCAGAGCAATATATCTTATTCCTTTGTAAATTCAAAATGCTTCTATTGTAGCATCTAATTTCAAGTTCATTCAATATCTTATATTGTTACATGAACTTGTCAGATAAAGTTTGATTCAAAGTTATTATATATATAGATAATGAAAATGAAATCACAAATGTAAGAACAAGTTGGCAAAATTCTAAAGATGAACAAAATATGAAAACTAGAAATGTATAATACGAAACTATGAATAACCTACAGAATCGTCAGAGGAGCTTAGAGGTTTAATTCTCAGTAAAGATACGTTATTTCATCCAATTTTGTCGGCATTAGGCCTAAAAAGACAAAATTTAGCTCCTTATAACACATCTAAAACGCCCAAAATAAATGATAAAAGTCCAAGACATTTAAAAAGTGAAACACCACAAACAAGATATTAAAAAAAGGAAAAATGATTAGAACACAATACCTCACTGATAGACAAAAATCCGAAACACAAGAAATTTGACCCACGAAACTAGAACATGCAGTGATTCAATCAGATTTAAAACTATTAAAACATGTTACTATAAACTGGCTAATAAACCAGTAGATAGTCAATAAAAACAAAAATACTACTTCTCTGTGGTGTGAAAAATAAAAACTATATTGTAACTAGACTTTTAAAAATAACTGCAGCGTTGCCACCTATACCCATAGAAAAGAGGGAAATCAAATGAAGAAATAACCTAAATTAAATTTTATTAACAAGTAAAAATTAAATTTAAAAAATCAAAAAACCAGACTACGTAAAAAGCGAACAAATTAATTATTTCTCATCAATGTGAAGCTATTTTTTTATATTACTTACCTATTTTTTTTTTATTTACTTGTACTGATTACTTTTAAGTTGTGTTTAATTGTTAGTTCCTATCTATAAACACTGTTTTGATGAGACCTATAGATGTCTATGAAGGTTAGAGTTCCAATAAAGCTAGAGATCGTACCTACACAACTTCCAGGTTGTGTAATATTTAAACGGAGCTTCTGACTGTAACATAGTCAATGAAACATCGCCTTTATTTTGAAAGACCTATCCAATGATATGCCATTCAATATGGTGCATAAAATTTTTTTTTTCGTCTCTACCGCCATTTTGTATTTTACGGCCGCCATTTTGAATTTATAAAAACAAAACCTAGCCTATAACCATCGGATGGTTAAGACGAATCGATAGAGACCTCATTCATTAAAAACCATTCAGCCGTTGAGATGTTTCGAGGGTATAAAGAAATCCACATACCCAGATGCGCGTGAAACACATAAGCCTTCTTCGCAGTCGGGTAAAAAAAAGAAAAGAAAAAAAAATAGAAAAAAACTTAAATACTGATATACATACAAGGTATTGCTGAATTCGACCGACAAATTCAGAAAGGTGATAGTAGGCATCAATATATTGATTGGCATTGATATTTGAAAAAAACTGGATTAAGACCAAGTGTCATCCACTATAAGTTTAAAAAATTTATTTGAGCTTCATTGGATGAATAATAAGTATTTTATTAAAGATTGAAAATTTGAACAAGATATATACAGGGTGTCCGTTCTCAACGGTGTCCAATGGCTAATTCCTAAACCGTTAGTCATAGACATATAGTTCCAATTACAAAAAGGTTTTAAATGAGGTAAAGAAGTATTTTTAAAGCGATTTGGGTCAAGAAAAACATTTATTAAAAAATTACGAAATTTAAATTTTTATACGGTCCCCAGGTTCTATAAGTGATGTTTAGTAAAAATATCTTATTGCACTGACAAGTAAGACAAAAAAAGTCCCATTCCTCTGCGATTAAAACTGACCGAGTAATAGATGTTTAAAGTTGGAGTATCTTTTTTGCTGCAAAATAGGGCTCAGTCACAAATTTACTAGAAATAAAAATAATGGTCAGATATAAAATTTAACATTAAACATTGAGAGTGAATTAACATTGCAATTATATTTTGAGATTTTTGTTCATTCTGACATATTAAAACAAAATATACTTGTACAAAATATAATTTTACTTGTACTATAAATACAAGTAAAAAAAAGTAACAGAAATTTTGTTAAATGATTATAAAAGCAGCAGTCACAACTCTTTAGAAAATTATACATATTTGGATTTTTTTATCCAATCAATCAATTCTAAATATTAACTTGCGTTATTTGAACTTTTAATGTGTAAATATCGCCTCCAACCTCGAACAAAAAAAAGATAACCTGTATCATTTACAGCAGAAGGGGAGGGAAAGAGAAATATTCTGCGACGAGCTATCTTAAAATAATACTTCCATGGGATTAACAATAGCAAACGGGTGTTTTCGTGTGAGTTGGGGGAAGAGAGAGTAGAATTTTTAGGGGTTGATGTGGTAGGTTGGTTAGTTATTTCTAGCATAATAAAATAAAATACAGGGGAAAATATATAATTTTAGACAGTATGTATTGGCCGAGAAAAGCTGGGGGGGGGGGGGTATAAATTTTAGGGAGGATTGAGATGATTAGTAACTTACTGTAACTATAAAGTAACGGCTAACTACAAAGACTAAGTAGAAAAATTTCCAAACATTTGAATAAGGTTATTAATTTTAATAATTTTAAATTTAATATACTTTTTTATATATTTTTTAATTTAACAGTATATATATATATATATATTTAATTTAATCAGTAATTTATACTTAAATAAAATTATAATTGAAATCTATAATTGCTTATATAAATTATAAATTTTAATCTTTTTCAATGATTTTAAATTTAATATTTTTTAAAATTATTACCTCTTTATGCTCTAATAATTAAGTGTTATGATTAAGACAGTAGGAAATAAAATTTTTAACGCGAGTGGAGTTTTAGAAGATGCATTATTTAATTAGACAAATAGAATAGAATAGTAAAAAAAATATAAAAACTTCTATAGATTTTTAACTTTGCGTGCAGGTGAAGCAAAAAGTGGGAAAGAAGAAATTTAAGGGGCCAATGAATTTAGATGAAATCTTCAGAAAAAACGAAAATCTGTTGATGAGCAAAGGATTATCTCGCTGTAAAACTTGGGGAATAAAGGTCCGTTTTCTTTATTGCTGCAATAATTAATAAGTAATCCATAATCTAAATTCCACCTGAAATTACAATTTAAACTTTTCCCTCACTGTCTTTCATACACACAAAGTTTATAATCCTGAAAATATGCAGCAATATTTGTTGTAGTAATGAACACTAAACAGTCGTATAAATTCCCCTTGAAATCTCCGCTCCAAATTTTGTTACCCCCCCCCCCCCGCCCCATCCTTTCCGTCCGAAGCACAGACACATGGAAGCTCAATTTCTAAGTAATTTGTTTATACCATCTTAGTGGGGTTTTTTTTGTTGTTGTTATTGTTTTTGTATGCGTATATTTTTATACATAACTTTTGAATGGCTGCTCTGAATATGTTAAGGAAATTAATATGTCCCTTTTTGAAAATGATCCTCGTATCACTTTTATTTTCTTTTACAATTATTTGAATTATATGATTCTACCTGTGCGATTACTTCAATGATTTATATAAACATAACAAAATTGTTACAATATTTTAATATTTTGTTCTAATAGAGCACAGATTAATCCATTAAAGGTCGGACATCATATAACCGCCCATATTCTCTCTTTTTAATTAACTTTTCTTTTTTATTAAGATTTTGTTCCATTTGTCATTTTATTGTAATGATAAAAAAATAATAATAATTATTATTTTTACATTACCCCTTCTGAAAATTCCACTGTCTCACACCTCAGCAAATATTTATTAGAGCAGTTATTTCTTTTTAATTATTTTTTAATTAAAAATTAGGGGGGAAATATTGTTAAATCAAAACATATATTAAATTATTAAATTTTAGCATTTAACATTTAACAATTTATAATTTTTTTGCCGTACTTGTCGCTAAGAAAGTTTCAAAAGCATATAAATCACTTTTGCCATTAAACACTTGCCTCTGCACTTGCCAAGCACGAATACCGCCAAGATGTGTTACTTTAACGCCGAAACCTCTGGCCAATCATATTACAAATTGGCAAAACATGGTTGGGAAAAAATATGCATTTTAAACCTTAGAAAGTATTTGTATGTGCATAATTTGAGGCCGCAAGTGTTTTGGCACATCTATTGTACAAATAGAGTTGCTTATCTCATTTTCCTTGTCCAACAGCAAAAATTTTCACTCCATTTAATATTTATTTTTTGTTTAGCAAGTAGAAATTGCATTTTGATTTTGGTCTGTAAAATATTTTTTTCAAACAAGTTTTTATAAACAACTAAAAAGTTGAATTTAAAAAAAGCATAATATCATCAAAATGTATAATAAACAATCCCTACTTATACATGGTAATGTATCTGACTTCTTTTGTGCGGCACTGTATAAAAAATAAAAACGCAACACACTTTCATTTGGAAAAATTACATTGTGAATCTCAATGCCTTGCATAAATGTTACAAATGTTGCTGATTTTGATTTTAAAATTTCTGTTTGTAGGCAATAATGTATACGAAATTTTTTGGAGTGGTGCTGTAAAATAAATATAAATGGTACCTACCTAAAATCATATTAATATTAGATTTTCATTGGATTTAATAATTATGCAAAATTTAATTTTGATCGGATATTTGGAAGCGAGTTAAAATTGGAATAAAATTTTTGAATTAGGAAGACATACATACGAACGTCGTAAGTTAAAAGCTTATAAAAAATAATACAACTTTTTAAAATAAAATCATCAAAAGAAACACATTTATTTCCTTACAAAGAAAAAAAAAAAAAAAAAAGAAAAAAAAAGAAAAAAAAAGTCAAAATACAATTGAGGACGTCAGTTTCGAAACTCGCCTTATCCGAAATTTAAAAAATCGTGTTTCTCTATCAATCTACACTGCTCAAAACAATTAAAGGATATTGCAGTTTTAGGTGGATTTTGTATCTGGTAAACTGTTTAGCTGATTGATACATGGTCGACAGACATAGTAGGTTATATGAGAATAAATTACACATGTTTGGCAGAAAAAAATGAATTTTATTGCGCATTTGTGTACTAAAGGAAAAAAACACAATTTGTGCATATGAGAAATAAAGAATAAGAAAAGGTGTTTTCTTCAAAGAAAATCATTTTCAGTAGGGGGTATGGTTTCCACGGGCGGCCAGCAACGTTGAACACCTTTGAGGCATGGACTCAATGAGGCTATTAATGACGAGTTGGGGTATTCTGCCCCACTCTTCCAGAAGAACTCTTTCCAGTTCTTGGAGAGTTTGTGGGGGTTGTTGGCGGCCAGAAACTCGTCTTCCTAGAGCGTCCCAAACGTGCTCGATTGGATTCATGTCTGGAGAACACGCTGACCATTCCATTCGAACGATTCCTTCCTCGAAAAGGAAATCTTCCACCAGGTTTGCACGATGTGGCCTGCAGTTATCGTCCATTAAAATGAAGTTATCTCCGATTGCTGCAGCGTAAGGGACTACAATAGGTCTCAGGATCTCATCCCTATATCGGCGACTAGTCAGAGCTCCATCTCGAATGACGTAGAGGTCAGTGCGCCCGTCAATGGAGATGCCACTATACACCAACACTCCTCCACCGCCAAATCTGACACTTTCGTGCACGAACGCAGGATTATTCCTACTGCCACGGTCCCTCCAGATGAAAATACGCCTATTATCCGGATGCACAGAAAAACGGGACTCGTCAGAAAACAGAATATTGCTCCATTCATTTCTCCTCCAGTTGACATGCTCGGTTGCCCACTCCCTGCAGTCGCGACGATGCCTTGATGTTAATCTAACACATACCATCGGTCGGCGAGCATACAGACCTACAGCATAGAGCCGGTTTTGTACAGTCTGAGTTGAAATCGTGGTGCCTGTAGCCGAGCGAAGGTGTTGTTGGAGAAGAGTAGCGTTCACGGTTCGGTGTCTCCGAGCTGTTAACGCTAAATACCGATCTTCATTGGGCGTTGTTGCCCGTCTACGACCTTGCCCTGGTCTTCGGCCTGCGCATCCACTCTACAAAAAACGGTTCCAGATCCTGGAAATGACACTTTGTGACACTCCAATGGCTTGCGCTACTTCGGCTTGAGTTTGGCCCCCTTCTAACCTACCAACAATTCTCAAAGCTTCTAAATCTGTCAAATGACTTCGCTGAGACATCGTACTCATCGAAACAAAGCAATCACTGAATGCCGATCATCCTTGTCTTCATTCTCTTTTATCCAGTTGAAAGTCAAATTTCATTCGCTGCCGCTGAAACGACGTTTTTGACGTCGAACTCAAAATTTGCATACTCCACAGTTTGAAAACCAGAAAAATTTGCATTTGTGATTCTCTTCTTCTATTTTCGGCAAAAAAAATTTCGTTTATATCTTTATTTTATATAAAACTTCAAATATCCTTTAATTGTTTTGAGCAGTGTATTTTATTGGTATAACTGTACCAATCAAACACTACAATCTCCAAATTTTCAATGAATACCAATGGACGCATTTAAAGGTTTTGCGCGATTTCCCAAATTTGATTTTCTCGATAAGACGAGTTTTGAAGCTCATTTCTTCAATTATTTTAACCAATTTGAAAGTTAATTACTAAAAATTAACACTACCGTAATATTTATACGGGGGCAGCACCTTCAGTTAAATCGCTTTAAAAATACTTCTTTACATTATTTAAAACCTTTTTGTAATTGGAACTATATGCCTTTGACTTTGACTAACGGTTTAGGAATTAGCCCTTGAATATCGTTTGGAGTGGACGGCCTTTATAATACTTTAAGCACTTCGGGTACGACCCCTGAAAGCTTGGTCCAACTCATCTGTTTTCAGTTACAGAAAAGTGGTTTAAGTCATAAAATTGAAAATGTCATAACGCGGTCAATTTTAGTGTTAGTTGAATGGGACTTTTTTTTTACCGTACTTGTTAGAGAAATAGGAAAAGTTTACTAAATATAACTTATAGGACCAGGGGACCGTATAAAAATTTAAATTTCGTAATTTTTAAATAAATGTTTTTCCTGACCTAAATCGCTTTAAAAATACTTCTTTACCTCATTGAAAACATTTTTGTAATTGGAACTATATGTCTATGACTAACGGTTTAGGAATTAGCCATTGGACACTGTTGAGACCGGACACCCTGTATATTTGTTTGATAAAATATAAATATGTAGAAATTATTAATGTTGAAAATTTTGCTTTTTCTCACGAAACATAGAAACAAAATATTTTTTTTCGCGTTCTAGTTAAATAAAAGTCACAGTTTTAAGTTATTTTTAAAAATTTATATTGCTTATAAAGGTGAAAATATGATTTAAATTAATTTGTTGATATGCATAAGCTAAATTATGAAATATATGCTTTTGGAAAAAACGCTTTAAGGGGTTAACAGCACTTGCAAAATCATATGAAAAACAGCTGATATTGAAGTACCTTTTTCTAGAGAAATACTGAAGTGATTTCAATGTATATTATATATTTTTTCAGTAGCTGAACTACAAATTGATCGTTCGGTAAAAATAAAAAATAAAAAATGTAATAGTTAAACGACTTTCGCAAACAAAAATTTCTAGATTATTCTTAAATTAACGTTACTTTAAGTAATTTTGTCAAGAAAGAGAAAAAAATAAATAAAAAAAAAGATCAAACCAAAATAAACGATAGAAAAGGATCGCTAATTATAATAGAAAAAAAAAGTTGCAGTAGTTTTCGAGAAAAAAGCACATCAGTATCATTTTTTCCCCGTAGGTTTTCACAATTGTTAACGCATTTTTAAGCAAATATTTATAAATAAAAAAATATATTATTATCATATTATACAGAAAATTAAAACTGAAGTTTTGAAGAATTAAAGGGTAGAAGGTATTAAGTCAAAGTAATTTCAAAACTTTCCACTGATTTAAATTAATTTTTAAAAAATCATAATTATAGATAACGGAAATAAGGTGAATAAGCTATAAACAATAGATCTGTTAGAGTAACCACTTTTGCAGATTTACAAACTTATTATAAGTGTGTTCGCTCCATAAAGAATTTCTGATTGAAAACGACTGAAATACAAAACTAAATTTCCTTCAATGGTATCATCAAACTTTTTGATAAAAGTTGTGACAGACCCTTCGGGACTTTTCCTTTGAAATAAAAACATGTAGACAATTTAACAATGACAACAGTTTATTAAAATACTTAAAAATGGAGGAGGAGCAGCGGAACAGCCAGTTTATTAAAATACTTAAAAATGGAGGAAGAGCAGCGGAACAGCCAGTTTATTAAAATACTTAAAAATGGAGGAAGAGCAGCGGAACAGCCAGTTTAACTTTTAAACGTGGCCAGGTTCTTCTCCAACGGTTAAACTGCAAGTCCTGCACTTAATTTCAGAATGACTCTAGAATCTTTACCCGAAAGTACAGTCCTTATTAAAGGCTTGTAAATAACTATAATATGTGAGTCTCAATACTTCTTTATTTGGAATTTAAAAAATCAACTTATTACCAAACGCTTATAGCCTGGTAGAAAATTATTTTTTCTACGCTCTTATCCGGCTTATAGCAAGCGGGAACTTGACGACCATCACTATAATAACTAGGCAAGATTTGCTCGAAATCCGCTGAATCAGGTTAACACCTCGCTATCCCCTACACGAACAGTCACCTAATTAATATATCTTTGCAAAATAATCGTAACAAGAAGATTCCGCAGATACATTTAGGCGCACTTTGGAGAAAAATAAACAGAGGCAGAATATTCATGATTCAGGGCAACACGTTCGCACCCAAAAATCGCAAAAACTAACTCGTCCATTTGAGCACTCTTATAAAAGAGTAGCTAGACACTTTGCTACAATGTCTGTAATTTTCATTTGTTTTTAAATGATATAAGAAGCCCGAATTTGGATTAGTTTTAAGAAACACACATTTTTAAACATTGGAGATAACCGTAAACGTAATAGTTAATAATAATACTAATTTTCCTAAATTTCATAGTTAATACAAGTACATAAAATGATAGTTTTCTTTACAGAAAAACGAATTTAATAAATAATGCAGATCTGCTTTTCCCAAGTGTAATATCCAAAAGAATGCTTTGAAATAATCAAAAGTCTCTGGAAAGTTTGTCTAAGAATTTCACTGAATCGAAGGCATCTGCTGGAATTCTGCTGCATCAAAAGCTGTTTTGAGAGCAGGAGAATATTAGAAGAAAGGGATAAGATATGGAAGAAACAATTAGACACAAAGCTGGGGGAAAAAATCAAAGAAGTGAATTTTCTTTTCTTCAGAATTTAATCTATCACACATACTGCAGGCATTCCAACGGATATTCAACAAAAAAGTGCAAGAAATAGTGATGATGATCACTATTCCAAGAAGTCCAATTCCAATGATGATGAGGATTATAATAAATCCAATGATTCCAACGACGATAAGTTCAAGAATGTTGTTTTAAAAAAGGACGAAGAAAAATTTTCTGGAGAGCAAATCAAGCTAAATAATTTGCAGAATTTTCAGGAAGATAGTGAATCTTTGGAATATTGATCTTCATTGAATGAAATGACATATCGAATCAATTTTTTTTTTTTTGATGAAAGGATACATCTTATGAATTTATCCTTATTCCAAAACTTGTTTAGTTGAGAAAAAATTCAACATTGCCAAACAATATTGTATGCGGACTCTTTCATACAGAGACTGCTCTCATAACTATGAGAAAATCCGTTGAAGGTAGAAGAAACTAAAACTCCAGTACTTTACAGCAAGTATTGAAAACCTTCAAATGACAACTCCCCCTTTTGACACTATCTTTAAGTTTCGCGGATAAAATCAACCCGAAAAAAGGTATAGTTTATACACTTTTTCTTAAACTTTTATACAGTTATAAAAGACAATGTTTTAGAGGTTAATCCGTACGTTAAAAACGTACATTAAAAAGAAAAGGCACTGAAAATACTCAAAAAGTTACCATAAAAAAATATACAGTTTTTAAGTATGAGAACGCATTCTGTACTTAAATAAAATACTACAATTTTTTTTTTTTTTTTTTGTAAATTTGTAAGAATTTTTTCTAGATCCTTTGGAAACAGAAGATGGATTCCTTAGACACTAGAGTATTCAACCTTTTTCGTTTCATGGCACACTAGAATGTTTATACTTCCGTGACACTTAAATTATAATGAAGAATATGAACATATTACAGGAACATTTTTTGAAAAAGAGAATATAAGTTAACAATCATTAAATCGATATATTCAAATGAACGGAAATAAAGATATTTTTTCACTATTTCAGATAACAAATGATATCCCATTATTTACCTTGTTCTCCCCCCTCCCTTTTTTTTTAACACTTTCCAACATAGTTGAAACTGTTTATGGCTTCGGTTTGTCTCTCCGTCTGTCCGAGATCTAACTCTCGTAAATGTACTCGGATTACTCTGAAATTTTTTTATATTATTGACGCTTACTATAGCATGATCGCTATTGAAAATTAAGCGTGTAACTTTTATAATTCATTTACAGGGGCAGTCAAAAGTATTCCGTTGCATTACGGTCAAAGGCAAAAAATTGTTTCAAGTGCAATTTAATGATGTTACACAATTTTAAACTTAATGAAATTGATATGCTTTTATTAGGTGTACTAAAATATGCATTCTGTATGATATGGGTGCAAAGAGTTTATTATTTATTTACAGGGCCACACAAAATAATTCGTTACATAACGGTATAGGGGGAAAACTATTTGTAGCGTATTTCATTTATGTTGCACTATTTCAAGTGCAATGAAAATGATATAAGTTACCGAGGTTTAATACGAGTTACTTTCTGTAGAATATAAAGTGCATAGAATTTATCGTTCATTTACAGGGACACACAAAATATTTCGTATACATTACTGTATTCGAAGTACTGTATTAGCAGTAATTCCTGGAAGTGTATTTTCTATAATGTGTATGCATTTTTTAACTAAAATTTTGCATATTACGTGAGTGTATAAATGCTGTAGATCTGTAATTTGTCTATAATGGAGTCTCAAACGGAAATATTTCAGTATAAAGACGAAAAGAACACCATACTATTGTACCTAGACGGAAACCTCTCTAAAACGAAACTTTTTCTTGATCCCTTGCAATTTTCTCTTCACAAGATTTACTGTCTGCATGTATTTGTAATACAAGTATGTCTATACATTTTAAGAACTTAGATATTGCTTTATCAGTTCCTTAATGAAACAAGAATAGCTTTTGCAAAGTAAAGTAAGAACAATTTCCATAATTGCATGCAATATAACAATGAATTCACATTAATATTTACCAGTAAAAATGATTTTACAATCACTGTGATATAAAAACTGATCACATACTGAAAAGTTAAATGTATTTATATCAAGTTTTATATAACATGAACACTTTTTTATATTACAGTTAGAATCAGATTGTTAAGTGTAGAACAGCAATTTTTTCAGACCCTCCTTCCTCCAGACATCCCCTAAACTATGCCACTAATCAGTGAAACCAAAGAATTTCTTTTCTTTGTATAAATGTTGTTCAGTTAGTGTATACATTATATGGAAATGTTTTATTATATATATATATATAATAAATATTTATAAGAATGTCAGAAAATTTATATGAAATGCACATATTCAAAGATTTTTACTTTTATATATGCTGGAAACACTATCTGGGCAACCACTACACAAAGGCTTTAATCAAAGGGCGGAGCTTCTATTGCTTCAAAACCAAATTTCACATTAAATTGGCGATGCACAATGTGTAAAAGTCCATTTTATAATATGCTCTACAAAAACAGATAAATAATTCGGAAATAATTTTGTTTACATGTTTAAAAATGTGTATATTGCGATGAAAATTCGTGTATTAAGCTTGAAAAATGGTCTAAATGCTTAGTCATGCGTAAACAATAAAATAGTGTATTCTGGTCAAAAATATGCAATAAAAATGTGTCAAAACAAAATACTGTCATTGTCATTATGATTCTTAAATACAATTTAAAACGTTCTTTTAAATAATAATAAAAAAAAAATCAGAAAGAATTCATTATTATTATAATACAGTCTCCGAAATTGTTCATAACTGTAAAACAGTTTTAAGCACAAATATAATTTGAAAAAATGTTTGCAAGGCAGTAACAATTCACTGAAGTCTTTGAAAAACTGCTTTTGGCTATATAGATTTTTAAAAAATCAATGAGCAGTCTAGAGTATTTATAAGAACATTTATCAGATTTCTAATTTTTTCACACGTTTACTTAATTATTTCTAAAATGAAACAGTTTTGCAAAAACACAGAAAGAAAAAGAAAGAAAAGTTTATGCTCTTAATCGATAAAAAACTAACAAACCATATTTTACAGAAAATACTGGGAATGATTTTATTTTAAGAGAAAACGGAATAATATTAAGATTGTTTTAAAGTCAATCAAAAATAATAAATAACATGTAAACAGATTAATATTTCAATATCTTGACTGTTCTACGTTCATACGCGACGATAAAATATCGCTACGAAATGATACTTTCAAATTTAGCGTATAATATTTTGATTATATCCTTTTGAGTCACATACGAAATTTGGAAACCTGCGATCTGAAAAGGGTAACGTAACGCTGCAACGTAATTCACAGCTTTTCTTCAGCAATCATGTAGTTGCAAGAAAAGTACTTTTACAGTTAAAACACTACTTATTGGCTTGCGGTAGAGCGAAAGAAACTACACCTTTCCTTCAACAAGTATATCTTTGCAAGAAAAGTAGTTTTACAGTTAAAACAGTGGCTTTTGAGTTGTGATAAAGCGAAAGAAACTTAAACAACAGAAACCGTTTATAATGAAGTAAAAGGGGCATTAAAATTGTTTTTTTATACGCAACATGAGTACAATCCAGGGGAGGGAAATATAGGGGGGGGGGATTGACCTGACAGGGATTTTTCAATTTAATTAACTGATTTTTTTTTTCGGTAATAATTTTGAAAAAAAAAAATCTTCACAAGTGACACTAATGCTCGTATTAACTATCCACCTGAACCAATAGTTAAGCACGAAAACCTCGATAGAACGATCAAATTGCATTCACTATTGACCGGATTGGACTTACTTGTGTCAAATTTCAGCCAGGTTAATGGTAAGATAATTTGAACTTTCGACCGAGTTTTTAACGCTTAATCAGCAGTTGAGACACGTGTGAACAAGAACGCAAAAAAATGAGGAACTGAGAATTTTCGCCCCTCCCCCTGAATCCTCCGTGGAAGTCAATTTTTAATTATTTTATTCTTTTGCGTTCATATCTTTAAAATTGATCTTAACCCTCCGTCTACCAGACGGGTCCATTGGACCCGACAGGTACATACAAAATATTCATTCAAACCAGAAATTTCTTTAAAATAAACTAAGTATATAAACCAGACAAAAATAAGGTAAATAAATAAGTTAAATAGTTTTAAATAAAAATTCTGGTGTAGAACGTTTTATTAAAACTTGAATAAAATTCCCGGTAGATCTAGGGTTAAACAGAAGGTTAAAAGAAGAAATTATTGTTTCTGTCCTCCTTTTTTAAATTTGCTGGTAGAAACATATTAACTTTTTTTTTCTTTCTTTTTTAGGTTGATATGTTTTAAAAATTGTCTTGTACTGTGAGTTCTGACAAAGAATTTTTACTTTAGCTTATTTCATATTTTTATTATGTATCTTTAAAAAAAAAAAAATGACGAAAGCTGCCGGCTATAAGCACGTCTATTCTAAAATATTTCCCTGGATTTCGTTCTGCTGGCGCTTATGATGAACTAAAAACTACTTTCTTCATTCGTTTCTAGAACTGATTCAAACAATCCCTCCTTCATGAAGATCCTGGTTGTGCCCTTAAATAATCCCTTTTTTTTTTTTTTTTTTTTTTTTTTTCTAGTTTTTTTTTTTCTAGTTCACTATTTTTACCGGTGTCAAAAGACACTTTTTGAGATTTTGATTTATGGCTATTTTATTTGTAATTTTTTTAACTTAAAACATTTATAAACCAAACATGTAATACGTTAAAAAGAATTTTTGATTGTTTTAAGGTGACCGGGTAAGCTCTATCTCCGCCATGTTAAAATACACCAACTTTATGTACCTTTTTCTCAGAAATGGTGAAATATAGAGGTCTAGAATTTTTATAGTAGTTTGAGTAACATGCTTTACATGTTTTGACTGACCATTTTCTTTCTAAGTGAACCTGAAAATTGCTTATTAATTATTTATTGAAAGGCATTTTTAAATTAGCATTTTTGGTAAGATTTCATTGCATAAAATAAATAATTCTCAACAAACCATTAAATCACTGTGTTAAAGTATGCAATATAACATAACAAAAGTATTAAAAAAATTGAGTTCTTAAGTTTAATAGATATTGAAAAAAAGGAACACAAACGTGAAAAATCCAAGTTTTGAGAAAAATTCAATTAAAGATTTAAATGGCCACTAAGCTGTTAAGTACTCTTAGATAGAATAAATAATTCCAACACTTCCTTCTTTTTTAATATATAAATATGTGACATCGTTCGAAAGATAAAAGTTTAAACTATTTAGTGATATAAAAAAGTAAAAATCGATTCTCCCCCGCCCCAAATTTCCCTTACCTGGTCCCCTTAATTTAATATTTAAAGTTAAATAACTGTTTAAAATAATTGACACCGATAGAAATAGTGTTAATGTCTATGAATCAATCTTTTAGTCTGTTTATTTATCTCTTTTTTTAAATACTATATCTGTGTATTCTTCAATCACAGTACTAAATCTATCTGTATATCGTTTTATATAGTATTTATGAGAAAATTCCGAGAAGGGCGGGCGGGGGTACGGTCCAGTTCCATCTATTCCTTTCACGTATTGATCTCTGCAAGTGGAATGAAGAATCCGCAACCTCTACCAGTGGGTGGAACACCTGCTCAGTGCATCGGATTCATCCATCACTTAACGAAGTGGGATTTAGTTGAAGAAGGGGCAAATTTTCTGTTGCGGACGTGGGCTTTCGTTCTCCACAGCACGACACGCCGATTGCTCTTCTTTACGGACTATTTTTGGGAAAACATCGGGTGGGGCCGTATTCTAATATACTTCAGGGATTCTTTTCTATAATCAGACGAAAAGATAAAGATACGAAATGGGTTGAAATTTTCGATCAGTAAGACATAAGGGGACGTTTCTTTGGTCCACTATATCTTATATATGGTGAAATTTCATTACGGAATTTTTTATTAGCTAACGTAAAAAAACTCTCACTTATACGCGATTGAAGGGGGTGGTTTAAAATTGTGAATAGCTGAGAATGATGCATAAGTGGAAGGACCACATACCGTAATCTTTTATTCGCATATGTATTATAAGAGATGTAATGAAAATTTTTAAGGGGTCTCAAGACTCTTAAAGCTTTAAAATTTTAGAAATTTTAATTTTTTAGATGCTAAACTTCTATCTTTTTTTAACATTTTTATATAACTGTTTCCTTGAAATTCCTATTAGAACAGAAGTTATGGCTTTTAGAATTACACCCGCTGTATAAAATAAACCTAAAATTTCCTTTTATAGATCAAAATATATTTTTTTTTTTGGTGATTATACTGTTGAAATTTTTTTAAAATTTGCATTAGCTAAATACAACTTTGTATTAAAAGTATGAAAATCCTTTAAATACAAATTTGTTTAGGTTCAGCGTAATTATTATAGTCTGAAGTATAAGTAGCCACCAAAATTTTCATTCTAGTTGCAATACTTATTTTGTAATCTTGCGCGTAATCTGTTATGCCGATTTTCTGCTCGTCAAATGTCTGACAGTTTGGAGCCCCCTGTAAATGCTAATTCTGCGTCTTGCAATTTTTTAAATACATGAAATGAAATAACATACTTGAATCTTTTAATCTCAATAAAAATTGTGGTTTTACATCATATACATTTTAAGACATTAAATGTTGAAAATTGTCTTATTTTTTCATTTTTCCGATTTTAAGAGTCATAATTTTATGCTTATATTATGCTCTTAAGTCATAATGTTATGCTTAATCAAAATTTTCAGTACAGTTAAATTATGGTATCAAATTCAAGTTTATTTCTAAAAAATATATTGTTTTAATAGAAAAAGAAAACACATTACTTGCAATTAAAAATTAAATTGCCATTTTCATTTTTTTCGTATATTCATTAAAATGTCCTTCCCACCCCCACCCCCCTTTATTTCCCACTTGACACTATATTTCTTTATCGGCGAGGATCGCTTGAGCGCCAACTTTAATTGTGAAACCAAAAAGATTATTTGTAGCTGAAAAACTTCATACATCTCAAAAATATCCAGGCATTCTACGCTTTTTTAATTCTACAAAAAGCACTGAAATATTAAAGCCGTAAAAAAGTGAAGGTTTATTTGGCACAAGTATGGTGACCAAAATTCAGGCGATTGAATGTAAATATCAGTAATTTCTTGTAGAAAAATTCGTCTTATTAAATTATTAGATTAAATAAGGGGAATTTTTATGTATGAAAATACAAGTACTTATCTTGAAAAATTCTTTTACCGGTGACCACCCAGTCAAGAGAATCAAGAATATATTTACACACCACTGAAGTTAAAAAACAGGCATATAGCAAGATGCTTTTTCTCTTTGTTCAATAATCCCCAGAACAAATTCTAGTAAATTTAAGTTTTATTATATGCTACGATTGTTATATCCTTAAGATAATATTATTATATCCTCATATTATTATCCCTAAGAAAATATTATATTATTGTAATCGCATTTTTTGTTACATTGTATAGTCATTATGAATGGACAGATACTTAAAATCATTTTCTATTATTTTGTAAAAGAAAAAAAAAGTCAAACATGCACGATTTACAACTTTTCTAAAAAAATTTCGAAAAGGCTACATTAAATATTATTAAGAGCAACTAAAATTATAATACCTTTCTTACTTTTGATTCAAATTCACGATCTCATTTGCTTTTACTTTTAAGTTTAATTTAAGTTTTTTAATAATGCTAAAGTCTGCATGTTGAATTTACTTTGTCACTTGAAAAACATTTATTTATTTATTTATTTTTAGACTACATATTAGTTTTTAATAAATGAATTTAAAAAAATCTAACAGCAGAATCAAAAACTGAATTTTTCTCACGATTTTTATTGCAAATATTTTAACGCCAAATTTTACGGGTAAGTGTTTATTATAACAGACATCTGAACAGTTTGAATTTAGGATTGTATTTTTTTTCTTCTTCTATCAAGAAATAACTATGGTTGCTTAAAAATAAGTCTGTCTTTAGTTACATAAATAAAGAATTTCAATTTCAATAATAGAGAAAGCCGAATGGTATCGTAAAGCATTATTTCACATGATACCTCTATATCAGTTAGTATATTAACGATTATTACTATAAGCTGGAACAGATTAAGACACAAACACACTGTAAAAAGAAAAAAAAAATGTAAATTTGCCAGCACAAACTGCTGGCGTCCGAATTGCCAGCACATTGTGCTGTTAATTTTACGCAACTACTGTATTTCTCATGTTTATATAGTCAAGAAACCAAAGAAAGCCACAGCACATTCGACTGTGATTGTGTTTGAGCGCGAGATGAACAGTACTTTGTACTGTAAAAATGTCATTTTTTTTTTTTTTCAGTGCACATAGGATACAGATCTAAGGTCCCAAATCTACTGATGAAAAGATAAATAAAACTTTCGTAGAATTTCATGATTTATATACAACCTAAATCTATGTTGTATTAATGTGATATGTGAATGCTAGAGCATAAAAATTCTTTTTTCCTTCTTTAAAAATCTAATATTTTTTGCTATAATTGTTAAGGGGTCTCAGGACTCTTAAAATTGAAAAAAGAAAAAAAAAAGACCATTTTCAACATTTAATGTCTTAAAATGTATATGACTTTAAATCACAATTTTTATTGGGATGAAAGATACAAGTATGTTCGTTCATTTCATCTCTCTATTCTAAAAAAAAGTACCTACCGCTGTCACCGCCGCCGCCGGTTTTGAATTTTTTGTGACCGGAGGTTTTTCTTCGTTAATATTAAGAAAAATAATGCATACAAAACATGAAAATCGGTAGTATTATACAGAAATGTTTGATAAGCACGCTGATGCAGACAGTTTTCAAATGGAAGAATTATTTTAAGAGATATTTAATGCTAAATTTGGACAAAATCGTTCCACTAAAAAAGTTTTATAGAAGCAAAAACTATACATCGGAATTTAATAATTTTTAGATCATTTTATACTTTATAATTTCCTATTTTAGATTACTTATTTTAGAAAATTGTACTAATTTAACCTGTTGCCAACTGTATAAACAACGGAAACAATAATGTTTGCTTCAAATTAAAAATTTATTTACACGTGACTATTATAAACAGAAAAGATAATTTCAAATTAAAATTAAATAATTGCGTATAAAAAGCACGAACTTATTAAAAATTACGTCATAAAAAGTATACACGTGAATTTTAAAAGAGAAAGGATATTGTAAAATAATAAATTCATTAACATGCGTTAGAAGTCTTAAATAAGAGAAATCACGTCATATTTACGTCACATTACAGTTGTTACATAAAATGAACACAAAATAATATTCCAAAACAGTTTAAATTTAGAAATTGCACTAGACATTTATTTGATATTTTCAGAGGATCTTTTCAACTATTTTTGTTAGCAAAGCGCAAATAATATTTCCTTTCTAACACAAGTATTTTCACGTAAATATTTAAAAGAGAAAGAATAGCTTGGTCAAAATTACGTCAGATTAAAAACGATTAATTTAAAATGTCTCATTTAAAAGAACTTTCTTTTCACTTTGTTACACGTGTCTACGTCATCAAGTTATTTTTATTTCGACGTTTTATTTGTATTTTTAATAATGTTGTACTAATTTATTTGTTCTTTCGTTATTTAAAATAAAAATTACGTCAATTTGTATAATTTGGCGAGTGGTTTGGCGATTTATATAATTTGGCGAAATTGGTCGACGGGATAATCAAATAGTACCGCAGCGGATTTGGCGTTAAAATTTCCCAATCAAAGAGAAATGAATAGAAATCCGTTTATATGGAGATCGCCACTGTTTTTTAAATTATAATTCAATCTTTCGAAATCTTTTTAAAGCCGATCAAATTAGCGTGCATTTAGAGTCTGCGGTGTCTGGACGGGGGTTGGCGAGCGTAGCTCGTAGGGGGCCGAGCCCCCTAGTGTATTTAAAAAATTGCAAGTTGCAGAATTAGTATTTATAGGGGGCTCGAAACTGTCAGAAATTTGTCGAGCAGAAAATTGGTATAACAGCTTACGCGCAGGATTACAAAATAAGTATTGTAACTAGAATGAAAATTTTGGTGCCTACTTATAACTTCAGATTGTAATAATTACCCTGAATCAAAGTAAATTTGTATTTAAAGCAATGTTGTATTTAGCTAATACAAAATTTTGAAAATTTCAACAGTATAATCACCTAAAAAATATTTTTCTGAGCAATAAAAAGGAAATTTTAGGTTCAGTTTATACAGACTAACATGACATATATGTTTTGAAAATTTCGTGAAAAAATGTTTAGAAGTTTTTGCGGTATCCTGCTCGTTATGCCCAAAAACGTCATTTGGAGAAAATGACTTCAAAGTTTTGGAAATGCCGCTTCAGCTATTGAGCGGGTATAATTCTAAAAACCATAACTTCTGTTCTAATAGGATTACCAAGGAAACAATTATATCAAAATGTTCAGAAAAGATACGATTTTAGCATCTAAGAATTTAAAATTTCTAAAATTTTGAAGCTTTAAGAGTCCTGAGACCCCTTAAGTCAATTCATACTTAATGGTATTTACCTATGCCTCTTAGTCAAATCTTATTTTAGAAAGCTCATCAAATTTGGGACCAACAAATTTATCCCTGGTTTAATATCATGAATCTGTCCTGTTATTGAGTACTGATACTATTATACATAAATTTGACATTGTAATATATTTAGATATATACATACACACACACATATGTGTGTGTGTGTTTGCGTGTGTGTGAGTATCTTCAGCATTTATTAAAGATATGTTAGAGGAAGTACCTTTTTATGATATAGTAACTTAGTCTTGTTTATTACATTAAAAAGTCTGATTACATTTAGAAGATAAAGAGAAACATACACATACGAAAATTATTTTACCTTACACTATGAAAAAAATGAGAAATGTTTCTTAATCAACGGAAATATAATATATACCCGTACGAAAATATAGTATAGCCTCTTAGGAGTTACCCACGATTCCGAAATTCGTTCTTTATCTTTGTGTGTGTTCTTCACTGTTTTTCGGAAACTTTTTCGAGTAATTTTTATAGTGAATTTACCGGTTTTCTCAAACCGGAATATTGGTTTTTCGGATGCTATCATTCTCAATGTTCTCATGTTTATCATTCTCAATTAAACATTTTCAGCTGAGTTATATTGAATTTACAAACGCAAGAATAGCAAAATAATATTAATTTTATAATTAATGTTAATGCTGTTAATTTATCATGGTTTTCGGTAAATCATGTTTGTTTAACATTAAAAGGTTTACTTGAGAATGAACATGATCCGAAAAACTTATATATTCCAGGTTGTGATTTTATCTACGAGAATCTCATCTTTCTGCTTACATGGAATTTAGGTTTTGGTCCCCATCTCGAGAACAATAACTTTTCAAGAATGCTCAATAATATAAAAGTTTGATCTTCCGCGTATAAAAATTTGTTTTTTGCAATTTTATGTGCTTTTATCTAAGAGAATCTCTATCTTTCATCTTACACGGAATTTCGATTTTGGTCTCCATCCCATCATCCTATTAGGCCATGCATTATCGAGAACAATAACTTTCCAAGAATGCTCAATAATATAAAAGTTTGATCTTCCACGCATAAAAATGAGCTTTTCGTAATTTTACGTGATTTTATCGAGAAGAATCTCATCTTTCTGCTCACATGGAATTTAGGTTTTGGTCCCCATCTCCCCATCCCATTAGGCCATCAACTATCGTGACTCGGTGCCGGGTCTCCAAGCAGGTGCTTGCCGGAGAAAAGCTTAAGTCAGCGTCACGCAGGGGTCTTAAGTCGGATCCGCCAGGCCTTTCCCGAAAATCCGCCGATGCCAAATTAAATCGGACCACGCCCGTAAAAATGTCCCACGGATCCCATCGCCTCGTTTCGGACACAAAGGTGGGAATTAAAGGCAGGGTGGGAATCGGAACTGTTAAAAAGAAACGAAAAAAAAACTTCAAAATGTGATAAAGCACGTAATGAGGTCTTGTAATCTTTTAATGGGATGAAAATTGAAGCGGTATTTAAAAGTGAACTGCTAGATTTATAGACTAACATTGTGAGATAATGTTTGAAAAAATAGTTTAGGTAGATATTGATAGTTTGCTACAATAACTGAGCTTAACAACTAAATTACTGCGATTCGCGTTTAGAGGTAATCAGACGGTTTGCTGTTCGCTTGTGATGAAATTAATCATAATGAAGGCGGTACAGTCTTTTACATCTTTTTGTCACAAAGAAGTTTTTTTTCTGTTTAATAATATAGTAATAAGTAAAAATATTTAAAAAGTACATTCATATAAATATTGCAGAAAATTTGAAGATAATTATGCGTCTGCATAGGTCTGTAAAAAATAAATACAGTTATTTATAGAAGAACAAATAAAAAAGAAATAAGAAATAGAATGAAAAAGAAATAGAGGCGGTCGAAAACTACAATATTTAGAGCATTGTTTTTAATCAAGCAGAATGCATCATAAACTATTTTGCTTGCTTGGCATAGCACTAATCTTATAAAACTTTTCAAAAATATTCTATTATTGACCCTAGTTAGTTTATATTCATATTATTATAACTCCCTTGAAAATGAGTCACGAATAAAATACAAAGGTGATAATTAAAGGCAAGATCGAAATCAGAGCTGATGATTGTTTATAACAGTTTAATGGGACGAAAAATGAAGCAGATTAGAGATCCTCCCCCCACCCCGAATTAGTAATTTTAATAACGGGAATATTCTACCCATTTCCATAGTTTTATGTAAGATAGTTCCTGCTGAGCTACCACCTTCTAAAAAAAAAAAAAAAAAAAAAAATCGGGTATACCACTGTTTACAAATTAAACAAGTTTGAAATAGCACGCAAATAACGCGGCAAATGAGATGCGTTCGTAATATAACTTGTTTTATAATATTTTTTGAACCGCATATCGTACTGAATGTATTTTTGTACACTTCATAAGTGCATATCAATTTCATTCTGTTCAACAGGCTATAACATCATTCAAATTCACTTAAAATATTTTTTTCCCCATTGGCCGTAATGCAACGGAAAACATTTGACTGTCCCTGTAATTAAACTATACATCCGATTTTCATAAAATTTAAAATGACCCGACAAACTTTTGCACCAATTATATTTAAAATTTCATACCATTCGGTTGGGTAGTTTTTGCTCTGTTGTATGCGGACGGACAGACAGACCGAACAACAACTATATGTGCTGTATTTATATAAACGCACATAATAAATGCTGTTATGATGTCTATTATTATTTTTTTTAAAGACGCAAAAGGGGAAAATAGATAGAATGCAGAATAAAACAGTAAAAAAAAAAAAAAAAAAAAAAAAAAAAAAAAATGGAGACAAAGATTAAAAACAACTCTTTAGCGGTTGCAGTGAACCTAACTGGAATGTAGCACTGAATATTCATAATGATCAAGTAAAATATATAATAAAGAATTTAGAAAAAGCTTTTTTAATTGAAAGGGACCACTTTTATAATCTTCTCGACACAAGTCCTTTCATCCTTTTGCATACAAAAATGATAACGTGAATGTGTTGTGGAAAAAAAATATTTTTAAGAACTCCCTAAATATTTCATTTAACTATTTAGAGCACTTTTAAAGTATTTAAAAATAGGGAAATATATATATATTTTAATTACACAAGAAAAATCTTTGCCTTTTCAATCTAATGGAAGTAGAAAAAAATATTATTATAGTGCCAAAAGCAACGTAACTTTCAAATGAAATTAGAAAAAAAGGTCATGAACTTCATGAACTTTAACCCTTTAATGCCCATGGTAGCACACCATCAGTATTCCCGATTTAGTGGATTATTTTTATTCACATATTCCATATTCATACCAGAAATTTAAAATAGAAAATTTTGCTTTATTTAATAACAGACATTTCGTTATTAAATAAACCGAAATTTACTATTTAGTTTTTCTGGTATGAATTCTGATTCTTTGAATTACGGAATTTCTAAAAAGTATTTTATCATGGGCATTAGACGGTTAATAATAAAATGATTTTTAAAAAATGGTATTTAGACTACATAAGTTTGTCTTCTGCTTTCCTTTTTCATGATGGTTTTCATCCAGTTAAATAAAAGTAGATAAAAGATGCTTTGCAGCCGGAGCCTTCATTGATACAATGGAAAACCTCCCGAATTTAAAACGTCCATAACACTAACTTGGAGTGTATAGTTAACCTTCCGAAAATAACAAGGGGAGATATTTGGACAACGGTTGTGGTGGGAAAAGGACGCTCTTAATTACACGCTCTTAAAATTTGGATCGATTTTGCAATTTTCAACATCCATGATCTCTTAAACAACATCATACTTTCATAATTCTTAATTTTATTCCCTTTAAATTTAGCTGAGCCTTCAGCTCAATGTCAAGTTTTAAAGATAGAGGGAAATAAAATGTATAGAAAAAAATTAAAATAAACATAGAAGTTTCAATGCCATAATTAATAAGAGAAGTAACTTTTCCCTAGGTGTTAATTAATCAGTGAAATGTTTAAGGCAATTTTTAATTATTACACTTTTCCTCTTAAAAGTGTAATCGATTTTGCAATTTTCAGCATCCCTGATCTCCTTAAACAAAATCCGTTTTAGAATAAAGATATCATCCTCAAACCTGACTGACAAAAACTATCCATTTGGAATTTATCCGTGATCTCCGCTCTCTCTTTTCTCCATCTTCCCAACTGTCACTTGCTTCATCCGCCTCTTTAATCCTTCATCATCTCGCGGTGGGAGGAGCCATCAGACATACCGAAACGTTTCATCCTTCTCGATTGGCTCATGGAGTGCCAATGATTGTGGGGTTTCAGGCGGCAACTTTTATAACTTTGCCGGAGGGTGCACGATCGTAATTGCCTAAACTTATAGCCCCGAGGCGCACTACACAGGAACTAGCGGTAAGTGATACCCAATTCATTTGTTACACCTGCATGGGCATGGATGGTTAAAATGGGAGAGTATTGCAGGAAAAGCGTCCTATATAAGCCGCTTTGAAATTCTGTTTATAGTGTCAAACTCGGTCATAAGAAGTGCTTATTTTGCACAGGAGCTCACATCCGTTTTTTTTTCTGTTTTGGTGAATATTTAATATTAATCTGAAAACACCGGAGCTCAGAACGAGGATTTGCAACTATGAACTTAATATGTACTCTACAACATGCTTCAGATCGAAATATCACCACATTTAATGTTTATTAAATTAATTTGTCCTTCCGTAAACAAATCTGAGTCAGAGTCATATTGCGTCCATTCATTGCTAGCAAGTAATTTAGGTACACGTGTAATAAAATTACCATTAAGGAAAGTTTTTTTTTTTTCCTCATAAAATTTTCTCATATAATATATTCATTAGATTTTATTATGTATAAGCATACATTTAAAATATGTTTTTTTCTTTGCTGAAGAAAATTTGAAGTAGTGTTTGAAAATAATATAGGGAATACAAATAGCGGGTAAAGTGGAGGGAAGGATATGCTACAGGTTCAGATTATTAGACTACGACACTTCTTTTGTTAGAAATTAACACTAAACACCCAGCGAGAGACAATTCGATCCGACCAAATAATTAAATGTCAATTTGAACCAGAAATTTTTTCATAAAATAAGTTGAATATAAACCACATAGAAATACATAATTAAATAAGTAAAATTGTTTGAATTAAAAATTCTGCTGTAATAAAAATATTTTTTTAAAGCTCGTGTAAAATTTCTGTGCGTTCTTGTGTTAAGACTGGTTATAATCAGAACAAAGAGGCCACGAATTTGCTCGTTATAACAGGGAATTCTCATAATAGCGAAGTTTAAACACTTCTATTATAAAAATAACTAAAATTACAAAACATTGCTGAATGATCAATCATAAACAAGCATTTTTATGTTTTTAAACCAGCCAGGGTAATATTAAGCTATTTATTGATTATAACTCATCAGCAGCGTGTGTACAGCTCTACCAGAATTTTCAAATAGAATTTTTTGCGATTTTTAAACGTTTTCAGAAAAACATTGCAAACTCTCTGTTAAGGCTCGAAAGATTTATAATCTGAAAAAAAAAAAAAAAAAAGATTACCAATTTGAAATAGTATTCTAAGAAAAATACGCATTTTGCTTAATATTTATTTATATATTTTTAATTCTAAATGTATACATAAATAAATAGTGTTTCAAAAGAAGTCGGAAAAAATCACATGTATCATTTATAAGCTTAAGACATGTTTTAGAAAGCAGCTATTTTAATTTGTGCTTTTTTTTTTATTATTTTTGTATTAACGAACTAAAAAAAGAGAAACTTGAATGTTTGACTTCAAAGAAGCTACAAAGTCAGTTAAGACGCATCATCAAACAAAAAAATAATTTAAAGAAAAAAATAACTTCTATAAAACATTTTAGCTAACTTCAACAAAAGTGTAGAATACTCATAAAGTCAAATATTTTGCTTCAGAAAAGTGAAGAAATATCTTAAATGTTTTGTAATTTTACCAAATTTATTCCTTGTTATAACTGATATTGCTTTGTTGGAACCGAATTTTCTTTTTCGTTTTCATAACAATGTATTCTAATAAGCCCTCCCGTGTTTCCCCCTTTTGCTGGTTAATGTTAAAACCTTTCTCATTCTTCCCAGGCTCGCTAACAAGTTCGAGTGTAAAAAGGTACAGTTAAAAAAAGTACCTAAAATATAATAATATAAAAATGTTATTTAGAGTACACATTACATGAAATTAAACTTTGGAATGACTACTCTTAGTGCATTTAAATTCTTATTATATGCGTTTTACAAGTATATTTCGTGTCATTCTTATACAAACAAATCTGCCTATTTTATTCTGCATCGAAAACATGTTTTAGCGATGATGTTATAAACTTATATTATGGATATTTTTAAGCTATATAATACATATGATTATTTTCAAACGCCTTGCAATTTTTAAAAAAATAAACATGTTTTAAACTGATTCAACTAGAATGACAATAAAATATTTATGAAATGAATGATAACGGATGTGTATAATCAGTGTTGCCAGATTGAGGAGTTGTTATTCAAAACATTTACCACTTTTCCGACTAGTAATCTTCGTTTATTAAATCACGGAGTGTCCGTCGTTAAATAAAACGAAGATTTCTTTTCTGAAACAATGGTAAATATGTTGAATTAAAAAAATTCCCATCTTGGCAGAACTATGTGTAATAGTACTCAACAAGTTTCTTTATTTTTTTTAATGAGATTTCTTCTATTTTTTTAAATTGAAGTTATTTGACTCATCTAATGAAGATGATTAAAGTTTCTAATTTTGAGGGACAGCCCATAGATGATGCAAACTTTTTTGCTGCTTTTATCATGACAACCATTTTAAAATTTTTAAAACTATAAGCAAACATAAAATTAACATTAACAGATGTAGCATTTTGAAATTATCAACAAAATTTTTGTGAATAGAGAATTTGATTTACATTTAAGCTCGGAAATGTAAAAAAATCCCTGCCGGCCCGGCCTACAGGAAGAGGTAGATTTCGAAGTTAAGTATACTAATTTCACCAACAAAAACTAAATTATTATTAGATATAAATCCAATTTAACAGTTTTATCTGTCTGCTTTTGACGAGTTTTTATTTCCTTTTTATAAAATAGCTGGTTTTATCAGAATCATGTTAAGGCGATATTAAAAAAAAATATTTTTCCATGCTCAACAACTCGAAATTTTCTGGCACATTTTCAGATTCATTTTTAATAATAAAAAAAAAAATATGAAACATGCTGACGTGATTTTTAAAAAGATTTATAAGCGACCTGTATTTTTATTTTCCTTTCAATTAATTAAAACTTGATTAATAAACAATTATTTTCTCAGTAGGGCAATATTTTTCGTTTCTAACACAATCGCGTCGGGAAATTCTGTTCAAAATGCCCACTTTGACTTCATTTTTTGAAATATATTCTGCCTCTATCAAAAAATCGATCATTACTGTACATTATATAGTTTCTGAATAAGAGAATCTAGCAATTGGATGCGTTTGAGAGCAAAAATGAATTTAAAAATGAGTAAGAAAATAGACTGATTGGATTTGAATGCACCCTTAATAAGATGACTTTTTTCTTCAACCGCTATGTATTTTTAATTTGTTTTTGCTGTAAGAATTTTCCCTATCAAAAACTTGTCTATATAAATGTTGAAGACAATATTAAGAAGATATATGATAAATTCATGGAGATTTTATATCTTGTGAATTGACGGAGTTATGAAAATTTTTCTTCTTCAAACCCCTTTTTTGTTTTCGTTTTTCGTTTGTTTTTTTTTGCGGTACGAATTGATCCTATCAAAAACTTGTGAATATAAAAGTTGTAGATAATATTAAGGAGATGTATAATAAAATTAATTGGATTCAATATCTTGAGAATTGACGAAGTAAGGAATTTTTTTCTCCCAAAAACCCTATTTTTTGTGCCCTTTGAGCCTATTTTTAATTTTATCAAAAATCTGTGATGCATGAATTTTTGGCACTATTTTTAGAAGTAATAAAAACTTTAATCTGATTTGATATGTACAAAAATTAAGAAGTTATGTGGTTTTTTCGGTTTTCACAAAACCCCTCCCTATTTCCATCCCCTTGGTCCGCTTTAAACCCAGTAACGAACTTAACCGAGATTTTATGTCCCTTGATTTTATGTATCAGTTTGGAAGAGATTTGTGTAGAATTGCGGAAGTTATCGTGTCCAGAAGAAAGTGATAACACAATTGTTTCGGGAAATTCCGTTCAAAATGCCCACTTTGACATAATTTTTTGAAATATATTCTGTTTATATCAAAAAATCGATCATTGCGGTACATTATATAGTTTCTGAATAAGTGAATCTACCAATTAAATGCGTTTGAGAGGAAAAATGAATTTAAAAATGAGTCAGAAAATAAGCAGTTTGGATTTGAGTACATCCTTAATTCAATGACTTTTCCAACACAATCCGCATCGGGAAATTCGGTTCAAAATGCCCACTTTAACAGAATTTTTTAAAAATATATTCTGCCTCTATCAAGAAATTGACCATTACGGTACATTATATAATTTCTGAGTAAGAAAACGTACCAATTGGAAGCCTCTGAGAGCAAAAATGAATTGTAAAATGAGTCAGAAAATAAGCAGTTTGGATTTGAATACACCCTTAAGATGATTTTTTCCTTCAACCGCTATGTATTTTTAATTTGTTTTTGCTGTAAGAATTGGTCCTATCCATAACTTGTCTATATAGATGTTGTATACAATATTAAGAAGATATATGATAAATTCATGGGGATTTTATATCTTTTGAATTGACGGAGTTAAGGATTTTTTACTTCTTCAAACCCCCTTTTTGTTTTCGTTTTTAATTTTTTTTTGCGGTACGAATTGGTCCTATCAAAAACTTGTGAATATAAAAGTTGTAGATAATATTAAGGAGATTTATAATAAAATTAATTGAAATTGATATCTTTAGAATTGACAAAGTTATGAATTTTTTTCTCCCGAAAACCCCATTTTTTGCGCCCCTTGAGCCCATTTTTAACTTTATCAAAAATCTGTGATACATAAAATTTTGGACCTATTTTTAGAAGTAATAAAAACTTTAAACTGATTTGATATGTACAAATATTAAGAAGTTATGGGGGGGGGGGGGGGTGTCAGTTTTCACAAAACCCCTCCCTATTTCCATCCCCTTGGTCCGATTTTGCCCATTAACGAGCTTAACCGAGATTTTATGCCCATTGATTTTATGTATCAATTTGGAAGAGATTGGTGCAGAATTACGAATGTTATCGTGTCCAGAAGAAAGTGATATATATAGATAGACAGATAGATAGATAGATAGATAGATAGATAAAGTTTTTTACTGAGGGTGGTTTTGGGTTCTAGGGGTCATGATCGGTGTAGATCTGCAAAAAATTTTCAGAAATTCCAACATAGGAACGATCCCAATAGGTAGTATTTCATACGAAATCTACCTAAAAATAATTTTAACATAAAGATTATCATTATTCTTTATTCCAAAATCAGTTACATGCCTTGATGTCAAGTTTTCGCATTTCTCTCTCCCTTTTTATTATTATTGTTATTATTATTATTATTATTATTATTATTATTATTATTATTATTATTATTATTATTATTATACTTTTTCAGCTCAGCTATGAAGGATTTTTTCAACTGAATTCATAATACACATATGTACATTACCATAAAAGAAAACAAATTGTAACTATTAGATCAGGGAGAATTTCTTTGTAATCAACTGTAATATTAACAAAAGGATTTCTTTTGATAATTAGCGTTCCCCTTTTTGTGTCTTTAAAATTTGAATCGTTGCATTATAGAGCAAGTAGATAAATAGAAAATAATGTACTTGAATTTAACTTTGAATAATAAGAAATTAAATGCATTACTAAAATTGCCATTTTAATGACGAGCTCCATTCTCAAGGCTTTTGGTCATTCAAATAACTTGTTCATACTTATTTAGAAATATTATTAACAAATGCAAATATTCTTTTCTTATTTAGATTTTATTTGTACGTGAAGATAAAAATGATGCTGTGCAAAAAGATAGACTCTTCACAAAAAAAAAAAAAAAAAAAAAAAAAAAATCAAATAACACATGTGTCGGGAAAACAACCAATAGTACTTATTTACTCGAGTCATCTTATAATGAGAGCACCAGATCTTGGAGTCGCCAATTTCTCTAATACGCAGTGTAAAGTTAGTGGAATATCAAAGGTTAAAAAAAAAAAAAAAAAGAAAGAAAGAAAACTTGTAGTAGTTATGTGCACAATCTCAAAAATAATAAAATAAAAATTAATTTTAAAAAATCTGGCAAATATCGTTATATTTACTTAACATCCTTTCGGACCGGCGGGTTTTAAACAAATTTTATTCGGTTGGCACCATTTATTTTTAAAGTTACTTTCATTTAAATAATCACGAAAATGCTCTAATTAAAGAAAGCAAATACAGTAGAATCTCGATTATCCGTTGTAATTGGGACCGACCATCTTTCGGAAAATCTAAACTTTCGATAATCGAGAATGCTTCAATTTTAAGATTAAGGAGAAATATATACAATATTTCTTATTATGGTAACAAGTGCTTAATAAAAATAAAGCAATAGCAAAATAGAAACAAGAATAAATTACCTGAATTTTAATTTTGAAATTAAGTACCTTTTACATATATCACAAAGTTTTGAAAAAATGTTTTGTTTGTCGGAGTTTCGATTGCCTTCGCTTTGAAGCTCTATCACGGAATTTTTAAATATTATTAGTTCACCAGTATCACAGTTGATCTGATGCTTCAGTCATGCCAAACTTTTGCAAAACATTCAAAAACTTCAGAATTGCTAATTTGTTCGTTTTCTCCGTTTCACTCCGCAGCTTACGGGAGCTCAGGTGAAATTCGAAGAGACTTTAAGAAAGGGGATCGACAATATTTATATATACTCGTAGTTCGGAAAGGACAGCTTGCACACAAGAAATATGATAGTTAAAAAAAAAAAGCTTTCAAAATGAATTTTGCAAACAAAGAATGTGATAGTAAAAAAAAAAAAAAAAAAAAAAAAGGCTTTAAAAATAGATTTCAGTTAAAAGAGTTTCGGATAAAAGAGGCTCTACTGTATTAATTTTCTTTTTTACTGGTGCCAAAAACAAGTTCTGTATGCTCTTTTTGACGGTGCATGTATGCACTCTTGGTCCCGAATACATTAAAATATAAAGCGTTATGGTCGAGTGGTTATTATGGTGTAAGGCTTTAGTCTAGCTTCAAAACCCACGCTGTCCTTTTACTTCAGTCTATTTATTATTATTATTATTATTATTTATATGTACTTAATAATGCTTCATTAGTTACTTTATATTTTTCACGATAAATGGAATGCTATTAGTAAAACGAAATTCAAATTTTAATAATAAGTATAAGGTTTTTTATTTAATTATTAAAATGGAACAGTTATTTAAATACCATAATATGAAAATTTACATTTCCGCGTCTTTTTCTACTTAACATTTTATTTCAATGCAATATTATCATACACGCTTATTTTTTAAACAGATAAAAATAATAAGAATAGCGCGAAAATATTCGTTTGCGCAATCGATAATTTTACCATTTTTATTTTTATTATTATTTTTTAAATGGGTTATTTCAAGATTGAATCATGATGGGAAATGCAAAAACATATTATACGGTGGAAAAAGTCAATGTGGAAGATATAAACAAGAAAAAAAAAAAAAAAAAAAAAAAAAAAAAAACAAAAAAAAAAAAAAAAACAAGGATTTTAAATTTTTTAGTTCGACCTATCCGATGTGTTGAAAATAAGTTCAAATTAGCAGACTAGTTTCAATATTGTGTCTAAGGCAAAATTTTAAGGACTTTACAGAAATATAGTAGAATATATGATTAATTAAAATTAACCGAAAGTTCGAAATAAAGCGAGTTCAAATTATCAGGAGTCCATTGTAAATATGAATTCAAAAGTAGGTTAAAATAACGCACACTGTAAAAAAACCACTGTAGATTTGCCTGAACAAACTCGAGTACAGTGAATGTGCTGTATCTTTCTTTGGTTTCCTGACTTAACATGTAAAATGTAGTAGTTGCGTAAAATTAACAGCAAAATGTGCTGGCAATTTGGACGCATTTTTCTTACAGCACAAACTACTGGCGTCCAAATTGCCAGCACATTGTGCTGTTAATTTTAGGCAACTACTGTATTTTCCATGCTAATATAGTCAGGAAACCAAAGAAAAATACAGCACATTCACTGTGATCGAGTTTGTGAGCGAGATGAACAGTACTTTGTACTGTAAAAGTGTCGCTTTTTTTTTTTTTTTTTTTTTTTTTTTTTTTTTTTTACAGTGATCAAGCATATTATACTTTTGAATATTAATCAGAGCAATTGAATTAGTTCACAATAGGGAGGTTTAAAATTCGACTAAATGGCAAAGGGAGAGGACTGTCTGTGGTCTCATTTCAATTTGCCTTGACATTTAGCAATGTTCAAGAACAACAGCAAAAACCTTGTATTCTCATGAAAATGTACAAAACAGCAAGAAGAAAAAAATCCATTTTATAAAAGTATGTAAAAAATCTTAAAAGTTGGATGGATGTTTTCGTTTGATCTTAATAAATAACCTTATATTAGTGATCCAGTTTTCTATTTTATTTTTTCACAAGTGTTTGATTTTTTTTTTTTCTTTTAATTCTGACATGGCCACGGAGGCAATGGGAAGGGACATTTATATTTCAAAAATTTAAATGAAGACACAATTGAGTAATTATTGGGAGCAGTTGTTATATATATTTTTTAATAATTTAACTTTTAAGAATCATTCACACCATAAAAGGCAAAATTAAATTAAATAGTTTTAAACTTTTCAATTTAAAAAATATAATTTTCTGAAAAACAATGCGCATCAGGATTTCATTATTTTTCACTTTTCTCTTTCTATTTGAGGACCTCCTTATACTACATGCAATGCTTGATAACAGAACAGTAAATTAGATAATATCAGTAAAAATAGATATGCCAAGTTCACGGAGGAGACAAAAATTATGTTTTGAATTTTTAACTACCGTATTTTATGGAAGAAACGCTGCGGCGTTTACGAGTTTAAAAGTTAATTTTTTTTAAAGTGCGGCGTTTACGATGTTTTTTAAATACCAACTGAGTTTTCTTAATTTAAAAATTCATAAAAATATTTAAAATCGGATTTAGATATTTTAAATAAAACTTCAGACATCTTAAGATATTAAGAACGAGGCATCCTACACTGCTCAGAAAGCTTTGATTAAAATTAGGTCAATGTGACGCTGTCGACAAAAGTAGCGTTCCGATGGATGCGGCGTTTACAACGGGTGCGGCGTTTACGATATTTTTAAGCTTATTCAGGCCAATTTGAGGAGTGCGGCGTTTCTTTCATAAAATACGTTACTTTGGTTTTCAGGTTACTGAAATAGTGAATTTGTTTTCATTAACTGCATTATTAAAGCTGTTTAAAATTTGTATTGTAATTTTAAATTACCTTTTTCTTAACTTATTTATGATGACCACGGTGGTCAGTTTATTATTAGCCCCCGGTACGGTATGCTATTTCATTCTCCCAACTTATTTTGTGCCATCTTCAAAAAATAACATTACCTTACAGAAGCCAGCCTTAAAACAAAGCAGTACGATTAAATACGCTATAGCAATTTTTTAAACTTCTGAACATCGCACATTTTCAATTTTTATACTGTCGTATTGCGGGAAAAAAGTACTTTTAAATGCAATTTGTTTGAAAACTGCATGTCCATTTATTTTTGAAATATTATTATTTTTTTGTAGTGTTTGGAGCCATTTGCTTAATGTTGGCAACAGAAGTACTCCATTTCTGTAGAAAGTAAAGGAAAAATAGTTGTAAAATATTAATTATATGTTTTTGTCGCCATTTTTTCATAACAACCGAAAGAAAATGTAATTAAAATATGTGCTATTTTGAAAAAATATAAACGAATGATTTCTGTTAAAAGATGGAGCTGTTATAAATTAAATGAATTTTTTTGAGATGATGGGTTAATCAAAGTTGGCGGCCGTTCACCGCATTCAGATTTGCTGCTTAACTCAAAATTTCCAATTGCAGACAATCATAAGTTAACGGATATTATGTTAAATTATTTCCATCTGAAGTATTTTCATCTAGGCCCACAAGCCTTGATTATTCATGTTAGACAGAAGTTCTGGCCACTCAATGGCAAGAATAATTGCCGAAATTGCGCGATGTTGTCAGCTCCCAAATGATGTCCGAGCTGCTAAGGGAACGTATAACACCAAATTCTGTATTTTATGTAACAGACCTGGATTACTGTGGACCATTTTTTATTAAATTAAAAAATCAAAGATAGGGTGTATTGAATAAAATTTATGTCGTAGTTTATGTATGTTTATGCACCAAAGCAATACACCTGGATTTTGTTTCAGATCTCACAATTCAGGCTTATATTTAATTTTAAGTATCCATCAAATGAAGTCCTGTGAATCATTAGACAACCGTTTTTTTTCGGTCGAGTTTCTTGAATGACGGCATCTTTTTGCTGCATTTGTGTATTATTTCGCGATAGTGACGTCCTATGCCTACTTTAATGTAGATGTTTAAGAGTGAATCGTAAATGTGGAATTCTTAAGCGGATACGAAGGACGTCATTTTACATAAAATAAAAGCGTGTGCTATAAGTCTAAATTTGAAATATGTTTTCTACTATTTATATATACATATATATATATTTTTTTTCATCGGGAGCGATACTAAATTCTGAAAAAGCAGAATTCCCGTTTTCTAGTGTTTTATTATTATAATTAATTACTGTTATAAATTGTCACTGGGAACTTTACCAAACTCCAAATGGAACTAATAAATTGGAAAAGATTAAGAAATTTCACAAAAGAACAAAGAGTTATTCTTTCTCTCAAACCACCTAATGATGATTTGGCGGTACCAATGACATTTTTTTTTCAATGCCCACGTAGGGCATACAATTTTGACCCGGGACAAAGTTTATCAACTAATTCCTTAATAAAAATAAATCCATTAAAAAATATGAAGTTAGAACTTAACTAAAGACTTATAATTAGTTATTATTAAAATAAAATTAAAAAAAAATAAATAAATTGGTTAAAATTTAGTGAAATGAAAGTTGTGTTTTAGATATAGGGACGCCCACATGAAGGGACTTACGACTAATATTCATTAAAATAATAAAGTTAAATATTAAAATTATTTTGTCAGAAATGTGTTTAATAGCTTACTTAAAACTTAAATATACACATGAATAATAATAAGAAGAAATTCGCTACATTTCCTAATATTTATCCCTTCGGGACCGTTAAATGTACCTTTTTGCGAGAATGGCCAGTATATTGTTTTAAGCGTATAGAATTTTAGCCAAAAAAAAAAGATACTAAACCATTATAAATTTTTACTTATTACGCATAACATTTAAAGCTATCAGAATTATTATTCATACTTAAGAAGGTCTCGTAACGGAAATAAAAATAGAGAATGGCTGTAAAAAATTATTTACATGAAACAGAAAGAATTAGTGAAGAAAAATGCTCAAAATGTTTTAATTAAATAAGAAAAAAACTTATAAATGTTGTTTACTGGTTAAAAGCAATGAAAATGCTTTATGCGTTTTATGCATTAACATTTCAGTATATCATTTAGCAGGCATGGGGGGAAGTTGAAACTGTTAATCCTTATTAATATTTTTTGATATTATTTTTAAATTTTACTACATCACTATCATAAGAGATGATTCTATCATTAATATTACGAATTAAATTATTTTTATATATTTCATTCTTTTTTTAATAATAGTTAAACTTCCCAAGTTGGATATCATCATAAAATGGAATCTCCCTAAGTTGGACGCTTTTTCTGAGAACTTAATGTATCCATGGAATTAACAATATGTCCAATCTCTATACACTGGACACTCAAAAAATGCCCTAAGTTGAGCACTTGCCCCTTATTTAAAAGTGAAATGCGGCAATTTTTTTCACGTTCGTCAAGAAATTTTAATATTTATCCTGCCTGAAAATAGCTATAATTGTCGTACATAAAAAGCATTGTATCTATTAGTAGGGAGCGGAAAAGTTTGGAAACATATATATACCGATTGTCCCAAAAATGAATGATGGATTTTAAAATTCAATAACTTGCAAACGGTGACAGATAATTAAAAAAAATCTTGCAGGAGTGTTATGTAAGATGTCAGGAGTTTTTATGCTGCTATTCTCAGTTTTAGTTACAAATAGCATCGATAGATGGCGTTGCAAGCAATAGCCGCTAAATCCAGGCTTGATTTTTCGGCCTCTCGCTTCTTCCATGCGAAAAAAGGAGATTAAAATGTATTGAATGGATCCCGAAGTACCAAAAATCGGGTCTAGACTGAGCACCTATTGCTCTCAGCGCCATCTATTGTTTGAAATTCGAACTATAATCAAGAATCATTGTAAAAAAATTCCTGGCATCATATATAATCCTCCTGCAAGAATTTTTTAAAAATCTGTCACCGTTTGCAAGTTATTGAATATTAAATACATCAGTCAATTTTGGGACAGCCGGTATATACATAACTACATTAGAAAAAAAAATATTATAACATAGCTTACAATTATTTTGTTTAAGAAATTCTAATTTATAAAATATATTTATTTTATTGTTTATTTTTTTCACCATTTTGGAAATAAAATCTTGTAATCATCTTTTCACACCGTCAAAAAAATTTGCTATTACTTTATTTTTATTAAGCATTTGTCCCCATAATAAGAAATATTGCATATATTTCTCCTTAATCTTAAAATTAAAGTACTCCCGATTTTCCGAAAGATGATCGGTCCCAATTAATTCGGATAATCGAGGTTCTACTGTACTTTAAATCTATTTTTCTCAAAACTGATGTTTCAGCTTTTTTTTTTTTTTTTTTTTTTTTTTTTTTTTTAATATTCCTTGCTATTTAATTTTTTATCAAAATTCGTGAAACTCATAAGGAAGAATCCTGATATTGCTTAAAAAGAAACTGTGAATGCATTTTAAAATTCAATTTAATTAAGACAGTTAAATTTGATTTTTAACATATTATAAAGCATAATTTTGATGAAAATCGATATGTAATTCAGAAAAATACCTCTAAAAAACTATCTTACTTAAGGTATTAAAAAAATCGATACTCAGATTTGTTTTTAATAGAATTTTACGTGATTAAAATCCAAAATCGATGAAATATGAGAACGTCCATTGTTACTCTTGTGACCATTAGAGCAAATTTTTACAAATACTTCCAAATATTTTATTACAAAATATAATTAAAACGAAAATTGATGTAACCAGTTAAATACAATTATGTTCCACTCGCATAAAATATATCTAATTTGTAACACAAAGCATTTCCCTTGTCTATATAATCAATCAAAATTTTGTTATTCTTGTGACCAGAGTGTCACAAGAGTCATTTAATATATACATAAGTAAAATGTTTTTTGTTACAAATTAGATATATGTTTGTGTGTGGATCACAGTGGTATTTAGCTGATTACATCAATTTTTATCTTAATTATATTTTGTAATAAAATAATTGGAATTACCTTATTTTATGGAAGAAACGCCGCACTCCTCAAATTGGCCTGAATAAGCTTAAAAATATCGTAATCGCCGCACTCGTTGTAAACGCCGCATCCGTCGGAACGCTACTGTTGTCGACAGCGTCACATTGACCTAATTTTAATCAAAGCTTTCTGAGCAGTGTAGGATGCCTCGTTTTTAATATCTTAAGATGCCTGAAGTTTTATTTAAAATATTTAAATCCGACTTTAAATATTTTTATGAATTTTTAAATTAAGGAAACTCAGTTGGTATTTAAAAAAAAATCGTAAACGCCGCACTTGGAAAAAATATTAACTTTTAAACTCGTAAACGCCGCGGCGTTTCTTCCACAAAATACGGTATATATGAAAATTTGCTCTAATTATCACAAGAGTAACGAATGGATGTTCCCATATCTAGAAAATTAAGACGCAAGGAGCATTTTAAAATTCCGTTTTAAAATTTAATTTTTTTAAAAAGATCTTAAAATTATAATAAGATTGGAAATTTCTCTTAAGGTGTTGTATATGCTTATGGTGAAATGTATATTTGCACAAAATTCCATATCTCTATTATAAAAATTAAAAGACATTTTTTGAAACGTCCACCATCTCCTTAAAACTTTTCATGACTCGATTACATGTTGTCAGGGGGTATCCGTATTCTCCAACTAGACCTTTTTTTCTGCTTAGAAATCCTTATACCAGATGTACTTAGAAATAAGAGTCTATTTCAAATTTCCATTTTCATAATATTTTGAGTGTAATTATATCATTATTACAAAAGTTCTATCTACACAAAAAAAGATAATAACTGTATGCTGTCGTTAAGTTCGCCTTTGTTGCATATTTTAGTAATAAAAGTAAAGGGAGCTAAAATTTCTTATGTCAGTATTGCATTTGCATTTGATGCTTAATTGTAATTAATAAAAATATATCCTCATTTTGTTTTCATTACCGTTTCTTTGTTGTTGTTGTTTAGATTTTCAATTTTAAAATTAATTACAGTCGGACCTCGTTATCCCGACACCCGGTTTTCACGTCACTCCGTTTATCACGCCAGTTTTTCAAAATCCCGATTTTCTGTATATGATTTTAATGTAAATAAACTCCGGATTTTACGTCGTTGAATAATTTTCAACTCCGGATATCCCGACTGTTTAGGAAAATTGTCCATTTTTCCTAATCCATCTTATAAGCAGTAAGAAATGTCTTAGCCAAACTTTTCACAAAAGTGTCTAAAATACTCATTGAGATAAATGAAAAATTTAACTTCAATCCTTTATTTGAATAAATAAACCAAAACACTATGAAGGAACCACTTAAGCTCCAGATAGACGTATCAGTCTACTCGCGGTCTTTTTGTTCTGGTCACTCGGCGCTTTCTTGTGATTACACGGCGTTTTTCATCCGACTAAAACCGAAGCATTGCATTGCATTGAAACGATCAGAAATTATCAAACATCCATTTCTCAAACAAATAATATGGATTACAATTCATTGTATGTATTGAAAAAATCATTGTAGGAAGCACACCTAGGGATAAGCAAACTTTAATTCTTCAATATTTCATACAACAATAAAAAAAACAAGTCGTCATAAATGTGATTTTTATTCTTTTCAATTTTGATTTTGTGTTTATTTTGTTTGATAATAATGTTTTATTCCTTAAAACTGCAAGAACAGTTAGGAATTTAAAATTGTCTTAAACTAATTAAGAATGCAGCTTTTTATAAACGTATTTTTCTCCAACTCCGGTTACTGCGACACCCCGCTTATGACGACACTTTTTTTCTGGTCATTAGAGTGTCGGAATAACGAGGTTAGACTGTATTTTATGTATTTAAACAATGAATGATTAATTGTTTTTTTTATTTAGAATTAAGGTAATTATGTTTAAGAAGCATACTTGCACTGTAAAAAAAATAGGTTCTCAAAATTGAGTAAAAAGTACTCAAAATTGAGGAACACGCATGTACTCGTTTTTAATTCCATGTGTTTCTGTGCGTGTTTTCCATGTGTGTCTGTATTCCATTTGGATGTGTTCAAATATGAACCGTCATGTACTGATTTTTAATCTCGTGGATGTATTCAAATATGGACTGTTATTACTCATTTTTGATTGACATTGACAAAGTCACAGCAACAACGCAGTGTAATCTTATGCATTATAAAGGAGACGCAAGATATAGTTCCTTCCGAGGAATAAAAATGTAATGTTATTCTTTGTTTCCCAGGCTATATTGCAGTGTTTTTCCTATTGATGAACATCTTTTATGCCTCCATGAATGAAATAAATCATTACAAAGTGCAAAATTATCGTTTTGTTTGGATTTGATAGCATGTGATGTTTCAAAATTGAGAAAGTATAGGTTCATTTTTGATTAAAAAATATTCAATTCGATATGAGTACATCGATTTACTTATTTTTGAGTACTTCATTTTTTTTTTTCAGTGTGTAATTCGGCTGACATATTTTTAAGCACCTCTATAAGTTGAATACATCCGTAATTTGGACATCTGGAACGATAGATGTTCAACTTAGAGAAGTTTCTCTATGTCTGAATCAATCTAGATTTCCAAACATCTTGGGAAAAGTTATATCGAAAATTATCGTATTGATTTGATTTGTCTAAAGTCTAATCTTGTCAAAAATTATCAAGCTGTGATATTAAAAATGAATTGTAAATGTCCATATCAAAATTTCGATTAGTTTCTTTTCCTACTAATAGTTCCTCCCAGCTTTTGTTGTTAAAGCCATTTCCCAGTGATCAAAATAAATAAATAAATAAAAGATGAAAAATATTTCAATGAAAAAAAAAAAAAAAAGATTTTCGAATTTTTCTCCGTTTTTTGGCAAATAAGAGTGGAATTTATATACAGTTACTAATGAGCGTATTATTCAAGAATTCCTAACTATTCAAGATAACAATTTCTCATAATACACTCGTATCTAAAAGTGAAGCATAACTACTACACATAGAGAAATATCCAAACTGCTTATTCCTAGTAGTTTGATGATTTGTAAACGGACAATATAAGATTTATGCACCATAAAAACCATAGCTATTAAAGATCACAAATAAGCTTTTAATTTGAGTGCAACCGTATTTGAAAGTCAAGCTACCAAAAAGGTATATGTATATTTAGTGAAAAAAAAAACAAAAAAAACATAGTACATAAACTCTGATGCATTATGCAATTACCTCTTATATTCATTGCGCAAACATTCCAATGCTTGTTTTTACTCTTGATGAGAGTATTAATGAATTATTCTGGCAATTCGACTGGAAATTTTGTTTTCTCTTAACTACAGAACATTCCAAAAATCTGTTCACACTTCAAAAATTCCTGAAATAATGAATAAATTGCCATATCGGAGTGTGGTTTGAATCATATTGACAAAAAGTCAGAGGCCTTTGTGGCAGAAAAAAAAATAGTTAAAAAAGACGCACAACAAGTGCAAATTTTAAATATCCACGAAAAATTTAACAGAACGAGGTACTAGGACGTAGTTTTCACTATGCGGTTTGTTAAAGAGTGTGATTTTTCTGTGGCAAAAGAAAAAAAATCTTTTAAAGATCCCCGAAAATTCGCTCACATTTGAAAAACTCATAAAAATTTAAGAAATTGTCGTATTGGAGTGTGGTTTTGATTGTAAGATTTGCCAAATAATCGGAATGTTTGAGGCAAAAATAACTCAAATATTATTTACTGCTTTTACTACAAAAGATTCGACCACACTCCAATACGACAATTTGTCACTTTTTTATGCATTTTTGAAATGTGAACGGACTTATAGGACACCTTGCATATGGATAAAATAAGATTAGTATGTGTCTTCTGATTGAAGTGTTAACAAACTTTAAAATTTTTTAATTCTAACGCCGAAATTTGACATAATCTTTCAATTTTATGGTAAATTTTAACTTCAGAAAACAAATTTTAAGCCACTCGGTAATTAAGTCTAGAAATTATATTAGTAGAAAACCATAAACGGCTTAAAAGTTTATGGAGCAGCACTTTTCCTTACGCCTCTACTCTATGAATGTGGTGAAGAACATCTGACTTATTTCGAGCTGACTTATAAGAGAAAAGTCAGAAATTTGCATTCCCATGTCAAACAAAACCCCCAAGAATAAAAAATGTCCACTTCAAATTTCAATACAAAGTGAAATTTCGCACATCACGCACATCTCGTAATTTTCCTCATTAACATAAGATTTAATTGGGTGGTTTTATAGGTTCATAGATGGTTACCATTAGCCAATTTCCACCAACAGTTAACATTTTTACGAGAAACTATTTATTTCCTTTCTGAATTTTTATTTTTAGGAATTAGTGTAACTCAATATGAACAGGGCCTGAATAATGCAGGAACATGTAGGGCAGCTGCCCTGGCTAACATATTTAGGGGGTCCCCATGGGAGTAATCAGGATTTCCATTAAGAGAGTACCAAATAAAAAGTGGCCAAAAGTGACCAAAAAACATGTTCAAATATTTAGGAATGAAGTGTCCCCCCCCCCTTCCACTCTCTGCTTCCCGTACCCCCACATCCCAGGGCGGCCACAGGCTACTATTATTTTAATTCAATTTCGCCCCACTTTTTCAAAACAAAAATCGGTACTTTTCGGTTAGCCGGCCGCCAGTGTTATATATACATATATATACATACATATATATGTATATACATAGATTGTATATATACACATATATACATGTGTATATACATATTTGTATATGTATATACATGTATATATATATACATCTGTATATACATATGCATGTATATCTAAAACTGGCGCCCGGTTAACCGAAAAATACCCAAAAATCTTTTGCATACTCTTTGACAACGTTTGCAAGAGAAATGTACTACAAAATGTATTTTTTTTTTTTTAATAGTGATGCTGAAAAAAGGAGACAACTGTGAATTCGTATAGCATTTAGCTAAAGATGTCCAGTTTATAAATATAACATATAATCATATATTCATTTGCAATTTCAAGTAAAGAAATGACCTGTTATTATCTTTCCGAAATGTAGCACTCATTCCTTCATTTCTTTCGGCACGATGATATGCTGTAAATTATTTAATAATATTTATTTTTTATTTCTAAAAGGACAGATTTTGGAAGAATTGATGAGAGGGGGTTCACTTCATCACGGCGTTTCTGGCCACTATTCCTTTTATTCACACATCTGGATTATACATAGAACAAAATTACTAGGTAAAATAATAAACATGAGATAATCCGGTTAAAAATTATTGTAACTACAAACATTTCACATTTGGTGGAGATTAAAAGAAAGTAGTTGCTAATTTTAAGTAAGAAATGTAATTAACTCGTTTTTGAAGCGTTGAGCTTTCAGACAATAGATTTAAGAATTAAATTCATGTAGTAGTACCGGCTTGGTTGAAAACCAGCCGAAGAGTGAAGAGTTTTGGTCTATCATAAGTACTTAAAAGAGTTATAATGAGTTTAATAAAGTTAAAAACTGTTAAGTCAGCTAAAACATTTGTTCTTTCGACAGTTGCCTGGTGAAGTATAGCCTTAATTTTTTTGGTGCTGACATCTTCTGGGAAGATTTGAACCTAGCTGGTTTCTCAGTACAATGGCATCTCCTATTGTTTGTTTATATAACACTTAAGTTTTTCTTGAATATGATATGTTCACAGTTAATGTCATTTTAGCATTCATACAAAAGCATATTACAAACGATTCGCACATCTCACAAACAGAGTTTCACAACAAAACGTACTGAATTGAGGATTGGAGATTTCCAACAGGTACCAACAGAATATAAAAATAGTCGCCTGTGGCAACCCTGCCATACCCTCACCCATCAAAAAAGAACGAGCTACATCATCAGGAAACAAGGATTAAAATTTTATTATAACAATTTAGTAGGTCACTATTTTAAAGAGAAATTCATTATTGAGGTTTTCCTCGTAACAAGAGAAGTTAAAACCATTTATGATAATCGATTGGAGGATTTTTCTTTTAAACATGTTATGACTGTTAGTAGTACTTTAACTTTGCTAACAGTACCTGCGTGAAGTTCATTTTCCTCAAGTGGTAAATTATTTATTTTCTCAATATAAAAACAAAGTATAGGTAAGATAAATTGGGCTTACCTTGTATTGATGTATATCCATATACTGTCTGGTATCTGACATTGGCAAGGGTAATTCCATCTACATCTTCTCATTGTATTTCTGTTCTAGTCCATATGTGATCGTGTGGTATTCCGTGTTATTAAAAACACACATGGTTTTGTGACTTGTAAAATTTTAAATATGTTAGAACTTTTAAAGAAAAGAAAATTAACATTTAATTCAGCATTAAAAATCACATCTCTCCATTCTGGAGTCTGGGTTACAAGTAAAAGTAGAAAAACATGTACAATACATTATTGGCAATAAAAAACAGGAAATTAGTGCCATTTATCTTAATATTAAATTATTTATATCAATATTTATACTTATAGCAATTTAAAAGAAGTTTATTAATGTTTTTAATGTCTTTAGTTCTTGAATATGATGAAATGTTTATAATAGAATGTTTATTTACAATTGTGCAATTACTTTTCACTTCCTTGCTTCAGATAATAACCACTTTTCATAATTGCTTTTATAAATCACATTTGACACATGAAAAGCAATTTACTTAGTTTGATTATTTTAATGTCCTCGATTTGGAGATTATGTTTCACAATAACTGTCAACAATGACACACATAAACAAGTAAAAGGAAAGTTTGCAAACATATTCCTATCAGTCCTACTAGTATGTTCCTTAAAGTTGTGACCATCTTTCTTGTGATACTCAGTATAGAGATGTTAATATTACCTGGTACAAAATTTATGAATATATATTAAGTTTATTATTTGTTACTTATACATAATTCATGATTAATTTCTATGGATATATAGAACCCCCCCCCCCCATCCCACACCCCATCCCACCCGGAGAATGATGCTTGCCCGGGGCCCTAAATAGCAATATGAATAGTATGAAATAAAGTAAAATATATCAAGCAGCATACTATATCAACTATTGGTCTCTTCATTTTTTATAATTTAGGCATAATATTTTGACATATTCTCATATTTGTTATTCTTTTACAGAAGAGGAAGAAAAAACTACAGTAATCAAGGAATGCCTCATACAGGTATAATACAATTCTGATGTCTTTAAAAATCAATCTTCTTAAAACATCGTTTAAAGAGACAAAAAATTTAAAAAATGAACAAAATCGACAATTTTTTTTCTTTAAGTCATTATTTTACTTAAATTTTCCTTTGACAAGTGTTCACTTTCAACCGACGTGGAATTAAAATTTGGCTAAAGATATTCTTCTAAGTTTAAGATCTCATCCATAATCAGTGATTCAAAACACCCCTTTTTAGTTACTCAGAATGTGAATGTATAATTTTGAAATATACGAGTTAGTATGTTACATATTACATTTAAAAAAAAAAAAAAAAAAAAAAAAAAAAAACATTTAGTTCGAAATGTGCAGAAATTTTAAATTTTCAAACAATGCGTCGTGAGATAGTTAATAATAAAAATTTAACCTGTAAAGTTAAAATTTCAGTTTGGATGTCCGTTGTTGTTTTCTTCTCAATGAAGTGCGAAACGGAATAACAATAAAAATAAAAACATTTTTATACGTAAAATATTTTTAAACTGTCATATCAAAACAATGTAAGTCATACCGTAAATTACATTAAGAGGTGCTCTTTTCATAAAACTTTCAAGAGATTAAGCCGTTTACTATAGTAAGTGAACTGATCTCTTAGAAGCTTGTCATTTAAAAACTTTGAACACTTGTGTATGTTTGTCATTAAAATTGTGTGCAATTTTACTGACAAAAGTAATTTTTTTTTTTTTAAATGTTGAAAGCCGATATAAACCGTTAGTCATAGACATATAGTTCCAATTATAAAAATGCTTTAAATCAGGTAAAGAAATATTTTAAAAGTGATTTGGGTCAATAAAAACATTCCTTAAAAAATACGAAATTTAAATTTTTATGCGGTCCCCCCGGTCCTATAAGTTATATTTAGTAAAATTTTCCTATTACACTGACAAGTAAGACAAAAAAGCCCCATTCATATAACACTAAAATTGAGATAGTTATGAAACTTTAAAAATGCTTGACTTATGCCTCTTTTCTGCTCTGAAAACATATGAGTTCGACTTGGCTTTGAGGGGTCACATACCAAGTGCTTAAAGTATTCGAAGATTTTATTTCATGTGTATCTGCGCTTTGAAAAAAATCGTACAAGTATTACGATTAAGTTAACATTTATTAAGTTTCAGATTGGCTAAAATAACATATGTTTTATTTTGTCAGGATTTGAGACTCTTTCTTTTAACAAAAATTATGTTATTTTTATAAGTTTTTATGTTATTTCAACGATCGTATATTTTTCCAGTTCAAAATTTGTACTCAAACTTTAACTCACTTTCAAATATCCAATCGAGATTACATTTTACATACTGGCGCAAATCCGATAACAATCTAATATTATTATGATTTTCGGTGGTTACCATTTATACTTAATTTACAGGATAACACAAATTTCGGATAGATCACCGCCAAGAAGTTTAAGAAAAAGTTTTAGATGAGATAATACAAGTCTGCGATTGTTGGGTTTTTTAGCTTTTATGTATTTTTTAGCTCAGAATCCGAAAATTACCTTAATTTTTAACCATCATGTCAGGATATTTCGCAAATCATAAATTGTCAATGTTAAAGAATAGCAAAAATCGGATACTATAAAGTAGAGGAGATGGCTGTGTTTTTTAACTTTTGATAATTGATTTTTACGCACTTTTTAGCACTGAATCTGAAAATGACCTTCATTTTTAACCCTGACGTTAGAATTTTTTTGCAAATCGTAAATGTGTAAGTTAAAATATAGCGAAAATCTCATACGATAAAACATATGTAAAACTTTATTTTGTTTTATTTTATTTTATTTTATTCAATAATTTATTCAATATTTTTGCTTATCCTGGGATTCTTACAGCTAAACAGCTCAGTGGTCCGATGAGATGGGGGAAGAGATTCAATTTTAACTTTGAACTTTTTAACTTTGAAATTTGCAATTTGCGAAAAATTCTGATGTGACGGTTAAAAATGAAGGTCAATTTCGGATTCAGCGGTACAGAATACATAAGAATCAATTATCAAAAGCTAAAAAAACACGACATAACACAACTTTTGCAGACTAGTGTAATCTTAATAATATTTTAAAATATGTATCATTTTGTAAAGAATCGAGACTGTTAATTTAGCATCATTTTATTTAACAAAAAATCTGTTTTTTCTTTCTTCTTAAATGTTTATTACAAATTGTTAGCATTAATATGTCAGAATGGTTAAAGATTTCAAATTTATATTGCAATGCTAATTTTACTCTCAACCATTTTTTAAATATATCTAACGAAATTATATTTCGACTAAATTTGTGAATGACCCCCAATTTGCAGCAAAAATGTGTTCCAACTTTAAACAGCTATTACTCGGTCAATTTTAATCGTAGATAACGGGACTTTTTTTTGTATTACTTGTGAGTGTAACAGGAAAATTTTACTAAATATGACTTATAGGACCGGGGAACCGTATAAAAATTTAAATTTCGTAATTTTTTAAGAAATATTTTTATTGACCCAAATCACTTTTAAAATATTTCTTTACCTGATTTAAAACATTTTTGTAATTGGAACTATATGTCTATGACTGACGGTTTAGGAATTAGCCATTGATCACCGTTGAGAACGGACACCGTGTATATTCAAAATATCATGTTTTCTCTATTCTCTATGTTGTGTTGTATTTCAGTCACTTCTATTTTCTGTGTGTTAACGAATCATAAATATTTTCATAAAACCACAATAAGTCTTTGTTTTATATAGAAAATGACTTCATATATTAAAATTCTAGCTTAATTTTTTTTCCCATTTATTTCAGTAAGGAATTTCCTTCATTCATAAATTTAAAAGAATATATGAAATTCTTGTTCATTTATGAAATAAGTAGAGAGTTAATCTGATCTGTTGTGAATAAACTGATATGAGGTTTATTAAAAAATCTTATACCTAAGATTTATAGCTCATTTTAATATATCCAAATTTTATAGCCCACTTTATAGTCAAAATATCATGTTCTCTCTACATTTTATGAAGGGTTGTTTTACAATTACTTTTATTTTTTGTGTGATAACCAATTATAAATATTTCCACAAACCATCACTATATATACTCATTGTTTCATATACACTGTAAAAAAACCACTGTAGATCACAGTGAATGTGCTGTATCTTTCTTTGGTTTTCTGACTATATTAACATGGAAAATACAGTAGTTGCGTAAAATTATCAGCAAAATGTGCTGGCAATTTGGACGCATTTTTTTACAGCACAAACTGCTGGCGTCCAAATTGCCAGCACATTGTGCTGTTAATTTTACGCAACTACTGTATTTTCCATGTTAATATAGTCAGGAAACCAAAGAAATATACAGCACATTCACTGTGATCGAGTTTGTTCCGAACAGTACTTTGTACTGTAAAAATGTCGTCTTTTTTTCTTTTTTTTTTTTTTTTTACAGTGTAGGGAAAAAGTCTTCATACATTTAAATTTCAGATTAAAAATGTTTTTCCATTTATTCCAGTGCCAAATTTTTCTCGGTTTATAAATCTAAAAGAATATATGACATTACTGTTCATTTACGAAATAATTAAAGAGTTAATCTGATCAGTTTTGAATATACTGATTTCAGGTCTATTCAAAAATTTTATACAAAAATTGTATAACCCATTTTATATTCAAATTTTATATCCATTTTATATCTAAATTTGGATTTAAATTTAGCCCGTTTATATCCAAAATATAATAATCTCTCTATTCTATAGGTTGTGTTATTAGGTAGCTTTCTTTACAAAAAAGCTACCTATTGCAGTCGTTCGGAGGAAAGCGATTTCAAAAAATTTTGGTATATTTTCATCGATCATGACCCCCAGACCCCGAAACCACCCTCCGTTCAAAATTGATATATATATATATATATATATATATATATATATATATCTGACCTATGTCACACTGTAACTCCCATAATTATGAACCGATTTCGATGTAATTCGGTGTGTACATAGTACATACCAATGTCTCAACCGAGTTCGTTGGCCAGCTTCATCCGGCGTTTTGTTTCAAAATGGCGGCCATTTAAAATTTTTAAAAAAATTTAAAACTTGAAATGTGGTACCAAAAAAATTAAAAATGGAAAAATATTTTTTTCTTATGTATTTGACCTTTATACAAAGATTCCGGAGCAGTTTTTGTTTCGTCTATATCTTAAAAAATGGCTGAGTTATAGCATTTTGAATTTCTAGCGTGGCTGACATTTTGAAACGTCCTGAATTTTGTCACGCGATAAAAGGCGTATTTATGAACCGATTTGGATGTAATTCGGTGTGTACATAGTACATACCAATCACTCGACCGAGTTCGTTGGCCAGCTTCATCCGCCATTTTGTTTCAAAATGGCGGCCATTTAAATTTTTTTTTTTTAATTTAAAATTTGAAATGTGGTACCAAAAAATTGAAAATGGAAAAATATTTTTTTCTTATGTATTTGACCTTTATACAAAGATTTCGGAGCAGTTTTTGTTTCGTCTATATCTTAAAAAATGGCTGAGTTATAGCATTTTGAATTTCTAGCGTGGCTGACATTTTGAAACGTCCTGAATTTTGTCACGCGATAAAAGGCGTATTTATGAACCGATTTGGATGTAACTTCGTTTATACATAGTACATACCAATGTCTCGACCGGGTTTGTTGGCCAGCTTCACCCGCCATCTTGTTTAAAAATGGCGGCCATTTAAATTTTTAAGAAAAATTTAAATTTGAAATGTGGTACCAAAAATTGAAAATTGAAAAAATATTTTCTTCTTATGTGTTTGACCTTGATAAAAAGATTCGGGAGCAGTTTTTGTTTCGTCTATATCTTAAGAAATGGCTGAGTTATAGCATTTTGAATTTCTAGCGTGGCTGACATTTTGAAACGTCCTGATTTTTCTCACGTAATAACAGGCGTATTTATGAACCGACTTGGATGTAGCTTGGTGTGTACATAGTACATACAAATATCTCGACCGAGTTCGTTGGCCAGCTTCATCCGCCATCTTGTTTCAAAATGGCGGCTATTTAAAAAAATAAAAAAATAAAAAAATAAAAAAATTTAAATGAGATACCAAAAAATTGGAAAATGAAAAAGATTTTTTTTGTATGTGTTTGACCTTAATACAAAGATACCGGAACAGTTTTTCTTTCGTCTATATCTAAAAAAAAAATGGCTGAGTAATAGCATTTTGAATTTCTCTTGTGGCTGACATTTTAAAACGACCTGATTTTTGTCACGCGATAACAGGCGTATTTATGAACCTATTTGGATGTAACTTGGTCTGTACATAGTACATACCAATGTCTCGACCGAGTTCGTTGGCCAGCTTCATTCGCCATCTTGTTTCAAAAGGGTTTCCATTAAAAAAAATTAAATTTAAATTTCAAAATGAGGTATTAAAAAATTGGAAAATGAAAAAGATTTTTTTTATGTGTTTGGCCTTGATACAAAGATTCCGGAGCAGTTTTTGTTTCTGAAAATTTGTTCTTTTGTTGATATCTTAAAAAATGGTTAATTTATAGCACTTTGAATTTCTAGCATGGCTAACATTTTGAAACGATCTTGTATTTGTCACGCGATAACACGCGTATTCGCCTATTTCGATGTAAGAAGGCATGTGGATAGTATACATCAACACCTCGACCAAGTTCGCTGGCCAGATTCATCAGCCATCTTGTTTCAAAATGGCGGCCATTAAATTAAAAAAAATATATATATTTAAAGTGAGGTGCAAAAAAATTAGAAATTGAAAAAGGTTTCTTTCTTAAGTATTTGATCTTGATATAAGGATCCAGCAGCATTTTTTGTTTGTCTTTACCTTAAAAAATGGCTCAGATATAGCAGTTTCAATTTCTATTGTGGGTGACATTTTGAAAAATCTGATTTTTTGCATGCGACAGCACTCCTATATATTAACCGATTCCGATGTGAGTGAGCATGTGCACAGCAATTACTAAGGTCTCGACCAAGTTCACTGCTTAGCCTCATCCACCATGTTGTCTTAAAATGACAGGCACTTTAAGAAATTGCCGAATTTGGCAGCCAAATATAAGTTACTTTAAAGAAAAGCAGCTTGGATAAAGCTGACTAATTTCGCGAAATTCTCATTCATTATATTGATAAAAATTAGTATTGAATCTCCTATATTCGGTTTCCACTAAATTGAGCTTCGTGTGTTTGCATGATATAAGTTGGCTTTTTTTAAATAAGGTTTATGAAAGCTACCTCTTCCTCCCGGCACTGGCCGGAAGGACTTTTTTTTAGTTACTTCTATTTTTTGTGTTATAACGAATTATAAATATTTTTATAAACTAACAATAAGAATATTTATTGTTCTATATTTTTTAAAAAAAAAGGTCTTCATACATTAACATAGCAGCTTAAAATTGATTTTTTTTTTTTTACATTTATTTCAGTAAATAATTTTTCTCTGTTTATAAATCTAAAAGAATATATGAAATCACGATACTTTTATGAAATAGCCAAAGAATTAATCTGATCCTTATGCATAAATTGATTTCAAATTTATTCAAAAATTATACTCAGCATAAATATATTTAAATGTTGATAAATGTCCTTAATAATGTATATAATAATACATCAGATAATCATTTCGATTAAAAAACTCGATCGTCGTAATGTGTCACAGAAATCGAATTTAAATGCTAGGTTAAAAAGTTGTTTCAAACAGAATAAATTTCATCTTTAATTAGTTCTAATTTTTCGAAATGAAATTTCAGAAATCTTTTCCATATGGACGAAGATATAACAAAAGCACAATTTTAAACAAATATTTTATTTCAAAACATCGCTAAATAGAAATAAACGAAGAAAATAAAATTTATGTTCAGCAATAATTAAAATTTATAACTATTTATAAGGTGTATATCTAACATTATTGTTGACTCTAATTGAATGTCAAGCTTATACAAGAGTATAGAAGCAGAAAGTGCACAAAAATAAAGATTTTTGTGGCATTCATATACAGTACACCCTCCCCGACAAAATAGTAAACAAATAAATAAATAAATCGTAATCACATCTCCAGTTCTAAAAATTGTAAAACAAATTTCTTTGCATACTGCAAGTTTCTTATTTAAGATTTTTTAAAAGTTTTTTGTACTTTTTAAGGAACTATCTATATATTTGTTTTTATTCTATTTGTTTGAAGTTTGAATTTTTTAACACTAACTCCTATTTTTTTCCGTTGCTGTGTTATATAATAAATTTGAAATCACAAATGTATGAATAAATTGGTAAAGTTCTAAAGATGAATTAGAAATAAACATAGGAAACCAGAATGTAAAATAAGAAACTATGAATAACCCACAGAATCTTCAGAGGAGCTCCTGAGTTCATTCATAGAAGATGCGTTATTTCATCCAATTTTGTCGGCATTAAGCCTAAAGTGACAAAATTTAGCTCCTTATAACTCAAAAATAACAGAAAATAGATAATAAAAATCCAAGAGATCTAAAAAAGATACACCTCACACAGAATATTAAAAATTAATAGAGCAAAATACCTAAATTACATATTAGGAAGCATAACTGCAGCATGTCTGGATGGTAAAACAGAGTTAGGACTATTTTAACATGTAAGCCTACAGTTGATTATCTGACTGAAACCCATAACTTGGCTGCCATCTGGTGTGAGAAAGGAAAAAATGTAAATTGAAACTGGATTATTAACAATAATGTTTGGTGCTGCCATCTTTAACCCCCCCCACCCCCCCCACCCCCAACCCACCCCGACCCCAAAAAAAAGAATGAAATTGATTGAAGAAATAAAGAAATGACTTAGATTAACATTTAGTTAAAGTAGAATGAAAAAATAGGAATAAACTTGATAATTACTGAGTAAATACAAAAATAAAATAAAAAATAGGAATAAATTAAAAGTAAATTAAAGAATTATATAAAAATAAATAAATAGAAGGGCAATTGATTAAATTAACTAATTTAAAGACAAAATATTATAATATAAAAAATGAGAATATAAATAACATTTAAAAAACAATGAGGAATATTGAGATAGTGAAATATATCCCTGCATTATGAAGCAATATGTGAAAATTGTTGAGAAATTTATGATGTTAAATGCATGATATCCCGTGTTTTTTTATTTAATTATTATTTCTTTAATATATGCATACAATATATAAGCATATATACATACACATATACAGGCTCACACATATATAAACATATAAGGTTTTAAACCTTTTTTAGCATTCCCGACCTCAACCCTCCGTAATGGTATTTATATATATATATATATTTTAAAATAGTGTATAATGTATGGGAAAAACATACACACACACACATACTTTTTTTTTCATCATTATATATAAATCTACATATACATATTATATATATATATATATATATATATACATAGATATAATTTTTTGTTGTGTATGTTTTATAATTTTTTCAGCAATCCACAACCCACCCTCCATAATAGTGTTTTTTTTTACATACATATTATATGCCTATACTGGTAAAAAGTAGAAAAAAATAGAAAAAAAATGAATATTAAGATTTGAGCCATGCAGATATAAAAGAGATGGGATAATTATAAGACAATGCTAATTGCTTTACTTTAAAAATGTTAGGCTGTAAGAATTGAGAGGAACATAAATATATATATATATATATATATATATATATATATAAATATAATCAAAATATAATATAATTTTTAGAAAACAGTTCAATGTAACCCTTTGGACTCCGGCGTCTCTTACACAAATTTTATTCGGTCGGCACTACTTTTTTAAAAGAAGTTTCCTTCAAGTAGACAGTTTCAAAAATGCTCTGATTAAATAAGGCAAATTTCATTTTTCTTTATTACTGGTGCCAAAAACAAATTTGGCAAAGAAAGATGATGTCGCCTCAACGGCGACAACGGAGTGCAAAGGGTTAATTAAAGTTTTTAAAACCTTGTACTGAAAAATGTATTTATTGTACCGTGCTACATACCAACTCGCGTTATTATTATTATTATTAGTAGTAGTAGTAGTAGTGGTAGTATTTACATTGATTGCACAATATTTCTATTTTTTGTCAAACTAAACAGGAAGTCTTATGATTGTGGGTACTCATATTTTCCAAAATTGTGTTGATTTTGCAGACGGCCTGATAAAAATATTTTTGTGCTCAAGCCACTGTGTAGTTTTTCTGCCGCTTCAGTTGGTTTGGTTGGTTGATTTTTATGCTCTGTGGTCCTAATTTGCGCTCGCTGTATTAGAAAACAAGAATCTCTTGTATAATAAAAAATGTCTAACCACTAAAATTTAAGTTGTTCTGCCAGGGCCTGACACCATTTGTCAGTTACAGATCCATAAATGTCAGTTATTGGATATCTACATTATTGACCGAGAGGCGGAAGTACAGGCAATCACCTCATTGAGCTCACGGCTGAAATTCCAGAATTAGTTAAAAATCGATTCGCATATTAAAACGCAATCGGTCTGTCAAATCGTATCTTGGTGGAAAACACCTGAAAACCGGATTTTAGCAGTTGATTCGTAGGTTTGCCATTGTGTTTTCCTGCACCCAGTCCTCCATGTTTTCACTTTTGGGTGCAGAAAAAAAAAATATTAAACTTGCGAGTCAACCGCTAAAATCGGGTTTTCAGGTGTCTTCTACCAAGATACGACTTGACAGACCGATTGCGTTTTAATATGCGAATCGAGTTTTAACTAATTCTGGAATTTCAGCCGTGAACTCGATGAGGGGATTGCCTGTGCTGCCACCTCCTGGTCTATTACTATAATTTAAAACATGAAAAAAGAGTCTCATGCATCTGTAGCATGCCATTATATACAAATAAGGTTTAACTATTTTGTTTTAATAATAAAGATTAAAATATTTTAAAGCATAAATTCTTTGAAATAAAAAGTAACTTTTTATTTTATCTTTGCAAGTAAAGTGTCAAACACTTGGTTCAATTCATATCATTTGGATTTTCCAAATGGGGTTGGCATCAATTACTGAAGTTCACTATAAATAGTAATATGCTTTCAGCAAACTGGTAGTTGTGTATTAAATTTTTCATAATAGAATAGTCCCATTGTTAACAAAGTATTATAAAATTCTTAAAATAATTATATTACTTCGAATATTTCTAATATAATTTCTAATTTTATGGATTTTTGCTGTTAAGAGGGTTCTTCACTCACTTGAAAACACCCACTCGCTAGTGATAATCCTACGGGCAGGTTGTTTTCTAATTTCTCATTTAAATTTGAATATTTTTAAAAGATTTTTTTTTTGCATAGGATTTCATAGGATTGAGCTTGATCTCTAATGGGGCCATTTTGTTCTTTTTTGATTTCGGTTGCAGATTTTTTTTTATTATTATTAAAGATACTTTCACTTTCAAAACCGGTTTCGAAAGGGAAAGTACCTTTATTAAAAAAAAATCTGCAACCGAAATCGAAAAAAGTAAATAATAGCCTCATTAGAGATTGAGCTCAGTTATCCTACGCAAAAAAAAAGTTTAAAAATATTCAAATTTAAAGGAGAAATTTGAAAATACCTGCCTATTGGTTTAGCATTGGTGATCTGGTGTTTTCAAGTGAGTGAAGAGTCCCCTTAATAATAATAATAATAATAATAATAATAAAATGCTTTAATAAATCATGAGTGGAACATTTGTGATATAATAACATAAGTAACTTCAACAATTTTCATATTTAGAAATGGAAAATTATAGAACAAAAATAGGAGAAAATCTAACATTATTGCATAAATTTGTTAAAGTTGCTTCAAAAATTTCAGATGAGGTTGAAAGTCAGACAGCTTAGAATCGAACAAAAAAGTTATAAGCGAGAAGTATGTCATGTGAACAAAAACATTCATAAATTAACTAGCTTGCTTGTTGCACGTAAAATAGAAGTGAAAACTTTTATATTTGTTTCATAGTAAATCATTCTTTTAAACCATGAACATATATCTCATGACAATATTAAATAACGGTATTATGGGAAATTTTAGTGCCCCTTGCGAATTTCGTGCCCGGCAATAACTATAATCCCCGACTTATTTCCAAATTTGTTCTTAAAGAAATTTTACATTAAAAGGATATTCAAAGCTATAATTACGTAAAACAATAAAATAGATAAAAATATATTATAATTCTGCTATGTATATGTTTATTTTTTTCTTCATCAAATTAAATTTGTTCGTATTATTGGTTTACAAATAAAAAATAAAATAAAAGAGCAGAAAACAAAACGAAGAAAAAAGTATCCCTTTTTCTGCCGTCGCCATCTGTTAGGGGTTTGATTTACAGAAAATCCATTCTTCCCGTTGCACATGTTGCACCCATTTCTGCCGGTTGGAACGCACTGCCAAATGTACTTTAGCGACCGCAAACAAGCAGCGTAAAAACCGGCGGCGGGCCACAAAGTACGCTCAGACTCCGTTTTATGGCACGCGATATTTCAGTCAATCAGCGGAGAAAATGCGCTCCGATGAAACGCTGAAGCTGGACGGAAAATTCGATATTTGAGATTTCTTTTTAGGTCCTCTCTTGGCTTTTCTGGATGGTGATGTGAAATGACGTTTCCACATCCCCCCCCCCCCCCCCCAGACTCCGCGGATCAGGAGCTCGCTTTTCATACACCTCCTTGTTCGGCAATGGCAAAAGTTTATTATAGGAAGAGAAAGCAGTAATGTGTGACGTCACAGGTGGCCAACAGGTTTAGGGACCATATAATCATGGCACTTTAACGTAAACACATGTTTATTTAAACTGGATTTGAAAATGCTTAAATTTTGTAGAGGACGGAACGTACAAAAGTCATCTAACAACAGCGAAGCAAATGATGAAAAAAAATCTTAACGCTACGGAAGTGCTTAAAAACTACAAGCTTCGATGACAAAAATTTTCTACTTGCTGTTTTCATCAAGCGGAATATACATACAATCATCACAAAAGTAAAAAAAACTGACGTGAAATCCTTTCTATTTTTCTTTTATGATCGTGTGCAGAGCCCGATTAATTAAGTTTCGGCCCCAGGCGAAGAAAGTGTTTCGAGGTCAATCATGTGTTATCATATTTTTACAAAACTTGCGTACAAGAAATATGTATTAATGAATGCGCAAATGCAATCAACACGATACGTTTCATTGTGCATATAAGTTTCATTATGTTAGCATTAATTTTTTTAAAATAAAATTAGCTTGATAGAATAGCATAATTGACTTACATCGTTAAAAATTTTGTGGTGGGTTGAATTAACTTTCGATGCTTCAGTAGCTGCAATCATAAAGTGGTAAAATCTTGTTCCAAGATTTTAAAGCTATAGTTGAACAGAAGTTCCAAGTATTAGAGCGATATTTCACCATCTTATGGTTGCAACTACAGCAGCACCAAAAGTTGGTTCAACCTACCACACAATTTTAGCAGCATACAACAGACATAATTGGAAGACATAACTGGACCTGTAAAACTACGTCGCGGTTAAGTTTAGTTTACATAATAATCAATGAAGCATTTTTTAAAAATTTGTATTAAATTAAGTTCTTTTTCAATATTATTAACATTTAAAACCAAGAAGTTTTTCTGCCACTTAAATCAGCGAGCCCTGGGCAAGTGCCTCGTGTGCCTTGCCGGTAATAGAGTTGATCAGGTGCTATTTTTCTTGATGAATACACCCCTTAAATTATTTTTGAAAAATCTAGTCGCTCATTTTAAGCACTTACTTCTGGAGAATTAAGAAATTATTAATTCTTAAGCTACACCATTACTGTTACTACTACTACTAGTACTAGTATACTCAGAATCCATATACAGGAGCAATTTGAAAAACGAATTTTCGTGCGCCTTGAAATTTTTAAAGTTTCTTAAAAAGAAATTCATAATATTTCTATTTTTGCAATGATTTCATTATTTTTGTTATTACTGAACAGTTATAAAAATATTTTAAAATAAAGAATATTTTCAATAACAAATAGATAAGCATATTCATATAATCCAGATTTCGCATAAAACACGTTATGACCAAACTATTTTTAAACAAATTCATAGATTTATCAAATTTCCTGTTTACAAAGTTTTGAAACAGACAAATTATTCTATTAGTTCTTTATAATTCAGCAATGATCCAAATTAATCAATACTGAAAGCTGAAGCGTTCCCTGAAATGCGTGGTTGTTTAGGAAAAGTCGTGGAAGAATACACACGAATGGAACAGAATTTTGTTCTATTCTTTCCCTTTGTGATTGAAGTTTGTCTCCCTCCGGTTATGGCCATAAGTATACTTACCGATTTTTTTTAATGAATCATATCTTTGAAGATCAACTAAAATTTCAAAACTCAATTTTACTTCACTGTGTTTAATAAATAGTAATACTAAAAAAAGCTAGCGAAAGCTGAATTAATATTACAACTTTTAAACAAAATTATACTGCAACATTATAATATCCTACGTTATATAATTAGTATGCACCCCATTCTACACTTTGTCATTATCACAGGACTCACAAATGGTCCGCATTTTGAATATCAGTACTTTTTTAGAATTTCTTTAAAGCTTTTTAATTAACCTCCTTCGGAGGTTAATTCTAGAACAAATGTTGCAGAAACCTACCATGAAATTTTCCTTTAAAAAAACATTGGTATTCAGTTGGCGGACCATTTGGGAGCCCTGTTATCACTGTATTTTATTACACGCCTTTATGTTACTGTATTTATACATAATTTGATAGTGCTTTAAGAAAAGTGGTATGGGGATTTGAAATTCCCAAGGAAAATTGGAAACTTGTGGTAAAGTTTTGGAATTGCTTATTAAGTAAGTTATTTATATGAGTGCTTATGAAAACTAGAATGCATGTGTGTGTGTGTATATATATATATATAAACTTTCTGTACAATTAAACCATTTAAACACATGAAAATTGACCAAAATTGATGCAATAACCAGTTATAGACATATATATATATATATAAAGAGAGAGAGAGAGAAACATAGATAGGTATAGATTTTTTATTTTTTACTGTAATATTGCATTATTTAATTTTAGTTAAAATTAAACATAAAAAAACTTCATAAAACCAGTAAATACCTCAAAAATGCAACAAGATATCTAGAAAAAAAAAATTATATTATTTTTTATTTGTAAAAGGATAAAGAGACTTTTGATAAAAATAATGGAAACTAATGAGAATATTTAATATCAATTAATAAATTTATCAACACTTCCTGATAAATTCTCAACATGACGAATTGTCCCAGAGACATCCTGCAGAAAACTGCGTCAAATCTCGCACACAACCCCTTGTCTTTCTTGACCATTACCATGACGTGTTTGCGTCGCGACACCTCTTCTCTCCCCCTTTCCAATCCCATTTTTTCGGGGCCCCGTTCCCAATTCAATAACCAGCCCTGCATCGACATCGGCATAACTTCCGCCTGATTAGCTACCGCATTTTGCGCACTGCGGCTGCTACAAACTTTATGACCTGGGACCATAACACGGGCCATCTACTTTCAAAGTAGCCGGGATTTTCAGTAAACGCCACTTTGCTCGAGAAACAAAAGAATGTTTTATATTTTTACTTTTCTACAGTATTTTTCTCCTTTTCCCATAGGTAGGATATCAAAATGAAACTTCCATGTTTTGGTTTTTATAGTTGAATGGCTTTTTTGTTCATGTGAGTTATTGAGTTTCTTCGAGTTTCTATTGGTTTTGTTTATAGGTTTAGCTTACTGTCATTGTGATGTTGCCACTTGAGGGAGAAGAAATTCCATATCAACTGAATTGTTGTGGGTTTAGGACTTATAAATCCGTCTCCAAAGAAAATGACACTATTCGTATTCGGATCTAAAGCACTTGCTTAAATGAAACTGTTTATATGTCCGACATTATACGAACTGGAATTTTTTTATCCGTTCCTATATATTTTTCTGCTCCGAAAAATTATTTGAAACTGAAAACAGGGCTTGAATATTTCATTGCTTCAAGGTTTCTAAACTTAAGATAAAAAAAAAAAAAAAAATCTGATGCTGACAGACTTACAGAGTGACGTAACTAGAGCTGCACTTCAATGTAAAATGCTGTTTAAAGATAAAATAAAAGTTTTAGAAGAAAAAATTGTATAATATATAATCAAAACAAAAGTTTCATATTTTATTACTTTATTGTTAGAATGTCGCACTATTTTCTTTCGGTGAAGCGCGAAAATAAGCACTTTTAGAAATAATAGTTTTACTTCTTTCTGTAGCTTGTAAATGACTTATTTTCTGCGCAATACTTCACAAGTTAACTGTGAAGACTTTCAGAATAATAAATTAGTATTATCTATTTTGATTTTTTTTTCTTTTTTTGGCTAGCAATTTGTTTTTCTTTAGAATTTTTGTTTAAATTAAATCACATATATTTTGAGTTCCCTTTGAGTAATAAATTTCATTAATTCACAAATAAAAATTGCAAAAACTCTAAGAATAGTATTCGGGGTGGAATCTCGATTAAAGAAACTGTCTTAAAATAAACTGTTACATTGATTCGCAATAAACCTACAAAATTAATTACTATAAAAAGTTCACCTTACATTGGTTAATCTAACTCTTAAAACAAATATTATTTTAATCCTAAAGCTATAAAAATACTAATTCCATAAACTCCAATTGTTCAAAATTATAGAAAAATTAAAATGATGAAGTCATCAATTGTGGTTCTTAAGCTTGGTATTACAATGGAGTTAAGAATAAAAAGGAGGAGACATATGGTGTATTGTCTACCAGTTGCGAGTGAAGTAACTGAGGAGGTTGTCACAATATGGCGGCTGCTTTTTTGAAATCGGTCTTCAGTTTCTGACTAACCGATAGGTCAAGCATCCCACCAGTAAAATTGAATAGAAGATTTCGTCTTAAAGAAGCGTCTTATTCATGAATTTTTTTTCAAAAATGTCATAAAAATTTCTATTTGTTTTTACCGGTGTCAGTATAAAACTGTCGGTTTGTATCCATGGTTGTCACAATATGGCGGAAACTCAGGGCCTAACTACCAACCAAAGAAAAACTCCTACCAGTAAAAAATGAAAAATTGTTTCTTCCACTATTTATGACTGAAATTTTGTAAAAATAAGGCGTTTAAATAAGTTTAAAATATCTATATAAACCTACTGGTGGGAGTTTCCACCGTCGATAAACAACCCCTTTGCTAGCGGTTACAGTTGAAGCTTCACTATTTTAAGGATATGTCAGTTCCTCTTTATTAATAGTTCCATGGGTATTACGGGATGAAAAATCAACAAAAAGGATTTCACTTGGACACTATCATAGAAAATTTTCCCGATTTTCCTAAACATAACATCATTTTCACCGTCTCAAAACTTACATAGAGGCTTCTCTCATATCCGTATTCACCATTTAAAAAATAGTTTAAAATGCATCCTATTGTTAATATATGAGGACCTCAGAAGCCAAGGGGTACACGTGACAAAATTTCGAATTCGAGTAAATTGAGTTCAAAGATAATTGACGTTAAAGTTGAACATCAATAATAATTGACTGAATTGAAATAGGAAACTGCTACTTGTTTCACAGCGGTCTGTGAACTCTTTATTTCAATAAATAAGAGAAAAGAAGAGTGCAATTTTCTTTAAATTTATAATTAATCAATATTGATCATTATTCGGCAAAAGTGGTTGATCTCTAAGACACAACACATAATTAGAATATCACTTATATTTCTTTACGTGAAAAGAAAAAAGCATATTTCCAGTTCGTCTGTGCACTTAGTTCATTTTTTTTTTGGATTTTGTCACTTATACCCCTTGGCTTCTGGGGTCCTCATACATATTTCCAAACTTTAACGCAGGTTTGTCAAGGAAAACTTTGCATACGAAAAGGAAAAATATTAAGTTTTATTAAAAAAAAAAAAAAAAAAAAAAAAGATCGTTGTCTTTTAAATATGACGTAATTTTTACTCGATGAAGCATTTCGTTTAGCTCAAACTCAGCAACAGCGAAATGCTGAAATGGAACAACTTTATGAGGGAAAAGCTTGATTTTTAAAGCGTGACGTCATTTTCTGTTTAAAAATTTTTAAAGTTATTTTTAATTCTAATGATAAAATGGCATCAATGGGTATATAATCAATAAAGATTAATAAACCGCATTATTTATCTTTTCTCTTTAACAATGAAAGTAATCCAAAGTAATCCGATTGCCACCTTTTTGAAGAAATTTTATTAAAAGCTTTTAAAATTAAATAAAAAATATAAAAATGGGATTAATTTTAAAAATAGCTAGTGCAAACACATCTACAAATGAACAGGTATCACTTAAAAAAAAGATTATCAAAATCGGTTCAGTAGAAAGCTCAGGCCAGATGACTAAAAAAAACCCTTGTTTTTTAAATATCTAGATAGCATTTGTTATGCACATGGTGCTTACATAATTTATCTAAAAATCTGAAACGTAATATATATTTATTGTAGTTTGATATAAAGTAATTGTTATCCTTTTTAGTTTAATTGTAACAAAATATTAATTGAATTTTTTTTTCTGATGTTTGATCAAAATTTAGATATTTTATAAATAAATATAAGGTGATATAATTATCTAGAATTAGTATTTAAATTTCTAAGAATTTAATATAAAGGTAGACAAAAAAAGGCTGTTGTGAAAGCAAATAAAAAGAATATATTTGTAATTTAGGGGCAGCCTTTCAATGTTTTTATTTTTTTCTCCCATGTTTCATAGCCTTAAGTTATAATAAATAATATAAAGCACCTTAATATAAAGCACCTAAAAGATTTCCTAATGTAATGAAACAGAAATTTGATTTTGATTCATGATTTCAAGATTCGATTGTAAATAATAAATACTGATAGCATCAACAATATGTATTTTTTTCTTCATTTTTAGAATAGTTTCTTTATTCAAATGTTTTGTGATAAAAGGAATATACCCCAGTTGTTAATACATGGTGTGATTATTATTTTCTATTTAATAAGTAGTCAGTTGTCCACTGAAGTTTCGAAACAGCGTATAGGGGCTGTACCTTCCAAAATTCATGGTAATTCTGGAAAAAAGGCTTACTATATGTCTTTTGGGTCGCTGAATTCGAATTTTTAACTTCCCACCAAAATTTCCCCCGGCAACCCCCCCAAATTTTGGTGAAATGCCCCCCAAAAAGGTTTTTATTAAAAAAAATCAATTTTTTTTTTGTTTGTTTAAGGGGAAAAGTATCTAGAAATTCAGAAAGTAGACAAAATTTGCAACAAATTAGATATATGACATTATGACTTAGGATGAAGGGGAAGGGGGAATCTGCCTCGGAGATGCGCGCGGTGCTGCGTGAACTAAGTTGCGCAATTCCACTTAACCACTCACACGTTTACATTCGCCCTCCCATCTCCCCTCCGAACTTTCTCTATAAGGTTTACTTTAAGTTTTTTGGGTCACTTAATCCGAATTTTTAACTTCCTCCCAAAATTTTCCCCTTCGACCCCCCCCCCCAAATAGTTGTTTTTAACTTAAATTTCTTATTGTTTTAGGGGAAAAGCATTACAAAATTCAGAAACTAGACAAAATTTGCAACAAATAGGATGTATGACATTATGACGTAGGATGAACGGGGAGGGGGAGGGCTGCCTCTAAACATGCACTGCGGCGCTACATGCACTAAGTTATGAAGTCCAGGCAATAGGGGATTTTACCTGGAAAAATTAATACTAGTTCTGGATTTCGGCTCACTTTATGTTTTTTGGGTCGCTGAATCCGAATTTGTAACTTCCCACCAAAATTTCACCCGGCAACCCACCCCCCTCCCCAAAAAAATGATTTTTTGAAAAAATTTGGTTTTTGAGAAAAGCACGCGGGGGATGTTCCGAGGCAGCCCCCTCTCTCCCCATTTATCCTACGTCATAATGTCATGTATCGTATTTGTTGCAAATTTTGTCTAGTTCCTGAATTTTGTAATGCTTTTCCAAAATAATAAGAAATTTAAGTTAATAACAACTTTTTTTGGGGGTCGGGAGGGGGGGGGTCGGGGGGGGGATTTTGGGAGTAAGTTAAAAATTCGGATTCAGCGACCCAAAAAACTTAAAGTAAACCTTATAAGGAAAGTTCGGAGGGGAGATGGGAGGGCGAATGTAAACATGTGAGTGGTTAAGTGGAATTGCGTAACTTAGTCCACGCGGCACCGCGCGCAGATCCCCCCTTCCCCTTCATCCTAAGTCATAATGTCATGTATCTAATTTGTTGCAAATTTTGTCTACTTTCTGAATTTCTAGATACTTTTACCCTAAAACAATAAAAAATTTGATTTTTTTAATAAAAACCTTTTTTTTGAGGGGGGGGGTTGCCGGGGGAAATTTTGGTAGGAAGTTACAAATTCGGATTCAGCGATCCAAAAACATAAAGTAAGCCGATTTCCAGAACTACCATTAATTTTTCTAGGTAAAATTCCCTATTGCCTGGACTAACATAGCAAAATGCGCATTTGTATTCATCCATAAAAACTTTTTCTTTCATGAGATAATGAAAGTAATTAGCGTAGGGATTCTTAAACTTTGCTCCACGGATGCCATGCAGTCCTTTAGAGAGATTTCAAGTGGTCTCCATGAGCTTGAAAGAGAGAAATTAGTTCATTATGTCTATTTTAAGTTTAAATAGTACGTTTTTCTTCTTTTGTGTTGAAATGTATGCCATAAATGAGAATAGTATCAACAGTAATTGTTATTAAGAATAGGAAAGACACAGATCTTTAAATGCAATAGAGTTCTTGAATATCTAACAAATCTCATCCACTGGATCGTCAAAACGGATTTGGGTGTAGCAGTGCTATTTGTTGGGGTTGAATATTTTATATTAAATTTCAATTTCTTAAACTTTGCTCCACGGATGCCATGCAGTCCTTTAGAGAGATTTCAAGTGGTCTCCATGAGCTTGAAAGAGAGAAATTAGTTCATTATGTCTATTTTAAGTTTAAATAGTACGTTTTTCTTCTTTTGTGTTGAAATGTATGCCATAAATGAGAATAGTATCAACAGTAATTGTTATTAAGAATAGGAAAGACACAGATCTTTAAATGCAATAGAGTTCTTGAATATCTAACAAATCTCATCCACTGGATCGTCAAAACGGATTTGGGTGTAGCAGTGCTATTTGTTGGGGTTGAATATTTTATATTAAATTTCAATTTCTTAAACTTTGGCCCACGGATGCCGCGGGGTTCCTTTAGAGAGATTTCAAGGGGTCTCCATGAATTTAAAAGAGAGAAATTAGTTGATTAAGTCTATTTTAAGTTATGTAGTACGTTTTCCTTCTTTTGTGTTGAAATGTATGCTATATATGAGAATAGTATCAACTGTAATTGTTATTAAGAATAGGAAAGACACAACATCTTTAAATGCAATACAGTTGTTGCATATCTAACAAATCTCATCCACTGGATCGTCAAAACGGATTTGGGTGTAGCAGTGCTATTTGTTGGGGTTGAATATTGTAGATTAAATTTCAATTTCTTAAACTTTGGCCCACGGATGCCATGGCGGTCATTTAGATAGATTTCAAGGGGCCTCCATGAGCTTGAAAGAGAGAAATTAGTTCATTATGTCTATTTTAAATTTAAATAGTACGTTTTTCTTCTTTGGTATTGGAATTTAATGCTATAAATGAGAATAGTATCAACTGTAATTGTTATTAAGAATAGGAAAGACACAACATCTTTAAATGCAATAGAGTTCTTGCATATCTAACAAATCTCATCCACTGGATCGTCAAAACGGATTTGGGTGTAGCAGTGCTATTTGTTGGGGTTGAATATTTTATATTAAATTTCAATTTCTTAAACTTTGGCCCACGAATGCCACGGAGTTCCTTTAGAGAGATTTCAAGGGGTCTCCATGAATTTAAAAGAGAGAAAATAGTTGATTAAGTCTATTTTAAGTTATATAGTACGTTTTCCTTCTTTTGTGTTGAAATGTATGCCATATATGAGAATAGTATCAACTGTAATTGTTATTAAGAATAGGAAAGACACAACATCTTTAAATGCAATACAGTTGTTGCATATCTAACAAATCTCATCCACTGGATCGTCAAAACGGATTTGGGTGTAGCAGTGCTATTTGTTGGGGTTGAATATTGTAGATTAAATTTCAATTTCTTAAACTTTGGCCCACGGATGCCATGGCGGTTATTTAGATAGATTTCAAGGGGCCTCCATGAGCTTGAAAGAGAGAAATTAGTTCATTATGTCTATTTTAAATTTAAATAGTACGTTTTTCTTCTTTGGTATTGGAATTTAATGCTATAAATGAGAATAGTATCAACTGTAATTGTTATTTAGAATAGGAAAGACACAACATCTTTAAATGCAATAGAGTTCTTGCATATCTAACAAATCTCATCCACTGGATCGTCAAAACGGATTTGGGTGTAGCAGTGCTATTTGTTGGGGTTGAATATTTTATATTAAATTTCAATTTCTTAAACTTTGGCCCACGGATGCCGCGGGGTTCCTTTAGAGAGATTTCAAGGGGTCTCCATGAATTTAAAAGAGAGAAATTAGTTGATTAAGTCTATTTTAAGTTATATAGTACGTTTTCCTTCTTTTGTGTTGAAATGTATGCTATATATGAGAATAGTATCAACTGTAATTGTTATTAAGAATAGGAAAGACACAACATCTTTAAATGCAATACAGTTGTTGCATATCTAACAAATCTCATCCACTGGATCGTCTAAACGGATTTGGGTGTAGCAGTGCTATTTGTTGGGGTTGAATATTTTATATTAAATTTCAATTTCTTAAACTTTGGCCCACGGATGCCGCGGGGTTTCTTTAGAGAGATTTCAAGGGGTCTCCATGAATTTAAAAGAGAGAAATTAGTTGATTAAGTCTATTTTAAGTTATATAGTACGTTTTCCTTCTTTTGTGTTGAAATGTATGCTATATATGAGAATAGTATCAACTGTAATTGTTATTAAGAATAGGAAAGACACAACATCTTTAAATGCAATACAGTTGTTGCATATCTAACAAATCTCTTCCACTGGATCGTCAAAACGGATTTGGGTGTAGCAGTGCTATTTGTTGGGGTTGAATATTTTAGATTAAATTTCAATTTCTTAAACTTTGGCCCACGAATGCCACGGAGTTCCTTTAGAGAGATTTCAAGGGGTCTCCATGAATTTAAAAGAGAGAAATTAGTTGATTAAGTCTATTTTAAGTTATATAGTACGTTTTCCTTCTTTTGTGTTGAAATGTATGCCATATATGAGAATAGTATCAACTGTAATTTTTATTAAGAATAGGAAAGACACAACATCTTTAAATGCAATACAGTTGTTGCATATCTAACAAATCTCATCCACTGGATCGTCAAAACGGATTTGGGTGTAGCAGTGCTATTTGTTGGGGTTGAATATTTTAGATTAAATTTCAATTTCTTAAACTTTGGCCCACGGATGCCATGGCGGTCATTTAGATAGATTTCAAGGGGCCTCCATGAGCTTGAATGAGAGAAATTAGTTCATTATGTCTATTTTAAATTTAAATAGTACGTTTTTCTTCTTTGGTATTGGAATTTAATGCTATAAATGAGAATAGTATCAACTGTAATTGTTATTTAGAATAGGAAAGACACAATATCTTTAAATGCAATACAGTTCTTGTATATCTAACAAATCTCAGCCCCTGGATCGTCAAAACGGATTTGGCTGTAGCAACGTTATAGGTTGGGTTTGTATATTGTAGCTTAAATTTCAATTTCAAAGAAATCTTGTTAAAAAATGTGTTCACGGAAGGAGATAAAAAGTTACTTTAAAGCAGGTTTAGATCTAAACAAGTTTTATCCATTCGTGTAAGGGGTCCGTGGCCATATTTTGATAGGCAAAGGGTTGGGTATGGAACAAAAGTTTAAAAACCTACAGCGATCTAAAACTTAGAAAAAATATCACTGTATCTTTTGAATTATATAAGAAAAGATTGGGGATTTTATAAAGTTTATTAAAACCGTGCGAGTTTTTAATGAAATATTTTGTAAAAAAGTAAAGAAAAAATAAAAACAGAAAAAATTAATCGTTCATTTTCATAAATAAAATCTATAAAAGCCGTTAATAGTTTTATAAAAGCAATTTTTATCTTAATAGAAAAAAAAAAGAAAAGAAAATAAACTAATGTTTATAATTGTAACATTGGGGTCAGCATAGTAACAATTTCTTAGCATCATGACTTTTTTTAACAAATTATTATTTTTATTACTATTTATTGATTTGTTGATTTTTTTATTGATTTGACTTTGTTTGAAATTATTAGTAAATTAAGTAATAAGAAATATCTAAGCCACTATTACTGAATAGTTCAATAATGAGAAATAATGCATTAGAATCATCTGGGAAAAGTTGAATTCCTATTAGGAACATCTTATAATGATTTTGTTCCATTTAAGAATTCATTTTAAGAATTTATTCATAAAAAGCTATAGCTCATAAATTGGATACTGGCCCTAAAGGTGTCTGTAACAGTGTTCAGATTAGGATATACTAAAATGTTCGGAAAACGAGTAAAAGTTTTACACAGATACAATATTTAATCTAATTTCTAAAAATAATACTTGTTTTAAAAAAATTTCACTTTATTTAAACACACCATTATTATTATGGAATGTACTGCTACAATATAAACTTTGTTTGGATAGCATTTAGCATAAAGTCCTTATATTGTTTCAATTGATGAGTTTCTAATCGTTTTCTGCTAATATGAATTATGTCATTCATTCATTTTGGGACTTTAAGTGAATATCTCATAAAATACATAAAATAGCTGCTGGACATTTGACCCGAGATTCAAAATGAGTTAAATACCTAGCGTGCAAAAGATTAAACCACAGGAAGCAGCTGCCGTGCATATAACTGCCCTGATAGCAATGAATTCAACCACCTGTTTCATCGTAACCTCTCCAATCAAAAGTCAAAGGCGGTGCGACCTTTTTAATAAGTGATTACTCATTTGCCATGCGGACATCCACCACGCCTTCTGCGTTCGATGACGTCGCGTGATGTCAGGCCTTCTCAATTCGCTGCGGTTATGGTCTAACGAGTTGCTACCGTTTAGAGAACAAATAATGTAATTTCGAAAGATCATTAAATGATTGATTCTAGTTATAGAAGAGAGGGTTCCGATTACATTAACTTTCTTGCGCCATAATACGGGCTGGTATTTGTTCCTTTATACAGGAAGTTTTGGAGAAACTGACTTAGAATGAATGACTTTAGGAGTAGATGTGCAATTAAATGCTGTTATATATTCGAAAAATTATTTATGAATGATCGATCTGTTTCATAGAAAATATGCAGAAAAACATTATGTTTGAATAACATGGGGTGGATTAATGATCCATGCTTACTCTAGCATTACCTAATTTCCGAGATGAACATATTTCGTGCTTCCTGCGCTCAAAAAGTACAGAATCTGATATTTTCTATGGGGAAAAAAATAAGTAACATAATCGCTACGATTTATTATGCATTTTTAATGCATAAAATAAAAATTGTTGAATGTATAGCCAGACAATTTGCATGGAATATGTTCATTTGTTCATTATTAAACTAAGATGCATAATCGCACGTTCTCATTTCAAATTGTGCGCAAAGAACTAATAATAAAATTTACCTAAATTAATTAAAGATTCATTTTTCTTGCTAAATTTCTTAGAAAAAGTTTTTTGTCTATCCTTATGTATAAGATGTCCCAATAAAGATCCAAAAACGCGTTAATGTTTTACCGGTTGGAGATAAGTAGAAAATGTAAATTGCAAAACTATTCAAAATTAAGTAGGAAATAAGATTAGGTTAATGAAATAGCCCTTCCGCTATTTCTCAAAAAGTTACACTTCTTATTTATTCTTCTGCAACAAGTTCACTACAGAAAATTTCCGCGCTTATATCGTCAAAATTAATTGACCCTTTACGATGTGACTCCATCGCGTTGCATATATGTGGCTTATAGGGTGCTGAGAATCCTTTATTAAGCCTACCAGTGAAATTTATTAGTAAATTTTGTTTTCAGTAATTGCATACCTGCGATTAAATTTAACAAAGTTTTCCTTTTAGAAATAGTGGTGATAAACAATTCTTACAGGATATTAATTATTATTTCATTAACAGAATTATTTACATTTATTTCATTAACAGAATGTTATTCCCTGCCTTATTTTGAGCATTTTTTTTTACAATTTCCCTTGCTTAATTATCCCCGATATGTCAAAAATAAAAGGCGGTTTTAATCTTTTTGATATGTCCGAGTATATATTTGCAATCTCAAATATCCCATATTTCTACTACTACTTGTTATTCAGATATTGATCTGGGAGAAATTTAATAATTTTTTCAATGATTTAACGCACATAGCATAACATGTTCTTCCGCACTCATTGCACAGAAAAGCTTTATTTCCTTACTTGTGGAAGAATATGGTTACGAGCTGATAACCACAGCTCTCTAAATAAGGTTAGGGACTGTTTCTGAGCGCTATTGGTACTACTTCGATCTAATTCGTTTTTAATGGACTATCTCGTATGTATTTGACGCGTTCCTCCACAAATGAAATGGCACAAAGTCGCATACATCTTCATCCACTGCAAAGTTTGGCAGTTTCGAAAATACATGTACAGTCGAACCTCGTTATCCCGACACTCTACTGACTAGAACAAAGTGTCGTCATAAGCGGAGTGTCGCGGTAACCGGAGTTGGAGAAAAATATGTTTATAAACTGCTGTATTTTTAACTAATTTAAGACAATTTAAATTTACAATTGTTCTTGCAGTTTTAAGCAATAAAAAATCATTAAACAAAATTGAAAATTATAAAAATCAGATTAATGGTGACATTTTTTTTTTTTTATAGTTACATGAAATATTGATGAATTAAGGTTTGCTTATCCCTAGATGTGCTTTCGAAAATTCTTTTTTCATTATATACAATGAATTGTAATCAGTATTCGTTGTTTCAGAAATTGATGTTAGATAATTCCTGATCATTTCAATGCAATGCAATGCTTCGATTTTAGCCGGGTGAGAAAGGGCGTTTAACCACAAGAAAGCGCCGCCTGACCAGAACAAGAAGACCGCGAGTAGACTGATACGTCTATCTGGAGCTTAAGTGGGTCATTCATAGTGTGTGGGTTTATTTATTGAGATAAACGATTAAAGTAAAATTTCTCATTTATCTCAAGTGATAATTTAGACACTTTTGTAAAACGTTTTGCTAAGACAATTCTTACTGCTTAATTTCCGTGCTTATAAGATGGATTGTAAAAAATGGGCAATTTTCCTAAACCGTCGGGATATCCGGAGTTGAAAATTATTCAACGACGTAAAATTCGGAGTTTATTCACATTAAAATAATATACAAAAAATCGGAGCTTTATCAAACTGACGTGAAAAGCGGAGTGACGTGAAAACTGGGTGTCGGGATAACGAGGACCGACTGTATTTGAAATACAGAGTGACCACATAATCTTGTCCCGATCATAAATATTTATTGGGCGTAAACTTTTATAATTAGACACATGATTGTTTGGATACATCGTAAGTACTGTTATAAAGTTTTTAATAAGACCACTAATTCATAAAATTTCAATGTGTGCGTTCTTGGTAGTTCGAGGAACATCAACACGGTATTCTAGTTTCCGTCAAGTGTTCTCTAATATGTCTTCTGTAACAGTACACCCAGGATCTTTTATCCTAGCTTTGAGCTATTTTATCCAACGTCAGCAACTTGCGTGGCAAAGACTCTGCCCTTGATATAGCCGGAAAAAAAAAATCAAGAGGAGTAATATCAGGAGAACGTGAAGGCCATAGTGTTGATCCATCTCTTCCAATACATCGGCCAAGAAATTTTTCGTCCAGGAACTCACGAACTATGGAACCCCAGTGACGGAGTGCACCATCTTGCTGATAAATACTGCATGGTTGAAGCGAACACTTCCTACTAGAATACCGCGTTGACATTTTACGAGCTACCAGGGGGGCACACGTTGAAATTTCATGAAATGTGTGGTCTTATTAAAAAATGTATAACATTTCTAACAATTTGTCCTAATAACCATATGTCTAAAACTTTATAATAGATAACTATAATAGTTTTCAAACAATAAATATTTATAATCAGAGCAAGACTTTGTGCTCACACTGTACTTTTTAAAAATAAGTTTTTATTTTGTATTTTGCATTTTAAGCTGATAAAACTAAAGTATTTTAGAAATGTATTATCTATTGCTTTGCTCAAGTACTTTTTATTTTCAAAATGCTCAAAATACATTTTCCAGATTTAACCAGTACGCACACGCGCCTATATTTCTAACGTTAGCATACGCGTGGTATAAAAGTCACCCGATTTTCCCTGCCATTATATTTTTGGCTAAATAAGTTTTTTTAAAAAATCTTCTGCTCTATATTGTAAAATGCACCAGTTCTACTTTTTAGAGAAAAAATTATTCTTTTCATATTTTCAAATTTTGTAGCAGTTTCTGTAAAAACCACGTTTTTTCTAGAAAATATGCAAACTATTTATTTTGCACCTTAAAACATTCATTATCCCACAAAATTGATATTAATTACATTTAATGTCTTTCCATCAATATATACAAGTAGCTTTTATGTTATTCCTTCATAAAAATTGTAGTGTCCTATCTCTTAAGAAATGAGCGTATCGAAATGAAACGTTCCTATACGCACGGGATTATTTGCTCCCAAGAGGTATATTTCTCCCCTCCTAGCGAAAAAGAAAAAGACATTCCCCCACCCGCCTCTTTTGGACCTTCACAGATACAAGGCAGGTCAGAAGAGTCCTTAAAAAACTATCCTTTTTTTCCAAAAAATGTGATTTGGGTGATATTTAGCGTCTGCTTACCGGTTAAGACTGTCGGATTGAAATCGCAAATCAACCACATTCACAATTTTTTTCATTGTAAATTGTTTTTTAATTTTTATAACACTTAATTTTTATATTTATAATACCAAATTTTGTTAGACAAGTTGTTTCATGATTGCTCTCTAGACAACTTTTTTTCAATTTATTTTTCTATCCTCTTTTCTAATAATAATCATCGTCATGTATTTCTAGTCGAAATTTAGCATGGAGAGATTATTGGTAGAAAATAGTAATAGGAAAAAAAAATAGTCGCCTTTGACTACCGTTATCAACGAGTAAATGAAACTGAATTATATACATAAAAATTTTATATTTCCTTACAGATTTTTGAATTTTATTTCTAAATATTTTTTATTTACTATACATAATTCTTCTCTTATGGACTGATTTATTTTATTTATTAGTTTTGCTTCTTTACTTTGGAAATTTATAATTTAAAAAGATTTAATTAGTTTGTCAAAATCACTTTGTGTTTACTTAGGGGGATCTAATACACAATTATTTTTTTTTTAATTTTAGATGTATTTTGCATTTTAAGTGTATTTTGAAAAGAAATGTATTTTGTATCTGAAATTTTATTAACTTGAAAAATATTTTGTACTTTCACTGTAAACTGAAATGTCTGAAATTCAGACACATAAGTGTCTGAAACGGAGTGTTCAATTTTCAGACATTTTAAAGTGTCCAAATTTTTAAGACGCTTGTATGTGTCTAAATTTAAGACATTTCAAATGTCTGAAATGCATCCATGTTTGACCACCTTTAATTTCTCTGCAAAAGCAACCATTTTTTTACCTTTTTTTTTTAGAAAGCCTTATACACAGAAAAAAAATCCTTTAAAATATAAAAAATGTACCGCCAATCAAAACGCCAGTACAATTTACGTATTTTAATGAAAATTTTCTTTAATTTCCGGAAAAATGTATTTATTTATTTTTGGAAATTTCGGTATTTTTTTTTTTTAAAAAAGGAAGGGTACACACGTATTTCAATAACAGGTCTTGCACATTTTACATGATTAACTCATTTAACTCAATTTACAACAGTAACAATATTGCACTTACCCATCGCAGGATGCGAACTCGGGACCTTGTGGTTTCTAGACTAGCCGTGCTATCCTCTCGGCCACACCCCCACAGCTGAGAATCTCAAATATTGTTACTTATTTATGACTCACAATTTATTTTACGGTAATTGTAAATATTTTGTTAATCTATTTATAATTCTGAACGATTTTACACACTCTCTAGAATTTTGAATATTTTGCTTTTTAATTTTCTGCAATGTAAGATTAGAAGAAGGTTTTTTTTTACTTCTACCGAAGAAATTTTCAGAATAGAAATATTATTGTTAATACAGATGACGCGTTATTTTTGAAATATTAAAATGTTTTAGCAGTGTATATGTATATGTATTATATATATATTTAATTAATATATATATATATATATATTTATTTATTTAATTCGGGCTTGTCCCGTTTCAGTTGAGTGGGTGTGTGTGTGTGTGTGGGGGGGGTGTAATTCAACGTCCATTAAAAATAAAATCAATTCTTCATTTTTTAAAAAATGCATATCTTTTTGCCCAAAGCCTGTGTTTAATTTTAATGCGAAGGTATGTGTATATAAAAGTGTGTGAAGGAATATAGTGTTCTGTTTTCTTTGATTTTTTTCCTTCTGATCTGTTGAATATATGGCAATATTTTTGAAATCGGACTCGTTAATTCCTTCCTATATTCTGAACAAAATTTCTCAGTTATAAATACTGTGTATAATTTTTCTGCAAAAATAATAAAAATCATTGTTTTATATTTGCGCACATAATTTTTTTTCTTCCTTTTTTTCCGATCGAAATACAGGTTAAAATATTTTGATGAGAGTAATTTTCTCACGGTGAAATGAGATCATTCCTGAATTAAATCAATACTCAATCATTAGCTAAAACGTTATGTAGTAAAAAATTTCAGAAATATTCCATAATTCCAAAATAATAATAATAACGAACTAAAATAACTTCTTAAAACACCATCAAAACCTTAAATGCGCAAAATAATAATAAGTTTGACTTCTCTTATTCAATATAGATGGCGCCACAGATTTTGGTTATTTTTAATTTTTTGCGAAACTTTCGTAATTAAACTTGACATTTTCTATAAATTTCAGAGGGAATTGTAGCATCAGTATACCCTTTGGATGCCCCACAGATTCAGTGGCGCATCCAGAATTGCGATTTGGAGGGGACTAGCATATTTTAGAGGCAGTGTTGTAGTCGTAAAAAAATGCAAGCGTCGTAACCAGCCAGAAAAGCCAGAGGAAGCTCTGGAAAGTTTTGGTTGGTGTAATTCTGAATGCTTTTAAGATGTTAAATAATTAAATACTGTACTAAAATATACCTTTGTTTTTGCGATTTGTTTTGGTGTGTTTCCGTATTTGGATGATTTTAAAGTGTGTTTGCAATCAAACAATTTAAAGTTTTATTATTAAATTATCAAAATATTATGAAGGTTAAAGTGAGCAAGAAGTTGCACTGGATCTTATATTTATAATTAAGTAAAAGTTTTTTTTTAAGTAAATTTTAAAAACATTAATTAATTAATCTACTTAAGTATAATTAAGTAATTAATGTTTATAATTAAGTAAATTTTAAACATGCTATAATTTCGAATTTCATAATAAAATTTAAAAAAGAGAAAAAAAATGTGTGACAAAATTAATATCTTTTTAAAAATTCCGATTTTTTAAGGACCTATTAAAAAATAATAATATTCTTTCATAATTAAAAAAAATAATATCTAGTCTAGTCTGAGAGGGGCTTCAGCGCCCTTAACTCCCCCAGTAGGTGCCCCAATGCACTGGTTTGAATATAAATAAATAAATCGTCTAATATACGTGAGTTTAGAAAATTCTGATTGCGAAATATGTGGATTTGTCCTTGAAAGATTATATTTTACCTTTTAAATGGAAAATTTTAAATACAGATATATGCAAAAAATGGAAAATTTTCTGGAATTTACGGAAGAAAATTTACATTAAAATACGTAAATCGGCATCTCAATTGGCAATATAATTTCCACATTGTAACGGATATTTTTGCAGTGTATAAAACTTACAAAAAAAAACAGTGAAAAATGTATTGCCTATTGCGAAGTATATAACTTGCAGGTTGTTCAAAAATGGATGCGATTCAGACGTTTGAAATGTCTTAAATTCAGACGTATATACATGTCTTAAAAATTAAGACACTTTAAAATGTCTGAAAATTGAACACTCCAGTTTCAGACACTTATGTGTCTGAATTTCAGACATTTCAGTTTACAGTGTTTACACCATGATCATATAGTAAGACACTTAAGTGTCTTAATTTCAGACACCTATGATGTCTGAAATTCCATATTCAGACACTTAAGTGTCTGAATTACTTTTTCAGTCACATATGTGTCTGAATTTAAGACGCCCTTATTTGCAGTGTTGATTTTAAAACCAATATATTTTTTTATTCTGTATCGAAAATTGTCTTTGGATGTATTTTTCAAACTCTGAATCCTTGGAAACTTTTTGCCTAATAAATGGGACTTCTAGATTTAAGTTAGACCATAATATGCTTTTCCACCAGTCCAAATCTCCTTTTTTCAAAAATGTCACTTAACATGTTTATCTACTAAGCTCTTTAATTATAAAGTCTTCTTTATGAATTAAATTGATACATTTCTTTTTTTCTTCATTTATTCAAACTAAAGCTATAGCCATAGTTCTTTTTTTTTTCTTTTTGTGTGTGTGTGTATGTGATGTACCATAAAGGAAGATGCATATTCGATCTTATGAAGAAAAATGTTTAGGAAGCAAATTTATGCTTCACTACCTAAAAGATGATTAATACAGTTTAATGATGTTAAAAAATCAATATATATACTAATCATATTTTAGGTAGTGAATCATTTGTGTATTTTCACAATGTATTATTAAGTTGAATTTTAGCATTCTGAACTGGTATATTTTATATGAAATTTATACTTTAAATAATAAAAATAATTATTATTTCTCGAATGTAACTTTTCCTCTAATTTCCTTATTTATTCTTTACATTGTTTTGAAATTTTTTTATAGAGGAAAGTTTACTTAATGTAAGTCAAAATCCACACTATCTCTTAAAATTATCAAACAGGAATTCTGAAATCAGAATAGCATCAATAGACTACTAATCAATCATACAGCAACCTGATAGGCTGTTTAGAAATCACCCGGGTAACTGAACATTACAAAAACTATATATATATATACTACAAATATACTCTATTTGCAGAATATATAGGAGAATATAACAAACTGCTTTAGGAAATATAATGTGCACTCAGCTAAGGCAGTCCTGGGATTAATATCTGCAGCACCGATGATTTTATGTGTATAGAATTTAGAAAATAAAATGAAAGCCCACCCCTTACTGCCACACCAAAAAATGATACTGATATGCTTCTCCCAGTTTCAAAGGTTAATCGAGCCCTGCGTAATATAGCTCACAGTACATATATTGACCATTGATCTAATGACAGTAGACTTCCCGTGATATCTATCACATTTCACACAAAATAAATTTAGTCTGTTGAATATATCGGTAAAATATCTTCTTTAACGTTAAAGTTGTGAACGAAATATCGGGTTCGATTTGCAGTAGACGACGAAAGTCTGTAATTCCGACAGATGAAGTTCTACTAATGGCAAATAGTATAGAGTTGCATGAGTGCCTTCTTATTGTCACTCATGCAATATATATATAAATTATCAGTGGAATTTTAGTTTTTTTGCGCACATGTGTAATATATAAAATAAATGGCATAAATAACGGTGCTGTTCAACACTCTTTTAAATCAAGATGGCGGATTAAATTTACATAAAAATGCGGTGAAATTTTCAGGGTCATGTTTTTATTTTAATGTTCATGGTTTCAGTAAGAAGCGGAGAGGAGGGGAGGGAGTATCATATGACTTTCAAAATGAATTATTCATGTCATATATAGGGAGTGTTATTTCAGGGATTGTAAAACATATTCCGAGTAAAACGTCAGCCCTTTTTTTCTTTTTCTTTTCTTTTTTTTTCTTTCTTCTTCTTTTTTTTTTTTTTTTTTTTTTTTTTTTTTTTTTTATAGTACATAGCGTAACGGGGGAATATGAAACCGATATGTTTTCCCTGTTTCTGTGGATGATTTCGTTTTACAAATAAAAACTATGAGATGAACTGAGAAAAAAATTGTATTTAAATTGTCAATAAACATTAATAGAGGTTTGTACTTATCTAAAAAATAAATAATACATATCTTAGGCGTTTAATGTAAAATCAATTACTTGATAAAAATTTGTCATTAAAAAAAAATAATAATAATAAAATTGAAGTTCCAGGTTCATATGCAGAGTAAAATGAGGATTTTTCTCTTTTTCATTTTAAAGAAATAATTTAAGTAATAGCCAAGAATTAAATAGCCAAGAATTCATTATCATGCATTCTATGCATACTTTTTTATAAAAATCACAAAACTTCATTAACTATAACATAACAATATAAATTAATAAAATTACACATCGAATTATATGTTTAAATAAAACGAAACAGTACCTCACAGTGCAATTATTCATTTAAATTTTTTAATTCAAATATTGCATTTCAGCCTTTTCATTTGATTCCTAGTAATATTTAATAGACTAATGTAATAGATTTTTTTTTTAAAAAAGAAGCAGGCCTTTGATTATTATTATTATTGCATTTCACTTTTTTAATTTGATTTTTTCCTAATAATACTCATTAGGCTTTAATAATGCATTTATGAAAAGCAAATCGTTGATTCTACATCAACAATATCTAGAATTGAGACATTTAGGTTTTTTCAATCATTTTTTACCATAATTTATTAAATTTACGTAATAGATTTTAAAACCCACGCACCCCTTTGATTATTACAATTATATTTTTATCCTCATTTATTTCCTTTAGAAATTAGATATTTTAATCTTCTCATTTAATTCCTACCAGTGTTTATCTATATGAAATGATCCAGAGCTTATCGCTTGACACATACACACACACACACACACATATATACTATATAAAACCATTATAAACCAATACAAATTATCAACAACTAAAGTGAATGTATAAATTATAAAGGAATTTATTCCAATTAAAAATGCTGTAAACCATTATAAAATTATTTTAAATAGAGCCTTATAACAAAATCAACATGGAATTGAAAATACAGTAAACATTGAAAAAATGGAAATATTTGTAGAACCAATGCGGAATATATATATACATTTAATTTCTCCCTTTTTTTCTTTTCTTTTACCATGTTTTTAAAATCTATGTTGAATATGTTTAGAGAAAAGTTTGTTTGTCAATGAATAAATTTCTCTATATTTATAATTTCACAATTTTTGTTGGTAATTTGTAATGATTTGTAATGGTTTTATGTAGATACACACACACACACACACATATATATATAATAATATATAACCATTATATAATTACAAATCATCATCTATTTCCAATTACTAAAATTAAATTAATAAATTTAGCTTACAATTCATAACACTGACATTATACAAAATAAAGATGGAACCTTTAACTAGTAATACAGAATCAAACACAATACCACTAATTCACTAGCACATTGCGGTCGATTAATCCACATAAAACATATGAAAAACCACCAAATTTTGATAAAAATCCTATTAAAGACAAAAGATACAAATAACCAGCTAAATAATGTTGAACCATTAAAAGACGTATCGAAAACAAACAATAGATCAAATGGATGGATGAAGCCGGAAGCTTATATAGTATTTCACTTTTTCAAGGGTACATAAAATACATATATCAGCAAAAAACATAGTCGATTTCTGTAATGGAATCCAGAAATAAGCTAAAAATTGAATTCCATTATGTACCCTATCGACTATACACCAAAAAGTATAAATCCACCAAGCCAAATAAATTGAATTAAAAAAATTATTAATCAATGCAATATCCGGATCAATAAACAACATGAAAAAAATTAAACTATATATATATATATATATATCAAAAACTGTGAAATTATGAATAAAATGACATTAAGAAATACAGTTCCCCCGAACACACTTAGCATAGATTCCAAAAATATAGTAAAAAACAGCAGAAATGGAATGATGGAAATTTGTAGAACTTAGACAGAATCATCGGGTCCCAAATGCCTTAAGTTTCACAAATAAAATGTGTAGTTTCATCTTCATATTAGCCATAAATTAGCTAAAGAATGTGAATTTGTGACTACCACACACAGAAAACCGAGTAATAAACCATTGAACACCAATTAAGTTCAAAATGAAACAAGATAGAGGAAAAACAAATAAAATCCATACTGTCATAGCATTAGGTGTAACACATACACTCATTATGCATTTTATTCTCATTTAAGATAGTATAATACTATTAGAAATTAATATGATATTGTCCTGAGTAGGCTAAAATTTAAATAAAAGTTAATCGTTAACTTTAATAAATATTAATGAATATGAATAAATTTAATATGAATTGATAAATATATAAATATAACTACACCATTATGCATATAAAAGTATCAAATATATATATATATATAATTATGTATAAGGCACTTTATTTTATACATACAGTTCTATATTATAGGTTTGTGGTATCCATTTTTATTGTCATTTCACAATATTGCGGTTTTTGATGATGGTCGGTAATGTTTAATTAATGATTTTATATATATATATATATATATATTTGATACTTTTATATGTAAAGATACTTTACTTATAGAAGTATACTTTTATATATAAAATATTATATATAAAATACATGTATATTTACTTATAGAATATTACTTATAGTTATTACTCATAGTTGTTATTAGTATCGTTATTAGTATAGTTATTACTTATAGTTATTACTTATAGTTGTATATTTACTTATAGAAGTATACTTTTATATATAAAGATGAAATCACAAATATATATGAGGACCCCACACTGTAAAAAAAATCCGTCAATATACACAAACTTTTCCGTAAAATTTTACGGAATAGTTTCATCTTTCTAAGAAAACAGTACAATTTCCGTAATTGACATTATGAGGTTATAAATCCGTGTAAATACAGTAAGTCTTCCGTAAATTTTACGGAATGTTTCTGTATCGCTTTCAAAACAGTACAATTTCCGTAAATGATGTTTAGAAATAACTGACATGTTTGGAAAGTGAAGGAATTAATTGTTGTATGCAAGGACGGATCCAGCCCTTAATTTAGAGGCAGGGGGTGGGGGGGGAGGGGGGTATGCCTCTTTTTGGGGGGGGGGTAAGGGGGGGGGTCACACCATTTCATGACCAATTTTTTTAATGAAGGCTATTCCCAAATTAAAACTGACGATTTTTCTGATACTTTTGTGAATTCATTTTCATTCATAATTACAAAAAATTTGCATTAGTATTCGTAAATATATATATATATATATATATTTCATTCAGATACCAAGAAATCGAAGCATTTCCCATTTTCTTATAAATGCGAAGAATGATTCAGAAATGTTGTCAAGTTAGCATTTTAAGCAAATTTTTAGGACTTGAGAGCCACAGAAATGTCGTCATGAGAGAGCAATTAGCATTCGCGTCCGTAAATTTTGTTTAAAATGCCAAATTTTATGGAACTTTTGGAAAGATTCTTTGCTTTTATTGAAAAATAGAAAATACTTTTTAATCACGTAGTTTCAGAATAAGTGCACTTGCAAATTTCTTGAGATTAAAAATATTTTCACGGATGTATCAGAAATTACCTAATTTTGATTTGAGTAGAGCTTTAAAGAGCCAGAGAGATTCAGATTGTTGAACGGCGATTGGGGGAGGGGGCGGTCATGACCCTTGGATCCGCCACTGGTTGTATGTACTTGTCTTACAGTGATATTATTTTCAATGAAACTCCAATATTGGCTAAATGTGGCTCTATATTGAAAATATATCCAATGATTTCCCAATGTGTCGGTTTTACGTGGGTTTTCAAGTAAAACCGCTAAAAGTTTTGCGCCATCTATGCATGTACATTTAAACAATATAGTATTTTAACACTGTAATATTTTTCTTTCTTTCTTTCTTTTTAAATAAAAAGTTTTTAAAAAAATTTTAATTTTTTTTTTACAATATTAAAAAAAATAATCTGATATTTAAATAAATTTTATTAATTCTTTTTAAGTTTCAGACAGTTGAGAAGGAAATGTTACAGTTTATTTTTCATAATGATTTTAAAATAATACTTATTATTATTTTTAAAAAAATTGAAAAATTCTATTTTTAATTTTAATATTTTTTAATCTATTCACTTTAACGGATTCGCACATAAAACTTAAAACATATCTGAAACATAATAACGAAATTATAGATGTATATACAAATAAATAAATAAAAATAATAGTACAATAAAAATTTTAAAATCTTGCAAAAAAGAAGCAATTATTACTTTTAATACATTCTTTCATGCACGTAATATTTTAAAGACTAATTTTTTTCTTTTTCTAAAGCATGAAATTAAAAAGCTAAATTTTCAAAATTATGCAAATATTCAGAATTGTACACTCAATTGAAAAATAACTCCAACGAAAATACGTTCCTTGTTTAACATCGTGCCTTTACTTCATAAAAAGCATCTGAAATAAGTAACGATATTTGGAAACGTAACTCGAGTCCCCAATGGCATGGTGGATAAGAGCGCTAATCTGGTAGAGGCTGGTTCCTCAGTTCGATCCCCACCCTAGGTAAGTCTTGTTTCATTACTGTTATTTGAACAAATTAGAGATACGCTACCTTCATAAACGTGTCCGTTGAAATTGATAAAGGTGTAAGTTTCTCGAAAAGTTATATGATTTTTTTTTTTTGCCTTTGAAACAAAAAATTTTAAATACGGATATAAAAAAAAAAAAAAAACGGAAAAATTTTGTGAAAAAACGGAAAATTTTCTGGAATTTGCGGAATTTTTTTTTCCGTTAAAACACGGAAATAGTACTGGCGTTTGGATTGCCAGTACTATTTCCGTTTTTTAACGGATTTTTTTTTTTTTTTTTTTTTTACAGTGCAGAAGCCAAGGGGTTTAAGTGACAAATTTGAAAAAAAACTGAGCTAAGTGCACAGGCTATCTGGAAATAAGGCTATTTGTTAGGAGGTAAAGAAATATAAGCGATTTTCTAATTATGTGCTGCGTAATAGAGGTCAACTACTTAAGCTCTTTAATCTACTGAACTACTTAATCTCTTTAATATCTACTTAAATTTTAAAAAAGAATTGTACTCTACTTTTCTTTCACAGTTATTGAAATAAGAGTTCAACGACCGCTATGAAATAAGCAACAGTTTCATATTTTAATTCAGTCAATTACTATTGATGTTTCAACTTTGAACTCAATTTACTCCAAATCCAAATTTTGTCTCTTGTATCCCTTGGCTTCTGGGGTCCTCATATAATATTTTTAGTGCTATGTTGACAATTCAATTATTTTTATTTGGATTTGTCAAGGCATGGCTGTCATTTTTTGTAGAAAAGGGGATACCGTTTTTGGCCAGTTTAGACTTTAGGTGTAAATTCATTTTATCAGCACTGGTAAAGTCTGTCAAGTATCGTTTTGCTAAGACCATTGTAAAGTGAAAATTTTAAAATCATATTATGCTTCTATAATTTCCCTTCAGTATAAATTTCTAAGACAAAGTTTTTTTTTTCTTTCTAAGTATTAAAAATGCCACGTTGGGCATTGGAGTAAATTTTAAAGGGAAGGGCAATTTTTCGGAACACAGTAATAAAAATAAATCCTTGATTTATTACTATTGTTATTATTATTATTATTATTATTTACAAAGCTGTATCTCAGAAATTTGTTGGATATCAAACTCGACCTTTTATCTTGAGATACTTTCAATACAGTTATACCTCAATACTTCAATGTATATATATTACAAAATTTTAATATTTGCTCTAACAGAGATATCAAGTACTAAAATGACTTTTTTCGAAAACTCCTGTAGAAAGAAAAAATATTAAATTCTCAAATTTTTAATAACGTTCAACGAAAACTATTGCTATGTAAGTAATTATTTTTAAGAAAAAGGGTAAGCCTCCAGAAAAGGTCTTCCCCCTTAAAATTTACCCCCTCCCCCCTCCTCTCCAAAAAGGCATTTTTATCACTTAATATTAAAAAAAACCTTTGACTTAAATTTTAAATTTATATTGAAGAAATTTTTTTAGAAGCACAATATGATTTACAAAATCGTACTTTACAATTTTCTTAGCAAAACTATATTTTAAATTTGGTCCGCGGAAGAGTGGAGAAAATGGAGTTACCGCTAAAGCCTAAATCGGCCTAAAAGGGCAGGATCCGTCACAAAGAAGTTATAACAGCCGCCATACACAAATGGTTTCCGTGTCTTAACAAATACAAACAAAAACTAAATAATAGTTGTCTTCAACAGTCAACGTATGTGATGAATAAGTACGAAAAAAATATGAATATATTTTTTAAAAATGATCAAGCAACCAAAATGTCTTTTTCTGTTGCACTTCATATGTATCCACAAATATTTATTAGGCTTATATAATATATTTCTAAGAAAATTTCACTCTTTATTAATGTTGTATTTCATTTTTTTTTTTTTTTTTTTTTTTTTTTTTTTTTTTTTTTTTTATCTAACCCCCACTATTATTTATCTATAAATTTTTAAAAAGACCGTGTGTGATTGTACCTGAAAAGCTTTCATAAAATGTAATGAGTGAAATAAATTAAGGGTAATGAATTTCTAATGAATGAAATAAATTAAGGCTGTTCTTAACTGCTCTGCTTAACAAGCGAAAAACGTTTTGACATATTTACAAATTCATTTTTTAACAGAAAGATATAAAATTGCAAAGCCTGGCCATGGAAGCTAATTGGAATTGAACTGTTTTTTCCATTTTTTGATCAATCCATTACCTATTGAGTTATAAGCGAATACGATCACGTGACAAACCCGTTTTTCGCCCGCTCTTGAGTGCTCTTTCTCCCTTCGCGCAGGAATTCGGTTCAAAACGCCCACTTTGACATTATTTTCTGAAAGATCTATTGCGTTTGCAACAAAATGGAAAAAACAGCTCAATTTCATAGTTTCTGAACAACAACACCAGATAGTTTCATGCATTTTCGAAAAAAAAAAAAATTAAAACTCATGTCAGAAAGTTGCTCTTTTCGATTTGAGAACACCCTTAAGGGTACCCATTGAACTATTTTTCTATATCAGCATTTTATAATATTTGTTTGAAATACAGGGTGTCCACAAATGAAATGTACAACTTAACATTATATTAAGGCAAAAATACAAGATATTAGAACTTATTTTTAATGTTCAAACAAAAAAATATATAAAATTTTAGTAGATCTCGACATGTGCTCATTTAGTTGGTCGCAGGATATCACGACGATAGGTAGTTCTGTATAGTATAGAAAAAAGGAGCATGTAGCTGATATAAAATATAAAAGTCCTTCCGGCCAGTGCCGGGAGGAAGAGGTAGCTTTCATAATCCTTATTTAAAAAAAGCCAACTTATATCATGCTAACACACGAAGCTCAATTTAGTGGAAACGAATATAGGAGATTCAATACTAATTTTTATCAATATAATGAATGAGAATTTCGCGAAATTAGTCAGCTTTATCCAAGCTGCTTTTCTTTAAAGTAACTTATATTTGGCTGCCAAATTCGGCAATTTCTTAAAGTGCCTGTCATTTTAAGACAACATGGTGGATGAGGCTAAGCAGTGAACTTGGTCGAGACCTTAGTAATTGCTGTGCACATGCTCACTCACATCGGAATCGGTTAATATATAGGAGTGCTGTCGCATGCAAAAAATCAGATTTTTCAAAATGTCACCCACAATAGAAATTGAAACTGCTATATCTGAGCCATTTTTTAAGGTAAAGACAAACAAAAAATGCTCCTGAATCCTTATATCAAGATCAAATACTTAAGAAAGAAACCTTTTTCAATTTCTAATTTTTTTGCACCTCACTTTAAATATACATATATTTTTTAATTTAATGGCCGCCATTTTGAAACAAGATGGCTGATGAATCTGGCCAGCGAACTTGGTCGAGGTGTTGATGTATACTATCCACATGCCTTCTTACATCGAAATAGGCGAATACGTGTGTTATCGCGTGACAAATACAAGATCGTTTCAAAATGTTAGCCATGCTAGAAATTCAAAGTGCTATAAATCAACCATTTTTTAAGATATCAACAAAAGAACAAATTTTCAGAAACAAAAACTGCTCCGGAATCTTTGTATCAAGGCCAAACACATAAAAAAAAAAATCTTTTTCATTTTCCAATTTTTTAATACCTCATTTTGAATTTTAAATTTAATTTTTTTTAAATGGCAACCCTTTTGAAACAAGATGGCGAATGAAGCTGGCCAACGAACTCGGTCGAGACATTGGTATGTACTATGTACAGACCAAGTTACATCCAAATAGGTTCATAAATACGCCTGTTATCGCGTGACAAAAATCAGGTCGTTTTAAAATGTCAGCCACAAGAGAAATTCAAAATGCTATTACTCAGCCATTTTTTTTTTTAGATATAGACGAAAGAAAAACTGTTCCGGAATCTTTGTATTAAGGTCAAACACATACAAAAAAATCTTTTTCATTTTCCAATTTTTTGGTATCTCATTTAATTTTTTTTATTTTTTAATTTTTTTAAATGGCCGCCATTTTGAAACAAGATGGCGGATGAAGCTGGCCAACGAACTCGGTCGAGATATTTGTATGTACTATGTACACACCAAGGTACATCCAAGTCGGTTCATAAATACGCCTGTTATTACGTGAGAAAAATCAGGACGTTTCAAAATGTCAGCCACGCTAGAAATTCAAAATGCTATAACTCAGCCATTTCTTAAGATATAGACGAAACAAAAACTGCTCCCGAATCTTTTTATCAAGGTTAAACACATAAGAAGAAAATATTTTTTCAATTTTCAATTTTTGGTACCACATTTCAAATTTAAATTTTTCTTAAAAATTTAAATGGCCGCCATTTTTAAACAAGATGGCGGGTGAAGCTGGCCAACGAACCCGGTCGAGACATTGGTATGTACTATGTATAAACGAAGTTGCATCCAAATCGGTTCATAAATACGCCTTTTATCGCGTGACAAAATTCAGGACGTTTCAAAATGTCAGCCACGCTAGAAATTCAAAATGCTATAATTCAGCCATTTTTTAAGATATAGACGAAACAAAAACTGCTCCGAAATCTTTGTATAAAGGTCAAATACATAAGAAAAAAATATTTTTCCATTTTCAATTTTTTAGTACCACATTTCAAATTTTAAATTTTTAAAAAAATTTTAAATGGCCGCCATTTTGAAACAAAATGGCGGATGAAGCTGGCCAACGAACTCGGTCGAGAGATTGGTATATACTATGTACACACCGAATTACATCCAAATCGGTTCATAAATACGCCTTTTATCGCGTGACAAAATTCAGGACGTTTCAAAATGTCAGCCACGCTAGAAATTCAAAATGCTATAACTCAGCCATTTTTTAAGATATAGACGAAACAAAAACTGCTCCGGAATCTTTGTATAAAGGTCAAATACATAAGAAAAAAATATATTTCCATTTTTAATTTTTTGGTACCACATTGCAAGTTTTAAATTTTTTTAAAAATTTTAAATGGCCGCCATTTTGAAACAAAATGGCGGATGAAGCTGGCCAACGAACTCGGTCGAGACATTGGTATGTACTATGTACACACCGAATTACATCGAAATCGGTTCATAATTACGGGAGTTACAGTGTGACATAGGTCAGATATATATATATATATATATATATATATATATATATATATATATATATCAATTTTGAACGGAGGGTGGTTTCGGGGTCTGGGGGTCATGATCGATGAAAATATACCAAAATTTTTTGAAATCGCTTTCCTCCGAACGGCTGCAATAGGTAGCTTTTTTGTAAAGAAAGCTACCTAATAGAAAAACCCCAGCCCTGACAAGATTTCTCGTATATCAAGAAGAAACTATATCCAAATAAATTCCAATGCAAGTAAAATAATTTTCTCTCTAATCTATACTGTCCATCCATTATAAAAGAAACCATAGAGATTGTAATACGTAAAAATTCAATATGTAACGATGCAGCATCATTTAACTTACGAAAGTTATGGCTCGAGTTACTCCATGGTTACGAATATGGAAATAAACATCCAAGTAAAAATAAAAAATAACTTGCGTAATCTGAAAGAATGCGTGAAAAATAAAGGCGTTTCAAATCATTACGTCATAGATCGTGCAATTTTAGACTATTCTTATTTGTTTTGATAATGTCCCGGTTAGAGCCGGAACTTGTAAACAGTCTAATCAGCCATACTCAACATTTTTTTTTCGCGGGCCGCAAACATAAGTTTCCTACTTTAGGCAGGCCGCAACACACTTATAAAAGGGTTAAAAAAACAGTAATTAAAATAACAGAAGTAATCTAACAGTGCAATATAACAAAGTTAATATTATCAGTAGGTACTAGTATTGAACGTTTGTCGCGGAAGAAATATTACCAAAAAATTTAATACCACTTTTTCCAAATGTCAAAATTCGTAGTAGATTTCTACTGCAAATGCTGTAGAAATAGGCCGTGAACTTTGCTGGTCGGCAACAGTGCTGCAAAATGTTTTCGGTGCTAATTTTTTCCGTGACTAAAGTTCAACCCTAAAAAGCAGTATTAGCTATATAAAAAATATATAATGTAATAATGTAACAATACAGAATTTCCAAGCAGTTTTTTTTCTAATAAATTTATCGTTTGCTCAATGTAAATAATAATAATAATAATAATAATAATAATAATAATAATAATAATAATAATAATAATAATAGCAGAAATACGTAGTGCAAACTTAATTTCAAATGATGTTTGATTAACGTTGAAGATTAAGAAATGTATGCATCACTGTAGGACAAATAGGACTACACGCGAAAAAAAACCTTTAACTAAGGAAACGTCTTTTAACATAATTTTAAGTTATTTATAAATAACAGGCCAGATTTTATCTTCCCATAAAAATATATAAAACAACGCTGAAGATCTTAAATACTTTTTTATGCATATTTCAATTAATTGTAGAAATATGGATTAACGATTATGTGCCTCGGCCGCACATAAAAGGTCGCCGGGCAACATGCGGCCCGCGGCCGCAGGTTGAGGATGGCTGGTCTAATAAAATTATTTTTACTGTTTTTGAAGTTTTCATATTACACCTTGTACCAATTAAAATAAGTACATTTAGCTAAAATTAAGTTTTAGAAACGAAACAACATTACCTTTGAAACTAATTTCCTAAGTAGATGTAGTTATCGTACTAGTTAAATCCTAAAAACTAGTTTTTATTTGAACATGTTTTAAATTCAAGGGAAATATGATAACTGTCATTGCCACCTAGAGTATTCTAGGTGGCAATGTAACTGTCCGAATCATGCAAGATAGGAGAGTATGGGGCTTCCTTTTGCTATCCTAACACCTGCGGCGGAAATGTCAATTTGTATCAATTTTTCTGGTGTGCGTGAATACAAGGGCAGATGCTCAGATGACGATGCTTCTGTTTAATAGCAACATACATAAGTGAAAATTATACCCAATTTAAAAGGCATGACTTACATAAATAGACTGCTCTTACAAATTTATTGAACTAGCTTTGTTAATGAATACGTTCTTACCTTCTTTTCTTATGTTATCTGTTTATAAATATAATATTTCGATTTATGATAAAAGGGTACAAATCAAGGGGAAAAGAACAGACAATTTATTCTACACACGCTTCTGCTACATGATATGCAATATGATAACGATTATATGAATATCAAATTGGACTCTGAAAATGATTAATCGGGAAAGTAACATCTATATTTATACAGAAGAGTTCAAACAAGCGGCATTGATAACTGAAGAGATTGTGACAGAATTTAACAAAATAATGAAAAAAAAAATGTTTGAATAAATACTTTACCGTAATTAACTATAGTTAAGTAATTATGTCGGTGGATATTCTGCGGATTAGACACAATAGAATAGAATAATTAAAGGTAATCATTCAATATCAAAAGAAAAAAATTGCATAATTAAAGTATAACCAGAGACGCAGAGAGATAACATGAGGCCTGGGAATAAAGTTTCTTTGGGGCCTCTCATATATGTAGTATTCACAAAAAAGGGGGAATGTTAGATTATTAATTATTATTATTTATTAATTTCGGTATTTTTAAAAGAAATTAATTAGCAAAAATAAAAAATATGTTATACAGAAATTTATTAGGTAGGTTTCGTATGAAATACTACCTATTACATTCTCCCCTATGTTGAAATTTCTGAACAATTTTTACAGATCTACACCGATCATTACCCCTAGAACTCAAAACCACCATATATATATATTATATAAACTATATATATATATATATATATATATTATATATAACTTTTTTATGGACACGATAACTTCCGTAATTCTGCAAAAATCTTTTCCAAACTGATACATAAAATCAAGGGGCATAAAATCTCGGTCAAGTTCGTTAATTGGCAGAATCGGACCAAAGGGATGGAAATAGGGAGGGGTTTGTGAAAACTGAAAAAAAACCCATAACTTCTTAATTTTTGTACATATCAAATCAGTTTAAAGTTTTTATTACTTCTAAAAATCGGGCGAAGAATTTATGTGTATCACAGATTTCCGATAAAATTAAAAATGGGCTCAGGGGGCGCAAAAATAGGGTTTTTAGTAGAAAAAAATTCATAACTTCGTCAATTCTCAAGATATCAAATCCAATTAAATTTATTATAAATCTTCTTAATATTATCTACAACTTTTATATTGACAAGTTTTTGATAGGACCAATTCGCATCGCAAAAAAAAAAAAAAAAAAAATTAAAAAATTAAAAACGAAAATAAAAAGGGGAGGTTGAATAAGAAAAAATTCAGAACTTCATCCATTCACAAGATATAAAATCCGCACGAATTTATTATATATGTTCTTAATATTATCTACAACATTTATATTGACAAGTTTTTGATAGGGCCAATTCTTACAGCAAAAACAAATTAAAAATACATAGTGGTTAAAGAAAAAAAAAGTATCGTATTCAATGTGTATTCAAATCCAAACTGCTTATTTTCTGACTCATTTTTAAATTCATTTTTGCTCTCCAACGCATCCAATTGGTAGATTCTCTTATTCAGAAACTATATAATGTACCGTAATGGTCGATTTTTTGATAGAGGCAGAATATATTTCAAAAAATGATGTCAATGTGGGCATTTTGAACCGAATTTCCCGAAGAGACTGTGTTGGAAACGAAAAATATTGTCCTACTTAGAAAATAATTGTTTATAAATGAAGTTTTAATTAATTGAACGAAAAATAAAAACACAGGTCGCTTATAAATCTCTTCAAAAATCACGTCAGCAAGTTTCATATTTTTTCTTTTAAAAATGAATGAAAATGTGCTAGAAAATTTCGAGTTGTTGAGCATGGAAAAGTATTTTTTTGAGTATCGACTTAAAATGATTCTGATAAAACCATCTCTTATATAAAAATGAAATAAAAACTCGTCAAAAGCGGTCACATAAAATTGTTAAACTGGGTCTATCTGTAATCTTGATTTAGTTTTTGTTGGTGAAATTAGTACTTAACTTCGAAATCTACCTGCGCCTGTAGGCCAAGCCGGCAGGGATGTTTTTTTAAATTTAAATAATTTCAATTCATATTTTTAATTAATTTATTTTTAAAATTATTAATTAATAGCTTTGTACTTTTTTCTTATTTCTTTGCGAAATACTAGTTAGGTAATAACATGGACATGTAAATGTATTTATATTTGTAAATGGACATGTAATTGTTTGTTTTATGACCTATAGCAGCAAAGGATGTAATTTTTAGCCCCAACTTAGACAGGGATAGGGTGCGTTAAATTATTTTTACATGGTATGTTTCCTTTAGAGTCTGATATCGACCATGAATCTTGAAACAGACTGTTTTAACTAGAATAAGTTTATAAAATCTTTTGAGCAATGTATTTTGTCTTTCTTATTCTACATCACACAAAAATAAGTGTAGGAAAGTTATGGTAGTGGTGGCTCACTTTCCCTCAGGGCCTGGGGTATTTTCTCCGCCACATCCGCTCCCTCTGCGCCCCTGCAGCACGCTATGTTACCTACATGCATTATTGGCCACACTTGTGCTTCATTATATCTAATATGTTTATAAATTTTGCTATTATTAGCTGGGCCTGACTAAGAAGATTTTGTGACCCTATAAATTGGTTAGTTGATTGCTTTGCGAGGCCTCAATCATTTTTACCACTTTCCAATTTAGTTGAAAAGTATTTGTGAATTCGTTTTGCCTGGCCTTGTTTGCCTATGCTCTAACTCGCGTAAATATACTCGGATTGGCATAATTGTTTTATGTTATTGATATTTAGCATGTCATGTTCTGTATTGAAAATGAGGTGTGTAGCATTTATAGTTCGTTTATAGGGCACTCAAAAGAATCTTATTACATTGTGGTTTATGGGGGAAAAATCGTTTGCAGTGCATTTTAATGATGTTATAGTTTTTCAAACATATTGAAATCGATGTACTTAACTGAGGTGCACTACAAGATACTTATTATAGAATACGGCGTGCATAGCTTCTATCTTTCATTTACAGGGGAACAGAAAAAAATTCGATTACAGCACTAGCTATGAGTAATATTTGCTGGAAGTCCGTTTTTAAATGTAAATATTTCTTTTGCATATTACTTGGTGTGTATAAATTCCATGTGGCTGCATAAAAGAATACGCCTTTATTTCCCTTTATCGAAGGAAATTACTGATGATGAATTATTAACCAATGTTATGCATTTTCTAGATTAACTACATTTTTGCATATCCTATCGTATACCGGTTGTTTCAAAAGTTCGGTGCGAAAGTAAAACGCAGATAAATTTGCAGATAAATATTCAGCGTGGTATGGGATTTTGTATAACAGCTAAAAAAGTTCAAAATATCGGCAATAGAGGGCGCTATTGCATGGAATAATTCCATATTGCTCGCATTACGCAAGATTTGGATACAAAAAAGTGTATATGCAGTATTCTCTAATACGAGCCGTTAATTCCCAAATTGGCTCAGCCGAGCTCAGCAATCTGATTGGCTAAAACTGATATTTATATAGTAGAAAATTATATTTATTTTCTTACGAAGTAGTGTAATGTAAAATAGAATGCAATTATAATGACTTAAATTGATTTATTTTGTTAAATTTGATCAAAATCACAGTAAAGTAATCCAAAATATTAATATTAACGAACAATCAGATTGCTGAGTTCGGCTGAGCAATTTGGGAATTAACGGCTCGTTTCTCTAATGCTTTCAGATGTCGCTGCGATCGACACTTGGGATTTTAGCAGTATCGTCGCACATTTAAGGGATACAAATTTTTAGCGTTGTTTGGATAGTATATTTCCACACTAGGTATTCTAGACGCTGTACTGTAGATAATAACTTATGTCCATAAAAGCGAGCTCTATCCTTCGTTTTGGTTTAATGGACTTTATTCCAAATCTGGGTTCGAGGCTGAAAAAAGTCACGTGATACCGGTAATTTACCCAAAGAACTTCTAACTGATAAGAAGGGAGGCTACTACTGCTTTCCGCATGAACTGTATCACTGGCTGGCGACGGTTTTTCATTACGTCTACGGAGCCTTTCCTTCTTACGTGATCAAAACGTAGATGGAATATCCTCCATTTTCTTAAGTGAGTTTTTGGCTTTTGGAATTTGTGCGGTCCGATGTTTTCTCCGCAGTTTTATGTTAATTAGGATATGATGGTAAATCTGCAGTGCATAAAAGTGGGATTGAAAGTTGGTATCGGCGGATTTTGGGTCACCATTTACCTCCGGATCGAACGCAAGGCCAGTTCTACTACTTTTTCAGATTTGAGTGTGACACTTGCTCTGCAGGATTTGGAGTCTATAGTTATAGAAATTTTTTATAGAAATTAGATGAGAGAAGCTCTTCCATCTTGGGTAAGAGGGAATTTTCGCAATTATTCCATAAAGCTCAGCGGCGAACACGGGTTGCTAGTACGTAATTCCATTTATACAGTTTATTGAATTTGGCAGTTTTGCAGAATTTACAGCGATATTCATGTGCGACGTCAAAGCCAATTTTGGATATTGTTTGTGCAGCTATCCTTCTATATCTAAGTTAATTTTAGACTCGGGAATTTTCCAGTTTTTATATTGATTTAAAGATTCGATTGCTTTTAAGTGCAGAGTAGTGTAGATTAAATTGAGAAGCTCCATCGCAGCCCTTCCCTGTTTAGATTTAAATATACAGTCTTGAAAACTTAAAATCTGACTATGTCTCAATTACAACGTGGCAGCTCTGATGGGGTTGTCACAATGTCTCTAAAGTTACAAAAGGAATTTACTAAGCTTAATTTAAATTTCCTGCAACTGCAATTGTTAAATGATATCAGAAATCTGATTTCTTGGATTTCATTTAACCCTTTCATTTGCAAGCAATTGTGATTCTGTAATTTTGAATTCACGCCACATATTTCGAAGAATTTTATTTCAAAGTATGGAAAAGCAATTTTACAACTTTTTTTTTTCACTAAAGTTATAAATAGGAAATTTAATTAAAATTTCTGGTGCAAATCTTAATTAAAATTAGATACCCCACCGCCCTTAAGGGGTTAAAAAATTATTTAAAAATATTAGATTAAAAGAAAAGATCTGAAACTCTGTATAGATTTTTTTGAATTTAATTTGTAATAAGTAGAAGTTCTAGTATTAATTAATTCTTATAGCAAATTAAATTCAAGTGTGTAACAACAGTATGGAAAATTTTAGTACCCCCCCCCCCCCCACCCCCTACATTTTTTTCATGTTCAGTGCACAAGCCCAATGTGCTGTATGATAATTGGTCCTTTGAAAAAAAAAATAATAAGAAAGATACATCAGAGCGCATTGTTTAGTGCTCTTTTTTAACTGCAAAAGTCGCACCCGGGCGCAAGTAATGCCAACGTTTCTCGCTCCTCGAATGCAGGATATTTAGCAGAATCTTGAGTCTACAAGGCGAAAATCTTGAAAATTATAAAAGTTTCTAGAACCTTACACAGGTCAATTAATTAAAAAAATATAGGCTCATAATATAGATTATAAGACGGAAAATTTAAACAATATAAAAAAATTGGACTTACAGAATTTTTTTCTTTTTTCATCAGTTACTCATTTTTAGTTTTCACCTGTTTTTGCTACTTTTCCGATACATTTCTTTCTAAAAAACTGGGTTAGACTGTATGTAAGCTAGGAAAAAGATGTATGATTTCTTATTCTGTGGGACTTATAGAAAAACTTCGAGAAAACACATACAATTTTCACCGATATGTTGTATAAATTCGTCATTTCGGCAGACTGTGTAACATCATGATATGTAAAGAAAAACATACTTGGTTTCTTACGCTATGTGATTTACTGAACAGCACTACATGGATGACGAAACTTGAAAAATACATACAATTGTCCAAGTTGAAATTCATCGTTTTTCGTACTTTTTCGTCTTGGAAATTCGTCGTTTCGGCACACTTTGCTCCGTGGCACATTAAAGCAGCTAGAAAGGATCTCCGGTGTGCCAAAAAAAATTATTAATTCACCTTCTATCAAGATCTTGGGAAGTGCCAGTAGTATTATATATTTTAACGCAACATAATGCAACATATTTTCTGAAAGGGTTAGTGTAATATATTGCATTTCAAGAAAATTTAATTCAGGAATATGCGAGGAAATCCCGAAAATAATCTCGCATCTTTAGATAAAGTTGATGCTTTCTGAGAAAAAGTATTGCACTGGAAGGAATAGGATTAGAAATGAAGTGGGAATAATTGAAATAGTGAAAAGGGGTAAATTGGGTTTCTAAACATTAGTTTGATAAATTATTGCTTCTATTTTATTTTGAATCGTCCCCCGCTGCTATCCATTTAACGGAAATTATATATTTTCATTTCAGGTTTATTGTACACAAATTTCAATGAATATACCAGCCAAACTACTTTTGCGCAGTTTCTCTGGATTAGATAAAAGTTAGGAACTTTCATTTTTTTTCTTTTTTTTATAATCATAACGTAAAGTATAACTGTGCCAAGAAAGTATATATGAATTCCATGTATCATTATAGAAAAAGAAGTTGAAAAAGTATATGATCAGTTTTCCCATTTCACTTTAATTTTCCAGGGAAATATAAAATTTTTTATCTGTTTTAAACCTTTCTCATAAAATATACACTGCTATTAAGATAGTTCACAAAAAGAAAAAGACAAAAATATCCGCTAAACAAGCGAAAGTTTCTTACTTATTTTTAAACATAAAAGCATGATACTCGCAAGCATGATTTTTTATTTATTTTCTTTATTTTCCGATAAATGAATTATGTTTTGGGTTATAAGCAATCATCGTCTCAGACCGGCAGTCTTTTTCTTTTGATGCGCTATCGCATCCAGAAATTCGGTTCAAAACGCCCATGTTGACAGCAATTTCTGAAAATCTTTTGCTTTACCGAAAAACGGAAAAACTTTTCGATTACATATTTTTTTATAAGTGTACCTGGCAATATGATGCGTTTGCGAACAAAAGTTAATTTAAAAATGTGTCAAAAATAAGTCCGTTTGGATTTGAGCCTTAAAAAACATTAAAGCCACATATCTTGAACAAAAAAAAAAAAAAAATAAATAAATAAAAGCAGGATATTTTGGCAAGGCCTAATAAGAAACTCTGTTTAGTCTTCATATTCATAATTATACGTTTTTTCCTTCTTTCCTTTTAATTATTTTTAAAATCATTCCCGTTGCGGAAGTTTCAAATGTAATTGCTACATAATCATAATAAAGTCAATAAGAAACCATTAAGATTGAATTGTTACGCTTGTTGGACGTTTGATTGATGAAAGTTCCCAGACCGATAATAACAACGAATAAATAAATGTTAGGAAAGTATACAGATTAGAATAACTCTCCAAATTACTGTAGAGAAATAAATGGTATTGTAGTGTCATAATAAGTAGCCTATTATGGGAAACGGAGGTAGTTCATGGGAGGTCGAAATATGATTAAGATGAGCAGTGCTAAGCTGTATAACTTTTATAAAGTATTTTTTTATTATTATTATTTGAAAACATAACTATTATACTGTAGAAAATAGTGCTTACACCACACCATAAACTAAAGAAGATCGCAAATAATTAAAAAAGTTGAAAGAAGAAGGGAGTGCACATTCATTTATTAAAGAAGGTTTATTGCGATTAAATATGGATTTCTAATTTATCTCATTTTACGGTCTGATTTTAAGCATGTTTGAAAAGTTATTGCTTCTATTTGATTTTGAATCATCCATCACTACTTCTCTCATTTAATAAAACTACAGACATTTACTGGCAAAAATCAGGATTCTTTTTTTTTTTTTTTTTTTTTTTTTTTTAGAAATATGTACATGTGGATCGTCAAAAATATAATAATTTATGTACAATGCACCATATATGTGCAAATACATGTATAGTTATTTATACTGAAAAGGAATTTCTGGGATTTTTTATAGAATTATTTCTTCTTTAAATTCAAATATGGGACTGATCGAATTTAGTCTGAGTTTTACTTTAAAATTAAAGATTCTTTCTTGCGTATTAATTTTTTCGAATTTGTTAAGATTGAGCAATATATATTTGACATTTTCGTCACAATTTATCTTCTGCTATTAATCTTAATAAAAGTTTCAATGGAGTTAAAACTGAACTGATATACATATATTGCAATATAATATGTATGTATACACACATACATATATATTATAACTTAAAAAGTCATGTATAATAATTAACCCCTTAATTCTCGCTCCCGTGATATTCAGGGGCTGTGTCTTTTACTCAGATTGTTTGATTCCCGCCAGTTTTATAAAATAGTGCAACTGGCTTTATTAGGGTATCATTTTACCTGTCATTAAATAAGCTGAATATTTCTTTTTTTTTTTTAAAGTGGTGCCAATAAGCAATTTGAATTTTTAAACCGTAAATAATGCGACGTTAAGGGGACCTTCTACATTAGGAGACCAAAAAAAGGCAATTTTTATGATTTTTTTTTTTTTTTTTGTAAGAAAACTGCATGATGAATCTTTTTGAAATTTTAAAAGTTTATTGTACATATCTTAAGGTATACACAATAATTTTTTTATTAGATTTTGTTGCTTCTACTCTAAGTTATAAACAAATATGTTCAATTGCTTTGGGAATTTCGTCTGGACGGTGGGCCTGATAGCGCCTTGTAGCACAAAAATAAAATTTTTTTCGTGAACTTCGTGAGTACAGCTTCTAGTTAAATTAAAGGAACCCATAAATTTATTTTTAAAAAGTTATGTAATGGCTGATTAAAAAAAAAATGTTAAAAAAATTCCGTCTTATTTGTTAATAACTTTTTTTTAATAATTTTAGTAAAAGCTTTAATTCATATCGAAGGCAATTAAATAAGCTTAAAAAAATCAAGATAATCCATTGAGTATTTTTTTTTATCTTGCCCACCGCATCAAGAAAAAAAAAACTACTCAATGGATCGGTAATCTTGATTTTTTTTTTTTTTTTTTTTTTTTTTTTTTTTTTTTTTTTTTTTTTTTTTTATTAAAGCTTATTTACTTGTAATTGCCTTCGATATGAATTAAAGCTTTTACTAAAATTATTAAAATAAAAGTTATTAACAAATAAGAACGAATTTTTTTAACAATTTTTTTTTTTTAATTAGCCATTACATAACTTTTTAAAATAAATTTGTGGTTTCCTTTAATTTAACTAGAAGCTATACTCACGAAGTTTACGAAAAAAATTTATTTTTGCGTTTCAGATAATTCTACAAGGCGTTATCATGGCCACCGTCCAGACGAAAATTTCCAAAGCAGTTGAACATATTTGTTTATAAGAGTAGAAGCAACAAAATCTAATAAAAAAATTCTTGTGTATACCTTAATATATGTGCAAAGAACTGTTAAAATTTCAAAAAGATCCATCATGCAGTTTTCTTACAAAAAAATCATAAAAAGTGCTTTTTTTTTCTCCTAATGTAGAAGGTCCCCTGAAGGGGTTAAACAGCTTGATCTATATTTTAAATTGAAATTTTCTAATTTCTAAATTAACCAAGAAATTATCAAAATTTAAAAAATTCAAAGTACTCCATGTTCAAAATTTACAAAATACTTTTTTAATATAGATTAATATATTTTTAAAACATAACTAATATTGTTGTATACGCATATTTTCTTAGTTAATATTTTTACCAACTGATAATCCATGAAAACTTATTTAGGAATACTTAAATCTGCGGGCATAATACTACAAACTTAGATGAACATAAAATACGTAAATGTATGCATAAAATTTCAATAAAATATTAAAGTAAGGAAGGTGTCCTATTTTCGTCTCCCCCAGTCACTTTTAGGCCCTAAATATTGTAATTTTCATCGAAAACCTACCAAATTTGGATTTTACATAGAATAACTACCCACGCACATAGAAACATATCGAAATATCGTACAAAAAATTTTAACAATGCGAAAAATTGTTTTTTCAAAAGTATCGATGTATGGCAAAAGAAAAAAAAAATGGTTCCAATTTCGCCCCCCTCAAAAAATCCAATGCGCTTAATTTATAACTAAATCAAAATTTATTTCTAAGTGAGTAAGTAATTTAATTTACATTAAATTAAGGCACAAAGAAATGTACTAATTATCAGTGCAAGAATAACATAACGAAACATTAGCCATCCAAACATGAGGAAAAAATTAAAAAAAAGTCATGAAAAAGCATTCCTAATTTCGTACCCGGGACGAAAATAAGAAATTCAAGAGGGACGAAATTGGGACCACGTTACTTCCCAATATGGCGGAGCTTCCGTTCCCGTAAGATGAACTGAGCATCCTAAAACTCATTCTATGCTATTGTCAGCATCATACGTAAGATGCATGCAATGAATAAGAAATAAATACTTATATTACAGTAAATAATGTTCTACAAACGACGTAATAAGAACTCAGGTCTTCTAAAAATAGAAAATACGGCATCTTTATTATATGTATGCGTCTTGGCGAAAGAAACTTTCACTACTAACCCGTTTTACCTTCCGTTCCCTGTGCCTTGCGTGATAAGTGGCGCCCCTTTCGCAGAACCGGTGAAGTAAAGGGGGACGAAATTAGGACACTTTACCCGGCAAGTAATTTTTAATTTTTAACTAAAACAAAGAATGTAAAAACGAAACAAACAAAATCAGAAAATGTTATGCAATCTCAAAGACAATTTATTAATAATTCTTAATAACATATATTTATTTTTTTTTCTTTTATTGATATAACGTTTTATCTAAGAAAACTATAATATTAATAATATTAAAACAATATTACGAATAGTAAAAATACAATTTGCCTTCACAAATGTTGTAATCTATTTGTTTGGTGGAACCTCACAAGTGAAATAGCAGCATGTAATATACTAATATTTACTAATATTTATAATAATACTAATATTTAAAATTCGTTATTTTTAGATACAAAATTATCATTTAGAAAAGTGAATTTCTGAAACTAACATTTTTCTCACCACAAAACTTTTAATTTTCACAAAAGGCACCCAAAACTACTATTCATTTTTCCTTCGACCATCTGCCTGTATCATGTTTTCGACTGTAAAAACTTAACGATTTCCTTCCTCTTCAAAGCAATACATTTACAAAGAACTGAAAGCAAAATAACAAGAAAATAAAAGAAATTACGCAGTCCGAGACACGCACTTCACACTGCAGGTGGCTTTATCAATTTGTAAGAAACTGTAAATAACATGAATCTGAATTCTAATCTTTTCATTATAATGCTTCTGCACTCTCATTATAAATACATTCGTTTGAAGTGCGAACTGCATCCGTAAAACATGCGTTTGTGTTACCGCCCTAGCATTTCTCCTGCATATTTGTTTAAGGTACATAATGACAGGCTTGTTCAAAACAGTGGCATTCTATCTAGTTATCCCTTAGTGTTCATTTCTAGACTTTTTAGATATTCAGTTAGACATGTTTGTATAATTTTTTAATGGATTTAGGTACAAATATAGCAATCACACATGTATTACTACCTATAATGCCTGAAAGAATATAATAAGGAACATATTGCACATTTATTCATTACGGAATACAATTGAAAAATACCTGATTTTTGAAATATTTTTAATTACCAACATTCTTCCACATCTGTCATTAAAAAATGCATTTAAATATCTTTAAAAATGACTAAATAAGAGCAATTTTTTTTTTTTTTTTTTTGCTTATGACGTCATATAATCCTACTGTCTCCAGATCTTTGGACAACTTCATGTAATATGCTGCTATTGAAAGTATCAACGCTACTTTTGATTCTACGTACAAAATTCTTTAATGACTTCCCAATCCATCTATATAAATAAAAATATAAATGTTCGTTTGTCCCTAATCGCTAATCTCCGAAAGTTCTTCACCGATTGCTTTGAAATTCACGGGTTGAGTTGCATTCAAATCCGGAAGTGTTGTTATATAGTTACTATGAATCTCGCTCCCCCACCACCCCATTTGCCACCACCACCAGGGGGCGCTTTTTAAATTTTTTCCAAAAGCCATCATGTAATATATCATTAGAAAGCCCTTGGAATACTGTTTCATATTATGCACCTCGCATCTCGTTCCCCTCACTTTCCCCACGTGGAGGAACATTTCTATATAAATAAAAATATAAATGTTCGTTTGTACAAAATCTTAAACCTCCAAAAGTTCTTCACCGATTGCTTTGAAATTCACGGATTGCGTTGCATTCGAATGCGCGCGTGTTTTTATATACCTATCACGAACCTCGCTCCTCCCTCCTCCAATTTCCTCGCCACCACCAGGGGGTGCTTTTTAATTTTTTTCAGACACGTCATGTGACATATCATTAGAAAGCCCTTTGACTACTCTTTCATATTATGCACCTACCATTCCCCTCATCCCACTTTTCCCCCGTTGGGGCGCATTTCTATATTTAAAAAATGTAAATGTTCCTTTGTACGAAATCTTAAACCTCCGAAAGTTCTTCACCGATTTCTTTGAAATTTTGATTTAGCATTTGAATGCGCGCGTGTTTCTTATATTACTATTATGAACCTTGCACACCCCTCCCCCAATTTCATCCCCCGTGGCACTTTTTTAATATTTTTCGACGCCCATAATGTGGTACATCATTAAAAAGCCCTTTGGCCACTCTTTCATATTATGCATCTCCCCTCACTATGTCCTCCGGAGGGACACATTACTGAAATATTTCGTCAGTATTTTTTATGATATTTGTTTTTTCTTTGTTTTTTTAGTTCGTCTTTTTTAGCTCACAGGCTATCAAAGCCTGAGAGCTAATGTGCCCGCCGGTTCTGTATGAATGTATGTATGTATGTATGTATGTATGTATGTATGTATGTGCGTACGTACGTACACAATTTATTAACGGGTGTAGCTGCAACACCATTTGAGAATCATTATGCAATAATTTTGTACATATTTAACGCTCGCGTAAAATGATAGCCGTGAAAATTGTAAATATGTAAATCGTATTTAAATTGTTTGCATATTTTTTTATCTTATACAATAGAAAAAATCAACATGAATTTCAAAATTTGTTGCACCAGCTTTTTAATTTGTCTACAAATGATAGAAAAAGATTGGCCAAACGCTCACATAAAGTTAAAAGTCGTGGCACACGTAGGGGTAAGTGATGTGCTAATTCAATGAGACTCCACGCAGCGCAAATAGCAGCAATAAGCGGATCTAAGGCTGCGGATAGATGCTTCTTTTGCCATCCTTCTACAGTTTTCATGGAAATCTTTTGTTCAAGATCCTTCTGCGGTTTATTCACAAAAGAATGAGTCGAATCAACAATGGATCAAGAGATAAGGAACTCAATTGAAGGAACGGTTTCTCTTTAGCAGAACATCAATCCCTTTCCTTTTAAAGTCATTAAAGATCAAAAACACCACGTGGCTACAAGAAAATACCACAATACTGATAACAGTTAGACGGATGGTCCATTCGCAGCTTAAAGTAATCCTGTCTCGAAAACTAGTGGGGACTTGGGGAGAAAAAGTCAGTTTGTAAGTAGTTCAACGTAGTCGATTTAGTAGGAAGTGATATTTCATGTACATGAATTCCCTAAAACCTAAAGCGAAATTGCTTCGAAGAACGAACAATTTGCGGCTGACGCTGTTTGATTGCAATTCTCAGACATAAGTGATTGATTGCGATTATTTTCCCCCTGTAACGAAATCAGCAATGTAGGAACTATAGTCAAAAATCGGAATCGGACAAATTTAAATTCGCACTTTTAGCTTTATTCATGAACATAGAGTGTCATCTGATACCAAATCGACGACGATTAACAACTTTTTTACTGCTTTTTTCTTGTATCTTGTGACTAGCTTTCGAAATAGAATAGCTAAGTTCATACTTCACGGATAGTGGTATCATTGTGTAGCGCATTCTCACTTCCCTACACTGTAAAAAATTGCAGCAGTAAAGTTACTGCAGCAGAAATTCCAGCAAATTCCCATAAAAAAAAAGTGGCTTTGCCCTTAGATAAATGGACTTAGTTCCTAAGAACATGAAATGTGTAAGGTTCGATCGTTTACCTTGAAAAAGTGACATTTACCGTAAAATTACTGCAGTAATTCACAGAAAAAGAACCGCATGTTTACATTTTTGTTATGTCTAAATACCACTTTCATTACTATGCGTATACATATACAGCTCATATTCAAAATATTAGAATAATTATTTTTTTTTACAAATTGAAAATGCCGTTTGGTAATTTAATGTCTTTTAATGCAAATATACAAACGATATTTTTATTAAGAACTTATTGTAGATTAAACTTATTTATTATCTTAAAATTAATATCATTTTCGAAAAGATTAATTGAAAAAAAATATTATTTTGAAAAGTCAAAATATTAAAATATTTATTCATGTGGTTAAAAATATCAGACTACTTCACATTAATTCCTTTTTTATTATCACCAATTCATGACTGGTGGCATCATTGATTAAATTCAGACGATTTTATTTAAAATCAGTATACTTTTTGCAGTTTGTTTGCTTTTTCGTCTTAAAATGGGTCGTGTGAGTGATATTCCTGAATCTATTAAACTTCGTATGGTTGATTTGTATTGACACGAATATAGCGAATTATTTACATTGTTCGCAATCAAGCGATAGTAAAAAATAACACAATATTAAAAAATGAAAAATTTCAAAATAATCGGCCGAAAACCAAAAATATCTGCTAGAGATGACAGGAAACTGAAGCGTATATTTAAGGAAAACCGTTTTAAAAGTATGCGATTATTGCACCGAAAATGGAAAGAAGAAGGAGTTGAAGTTTTTACATGACGACTCCATAAATTTAAGTTTGAATCTCGCGTACCGAAAACAAAACCTCTCATGACTGCAAAACGAAAGCGTATAAGATTGAATTGGTGTAAATCAAGACGTTTAAGGAGCGAAGAAGATTGGAAAAATATATTATTTAGTGATGAAAGTATGTTTTGTGTTTTATATGGTGATCAAGGTATTCGAGTTTGGAGAATGAAGCAAGAAGCATTTGATAAAGAATGCCTTAAACGTTCCGTAAAATTTGCTGCTTGTGTCATGGTTTGGGGTTGCATGAGTGCAGAAGGACCTGGAAAGTTATGCCTCGTCTACGAAAAGGTTAACTCTCAGATGTATAAAGAAATTTTGAAATATTACAGGATTCCACCATCAGAAGATTTATTTGAAGATGATTTCATCTTTCAACAAGATTTAGCGTCACCGCATACCTCGGCGTTAACTAAGAATTGGTTCCGTCAACGCAACATTAAAGTACTTCCTTGGCCACCAAACTCACCAGACCTTAATCCCATCGAACACTTATGGTGTATAATGAAGAAAAAACTCCAAGAAAATCTTCCTTCAAGTAAAACTGAGTTAGTGGCACGTATAAAGTCTGTTTGATCTAAAATTGATAAAAATATTTATAAACACCTTGTATATAGTATGCAAGATTGATTGTACACTGTTATGAAAGTTAAAGGAGATGCTTCAAAATATTAACTACCATTTACTTCATATTCATAAGGTAATATTGTTCCGGAAAATAAAATATTCTAATATTTTGAACCAATCTAAATTTTATTCTAATATTTTGATGTGTTTCAGAAAGCTGTATACCTAATTTATTGTACTGTATTTTATATTTTGTATATGTTAAAATCTTATGTAAACATTCCAGATTTAATTTATAAGAAATTTAATTGCATTTACTTAGTATCAAAAATAAATAAATGAAAAATAATTTTTTCTTTTTACTTTTTCTCAATTATTCTAATATTTTGAATATGAGCTGTACATCCGTTCAGAAATTAAATGACTGGATAACTTTAACGCTTCCCACCCTGTATAATTTTCGCTTGATACTGAAAGAAATATTGGCATAATTTACTGTGTTCTTCAGATTCATCGAAATAGTATTCCAATAGTCTTTCAAATATAGTGTGACCCTGCCAGTAGTGATCAAATTTTTGAAATATTGCGCCATTTCAGGAGGAAATGAGTTTTATGCGTGGCATAGACATAATGTTTTTGTTTGAATGCTAGTGCACCTGTTGTCACATTGTTGTCATTTGTCTGCTGTAAGAGAAGCCATTTTATGAATTTTTTTAATTAGAAAGTGTAAAAATTTAGTTTTTGATTAGTTAGAGATAATTTTTGGTCACTGGAAGTGTGACCCTGCCAGTAGTGATCAAATTTTTGAAATATTGCGCCATTTCAGGAGGAAATGAGTTTTATACGTGGCATAGACATAATGTTTTTGTTTGAATGCTAGTGCACCTGTTGTCACATTGTTGTCATTTGTCTGCTGTAAGAGAAGCCATTTTATGAATTTTTTTAATTAGAAAGTGTAAAAATTTAGTTTTTGATTAGTTAGAGATAATTTTTGGTCACTGGAAGTGTGACCCTGCCAGTAGTGATCAAATTTTTGAAATATTGCGCCATTTCAGGAGGAAATGAGTTTTATACGTGGCATAGACATAATGTTTTTGTTTGAATGCTAGTGCACCTGTTGTCACATTGTTGTCATTTGTCTGCTGTAAGAGAAGCCATTTTATGAATTTTTTTAATTAGAAAGTGTAAAAATTTAGTTTTTGATTAGTTAGAGATAATTTTTGGTCACTGGAAGTGTGACCCTGCCAGTAGTGATCAATTTTTTGAAATATTGCGCCATTTCAGGAGGAAATGAGTTTTATACGTGGCATAGACATAATGTTTTTGTTTGAATGCTAGTGCGCCTGTTGTCACATTGTTGTCATCTGTCTGCTGTAAGAGAAGCCATTTTATGAAATTTTTTAATTAGATAGTGTAAAAACTTTTATTATTTTTACGATTATTTTAACTTACCGTAAGGTAAGTTAAAATAATCCACTTCCATCTGGCTTATTTCAACTAATATTTTTATAAGAATTATTGTTAATCTTGGCCCAAGGATGATATTTTAAAAATAAATTTTTAGATTTTCAATAGACTTTTTTGGCCTGATCAACCACTGGGTGAATGACAATTAAAAAACGGAATTTTGCTTTTTAGAAAAACGTTTATTTGTAATTTTGTTGCTATTAAATTTCAGCTGATTTCAACTGTGTCCATTATTAGGACATTCATTAAAGATTGCAGCAATCATGTTAGTTTACTTCTAAAACTTGAAAGGAAGAAAATATAATAAAAATCCCGTAGCACTGACTTTATTTGATCAACTGATAGCGAGGTCACCCTAGTAGAAGAATTTTTATGATTTGTTATCTATCCGAGCTCCAAGTAGCCTAAATATGCTTTGATTGCCATATGATTGATATATGTTAATTAGGTTTACTACGGTATGTTCGTTATTGAAAATGAAGTGTGTAGCATTTGGGGCTGTGCATATATACGTTATCACTTTAGGGAGGAGGGGGATCTGACATATGATATCATAAGATATTTCTAGGGGGAGGGGGGTGATTGTCCTTCGATATCGTTATCCCTTTTTATCCAACCAAAATTGTCTCTTTTTTTATTTGTAATTTGTTTTTTACATCAATATAGTCTGTTATTTTAAAAATCATCAAACGGTTATAAAATTATTAAATTCCAAAATGTGGAATACTCCAATGTCTTTCATTCCTATTGTTCTCTCATATGTGTTTGCATATATAATCCACTGTACAAGAATCTATTTCCGAAGTATATTTGAATGATACTAGTTTTTTATATTCATTAATAAAGAAAAGTGAAAGAATGTTATCCACCTATTTTGTTGATAAGAAGTTTCCCCGCACATCCCCGTGCGGAGGCATGTGCAATAAGACATTTTTTGTTGAATGCATTATGAAACAAAAAAGCTATTATTAAATACTTTTTAACAGTAGCTTTTTCTTTTAAGTGTTATTTCATATAATGTTATTTAATATCTAATAGTGATATTTTATTCACTACTCGACATTTGAATCGGTAAAGTATGCGAGTAATAAATGTATTATCTGTATATCACTGCAAACAAAAGAAAAGAAATTCAAACTCAAAAGAATTTTTAGACATTGATAACGATATCATTAGGGAGGGGGATGGGGGGAGTCGTGATAATGAAGGATATCGTAAGGGAGGGAGGGGGTCTAAAATTACTGAAAATTTGATAACATTATATATGTATAGTCCCTTTATAGTTTGTTTGCCGGGGCACTGAAAAGGATGCTCTTATAGCAAGATCTATGAGAAACCGTAGTTTGCGGTGGATTTTAAAGATTTTACTCTATTTCAAACACAATGAAATTGATGTACATTTCTGAAGTGCAAAGTTAACAATTCTCTGGAGTTGCAGTGTTGGAAAGTGTTTAATAATCTATGTTTGATGTATGCTTTTCTTTCTTGTTTTTCTTCTGGAGGAAAGTTTACATTGTTAATTGATTTACATTTAAAAGTTTGCAATACTGGTTTTTCTTAAAAGAAACGGGTAATTATAAAGAATCACTGTTTTTTTCTTTGCAGGGCAAGCGGGTGTTAATCAGCTAGGTGGTGTATTTGTGAATGGTCGTCCACTGCCGGACTATGTACGCCGTCGGATCGTTGAATTGGCTCTGATGGGAGTGAGACCCTGCGACATTTCTAGGCAGCTCCTTGTGTCACACGGTTGTGTCTCGAAAATACTAACGAGGTTTTACGAAACAGGATCCATTAAACCAGGTTCAATTGGTGGGAGCAAGCCAAAGGTAATTTTTTTTATGGAGACCCCGCTGATAATTTGAAAAGTGAATACTTAGATGAGAAAAACTCGATATAATTTTTGCGAAAAACTCAGTACAATGTTTCGGATTGCAGTGTGTTCGGCATTATCTTCATCAAAGTTTGACACTCTTTAAAAAATAAAACATATATATATGGAACACACGAAAGGGACAGGAGTTTATAGGACACACGAAAGGAACACGAATTTATAGGACACACGAAAGGGACACGAATTTATAGGATACACGAAAAAATGCTAATAGCAGCAAGTTTCTTAAGCTTCTTACATGCCAAAATTATTACACTATCTGGATACTGACTTTTTATTTTACTTGAATACAGAGTGTCCCAAAAAACTTGAAATGCTCTTTAATTTTTCATTTATTGGAGATAAATTAGCAATGTAAAGGTGTTCAAAATAGGATTATGTAGATGAAATGCTCCTCCTATTAATTTTCAAAAAGTTGTACTTTTTTAATTTTTATGACTCTAGACAAAATTTGTCAATTAGAAAAAAACTGTATACTTTTATCTTTAAAATTAATTGAGTCATTATGAAGAAAATAAGCTGGCTTAATACTACTTTTTCGTACCCTTGAATATGCTATTTCACCATTGAAAATAGTGACCATATACGAACTGACAGTAGCGTTTCTACACTGTTAAAAATTTGCAGCATTCTGGCAGGTCATTTGACCGTTTTATCCGAAAACGGTTACACAACCGTAATTTTAACACTATTCTGACCATATTATTGGCCATTTTATGGACAGAATATAGTTAAATTATGGTTATGAAACCGTTTTTTCAAAAAACGGTCGAATGACCTACCAGAATGCTGCAAAATTTTTAACAGTGTAGATCAAAAAAGTATTAAAAGTTTGAAGAAAATTCACCACAAATACATCTAAATGAAGAATGATATATGAAACAACAAATATACCTTTAAACTCTATGGAACCATAATTAAAGAAAGTAATTCACAGAGCATTCTTAAAATCTCATTTCCAATATATAACTGAAATCTTCTAATAATGCTCTAATTAATAAATAAATATTTTGAATTTCTTTGTTATTAATATTCTTTCAAGTATCCATTATCCATTCAGCATAAACATTGAATGTTTATAAATAACTGTTTTTTAAAAACTGTTTTTCCTTTTATTTTGTTTCCCAATGGTTTTTAAAACTGTAATGATAATTTTCAGACTTTATTTTTATCGAAATAAAATAAAAACTTGCTTAAAAGGTGCATTTTTATACAACATATAAAAATGCACCTTTTAAGCAAGTTTTTATTTTATTTCGATACATTTTCAAGGTGAATGTGACATTCCCAACAATATATGATTATTCATATATATATATATATTTATGCTTTATTTTTATATCATAAGTTTTGCTAATTTTAAATTGTATTTTGTTTTAACAGCAAGTTGCTACACCCCACGTGGTCCGAAAGATTTTACGTTATAAACAGGAGAATCCGTCTATATTTGCCTGGGAGATAAGGGATTTGCTGAGGAATCAAAGAGTGTGTGACGAACAGTCTATTCCTAGTGTCTCATCTATAAACCGAATATTGAGAAACAGTGGTCACGTGGTTTTTGATGAAGTGGTGCCCACTGATGGAAGTAAGTATAGTATCGTTTCTTAAATGAAGAACGTTTCATGTATTTCGAGAATTTAATTACTCAAACGTTATTTAATCTCATATAGTGCGTATTTTTTGAATAAGAAAAAATAATTGCAAAATACAATTATTTGAAAGTTGTTGACGCATAAGAGTTAAGCAAGAGTATTGTGTTTATTTTGTTATTATTTGCTTTTATTTTTACTTTCTTCTATCTTTACAAGAAGAAAAGTATTGGATTAATGAAAAATTTCGAATTCCGGTTTTCGATGGATTTATACGTTCTAGATCTGAACACGATTTGATGTTTTTTAGAAAATGTCTGTCTGTCACACTATCTGTGAATATGTCTGTATGAGACAAAAATTTTGTGGGCGCTCTATCTCTAGAACTAATGCACGGAATTTCACAAAACTTTAGATTCAGTTAGACCTTGATGCAAACTGGTGCTGATTACTTTTTGGTGTAAATCGCCCAACGGGTGGCGCTGCTATGCTGCATTTTTCACGATTTCCGTAATAACTATACCTCAAGATTTACTGTACGGATTTTCATAAAACTTTAAATTCAGTTAGTCCTTGATATAATTTGGTGCTGATTATTTTTCGGTGATAATCGCCGCTGCTATGCTGCATTATTCATGATTATCGCAATAGCTCTATCTCAAGAACTAATGCACAAATGTTCATCAACCTTCAGGTTTAGATAGTCCCTGGTATAAATTGGTCCTAATTAGTTTTTTGTGTAAATCACCCAACAGTTGGCGCTGCTATGAAGATTTTGTTACGATTTTCGCAATAGCTCTATCTCAAAAACTAATGCACGGATTTTCATCAAACTTCAGATTCAGTTAGAAGTTGACATAAGTTGTTGCTGATTAGATTTTGGTGTAAATCACCTAACCAGTGGCACTGCTATGCTGCATTTTTCAGGAATTATTAACATGTATGAGATAGAAGAAAGTTTTGGGATTGCCACATACGACTAGTTTTAAATTAAAGTCAGGTTTCATTATTTGTTATCTTCACATCAAAATTTAGATGAAGTTTTAATAGACAGTCTTCCAACCGGATGTAATAATCATGCCTTCATTCAAAAACTCCATTTTTCTGTTGTGTATTTCTTTTAAATTGTATTTTCTAACTATTAAGGTGAGAAAACGTTACCTGAATTTTACGGAAAACTGGAAACGTATGTCACTTAGTTCACGCAATTTTTTATTTTAAAATAAAATTTTAAAAATTTGACAAATAATGGTGTTTAAAAAAATTTAAATTTATAAATTTTAAAGATCTGAAAGTTTTAAATCTGAGTCCCATTGTAAAATTTGGTCATCTTATATATAATATGTATACGAAAAACTATGAAATCGTCAAACGAAATTAATATAAGCAAAATATACAGCTAGAGATTTATTATTATTATTATTATTATTATTATTATTTGACTGAAAAAATTACGATTTAGTTATACCTGGAAAAAATAAGATAAAAAAATAATAAATTGAATCATTTATGTAGCTTTTCCACAAGTTTAAGTTATTCGTTCTTTTTCCAAAAACTAGAAAATTAAAATGTGAAGGCGACGATTTGTAGATATTTCTTATTTGATACGTAGATATTCAAACATGCATCGATTTATTTTTTAGCATGCAGTTGACTAATGAACTGTACAATTCCTTATTATCCATTAATGTGGTTAGCAATAACCTTCTGAAAGCTGTATATGCACTTTAAGCATTTACTTTTTTTTTTTTTTTTTACTTTTAAGTTTTAGTATAATGATTATATTTTTACATATACTAGCAACTTTTAACAACCGAATCGCTAATTAACCAACTCTTTTTCGCAATGATTTCCAAATGTCAGAATACCTTTGCCTTTTGAGATTCTGCTATAGTGACTGAGACAGTTTAATTTCCACATTTCCTGTTTATATCCAACTAGATTTAAATATGTCTTTAAGCTCTTCTCTATTACCAAGAAAATAAAGAAAAAGGAATAAATATAATGGTATATAGTTATTCCTAATATTATTAAATTGTACATCCTAAACATGAAACAGAACATTTGATGTAGTCAAACAATTTTAAGGTACTCAACTTAAGTTTAAGAAGTTACACAGAATTTTACGCTTTTACAGCTACGTGCAGAGGCTAAGTGCTATAATTTTATGATGCAGTAAAAACATGCGAATTTTTTCCTTTTTTTTCTACTGCGAAAAATAGCATTTTTGAGTTGCGTCACTTTCCTTGCAGATGAGCCATATGATGTAGCCAACAAAGTACTGAAAACATTTTAATAAATAAATATTCATAATAAATAAATTATTTATCATTATTTATTATTATATTATTATTGTTGTCACATTATTATTTATTATAATATTGATAAACAGTTCATTCTTATCGTAATCTGAATTTTAGTATAAGTTGTGATGGTAATAAGTGAGATAATAATTTACTAAATTTAACATTTCAGGATCTCAGCCATCTAGTCAACTAAGTACAGTAACTCCTTGCTATCCTTCCTACCTTCTTTCTGACCCTAATCTCCTTACTGTAGCTACAACCACAGTTACTACGGTTAATAGCAGGCGGATTGCAGTTGAGCCTAGTCCAAACAGTAGCACAACTCCTGAAACACCTTCTAAAACTCAACAGCCTACATCATCAGATTCACAAACATCCGAATCCCCCACTAAAGAATCCAAAACAACTGGAGGTTATTCAATAGAAGAATTATTAAAACCAACAAAAAAGAAGCGAGAAGACAGCGAAGATGAAGAAAAAAGTGAGTGTTATTACTAAAATAGCAGATTATATGGAATTTCATATCTGCATATGCAATTGCGTAATTTGAGATTATTTAAGATTAAAACATATAAATGCACAAAATGCCATAGAATTGCTTTTAAATGCATGTTTTTAATTTTTAAGCTCCAGTATCTTCAGACTGGTTTAAATTTCTTAATAATTTTCTGTATAATAATAATTAAGAATCGACCGAAACCGAATGCGAATTTCGGTAATCTTCCTATTTTCGAAATTCATTGAAAACGAAAATGTCCAAATTTTTTTAAGTAATTAAAACATACATGAATATACATAATTACTAATTAATCATGCATGTTTATTAAATATACATAATTATTAATTAATTATACGTGTGGTCCAAGTTGGCTCTCTATGCCTCTGACCAAAACTGTTTATTTTCATATAAAATAAAATGTAATTAATTCATCAGCGACACAAAATGATTTTCTAATAATACGAATTTCATCTAATTAAAAAATGATTATTTCGATTTATCTTTTATAATGATTTTTGTAAATGACCATCAGTTATACTAGAGCTTTTTCAAACAGTATTCGAAACACTTCTGAGGTTTCAAATTAAAAATTTTCCAATACTGTTAAGTCTTCAGCTTTTAATGAGCACAAGAAAAGCGTCTTCAAAGTTTAGTCATATAGGCATTACTTGCTTTATAATGTGCCCTCATTTCTTGAATCAGCCATGAATGATGATTATAAACAGTGAAGTTCATAGCAATAAATAAAGAGTGTCTCATTTGAACTGATACAGCTCAAATAAATGAGTAATGTTGAAAATTTCCGAAAGAAGAAACGAGATTTTTGGAATACAGATAATTTTGGTCGAGTTTAATTCCGGTTGAATTTTCGGTAGCATTTTCGCCGAAAACGAATTTTCGACAAAACTGATTTTTAACCGAAAACGAAACTCAATTTTCGATCTATCTCTAATAATAATCACTATAGTCTTTTATTTATGCCCTTGTTTTCATAAACGTGTAAACAACAGCGTCACTCTCAAGTACAAGTGTCAAAGTCAGGTGTTGTAGAAAAAGTACTTTTTGTCTTGCTCGTAAACTAACTGTAAAACTTCTACATTAGCGTGATTTGTAAAAATTTCTTGTGACTATTAGAACCAGATATAGAAACATTTACCAAAATATGTCATTTTTGTTGCTGCTTTTAATAACCCATTGAAATTGATTTTTGTTAGTGATTTTTAATAACCAATTAAAATTAATTTTTGTTACTAATATTGCTCTGAAATTATTTTATCCAAATATAATAAAAACAATTTTTTAGATGACAGTTGTCACAGAATGCAGAAACAGTTAAAAAAATGTGTGTCCCTGAACATATTTGCCTCTATATATGTGCCCCTATAAAGTACTATAAATATGTGTCCCTAAAAATGTACCTTATTTCCAATGTAAAGAAAATTTTCTTAAAAGTTCCCTTGCTATTTTACAAATAAAGTATCTCAGATCTGCTTTTCTTTCACATCCAGTTTTAAGAAATTGGGCTATTTTAGGCAAGGAATTTAAATTCTATAAGAAATATTATCAATCTTTTGATAGCCGAGATCTTTTTCCTTCTCTTTACTCCGGTATAGAGATGCTGAATAATAGAGCCCTTAAAAAAAATATCTTTGAGATAAAAACTCATTTTTATTTTCTACTAACTCCAGCAATCAGAAAACTGGAATCAAAAAATGTTCTGTTAAATGCTGCTGTTTGTATAATATGTAAAATTGAAAAGTTTATATCCGCTTTTCCTGAGTCTGATGGAGGAGAAAAAATTCAGAGAGAAGTTTAATGTTGTTTTAAGTAAAAATTCAGGATTTAAAGATATAAAAGTAACTGTTTGAACCATGATGAAGATGAACCACCAATTAAATTGAAAACGACTGATATTACAATTACAATCCAGTAACAACGGTTTTGATGTTGAAAAAAAAATCTACATTTAAAGTAGTTTTAAACGGTAAATGATATAAATGAATTGTTGAAAATTTAGAAAAATGTGTAGTTCTGTTCTACGGCAGAATTTATTCGCAATCAGATGCAAATTTTTGGCAACGTACAGTCATGGGGAAAAAAAAAAGTAAACACCTCCTACTACAAGTTAATTTTTTTTCATCAGGCGGTTGACCTTCACAGTCACCGTCACTAGTTTCCATGGAAATCCCATATAACTCGTTTTTCCCATTCTTTTCGTACTTGTCTATAAAAGCTCTGAAAAACCCGCAAATGTAGTGTGAAAAAAAAAATAACCAACTGCGGAATTCAGAACCCGCTATCAGAGAAATAACCTGAAGGTCAACCGCCAGACTTAGAGAAAAACAACTCTGCAGCTAATTATAACAAAAGAAAGTTACTGGTACCAAACGATTGGAAATAAAGTATACTTTTAAATGATGCATGTATATTTTGCTTAGGGGGTCATCTTCAAATAAAAACTAGACCAAACGTCATTTTTTTTCAGTGGCAACATCCAATATTTTAAATCTTCGGTTCAAACTATTCCTTGAAACGAAATTTCAAGGCATTTGGATGATAAGCTTTAGAATTATAAATATCCAAAATTTAGAGCTCCTACTGTTAAATTACATTTTCATATTTTTATTAATATCTCCTGAAATTATAATCCTAATGTGATAATTTTTTGTGTGGTTATAATACTGAAAAACCCAAACACAAATACATTGAATCTGAAATTTTAAAATCTTTATAATAGGAGTAATGAAATTAATATTCGAAAAAAATATGAATTGCAACATACATTTTTTTTTTTTTTGATAGATTTATATTTATTATGTCCTACTTTATGCGAATTCTCAATTTCAATTTTTTTTTCAAGTAGTTTTCGAATTGTGATTAAGAAACGTCGAAATGATGCTTTAAAGGGTCGTCTATGATGTGCAGAAAAACATAATTTGAAAAAAATATATTTTACTCATTTTATGGAAATATTTGGGCTGAGAATAGTTGAAACATATTAAGCGAGTGAAATGGTCATATTGGCAAGAAATAATACATTAATAGAAGTGACATAGTCATTCTGTAGCATTTCAACAATTGAATATCGAACTTCAATTTGTATACAGCCCCTAAAATATACGCATTTTAAAATAATTAATTTCTCTTAAACTAATCGTACGAATTTCATGAAAATTTGTTCTTGACCTAATTGAAGGGTGTAGAATTTATTTATGGTGTCAAACTTTGGTACTGCTATTGACAAAAAAGTTTGGGTTCGTTTTGATATTTAGATGCCCTTAAGAAAATTTTATATACATAATTTAAAAGTAGACTTTATTTCCGATCGTTTGGTACCAGTAACTTTTTTCTACAATAATTTGTTGCATAGGTAGTAGGGGAAGTTTACTTTTTTTTTTCCCACGCCTGTACATATTTCTTTTATTATAGAAATACATTTGTATTCAAGCAGCAAATATTGAGTTGACTTTTTGACTATCAATTGTGCTTAGATATAACAAAATTTAAAGAAAAATGGAACTGCATTTAAAGATGTCTTTTTCCTTACAAGTTATAAGTGCATAATTTAGATCTTATCATCATAGTCAAAGGTTTTTTAGTGTATATTTGCATACATATCTTGTCATATTTAAATGCGCATAATCTTGCCTGATAGTTATGCCATTATCGTGCAAACTGTTCGTTTTAATCGTGCTCGTAACGGAGTCCAAAAGTTAGTTTTTTTTTTTTTTAATCAATGGCACAAAAATAAAACATCTGAATAGGGCTCAATCCAAAATGAGCCTGATTAAATAAATAAAAATAAATAAAGATCCTGTTTGAGAAACAGAGTAAAGATGCAATAATTGTTTTCTTCTAATGTGCTGACAGATGTTTCAAAATACAATACTTTAATGCATAAATCCTAGTATAATTCCGCATTTTCAGAAATCTATTATTCTGATACATAAACTCTTACAATTACGCAAGATTTTTTTCAAAATAACGCCAAATAATGCAAATTTCAAAATTGAGATTTTTTTCAAAAACTTTTCTAGAATGAATTAAAACTTCGCTTCAGAGATTGATTAAACAGCAAATTCTTTAATTTAATAGACTCAAAAGTCATACCGTCACTGGTAGCTCCAAAGAAGTTTCATCTTCACACGTTTCCAGTTATATATTTTTTACACAATGAAAAGACTTCTTGTTCAGATTCAGAACTTTGCAAGTGATCATGACGACATTTTTATTCATTTACTAAATTAATAATAATAATAAGAAGAAGAATGGACACGATGTTGACTATCTCCGATTATCATGAATGTTGTTCTTATTTTCCAGGTCAACTAACAAAATCGCCCCGATTGCAGCCACCAGATCTATTACCAACAGACCTCAGCACTCCAGTCTTAAATAGACCTTACCTATTGAATGGATCTTCCTTACACTGCTGGAATTCTTCACCGGGAAGTACTGGATTATCAGCTTTCTCTTTCCCAAGATTTGTTCCTATGAGCCTACCATGTCCGTATTTCCCGAATCCTAGTCTTCCACATAGTTCAAATTTGTACCCCAATATGTATTCAGTTAGAAAAGACTACATCAACAAATGAATTGATCACGAAAATAATCTGCAAGCTGAATGTCATTCCTATCATACCTTCTATGAGAATTAAAAAGTAAAATGAAGGCATGGGTCAAGACATATTAAGTTATGTACAAAGTGGCCATAATTAAACTAGCAGTACTCGGCGTGTTGTGCTGGCTTACTGTAGCGCAATCTAATTGCGAGAAAGGAGCCAAATTTTTAAGATGATTAAAAGGTTACTTTACTTACGCGAAAACATTCGTTCTATAAAGTTAATCCTATGGGAGACATTTTTAAAACTATCTAGTTTGCATTTTATTTATTTCATTTTTAAATTAAATTAAACTAATTAATTAATTTTCTATTTATTTATTTATTTATTGCAATGGATAGCCGAGTTCGATCTCTACAAACGCCGCTTTTTACTTTTTTGATTTTATTTACAGATATATTATTTATTAAAGTATTTTCCTTTTCTGAACCGTTTTCGAAAGTGAAAGTATACTCATAAAGAAAACCTTGGAAACAAATCCGAAAAATTAAAAAACGGCCTTTGTGGAGATCGAACTCAACTGTGCAATGCAAAAGAAAAAAAAATCATTTAAAAGTATTGAAACGCAAAAGAGATATTTAAAAAAAAAATCTCCCATAGGATAATTAACATTAGTGAGCGGGTATTTTCGCGTGAGTGAAATAGCCCTTAATCAAGACGGGAGGCGAGGAATTATGAAAAAAGGTTCCAAAAATCGAAGCTAGGGGACATGTGGTTCTGTTTCTCTTTATTATGGCCATCTTGCACGCGTCATATATCCTCAAAATATTGTTTTAAAACAACTAAAATTTTAAACTTTTATATGTGATATTTTATTTTAATTAATTTTTCAACTACTTTTCAGCAGTGAAATTGCGCTTGAAATTATTGAATATTAAATACGTGAATAATCTTGTTAGCAATGTGATTATTCACGTATTTAATATTCAATGTGATATTTTATTTTTCTAATTTAAAAATGCTCCATCTCTTCGAATTTTCTACAATTTATCTTATTTTTACAATATTTCAGTTTAAAATTATATTACAATGAAACTTTCATATTAATTTGTAAATTCTTTTAAAAGGTAATTGTAAGTTTATTTTTGTTAAGAAATGTTTTACTCATCTATGAAATTTTCTTTTAAATAATTTTATAATTTACAGGGGAGACCTAAGTCTGACACTTTCAAAAAGTTGATTTTTATTTTTGTATTAGCGCAGTTTTTCCTTCTTCTTATTTATTTGTTAGTTTTAATTTATTAAAAAAGGAATTTTGAATATTAGAAAATATTTTTACTCAAAGCTATCCCTACGTAAATTAAACTAATAATAATAATAATAATTTCAAAACATTAAAAATATTTTTTTTCTTTTAAAGGAAAGAAGAGAAAAGAAAAATCTGGCACCTCATAAAATGCATTAATTTCTTTAATTAATAAGTTAAATTGTACGGAATTTTGAATAGTAGAAAATATTTTTACTCAAAGCTATTCCTACGTAAATTAAAATAATAACAACAATAATAATAATAATAATAATAATAATAATAATAATAATAATTTCAAAACATTAAAAATGTTTTTTTTTTTTTTTTTTTTTTTTTTTTTTTTTTTTTTTTTTTTTTTAAGGAAAGAAAAGAAAAATCTGGCAACTCATAAAATGCATTAATTTCTTTAATTAATAAATTAAATTGTACGTTATAAATGTTGAAAACATTTTAACAAAATATTTGGTTAATTTTGTTTTATTTTACTTTTTCAGAAGATTTACTTTGTTTAATTTTATTAACTTCAGAAGAAAAATCGAATCTAAATATATAAATATTATTTTTTGTTTTCTATTGGTTTTCAAAAATATTTATAAACTCTGTAAATATTTTTTTGTGATAGTCATTGTAAATAGTGTAATTTTTGATGATAATAAATCTATATTGAAAATAAATGGATTTATACAAAATGTCTACATGTTTTTCTAAATTCGTGTTTTAACTGTTCTAAAGAATAATTAAAATCAATGAAAAATCAATTAAATGTAAATGGCAGTAGAAAGTTATTATAACATTACGATTAGAAATTTTCTTAACGGAATTGGAAGCCTCACACTATTTTTAAGCACTTCTGTGTCAATATTATTTTAAAAGAGGAAAGAAAAATAAATACATTTTGCAATACGTACAGTTTAGAAAAGTCAGAAAAATAATTAGACATTAGATAAACACAAGAATATCTATTTCATCTTATTTTAAAATGAATATTCGGCATTAGGAGATTAAAAATTGCCTGCTTACACTTTATATTATTTAATATTTTTCTATGAAATATTCACTATTCACGCACACAGTCATATAGGTATTTGCGCGTTTTAGCGAGTTTTTTTAAAAATGTATTTATATATGTAAGTTTACTGTAATAAAAACACACCACACTACTATTTATTAATTTTTATCTTTAATGACCTTTTTTCTATATCCGTACAAAGTATGCAAAGCATTTACATAGATTCTGTGTTGTATAATGCAGTGATAAGGCAAAAAATTGAACTGTAAATCAATAAGTATTGTGATTTTTCCTCCATGCCATCTATAGAGGTTTTATCGCAAATTCACAGTCTATGATACATAATGTACATAGATGCATAGCTACAGCTCACGAGTAGAGTCTTGCTCAAGTCGGGTTCTGCCCGACCCGAACCCGAAAATTCTGCTTAAAGTAACTTGAAACCCGACAAGAAGTTCGTTAGTCCGAACCCGAAATGTTGAAACTCGAAACCCAAAGTGAAAGAAAATGTGATCCATATTTTAATACACAATTAGGGAAAAATAGTCTACAGTTATATTTCTAATTTCAATTTTACCTTTTTTGCATAAAAATAATCATATATGCATTCATTAATATCCAAACGTATAGATTTTTTTCAATTGAAAATTATCCAGATCTTTCTTTTAAAAAATCGGGTCAACCTGAAACCGACCCGGAAAAATTAAAGCTCAAACCGAAACCGACCCCAGCTCGACACCCAGTGAAAAAAGGGTCGGGTTTGGGTAAAGTCTGGTTGACCCGATACAGGACTCCACCCACGAGATGGCGATGAGCTCATTCTAAAAACAATCCTGTAGATTTTACTCGTAGTGATAAATCCTGTCAGCAATGTTACTAGTTTTGCTTTGTAATTTATACAGAGAAATCCTGTTAAATTGGTACGATTTTTCCCTGCATGAAACAGGATTTCTCCATGTTACAGACAGTGTAATTCTTTTAAATTGAAACAGTGTGTCTTTGCATGAAATAAAATTATTACATCCAATAGCAAAGGCAATCCTGTGGAACAGAAATTTTCCACCTCACGTAACAAGAATCTTGCTTAATTATAACAAAGTCCTTTTTTCGAGATCACTTATCTTTTCCCTTATAAAATTTCTGGTGTTATTGGAATGATTAAAACAAAATTCTTTTGTACAAAATTACTATCCTTTTTATTTACAATATTTCTGGTATTTTCGAAACTGTTTGTCAGTCAAATGTGAAGAATCTTATGACTTTAAAATTATCCGCTGGAGAGAGTAAACTATATCTATGCTGGATAACAGAGAAAATCTATATTTTACTTGAAGTGAAGATGTTCTGTTTGAAATACAGTAGAATATCTGTTAAAACAACAGATATTTTCAACAGTGCAATTAGGTAAAGGCAGATTAAACTTAAAAAAAAATAAAATGCATGAGAATTTCCTCAATTTTTTGTGAATTCAAGCAACATTACTTAAAAAATTTCCCACAAACAACTGTATCACTTATTACCTCTTGTTTAGATCCCTTTACCGCATTTCTTTAAAGGATAGCACAGCACATCTAACAATGTTGCAATATAGTGTATGATTTGTTTTCCTTGTTTTAGACCTTTTTCATATTCTTAGAAAATATTTATTTTAGCATCACGCTTGATTAACTATGCCCCATTTAGATGCTTGTAAAGTCAACTCATATCGGTTACTTGATGATGATTTCAGGAGGATTTTGTGGCGATCTCATCTCACTTGAACAGTATAAAGCGAGCCACGAGCTTAGAGTAACTAGCTTGGTCTTTTGTTGAACACTAATATTCTCGTCTACTGTTCATGAGATCCCTGGTTCAATTCTCAGCACCGCCAAATCACCAAAATTTAAAAAATATATTGACTGCGTTTTAAGAACTGAAACTAACAACCATTTGGTGCAAAACTAACATAGGTTCCACTGCAACTAAATTTGTCACATTTTGTAGTATTCAAACAGAACTATTTGGACAATTCTTATCGATTATTTAACGGAAGCTTCAAGATTTTTTTAGAAACAACAGTTTTTTAGCAATTGAAAGCTTCTTAGCCCTTTTTTAAGGTTCTAGCACCCTTTACTTACAAATCCACTATTTAAGAGTTTTCAAATTACTTGAAATACTTCTTAAACTAATTCACTTCAGTCTTTGAGAGACATTTCAAGTTAATTTTATTTTCAACAACATATTTTTACCAGCTGAAATTATCATCAATTTGCCTAGATAACATTTCAAAAAATGTTTGCATCACAAATATATTTGACTGACATGTCTAATAGTATTCAAATGGAACTACTTGAACTGCCCTAGCTGTATTTCCACTTGAAACAGGTAATGCAAGTAGCAGACTTCCAAAATCTTCATTACAGTGGCAGTTACAGTGGCGATAAAAAATCGGAGACACTTTTTTCGGGCTTTTCTTCCATTTTTTCTTTTTACTTCGACTTTTTGGTTTGCAGTATCTGAAGGAAAAGAAAATAACCGACAGAACACCTTCGACGAAGGCGCAAAATTCGAGAAGAGATATACCCAACCATCCACCCGTGATGCCACCCAAGTAGCTGAAAAGTTCTTCTGTCTGAAAAGAAAGAGAAAAAATATATTTAATTTAAAAAGAGGTTAGCTACAAACAGAATAGTGACAATTTTTTTTAAGTTATCTCAAAATTTTTATACGACGAATAAGCGAATATTTTTAATAGATAGGGTTTCAGCGAATTTCAGATTATTGAAATTTGTTTTAGAGCAATTCTTAAAGCTTTTGCCAGTTCACGAACAGAAAATCGCGAAGTTCATAGCATTGGTGATATTTGTTACCCACAAAAGATGAGTGGTTGCTCTAATTACGGTACCTTTATATAAGAGTAATGCCATACTCTTAGAACGTATGCCCAGCTTTAAAGTTTTGTTTAAATTATAGCAACCACAATTTCTGAGTTGATAGAACTTGCCGATACTCAGAAAGACCAGTTCACCTGATGAAAAGGTTTATCTTCTGCTTTGTGTTGAATATCATACGTTACATTTCTTACAGTGCGTTTTTAAATAATCTAAGTGTAGCTAATAAATAATATTACAGTTATTCCAGATTAATTTGTAAAAAATAAAAAGTACATACATTTTATTTAAATTTCCCATTTATGCATAAAAATGTTTAGAGTTTCGTGCTTTATTATTATTCAGATTTTTTATTTTGTATTTTTTGATTATACAAGCAATAAAAATGTGCTGTCAAAATGAATAAATAACCTAGCAAATATAAAAATTGAATACTTCACTGGTCGGTTTTCACAAACGAATAACGAATTAATGAGATTTTTTTTTTCGATGAAGATATTTGGGGCATTCTCACAATCTTTTGACTTTTATGTCCCTGAACAATAATTTTTATTTTAGTACATTTTCTTTCTTTCTTTATTTTTTTCATGTACTGGGGAACATCCCATTGCATGATTTCATAACAATATTAAAGAGATAAATAAGTTTTGGACGATGTTGGGGGTCCAAATACCAGGAAAACTCCTATACCGTCCCGTGTCCCTGATGCTGATTTTTAAGTTTGGAGCTATCTGTATAACATTGTTTCAATAAAAGTAATTCGATGTAATTTTTTTCCGAAACTGGTGCAATTGTTTTATATAAATAATTAGCAAAAAATTAACCTGCACGCATTTTTACGGTTGCTATTATTTTTTTTTAACTCTGTCCCTGGGTTTTTTATCCTTACCGTCCCTCTTGCTAAACTTATACAGAAAATCACTTCAGATGCAGCCACAGAATTTTTTTCAAGTTTTTTCTCATGCAGAAGTATTCAGAAGAAAGAATTCCTAAAATTCTTTGACAGGAAATTTGCTGCAGAATTTAAATCAGCATTTATATATCATTTTCAAGATCGTGGCTTTATTGGTAGTTTTATCGTCCCCAAGGTTTATTCCTGCACTTTTCGAAGTAAATTAATTTTTTTTTAAATATTTAATCCATTGTAAATAACTGTTTCTAAAAATCAATGAACATTGTGGCTATCACTTAGTCTTAACAGAATTTGCCTAAAATAGGTGGTAATTTTCCTTACCGTTTCATCCTTACCATCCCTTTTTTCCCCATTTCGTCCCTTTTTTCCTATACCGTCCCCTTTTTTTTACCTTACCGTCCCTTCTTTAACACCCCTTTAAGAAAATGTTGTACCAAAATTTTGTACTAAAAGCACTGCATTTTTATTATTTCTTATTTGAGTGTCCTGTGGGTACTATGCAAGTTCATTATAAGTAAAAATTTAGAAGAAAATAGAAAGTTGTAGTGGTAAAATGGTAAGGAAAATTAAACTTGCAAGTTTAACTTAAACCTAAGTTTAAAAAAAAAAGAAAGAAACATTTTTCGCTGCTGCCCATTTTTTTCTTTATTTTGAATCATTAAGGCATTCGTCTATCAGATTAAAATGTTCTTTTAACAAGTTTAATTTCACGAGATTTCTATTCTCGAAAGTCAAAAGATTGTGAGAATGCCCCATTTCCAAACGAGCCTCGATTTTTAGACAAATCTTTTCAAACGCACCTAGTGTTAGCCTTCTCTACTGCTTTCGGGAGAGTAAGCTAGGCGGAGTGCGCCCGGTGCCGGTACAGAGTAAAGAAAAAAAAAAAAAAAGAATTTCTTATTTTACGAAAAAATAATATAACCGCGAACGAAAATATACAACAACCTCTTCCGAAATACTCATGATTTCGAAAAGCGTTCTTTATCTTTAGAAACCACAGAAATCAATATATTTTCAAGTTTTAAAAGAATCATTTTAAAAAAAAAGAAAAAATGTTTATTTTGCTGCCACCGATTTCTGGAAATGTTTCTGAGTCAAACCAGAATATCGGTTTTTAACCCTTTTAGTGCGGAAGTCGACAGAAGTCTACATAAGGGTTCGAGTGCGGGGGTAGACTAATGTACACATCTAGGAGTTGGTTGCTGTAGGCTACAGTAAGCGTCGACAAAAGTCGCCAAGGCGTTCACGGCGTGTATTGGGCTCACTGTAGTGCGTCATGGGCTTAGCAGTGATAACGTATTGCGCCTGCGTAGTGCAGTAATTTCCGCATTGAAAAAAATACCGCATTGAAAAAGTTAAAATGTTATCCATTTCATCATCTTATGTTTTCAGCTGCGTAGTTAAATTTATAGATGCAGGAGAAGCATAGTAATATTAATTTTAATGTTAATGTTAAGACTGTTAAATTATCATATTTGGATTGCCACATTCGACTAGTTTGTGTTGTTGTTTTTTTTCCCTTAAAAATTTTCTCCAACAATCGAATTTTACTGTCTATATGATACGGCTTTCTTTTAAAGGTATTCTAGCTACCAATTTCATCCGATTCACTCGATATACATGCCCTTTAGTAGAATCTTTTTTATATGAACAGGAGCATTCATATTTTTATTTTTAGACGGAAAAAGAAGTTGCCAATTATTGGATCTAGGTGGTCAATTATTGGCACAATCTCATCTTCCTAAATATCTTTTAACAATAATTTAAATCGTAGAAAAGGAAACGGGAAAATTTTCCTGATTATTAATTCTCATACATTAATTGGTATTTACACATATTTGCAGAAAAATGTGTCAGCAATTGTAGTAAAAAAAGAAAAAAAAAGAATAGAATTTGAAGGAAATTTTCACCAAATGGTCTGTTAATGATGCACACACCCTAATAATATAGTAATATTTTTAAGATAGCGCATTTAAAGAAAAGATATTTAAATATATATATGTAAATTTAAGTTTACTGTTCTTCTGGAAACTCAACTTCTGATTGGGACTTCTACTAACTGTCAAAAATCATTTTCTTTGAAAAAAAAATACATATCTTTATAAGTTGATAGAGTTCTAATTCATTTGAACATGTCTTTTACCATTGAAAAACTGAAATCTCGTTGATTAGCTTCTCACTGCGAAATTTTACTCAGGAATCCGTAAAAGTATAGAAAGTAGGAAAGCTAAAATTCTGTTGAATATGTTACAAAATGAAATCAAACAAACGAATTCTCATATACGTATAGCATTAGGAAATGTTTAATAAGGTGTTATTTCGAATATTGAAATTCGTATCTCTAAAGGTGTAGAAAATGTTACCAATCATTAATTAAACACGATACAATTTAAAGTTGTTCTCAAATCCAAGGAATCCTATTTTCTGACACATTTTTAGGTGCGTTTGTAATTATATAAATACATAATATCACGTATAGTCGTCATCTGGTCCGTCCGTCTGTCCGCATATAACAGCGCAAAAACTACCCAACCGAATGGTTTGAAATTTAATATATGGAATCGTTGCAGAATTTCGTCGAATCATTTCAAATTTTATGAAAATTGAATCAAAACTTAAAAAGATATTAATAAAAGTTTTATTCATTCTATTAACTGCGGTAATGATTCTAGGTTGGCATGGTGGTTACGTTCTATTTAAAATGGAGCCATATTATTTCTGTATTACTGAATTTAAATATATAATCGTAATAAATTTTGTATTCATGCATTTTTGCATAAGAGTGCAACAGCTATTGCACCAAGATCCGAATATTTATAAAACTAGCTATAGTACGAACTCACGTCATTTGAAACGTTTGACGTACAATTTCCGACTTGTTTAATTCCTTTTTGTAAGGAAATGCAAGAAATTGACACGTGTTCTTATTCAAAAATATGTAATTGAAAGATGTTTTTCATTTTTTGGTAAAGGAGCAATATCTTTCAGTAAATAATGTCAAACTGGGCATTTTGAATCGAGTCTTCGCTCGCGACCCCGCGAGAAAGAAGAAAAACCGGTCGTCACGTGACCATAATTGTCTATAATTCGACAAGTAATTTATTCATCAAAAAATGAAAAATCCATTTCGCTTTCAAATCGCTTCAATACTCACGGCTGCCAATTTTATGACTTTACTTTTAAAAATGAGTCAGAAAGCGTGTCATAATGTTTCGCGTTGTTGAGCAGGGGATTTGAGAACCGCCTTAATATATTCTTATTTTCCAATCTACGGTTTGTCAGCAATGGATCGTATGTTTCACAGATAGTTTATGTAATATTTTTTTTATTTAAACCGGGTAATCCAAACCGGACTACCCGGGTTAAATAAAGATATCCGATATACGGCTCGGTATACAAAATGTAGATAAAAATCGTTTTTAATTGAAAACTGTAATAAGTTTTTACTTTTAGTATATTTACTTAAATTGCCCACCAACTACATCGAAAACCATCTTTGATAGATTCGTATTAGCCGCATGATAGAAGTCAATCACAAAACATTTTTCTATTTATAGTAAATTTTATACTTCTGGTTATTTTAATAATTTAAACACGCAATTCAACTACATATCTGTTAATTTCGTTTTTAATTAATTATTTAATTTTGAAGTTTTATTAGGTTGTATCAAAAGTAATTTCGTTTTTACAATCGAATCTTTTTTGCAATATTTCAACATGAAATAAACGTATCACAAATCAAATTATACACCATGAAATTCTGTGGTTTCTTTCCATCTTCTTGCAAGTTGAGCAATATCATTTTGATATCAATCTTTGGATTTGGAAACAAAAAAGTATTATAGACAACCCCGTTTCAGATCGTCAACATTAGAGAAGTGCCTTCCCTGAAAAAAATGATACCATATGACAGAACATGTGATAATGTTTTCTCGAAGAGCAAAGTCCGCACTATATGGGGGATGAGGTATAAGTTCAATTCCTTCAAGCTCCTCTCCTTTATTGCGAGTTATGCGAGACATGTGCAGTCTTGCATCCTCGTATTGGAGAAGAGCTCTCCCACTGTTGGCCAATACAGGGTATTTGCTTTTCAAAGAAGCATACATCCTGCTCAGCTGTTCACAGTAAATTTCAGAGCTGACCGCTCAATCATGTGGAATGACTTGCTCAAAATTCCACTAGAAGCTGGTCATGAACTTCAAACCACACTTGATTTGTAACAATTTGGGCTGATAGGCCAATATCCAAATATTTTTTCGATTATCTGGGTTTGATACATATATCCATTTCTCATTATATGTAACTATGCGTTTGAAAAACCGCAAATCCTGCGGTTTTTCCATAAGAGTTAGTTTTGCACATTTTTGCTCTGTGATTTGCTTGCTGTGTTGTCAGTTCATGAGACGAGCCGTTAATTCCCAAATTGGCTCAACCGAGCCCAGCAATCTGATTGGCTAAAACTGATATTTATATAGTAGATAATTATATTTATTTTCTTATGAAGTAGTGTAATGTAAAATAGAATGCAATTATAATGATTTAAATTGATTTATTTTGTTAAATTTGATCAAAATCACAGTAAAGTAATTCAAAATATTAATATTAACAAAGGATCAGGTTGCTGAGATCGGATGAGCCAATTTGGGAATTAACGGCTCGTGTTCATGAGGAACTTCTCTAGAGTTCTTGTACGTTTTCTGTAATTTATGTAAAGCACGACATACTTGGACTGTCCTAGCTCCTCTGAAAGTTTCCGTGTGCTGGTGGTTGGATTCATCTCCACTTTTTGCTTTAAATCTCCCAGATTAACAAGTGGTGCCCTCCCATTTCTAGATTTAATTTCAAGAGACACCCCTTAAAACGTTTGAACAAGTTTTGAACTGTGCGATCGCTGATAATATCATTAGCTTCAACTTCTCGAATTTTACGACCTGCTTCAACAGCTTTATGACCCATTTTAAAATAATGTTTTAAGATGAATAATATTTCAATATTTGTATCAATCATTATATAATATAGAAATGGATAAAACAATAGGTATTAGTTTAATACAATATGGAGGAACATAAACTCTTTAATATAACGTTTTGCATTGGTCATTAATTGAAGAGCTAAGTGGAAGAACATGTTAAGTAACAAAAATTACATTTCAAGAAATTTGAGGTGAAAGTTTTTGCTATAAATTTTAATGATTTATTTTCTGTTTGATACCATGTGTTTAAAATATTAACAGGTATGGTACTAAACTTTCTCAGAAAAATTTATTCATATTTAATTTTCAAATATTAAAAATTATTACTATTATTGACATTATTAAATATTAAAATATTAAATATGAATGAATATTCTCTTAAATCTTCAAGACTAAATATAATCTTAGTATTTTAGATGCACCATGTGATAGGATACCTCATAACGCTTTCATCCAAAAGATAAAAAAAAAATAAAATAAAAAAAAATAAATAGAAAATGTAGCATAACATGTTCATGCACTCAGCTCTTCAATTATAAGATAGTACCATCTATAGCCTTTCATATATAGGTATTCAAAAAACGAAAATACTTTTGATACACCCTAATAATTTTGTTTGGCAAGTTAGTTATGAAATATTAAACGGAAACAAACAAATTCTTCATTATGTGCATCGTTTTAAGTGTGAGTGGATTAATCTTCTGTAATTGAGTTGCGCGCACATTTAAAGATATTAACCGTTTATCTATTGCATTATAATCTACTGCAATTTTTTGTGTAATTTTTTTTTCAGTTACTACAATGAAAATTAAATGATTAAAAACATAAAAAAAATACTCACCCGTGAGAAATTTATTAATTAGAGATAATTAATTAAAGTAGTACTTTAAAGTACCGTCAGTACACTATGACTAAAATATCGTAACAGAAAACCCACAAGATATTTCAAATGGCACCAGAATTGTGGTAAAATATTTTTGATTTGATAAGTATGTGAACTACAGTCTTTTTCATATTTACAAATAAATGCTTCGGCAAATTCCGGTGCCAATCATTTATTTTAACACTTTAGCATTAAAAATGCTTTTCCCCTGAAAAAACCCTTTTTTTTTTAGGTTTCCGCCTTGTTAGCAGTCCTTTAGTTATGTGACGTCAATATTCCAGTGACAACATGCTTTCTCGCATCTCCACATATTCAACATATGAATTTACATATGCCATTTCTAGCATAACAAAAAAGAGCCAGTGCCACAACTTTTTCGATTTCCTATGAAAAATAATAATGAAACAGAAAAGAAATACTAGGAAAATTATTACTACACTACATTTTAGTAATTACATTTTAAAATAGATGAAACCGATCGATAACTACACAGACGAAAAGTAAACAAGAAGTTTTTCTCCAACACCCGGTGTACTGACGGTACTTACACGTACCACCGAGTAAATCGGCTGTCAAATCAAATACATACACCGTTCACCTAAAATAGCTAGTCAAATTGTATTCTAAGATCATAATGAACACATAAAAAAAAAAAAAAATCCAGCACTTATCTTATATCTTTTACTGTGTTTGCAGCAATAAAAAGACGAGTGTGACAATCTGTACAAAATGTCGGCACAAAACACATCGACTGTTTTAAAGATACCCTCTTTTCTCGCTAAAATAACAAACCCAAAGCGCTATAAGTAAGCGTACAAAGTTAATGCTGGAATCTGCCGTAAATTGACACAGCTGCGCCATCTTGTGGATGGAGTGAATAACGCAAATACGCGGGGTTTTTTTATGACGTCATATATGACAGAATATCTACCATCTGCGCATCTCGTGCGCAGGTCTATTTGAAGATATTTACAATTAAGAGTTATAGGCGGAAAAGCAGACAAAGCTATTTTAGAGAATACCTGTTAAAATTTTAATCATGAATTTCAAATATTTACTCACTCACGGAAGATGAACCTTGTTTACCAGATGTATTGCAAAATATTTTTGTTACAGTTTGTTTTGATGAAAATATGTGTATTTAAAAAAAAAAAAAATCGCAATGTCATTTTAATTTCGGGAGAAAAAGCACTGATGCTACGTAAACAGTATTGCCTTTTGCCCCGAAACTAAACTGATATTGCAACTATTTTTTAAATACATATATTTTTATCAAAACAAGCTGTAACAAAAATATTTTGCAATAAATCTGGTAAACAAGGTTAATCTTCCATGAATGAGTAAATATTTGAAATTCACGATTAAAATTTTAACAGGTATTCTCTAAAATGGCTTTGTCTGCTTTTCCGCCTATAACTCTTAAATTGTAAATATCTTCAAATAGACCTGAATTTTATGCAAGCTATTCAGGCTAAAAGAAAACCCTTTTTGTTAATAAAAGTTATAGGCGTAACTTTTAATTCCATGGTTTTTTCCGGGGTTTTTTCCACATTGGAAGAAATTTGCCCACCTTGGGTTTATGCTATTATTTATTAGAAAAAAAATGTATTTTAAATATAATGAGCGAAAAGCATGTGTTTAAATTGATGTAATATACCAGTATGTATGTATTTTAAATAAAGTTATGTTTTTCAAATGACGAGTATATTTTTAAAATGATGATTTTATATTTTGAATGAAATGAATGCAACATAAACGCTGGTGATGGAGAAAATATTTGACAGTTTATGAACTGCGGCCGGCTAACATAAAAGTACTTTTTTACACTGTTTATTTAATCTAACCCTGTTCATATATATGAAAAGATAAAAAAAATTAATCGATTTTTCCCTCCCAGATATGCTAGAAAAATAAAAATTATGTTTATGGATGTGTTTCTAGTAACAATACAACATTTTAGTATTTTTACAACTTGATTATAAATTAGCAAATTAATTTTACGTTATCTAAAAATAAAAATTACGTACATGGATGTGTTTTTGGTAACAATACATCATTTTAGTACTTGTATAACTTGATTATAAATTATCAAATTAATTTTACGTTATCTAAACGTAGCTGATAAATCCTTAAACATTCTTTATTGTTGTTACAACTGTAAATACAAGTACAACAATTGAGTAAGTTATGTAACAAACTACGATTTCTAAATTATACCAGCTGGTTGGGAAATTGCAAAAGAGAAATATTTAAAACCTTTAAGCATCTTAAACGTGATTTTCAGCCATATAATTTTTTATAAAAAAGTTAAAATATTATTTAATATATATTATTAAATGTCAGTGATTTTAATAAGTTCAATTGGCCCATCTCCGTCCGCAGCCCTTTTTTCTACTACTTATTCCGACTCTTTTGCGGAAACCAGATTGAAAAAATAAAAATTCAAAAATTGAAACCGGACAAAATTAAAAGGGAAATTACACAAATTAAAAACACCGAAAAGAAGGAAGGGAGGGCTGTGGGCCCTAAAGCTACCGACCAACAACTTCTACGTCGAACTTATTATTAGTCTATAGTTTTTAGTTAATGGCAATTGTGTGTTTCATAAGCCTTTTTCAAATTTGGAGAATGTTCCGCAATTGGGTTACTTCGATAAAAGTTACTTTCATTTTCTAACCATTATTTAACTTTTATACAGTTACAATTGGATACTGTTTTCTCATTTGACGCCAATCATGGCATCGATTGGCGTCGATTCCATTTCGATTATGGAAAGTTATCCATTTTACCCCTGCGAAGAACGGGTGTAAGATAATAAATGTTTAATTGAGCATACCACGTACTATTTGTAAATATCTTATATTTTATTCCAATTTTTGAAGTTTCTTCTATACTTTGTATGCTTTCTGCAATCTTATTCACCTGTGCGAAGTGAAGGTATTCCATGAAAACCATTGTCCCCGGATATGACACAATGACCGACATATTTCTAGATTTAAAAAAAAGTAATTTGTCGATTTTAGGAATTTTTTTAAAGCTGTTGTCTAAAATTTTCAAAATATTTAAAACTATAAATAATCAATTATTGCTGGTTTAATAGTACAAGAATTACTGCCTGCATTTTAAATTAAAGTGGATCCCAATGTAAAATTAAATGAGTTTTAAATGGAATGAATGAAATGCTTCTATTTTAAATATTATAAATACAATTTGATCAGGAGAATATTTAGCAATTTATCGCCTGCGCCCGGTAAATAAAAAATATGCCTTAAAATTAATTAAATAATTTATACTTAAACTCTAAGCGTAATAAAACGTTTAATTCTCATTGGAAATACACATGTTTATGTAATTTTTATAACTTTATCTTATCAGGAATTGAATTAAAAATGCTGCTGTAAAATTCTATCTTAACATACATTAACTAATTTTTATATGTCCTTGTTCATTGCATTACAAAAACATAATTCAAATAGAACGTATTAAAATCACTGACACTTAATAATATATATTAAATTCTTATTTTAATTATTAATTATTATTAATTATTTTAACTTTGTGTATTTATTTATTATTTTAACTTTTTTATAAATTATAATAAAACACAAAACTAACCTGTTTTTCTCTTTATTAACTTTATGTATTTATTTATTAATTATTTTAACTTTTTTATAAATTATAATAAAACACAAAACTAACCTGTCTTTCTCTTTTGGGAAACGAAAAAAAATGAGTTTTCTCAGATAGAGAGTTATTTTTGCAGTTTTGAAAACTGCAATAATTAGAACGCCAACGTGGCATTTTCCCAAATAATATAAGTTCTTAAAAGAACTGATTTTGTTTAAATAACTAACTTCAATTAATAAATTAAATAATGGCGAATAAATAAATTGAATTATATCTATACTTCCAACAATTAAGTACTGCAGACGACAAACGAATAAAATCACGGCTGCGCGTGTGCATAGTTATTTCATAGATATCGAACTTATAGATCATCCACAAAGGGAAAAGAAGTTAATAATCCTCTTGTAGTTCACTCCGTCCGCTGGGTGGCGTATGACCTTGATTGACGTGACCTCGCATTTAATTTTGCGGTTACCTCTCCAATTTAAGATAGGACGCTTACTTATATCGCTTTGTAACAAACCTAGAACTACTGCTGCCATGTATCCGGATAAAGTGGAGTTAAAAGAGTGTTTTTGCAAAGTACCATTAGAATATTGGTAATATTCACTATGGGATGAAAATTTAAAGTGAGTGGTACTTATAAGTACCGTCAGTAGATAAAGGGGTAAATGCTTAAAAATTATTTTAAAAACCATAAAAAATCAGTAACTTCAGTTTCCAAACAAATTGTATTTAACTGTACAACTATGTAAAAATTGAAATTGTGCGATGTTTAAAAATTAAAAAAAAAATGGAGTAAAAGCTAAATTAATTGTCACCGGCAATATAACCAGGCCCTTATTATTGCATGGGCAAATCGGGACATTGCCCAGGGGCCCCTGACCTCAAGGGGCCCCCAAATACATATATTACTTTATAAAATATTTACGTTTTTTTCCAGATTCCAGCTCTGAAAATTTTCAAATACAAATTTCATCTTTAAAAGATTCTACTAAAGTTTCTGAAAAACAAATTTCATTTTGAACTCGCAGAGCTGAATGCTTTCGCAAAGCTAACCTCAACCACTATTAAATAAGATATAATATTTTGATTTTAATAGATTGTATTAGCAATGAAATTAAATCATATCTAAACTTTAGTGGTTGAAAATAATCAGTTCTAATTGTCATGAGATAAATTTTCTTCCGTACTCAATATTTTGTTTCGTTTAACTTAGAGTTAAATATGGAAAAAAACCACCCCAAAATTGTCATCTTTTTAGATTTATTGAACAAACACTTTCTACTTGTGAATCAAAATGTATTTGATTCAGGGGCGTCGCCAAGGGCCCCCCCCCCCCCAATATTTGTGAAGTTGGGAAATTTGAGCTTAGAGTTGGGAAATTCTAGATTTTTGAGACATTACGAAATTTTTATTGTTTTGGTGATTATGTTTCTGACTAACTACTGTAACAGTAAGCAAGTTAAATTATCAAAAGAAATACAAAAAGAAATCAGCCACACTCAATCTATCATTGTATTTTTCAGTTCTACAAAAATATTATACATCTACCAGACCTAAATTTCTCTACTCCTATCCACCAATAGCTGACTATCTAGTTCCTTTATTTCCTTCAAAACTTTGTTCCTTTCTCAAAAATTTTACCCTTCCTTCCTTTCCCCTCCCAATAGAGAATCCAGCTATTTTAATCCAAAGGGATTGCAGCTTCTTTTGAAAATTGGAGATCCCTTGTAGCACAACAGAAAGGAATGTAGTCACCTACTTGAAACACAGCTGGGCAAGAAGATTTGATGAGTTTTCACAAATTGCACTAATTTTTAAAGTAATTTTGCGAATTTTGGACAATATTTTACTCATTCTCGTGATTTTTTTGCTGCGAAAATTAGTTAACCTTCGCTGTCAAGACAAAAGCATTATATCAGCAAATGTGAATATAAGAAGTCGTTAGATAAATTTGCCACATTTTACCTTTATTTGTGTGCGGAAATATATATATGAGTCCTGTTCGTTTATATTTATATGTGTTTATGAAATTTTAAACCAAAAGTCCAGTGTTGTGTGTTTAAAGCTGTTCTAAAAAATGACTATAAATCTTAGCACGAGAGAACCCTTCATAATAGGAAAAGAGTTTTCGTGCAAGATTTTGGAGCATCTAAAAATCCATTCGAGGATGAAAACGGTAAAAAAGTGGATGATTTGAATTTGGAACAGAAATATGACCATAAAAACTATCCATCAACTGAAGAAAAAAAGTCCTTCCGGCCAGTGCCGGGAGGAAGAGGTAGCTTTGATATTCCTTATTTTTAAAAAGCCAACTTATATTATTCAAACACACGAAGCTCAATTAAGTGGAAACCGAATGTAGGAGATTCAATACTAATTTTTATCAATACTAAATCATTATGAATGAGAATTTCGCGAAATTAGTCAGCTTTATCCAAGCTGCTTTTATTTAAAGTCACTTATATTTGGCTGCCAATTTCGGCGATTTATTAAAGTGCCTGCCATTTTAAGACTACATGGTAGATGAGGCTAACCAGTGAACTTGGTCGAGACCTTAGTAATTGCTGTGCACATGCTCACTCATATCGGAATCGGTTGATATATACGAGTGCTGTCGCAGGCAAAAAATCAGATTTTTCAAAATGTCACCCACTTTAGAAATTGAAACTGCTATATCTGAGCCATTTTTTAAGATAAAGACAAACAAAAAATGCTCCTGAATCCTTATATCAAGGTCAAATACTTAAGAAAGAAACCTTTTTCAATTTCTAATTTTTTTGCACCTCACTTTAAATATAATTTTTTTTTTAATTTAATGGCCGCCATTTTGAAACAAGATGACTGATGAAGCTGGCCAGCGAACTTGGTCGAGATATTGATGTATACTATCCACATGCCTTCTTACATCGAAATAGGCGAATACGTGTGTTATCGCGTGACAAATACAAGATCGTTTCAAAATGTTAGCCATGCTAGAAATTCAAAGTGCTATAATTCAACCATTTTTTAAGATATAAACAAAAGAACAAATTTTCAGAAACAAAAACTGCTCCAGAATCTTTGTGTCAAGGCCAAACACATAAAAAAAATCTTTTTCATTTTCCAATTTTTTAATACCTCATTTTAAATTTTAAATTACATTTTTAAAAAAAAATGGCAACCCTTTTGAAACAAGATGGCGAATGAAGCTGGCCAACGAACTCGGTCGAGACATTGGTATGTACTATGTACAGACCAAGTTACATTCAAATCGGTTCATAAATACGCCTGTTATCGCGTGACAAAAATCAGGTCGTTTTAAAATGTCAGCCACAATAGAAATTCAAAATGTTATAACTCAGCCATTTTTTTAGATGTAGACGAAACAAAACCTGTTCCGGAATTTTTGTATTAAGGTCAAACACATACAAAAATAATCTTTTTCATTTTCCAATTTTTTGGTATCTCATTTTAAATTTATTTTTTTTTTTAATTTTTTTAAATGGCCACCATTTTGAAACAAGATGGCGAATGAAGCTGGTCAACGAACTCGGTTGAGTTATTTGTATGTACTATGTACACACCAAGGTGCATCCAAATCGATTCAAAAATATGTCTGTTATCACGTGGCAAAAATCAGGACGCTTCAAAATGTCAGCCACGCTAGAAATTCAAAATGCTATAACTCAGCCATTTTTTAAGATATAGACGAAACAAAAACTGCTCCCGAATCTTTTATCAAGGTCAAACACATAAGAAAAAAATATTTTTTCAATTTTCAATTTTTCGCTACCACATTTCAAATTTAAATTTTTCTCAAAATTTTAAATGGCCGCCATTTTTAAACAAGATGGCGGATGAAGCTGGCCAACGAACTCGTTCGAGACATTGGTCTGTACTATGTATAAACGAAGTTACATCCAAATCGGTTCATAAATACGCCTTTTATCGCGTGACAAAATTCAGGACGTTTCAAAATGTCAGCTTCGCTAGAAATTCAAAATGCTATAACTCAGCCATTTTTTAAGATATAGACGAAACAAAAACTGCTACGGAGTCTTTGTATAAAGGTCAAATACATAAGAAAAAAATATTTTTCCATTTTCAATTTTTTGGTACCACATTTCAAATTTTAAATTTTTTTAAAAAATTTAAATGGCCGCCATTTTGAAACAAAATGGCGGATGAAGCTGGCCAACGAACTCGGTCGAGACATTGGTATGTACTATGTACACACCGAATTACATCCAAATCGGTTCATAAATACGAGAGTTACAGTGTGACATAGGTCAGATATATATATATATATATATATATATATATCAATTTTGAACGGATGGTGGTTTCGTGGTTTGGGGGTCAGGATCGATGAAAATATACCAAAATTTTTTGAAATCGCTTTCCTCCGAACGGCTGCAATAGGTAGCTTTTTGTAAAGAAAGCTACCTAAAATGCTATAACTCAGCCATTTTTTAAGATATATACGAAACAAAAACTGCTCCGAAATCTTTATATAAAGGTCAAATACATAAAGAAAAAATATTTTTCCATTTTCAATTTTTTGGTACCACATTTCAAATTTTTAATTTTTAAAAAAATTTTAAATGGCCGCCATTTTGAAACAAAATGGCGGATGAAGCTGTCCAACGAACTCGGTCGAGAAATTGGTATTTATTATGTACACACCGAATTACATCCAAATCGGTTCATAAATACCCCTTTTATCGCGTGACAAAATTCAGGACGTTTCAAAATGTCAGCCACGCTAGAAATTCAAAATGCTATAACTCAGCCATTTTTTAAGATATAGACGAAACAAAAACTGCTCCGGAATCTTTGTATAAAGGTCAAATACATATAAGAAAAAAATGTTTTTCCATTTTTAATTTTTTGGTACCACATTTCAAGTTTTAAATTTTTTTTAAAATTTTAAATGGCCGCCATTTTGAAACAAAACGGCGGATGAAGCTGGCCAACGAACTCGGTCGAGACATTGGTATGTACTATGTACACACCGAATTTCATCGAAATCGGTTCATAATTACGGGAGTTACAGTGTGACATAGGTCAGATATATATATATATATATATCAATTTTGAACGGAGGGTGGTTTCGGGGTCTGGGGGTCATGATCGATGAAAATATACCAAAATTTTTTGAAATCGCTTTCCTCCGAACGGCTGCAATAGGTAGCTTTTTTGTAAAGAAAGCTACCTAAAATCGATATACAGGTTGACATAAACGCTAGCTGGTTGCACTTGAATAAAAATTTGAAGAAATAAAGATTTCCTTATAGACAAGTTCATAAACAATTATGAATATTAGGATGTGATTTAAGAAGCTGACTTCTGAAAGCACAGTAGGAAAACAGTTTCAGCAACTGGAATAGATAAAAATAATAGCATAGCAATGGACATTGATACACATAAGTTTTACAGGGAAGAGTTATGAGAAATACAAGAAAATTTCGGCAATTTAGTAATGGGCTTAAATGACAATGTTCTCTATATCAGGAGAATATTGCACCAATACATTCCATATTTAAATTAAAATTGTGCAAGGCAAATTTGACTATCACTAACTTAGAAAAGTTAATAATGTCTTCACCTGGATATGAGACACCGGATGTACATGATTTGCAGAGTCAAATATAAATAAACCAAATCCCAACTCACTTAACAAACCTTTTACTCATGCCATGAAATTCAAAGACTATTTGGGTCACACTGTCAAACTATATACTCGTATCTTAACATTCACAGCAGCTTATCTTTTTGGCGTTGCATCTAATGAAAGAATATTTAGTCAAATAAAAATTAAAAAATATATATATTGCAAGCTACAATGATGCCTGACAGACTTGACAGCCTAATGCTTTTAAAATGTGAAAGTGAAATAGTGGATTTTATTAAACTGGACGATGTTAGGTTAGCTTCTTTGAAGACCAGAAGAATTGATGTTAAATGAAAACTGTTTGGATGTGCCAATCCCAAAACTTTATTCTATCCCATACATGTTAATACTTCAAAATTTGCAATCACAATGTTAAAATTAAATAAACAATTCTATGCCCATAATAATGAATTCTAAAGGTTTAATTGTGTGCATTTAATTTATAATTCGTTTAATTGTATGCATTTAAAAAGGAGATAGAAGCATTGCATTTTTCAAACAAATCATTGAATTTCGACACCCACGCTCTTAGATGTCTGCAACCAAAATTCCAAACCCAAAGAGCACAAAAGCGATACCTTTGGACAGTATACATACAAGCCCAATAAGGAAGTGTAACTGAATATGAAGTTTGACTAAATTTCCATGCATTAGTTTTTCAGATATAGCTAACGCGAAAATCGTGAAAAATGCTGCACAGCAGTGCCACAGATATATACAAAAACCTAATAAGCACTAAATTATGTCAAAGTTTAACAGAATATAAAATTTGATCAAATTCTGTGCAACAGTTTTTGAGGTATAACTATCGCTAAAATCATGTAAATCGTGAAAAATACAGCATAGCAGCACCACCTTCTGGGTGATTTACACCGAAAACTAATCAGCATTAATTTTTATCAAGGTATAACTGAATCTAAAGTTTTATAAAATTCCGCGAATTAGTTCTTGAGATAGAGCACCCACAAAATTTGTGTCACATACGCACAGACATTTTCTAAAAACAGTCAAATCATGTTCAGGACCTTCTAAAACATATCAATCCGTCGAAAACCAGTTGTAGAATTTTTTTACGAATTCAATACTTTCGTCTTGTAAAGACAGAAGAAAGTAAAACGCGTGTTTGTTTTTTTTTATTAAACAAACAAATAATTAGAATTTTTATGTTTCTAGTTTCAAAATTTTTCTTTGGAAAGGAATTTTTTATGCATAAGCTTCATTATCATTATTACACACTTTGTGCATATTACTTTAGTTGAATGTTGGAGGAATTTGTTTCAAGTTGGGAAATTTTCTAACTCTCCCCCCCCCCCCCCGAAAAAATGTCTGTAGCTCGCCCCTGATTTGATTTGATATTATGTTGTGTGTAGTACAATTTAACACATATTTGCATGTTAGAGTATTTAACACTCTTCCATAAGTTGAAATTTTTAAATTCATCTTAAAGTAATATAACAAGTTGTTAAAGCCATATAAAAGAGTTTTGTTCTGTACTAAGAAAAAAAAAAGAGTATTTTTATTAATTAAGGCACTAAATTTAGAATTGTCGGAACTTAAAATTTTCTTCTATTTAAAATCCAAGGTGCGAAAATATTGTTTATGCATAACACATATGACTGACCATCAGTTCTATTTAAATAATGTTGCACCGATTTGAATGGGGCCCTCTAATTTATCTTTGTCCAGGGCCCCAATTAGTCATGATCGGGGTCTGAATATAACGTCAGCATTAGTCACAGATATGCATTTCTTTATAATATAGATATTTTTCTAATCATTCACGAAAATGCTTTATTTTTTTTTATTATTAAGGGAGAAAACTTACGCTATATTCTGGAGAATGTCTAAAGATTCTGTGTTCCATCGATTGATAATGAATTTTTAATTCCAGTACATCCAGCCTGCAATACAGAAAAGTATGAGTACTTTATCACACAATCATTAAGCTATAATAGGTAGTGCAGTATTTGGAATTTAACCAAATATTGTTATTAAACTCCTCAAAAAACATAAGCAGTCAAAATAGAGTGCAATAAGTACAAAGAGGAAGCTAAAGCCATTTTAGCTAGATAACTTATGTCATGTGAAAACTTACTGTTTATCACTGTGAGTTCTTTTCTTATATTCTTCTATCAGACTTTCGTTTACAACCTTTAAGAAAAGTATTTTCATTTTAAAAGAAAAGCCAAAACATGATTTTGTTTACTTCATTAACAATTTTATTTAGAAATTTTAAGGTACAGTCTGAAAATTAAATGCGTCAATTTACGCATGAAAACATGTATGCTGATGATACAAAAACGATTTGTCTGTATGAGTAACCCATTAAGTTGCTTAAGTGTATAAAAAGTTATCAGATAACACTTAAATACAAAAATTAACGTGTAAATTGTACACGAGTATACACATATCTGTGTAATACACAAAAACAATGGTTTTGTGTACATAGTACATACCTTATAGTTGGGGAAGTAAATTTTGAACTAAATATTTTTATGGTCGCAAAACAAATTTTCATGAAAAACAAACTCAAGTGCTTGGTGTATTCTTTCCAGCAGATTTGTTTTAAGACTATCAAATACTAGTGTACCTTTAATTTACAACAGGATCGTCTGAAATTATATTTACTGCATGTCATCTCTCCATTAGAATCGTTTTGAAGTCCTATAATCGTAAATACATTTTATGCATAGAACCTGTATAACCCAAATAAATATACTGTAAAATAAAATTTTGTTAAAATACGGAAATTGTGACGCCAGTACTATTCCCGGATTTAGTCGGACTTTTCTTCTATCAAAGATACATCTACATCAAGAGGAGAAATTTTCTATTTAATTCAATCTACAGTAAACAAGCGATACTTACCGAAACGGAATACGAACTGAGAAACTGCAACTTTCCAATGCAGTATCTTAACCATTCATCTACTATTAAATAAGTCAAATTTTCAAGTATCGATAGTTATTGAGTGCAAATAAGTACATATATTTCTGTGTAATATTCTGTTCTTACGCATGTTTCTAAGTAATATTTTTACACATAATCCTGTGTAATATTCTGTTCTTACGCATATATCTGTGTATTCATATACATATTTCGGTGTAATATAAAAAATACACGGATATTTGTGTAATACACAAAATCTGTAAATTTACATTAACACACAGATTTGGGTAAATCCGTACAATTTTCTATATTTACACACTTGTTTGAGTTTTTGAAAGGATAACAAAATATTTCCATTGAGCAGATAAATACACATAAATACAGGTGAATTTTAACAACAAGAGTGTAAATTTTATGACAAAAGTGTAATTTTACAAATTTATACATATTTTAATGTAAAAGTGACTTATTTACACATTTATTTTTTAGAGTGTCGGGGTTTTCAATCTTTCACGCGTGAGGGCATCATCAATAAATGCTTTAAGTTCCACGTAATTTTAACATCAGAAAATCTGTACAATTACTTGATTTAGTTATAGTAGTAGAAAGTCGTAGTCACGAAATGAGGAAATTTTCACTTGACCGGTATTTAAGTTGAAAAAGAGAAAAATTGAGTGTACCTAGTGACCTTATTCCTATTTAATTTAATATAATGAAGAGATTAAATGAAACAGGCATCGCTACCATATTTCATTATAATTAAAATTACCTTTTTGAGCCAGAATAAATTAAATCATATACGAACATCCATAAAAAAGAAATATCTTATTAAATGTTTTTTTTTCTTTTAAGTTCGCAGCCATGGATTTGTCCTAACAAGGCGCTTTGGAAATGAAAAATTTTCGTTCTTAATATTCGAAGTAACACGGTGGGTCACTGTAGCCTGCGGGACACAAGTTGAAACCCCTATTTTAAGGGATCAGGCACCTTTGAACGGACCAAAAATGGTTCTTTATATATATATATATATATATTAATGTATATTATTAGCATATTAAGATTTGGTTCAACATTTTGTGATATAACAAAAGCTACGGTAAGAAAAGAAGGAAAACTTCACATGTTATATACTACGATGTAGAAAATGTTAATTTTTAAATTTAATTTATTCAACATTTTTTTTTACCTTGTTTCACAAAAATAGCCAGCTATTTTCTCTTAAAATTTCAACTTCTAGCACATCAAATTAATGCATTTGAAATGACCTAAATTTTTAATACTTTATTTAACATCAATAAAATATATTTCCTTTCCAAATTTCTGACTTTTATGAAATAACGCTTTTTCATAAAAGTCTTATATCAAATAACTCTTTTTCTTTCTATATTGAAAAATAACCAAGTTTGGCCTGGATAGTATGTCATTTTAATTAAACACTATTTTGTCTAATTATTTGTACAAAAAAATTAGCTCATAAGTCTGAGCTAATCTGACTGTTACCCTGTGCGTCGTGCACCAATTCTTGGGGGAACAAGCATCTTTTTATGACTTAAAATTATTTAAAACTTTTAAAGTATTCGCTTTAAAGAAAAAAAAAAAAAGGTGAAACTCCAGCGTTCTGAACGAAAAGGAAATCCGAATAGATGCAATTATCATAAGAAAAGATTAAGTTGTGAAATGAAAATTTTCTGAAATTACTTTTGTTTAATAATAATAGTAATAATAATAATAGAAATAGTAATAATGATGATGTCGATAATAATAAAATAATAAACCTGATTTTCACTTAAAAGTCCAATTTAAATATCTAAATTAATTCTTCAAATGTTCTTAGAATATAATAAGAGAAATATTCTATATCTGAAATGGTGAAGTACCCATTTAGAATTAACCCAAATATAGACTTCGAAAATTCCAGTGAAACATTAATGTTAGCGTTAGTTTAAATAAGAGTATCAAGAGAAATATTGGCATGGTATCTACAAACTTATAATTTATACAAAATTATATTTTTATGAACGAATGCATATAACTCAAAAAGTCTTCTTATTATTGTTAATGCCTGATATTGATCATAACTGAGCAGCTGGTTAATTAGAATTTTACTGTAAACTGTACAGTTTGTATAAATGGTTTTTTTTTTTAGCTATTACTGTGGAAATAAATAAGGATAAAGATAAAAATATATTAATAAGATAATAAGTTAATAATAAGAAGAAATAGTAAGAAAATAATAATAATATGATAGAATGAGGTAATGATCTAAGAAACTTCCACTAACTTTTGATATTTTTAAGGTATCTAATCCCTGAGAGTGAAAATAATTTGAGTTATAATCTATAAATAAAAGCGAGATACATTTTCTGTAGAAGTATGTAACTTAAATTTTTATACAATCCCAGAAACAAATTTCTGAGGATTTTTTTTTTAATGTTTTGTGCTATATGTTATCGCCGTACAAAAAAATAATTAAAAAAATATGCAACTGAGAGGGGGGGGGGGGGAGAGAGTGGTTAGGTGTCTTTAATTCTTACACACAGCTTAGCTAGCTTCCAGTTGAGAAATCGGAATTAAAATCACGACATTTTTCAAATTTCACAAATAAAACATTCTGCTAAAGGAAGCAATTTATATTCCATATGGGAAAAACGTTTTATTACAACTTTCTTTTTCCCTGTAATTTTATTACCTGGAATTACAGTTTACAAAAGAAGCATACATAATGTTCATAGTGTAATAGAATACAATTAATTGAGGTAAACAAAACTTACTAATTTATGATCTGATGTCGGAGTAGAATCGATACTCATTGTAAAATGAACATCACTATAACGAAATAAAAACAAATTAAAATAACTTTTAAAAATAATAATTAAATAATAAATACAAAATTTATTCCAGATAATTTAAATTGAAAAATCGAAATATTCAAAGCTCTTCAACAAATATTAAAACATGTAAAATGAAGTGTATAGTAATACGGTTTTATATTTTTATTTATAAAGATCTAAACAAACTTGAATTTACGCGGTTTGTCTTAAACTACGCTTTACTTTAAAAGTGATTATTTAATATTATTTGAAGATTTTTAAAATAATGTGCACATTATCAGCAAGAGAACGCAAGAGGATTGGTAAAGGTACAAACTCACCTTGAATTTTGAAATTTTATTTAAAGGATTTTTTTATTGGTTAGGATTTTGCCAAAAACTGCGAAGTCTATCCTGCTTAGGTGACTTCTAAATACTAAGAAAAGAAGAAAGTTTAAAGGGGAAAATGCTTTATATCGCATAATCGGTCCCCTGCTCGCCAAAAAATAAATAAATAAATAAATAAATAAATAAAAAAATAATAATAATAAAATAGACGTGTCCAGTCCTACTCTTATTTCATTCTGCTGCCGCTCACAATAATATATATATCCATAAATATCTCTGTCTGTGCGCGTGTGTGTGTCTTAGAGAAGGGCAATATGCTTTCACGTCTTTCATTTAAGGCATTTGATTTCTTTTCCGAAAATAAACATAACTACTATAAGTAAATTAATTTTAGATAAACAGTCATTTTGAAAATATAGCTAAAATTAAAAAGATACATTTTTGGTTTGCACACATTTTTATGTCTTTCAAATACAGTCGCTGACATTTATCAATTTTATTGGTAGAAATTAGCACATCTTACACCCAATTAACCTTTTCTTTACTAACTGAGTTTCATTAAAATAAAAAGTGATTCATATATTGGAAATGAAGAATCTTCTAACTTGTTAGAATCAATTTGTCTAAATTATGAATAATTCGATGAAATAATCAATAATAAATATTTAGGTGGAAATTATTAATATTATTTACAAATTACACGAATTTTGAAAAAAAAAAAAATAGTAAATGATTCTAATTTAATAAATAGTTCTTGACATATGAAGAAGATTACACAGGAAAAGAAAAAAATATGCTTTCATATGAATTAAAACTCATTTTTCAAAACAAACTTAGTTTCTACACTTCATTTTTCTTCATTATTTCACTAAAAATATTCATATTAACATTATTCTAAAACTCACTGAATAAAAAACTCCCAAATTACTATTTTTAAACCAAATTTTCATTGGATTTTAAATAGAAAATAACTTGATTGCGAATAATCGCAGCTTTCCATAATTATCAAAAGTACATACATGCATATTTCTGCTTACATAGGGGTAATATGCACATATATACCGGGTGTCCTAAAAAGGACTGACTGATTTTAAAATTCAATAACTTGCAAACGGTGACAGATATTAAAAAAATTCTTGCAGGAGGGTTATGCATAAGGTCAAAAGTGTTTTTTACAGTGGTTTTCGATTTTAGTTCGAATTACAAACCACAGATGGCACTGTAAGCAATAGGTGCTGAATGCAGCCTCGATTTTTTGGGCTTTCTCTTCTTCCACGCGCAAAAAGGAGATTAAAATGTATTGAGTGGGTCCCCAAGTACCAAAAATCGAGCTTGAATTTAGCAACTATTGATCGCAGCGCCATCTGTTATTTGTAATTCGAACTAAAATCGAAAATCACTGTAAAAAAACTTTTGACCTCATGCATAACCCTCCTGCAAGAATTTTTTAAATATCTGTCACCGTTTGCAAGTTATTGAATTTTAAAATCAGTCAGTCCTTTTTAGGACACCCGGTATATTTTAGTTTACTTAACAGTAATGGAATTTCCCTGAATTAATAGGGAAATAATAAACTTCCAACACGATTTGTAAAATAATCATTTGCTATATAGGTAACATGATTAACTTTCGTTAAACTAATATCTGATAAGACAATTTTCCTTATAAAGATAATCTTCTCTGTGAAATTTGATATGATACAGCATTGTAATTTATGTAAAATTTCAATTGGATTCTGCAATAGTTACGAAAATTGGAAGTCAGCAGGTTATTCGATAAACCGAACGAAAATGTTCAGAAAATAAGAAGTTATAATAGCGATTTACAGAATTTACAAAATATTTTATTACATAAAGCAGAATCTTCTTCACAAATACTTGGCTGATACCGGGCAATATTATACTTATTGACTTTGCATTCGAAATATTTATATTTACTGTACTAATAACACATACACACACAACTGACATAAGTAAATAAAACTTGCAATATTATGATAATGAGGCATAAATTTTGGCATTTAGTTTGAGATATTTTCAATTTCATACAAATATTTTATATTAATTTGTAAATACTTCAAGACTACGTTGCATTGTAACTTCGAAAATTACGTTGCATTACACTATAAAAAAAGAAATCTATAAGGTTACAACGAATTTTCGAGGATACTGGGATGCCTAGAACTTTTTACGTAACTGCAACAAAAGAAATTAATTTAACAAATACACGTTTACACTGTTAAAAAAAAAAAAAAAAAAAAAAAAAAAAAACTGTAAGGTTACTAAGAATTTTTTAGGAAACTGGAATGCCTAGAACTTTTCATGTAACTAGAAAAAAAAAAAAAAAAAAAAAAAAAAAAAAACATGTAATTTTTACGGATTACCGATAAAATTTTAGTAAGCATAGATTTCTGTAGCTTTATACAAACATAGTTTTGTAAATTTACAGCGTACAGATAAAAATTTAGAAAACAGACAGATTTCTGAAGCTTTTACAAAAACTAGTTTCTTAGATTTACATCTTTTTTTTTACAGTGTATAAATGCCTAAAACATAGGCTTACATTCAACAATCTTGGTTATATAATCTGTGACGACATACTCATTTTGGATTTAGAAAATATTAGATTAGAAATTTCAATATTGGTGCGACACTGTAAATAACTGCCCCAACACTGGCTCCATTTGCAGTGATCCAAAAGCTACATATTTCTTGCGATTTTTTTTTAAATATATTTATTTACACAATTAAATTGAGATCCAATTTTACATTTTCAGTTATTTCTAGGATACTTACTGACACGGAACTCCACACAGGGTGCTGCAGTACTCTTTGTAGCTTTCAGAAAGACGTTCGGCACAATTCTTGTCCTCTGTAAAGGAAATTACGCAAAAATTTAAAAGTTATATAAAAACTGTTTTATATGAAAACTAACAGGCTTCACAAACTAAGGCGGTGGGTTTTCCAAATAGATACTAGATATGTCTTTCATAATCGTGTTCACCCGATCATAGAATTTTCCTTCATTGTTCATGACTAAACAACGTAAAAGGATATGCAATTTAATAAAACCACCCCAGAAAAATTATCTAACTAACAGTGCAACTCCCGTCGTCCAGCAGAACTTTTCATGCTCTCTATGTGTTCGGTAGAACTATTTTAAAAAGCTAACTTTTCATCATCGTGTTCACCTATTATAGAACTTTTCCCTACAGCTGTATATGTATAACTAATCAACGTAGAATAACATCTAATATACTAAAACCAGCCCTGAAATATTGTCTAACTGTGCAACTCCTATCAAAAACACTTTCGTACAAATTTTTTGAAAAGCTAATCGTTCATAATCGTATTCATGTGATTATAGAATTTTTCCACATAGCTCTAGAACTAAGCAATGCAGAACGATGGGTTATACACTAAAATCTCTCACAAACAATTAATAATATAAGTCCAACGAAAGTCCATCCCATAGAATCTGACTTATAAACCGTCGAATGAAATACGTTTTACATATATAGTACTAGATGGTTTTAGTTTTTAATTTCCAAAAACTTAATCACAAATATTTTTTGCAAAATGTGTTTTTACATACGTTCTTATATCCGATATCTCTAGAATTAAAATATTATTTAATATTTATATTGTAAAAGTACTCTGTAATCGACGTTGCCGGTTTTATGATAACTATAACTTTGATTTTAATTCACCGCTCGTGATGATACAAATACAGGGTGTCTACAAATTAGTCAGGCAAAAAAAAAAAAAAAAAAAAAAAAAAAAGGATTTATTCAATGAAATTCACAGAAAAAAAATTAAAGTACATATTGCTGTAAGATAGAAAAATAGTTAAATTTACCATTATCACAAATGTTCGATGTGACTTGTAAAGCAGAATGTATTTCATGAAACCAAAGACAGCATTTCGCTTTTTAAGCACCGTTGTACATCTCCATTATCGGAATGTCGAGCAAGAATGATTACCGCTCACTAAGAGATAGCGTTAGTTATGACACATAACGCCATCTATGAATTAACTTCGGCAATATTACTACTAGTCTGTCAACTAAGTTCTTAAATCACGAAATTTCCCAACTAATTTGTAGACACCCTGTATAATACTCCTTAGTTGATATTCTGCCACTACCGGTATAAGTGCGGCCCCACCAGTGGCTGAGAGGTTCTGCTCTCGAAGCTGATAGACGGGAGGTGCTGGGTTTGATTCCAATCGCGCCCGTCGGCCTAATCGTTCGGAGTTTTCGTGGTTTTCTTCGAGCCATGGATTTCCATGCGTAAATACGGGTTAGGTTCCCTTAGAAAGATCCCCACGAAGGACACCCTTAGTGTATATTCCTAGTATAGATAATCGGCCGTCAAAAATCAGCCAACCAACCAACCGGTATAAGTGCATGATACCGGACACGATATAAGATTGAAAATCAGTTCACTAGTATATTTCAAATAACTATTAAATTGGATGTTTATTTACAGTATATTTACATCAAAACACACTAATTTCATTTATAGGCGCGGATCCTGCCCTACATTAAATTACACGTTAAGATATTATCGACGCACTAGGTTATCTCACTATAAACACACTATTCCCGTCTCTATTGCTCCTACTCAACTAGGCCTATCCCACAATATGACCTCGCAGGTCTACCGAACTCTTGGCACATACGCACGCTTCTCAAGAAAACTCTCCGTTCCCGCACATGGCTAAAACTTTCCAACCTACACTTCAAACGTTCAACTATAAAACTGATTCTCTTCTACTATCTCCTTCCCTCCTACTTTTTCAGACTACGTGTGGTTTTCACCTGTTTTTTCATGGACAACCTCCACGTTCCTTATGCCCGCTTGTTCACTGATAAGTCATCACAGGAGATTATCTTTTGTTCAGCAACTCTTGCTTTTCAGCTATCTACTGTATTATCCAGATTTCGATAGATAAAAGCCTCTCTTTTAGAATTTTCTTTCAAAACTTTTACTTGTTGTATTCCCATAGATAAGGAAATGTGCCCATAACTCAAGTACGTAGATAAGGATATATTGATAAATGCAATGCATAAAGAAAATAAAATTGAAAACAATTAAATTTAAAAAATCAAAAAACCCGAGTGCGTAAAAAGCGAACTAATTAATTATTTCTCATCAATGTGAAACTATTTTTTTTTTCAATTCCTGCTATTAGCTCACACTCTCGCTATATATATCTTGTTCAAATTTTCAATCCTTAATAAAGTACTTATTATTCAACCAATCAAGCTCAAATAAATTTTTTTAAACTTGTAGTGGATGACACTTGATGTTAATCCAGTTTTTTTTTTCAAATATTAATTCATTAATTAAATTAAAATAATTAATTTTCAATAATCGAGAGAGCCCTCTTCTTGATCAAGGTATTTCAAGATCGAGAGAGCCCTCTTCTTGATCAAGGCATTTTAAGCGCCACTCAAGCGGAAAGAAGAATGGGAGAAAAAAATTTCTCTTATTGACCTAAGTAGGAATTGACTAAAATATTTTTTATATTACTTGTTTATATTACTTACCTATTTTTTTTATTTACTTGTATTGATGACTTTTAAGTTGTGTTTAATTGTTAGTTCCTATCTATAAACGCTGTTTTGATGAGGTCTATAGATGTCTATGATGGTTAGAGTTGCAGTAAAGCTAGATATCCTACATAAACAACTTCCAAGTTGTATAATATTTTAACGGAGCTTCTGACTGTAAAATAGTCAATGAAACATCGTCTTCATTTTGAAAGACCTATCCAATGATATGCCACTCAATAGGGTGAGTATTTTTTTCCCGTCTCTACCGCCATTTTGTATTTTACGGCCGCCATTTTTAATTTATAAAAACAAAACCTAGCCTATAACCATCGGGCCGTTAAGACGAATTGATAGAGACCTCATTCATTAAAATCCATCCAGCCGTTGGGATGTTTCGAGGGTATAAAGAAATCCACATACACAGGTACGCGTGAAACACATAACCCTTCTTTTCAGTCGGGTAATTAACTGTGATTTAGATTAATCATACGTGTCATTAACAGCAGAGACCTGACATACTCTCTATAAATAATTTTCTTAAAGTCACATGTGGCATTTCGATGGGTAAAGTGAAGCAATTTTAACTTTAACTTTTAAGAGTACGTATTTCATAGTAAAAATAAAATCTATGAACTTTAAACTTTTACCTTTTAAAGTATACATATTGTAGTACTTATATAATATGAAAAATAATTATTATTTACATATGTTCATTAAATAAAGTTGTTTAACTTCTTACCTTTGATTAAATGATTTTTATACTGCGCCCGTTTGGCACACTTTACTCAAAAAACTTCGAAACCTATAACTTTCGATTTTTTTTATGGTGATTAGAAATGGGAAATTTAATATTAATAGGAAAAATAATAGATGCTAGTAACATTAATATTGAAATTGTAAAAGAATACATTATATAATTTTCCATTATTTCGAAATATTTTGCTAAAAAAATTATTTTATTTTTTTAAACAAAACATAAACTGTTTAATAATATTATTAACCCCTTGAGTCTCGCACCCGTGACTTTCACGTGCAGTGTAGGCTACTTAAAAAAAAAAAAAATTGAGGATTGTTTGATTCCCACCAGTTTTTTTAAAAATAGTGTATTTGGCTTTATTCACGCATCATTTTATTTGTCATTCATTAAGGTGAATATTTCTACTTCAAAAAAGTGGTGGCAATCAAACAATCTAAATTTTTAAAAAAAGTAGCCTACAATTATCGGGCGCGATGCTTAAAGGGTTAAATAGCATGTTACTAATAAACATAAAAATGTTGAAACTAGTAGGTTTTGTAGTTTTTAAATCAACTGTACCAAACGGACATACTATGAAAATCAATTGATCAAAGGTAAAAAGAAGTTAAGCAACTGTATTTAATTATTTTTTTAAAATTATAATTATTTTTCATGTTGTAGGTATTTACCACAATATGTATACTTAAGGTGGTATAAAAGTTTAAAGTTTACAGATTTTACATGTACCTTCTTTAAACATTGCGTTAAATTTAGTTCAATTTATTTATCCAGATGTTACATATATGCCTTAAATGATTTCATTGCTGTTTATTTTATTATTTTTTTTTATTTTACTTATTTATTTTCTTTTTCCTATCAAACAGCAAATTTTAAGAGCTCTGCAGATAAATTATTTAAAATATTTCATGTTTTACGCAATTTTGCAAGAATTACTATCCTTTGTTTCTTCCATTTGCAATTAGATGGCAGCACTAAACTTTTCTCCTTTAAGAATTCGTTGTATTTCAATTAGTGAAATTTTCATTTCCAGATAACACGCTGAAAGCTTTAAAGTTTCCAAAATAAGTTTTGGTGTTAGTGTTGGTGTTGCCTATAACGGTCGATTATCTACACGAGGGATATAGGCCCTATGGGGAGTGTCTTCCGTGGGGTCTTTCTAAGAGATCCTAACACGTATTTACACAAGGCTACCCAAGGTCAGGCACGTAGCCAAGGAGGGGGCTGAAGCCGCTCCCGAAAGTTTAAAAAGACTTCGTAAAGTTATCTTTAATGATAATAAAAATTGACAATATTTTTATTGTTATTATCTTCCATTACATTAAAACTACATATGTTTTTAGTTATAAAAATATAAATTTATTCAATTACAGTTATAGCAATCCCTCGTTATATCGCTCATTCGGATATTGTTCTTTATTCATATTTACCACTAAAAATATAAGTTCTTCTTAAAACGCAATTTTAAAGTAAAATTCGATAAGGGTAATTCCATATCATTAATTTGACTAAGAAAAGTAAGTGTAATACACGTATAATTTAATAAATAATAACTTTAGGAGTTAAATATAAAACACCTGCTTGCATGTTATGATCTTCCTTAATTTTCTCTATCCTCATTATATCACGCATATAATGAAAACTTAAGAGTGGTCAATGTTAAAATGTTTTGTAGAGAAAGAAGTCAAAAACTTTAATATCCGCCTATAATGTAAAATCATGTGAAAATTAATGATTTTAAAGAAAGTATCTTTGAAATAGTGTTAAAACTGTAAAAGGCTTTTTATTACCAAAAAAAAAAAAAAAAAATACTAGGAGTAGGAAATTTTAAAAAGGAATGGTTTGAAGAAAATCTGTACGCATCGAAAAGCCTTCAAAAGCGTCCGGCGTCCTTCAGGTTCTTTACTGAAAACTTTGCTTTAAATTGTTTGCGCATGAATCTTTAATAGAAAGAAAATGTGTACAGTCTCTTTTTCTGGGAAATTTTCTTTTGTCTTTTGATTTTTGAAGAATTATCAGCTTTAGGGATGGAAACCCTTATGTAGGAATTTTTTTGGCAGTTTTTCCTAGCACCCCCCCCCCCCCTAGAGAATTTTCTAGGAGGCAACATCTAACGTTCTAACAATCTTATTTTGTGCAGAGCAAGAAATGCTACTTAGATGATATATCATGATAGCGGTCCTCTAACGTTAAAGAAACCGATAAAAAAAAAAAAAAAAAAAAAAAGACTGTAAGCTAAGAGCGCTTTTAAGATTTAAAGCAAAGTCTGGAGATGATTAATTGAAACGACATATTATAAACGGCCGTAGAAATGCTACTTACTTCAGTCCAAACATTCAGAATGAAATCATTCAAATATGTCCGGATATAGTTACCGAAGAACTAATTAACAAAATAAATAACACAATCTGTTTTAGTTTGATTGCTGATGAAACTATGGACTTGTCAAGCACAGAACAGCTTGTCCTTTGTATTAGATATGTAGGCTATTTATAAAAATTCACTAAACCCATATTTCGGGAAGATGTTTTAGATTTCATCCTTGTAAATGACTTATCCGCCGAAAATTTAACAGAAATAATATTACAACACTGTGACGAACTACGTCTTGAGATGTCTAAATGCATCGCACAGGTGTATGAGGGAGCGGCCAATCTGTCTGGTTATGTTTTTAGGATCTAGTCTAGAATTTGTCAGAAGTATTCAAAAATTAAATACGTCCATTGTGTAAGACACCGGTTAATTTTTGCATTGTCCAACAACATGCTGATTCCTGCCATCCGAAACTGTCTTGGAACTGTTAATGACGTCTTGCAAACTGAAATAAAGATCCTAAGACTAACATTTAGGCAGACAACACGTGCAAACCCTTAAATTACATCCACTTAAGAATATTACATGGTCGCGGTGACGGTCTTTATTCTCTGTGTAGAAAATCTTATTCAAATATTGAATGACAGATTCATTTCGAATGAAGACATTCTATCAGACTCCCAAGTACTTCTTCCAGGATTTGCTTCTCCTTAAAGTAAAAGCTGAATATGAATTATGGTGCGAGAGAATTTCTAATCTTGATACAAACACAGAGGTCTCGAAATTTTTAGAGTACAGTAATGCAACGTATTACAATACGATCAATTACTTGCTGACAGTATTTGCAACAATCCCGGTAACAACAGCCAGTGCTGAAAGGTCATTTTCGACAATAAAAAGAACTAAATCTTTGCCTCGAAGCGTTTTGGCCGATGAGAGACTGAGTAGCCTTGCAATGATTTTCATTTATTGGGACATTACAGTAGATCCTGATAAGGTAATTAGCCTCATTGCTGAGAAGAAGTCGCGAAGATTGCTTCTGTAGTTAGTTAACTTATTGTACCAAGATACAGCATTTATAATTGTTCTAATTCTAATCAGGTAGTGTGAAATACAAGTTTTATGATTACATATATCTGCAACAAATAATTTTTTCTTTGAAGAAAATAATATGTGTAATTAATTTCATCTATGGGTTAATCATTTTTAGACCCTGCATTCGTAATGCGAGACACTCGCATGCTAATGTTAATCTATTAGCTTTAAATCTATTCTAATCGCTTGCATTTCAATATTTTTAACGTTTTTCTCATAGGATGCATGAGACTCATCTCAAAAAATGTTACTTTGTACTTTTTTAAAATTTTTGTTGCAGTTTTCCCCTAAAAACCCTTTCGGTTTACGAACCAGTTTAGAAACTGGAAGCGCTCTTGAAAACCATAAATTGTAACAGATATCGAAAAAAATGCGAAATAACAATTTTTGACATGAACATGAAGTATCCTATGCAGAAATATACCTTAGGTTAAGCCTTGTTTATTTTTACTTTCTTCTGTCTTCAATAGAAGAAAGTATTGTAATCGAAATTTTTTTCGACTTCCGGTTTTCGACGGATTTACACGTTTTAGGGGTCAGAGATCCCAAAAAACATGTTTATAGAAAATGTCTGTCTGTCCGTGTGTCCGTCTGTCTGTCGCCATTGTACCATCAAAAAGTGTATGAAGTTATGCATAGAATTTAACCAAATTTTTATTTTAAGTTTTTGGCTATGGCAAGCAGATCCTCCCTGAATTTAGAAAAAATTCGCCGCTAGAGGGCGCTGTAACAGCGATTTTTCTGCGATTTTGAATATTGTACCATCCAAAAGTGTATGAAGCTACGCATAGAATGGAACCAAATTTTTATTTTAAGTTTTCGGATATGCAAGGTAGGTCCTCCCTGAATTTGGAAAAAATTCGCCGGTAGGGGGCGCTGTAATAGTGATTTTTGTGCGATTTTGAATATTGTACCCTCCAAAAGTGTATGAAGTTATGCATAGAATGGAACGAAATTTTTATTTTAAGTTTTCGGATATGCAAAGTAGGTCCTCCCTGAATTTGGAAAAAATTCGCCGCTAGAGGGCGCTGTAATAGTGATTTTTGTGCGATTTTGAATATTGTACCATCCAAAAGTGTATGAAGTTGTGAATCGAATTGAAACAAATTTTTATTTTAAGTTCTTGGCTATGGCAAGCAGGTCCTTCCTTAATTTGGAAAAAATTCGGCGGTAGGGGGCGCTGTAACAGCGAATTTTGTGCGATTTTGAATATTGTACCATCCAAAAGTGTATGAAGTTATGCATAGAATTGAACCAAATTTTTATTTTAAGTTTTCGGATATGGCAAGTAGGTCCTCCCTGAATTTGGAAAAAATTCGGCGGTAGGGGGCGCTGTAACAGCGAATTTTGTGCGATTTTGAATATTGTACCATCCAAAAGTGTATGAAGTTATGCATAGAATTGAACCAAATTTTTATTTTAAGTTTTCGGATATGGCAAGTAGGTCCTCCCTGAATTTGGAAAAAATTCGGCGGTAGGGGGCGCTGTAACAGCGAATTTTGTGCGATTTTGAATATTGTACCATCCAAAAGTGTATGAAGTTATGCATAGAATTGAACCAAATTTTTATTTTAAGTTTTCGGATATGGCAAGTAGGTCCTCCCTGAATTTGGAAAAAATTCGCCCGGTAGGGGGCGCTATAATAGTGATTTTTGTGCGATTTTGAATATTGTACCATCCAAAAGTGTATGAAGTTATGCATCGAATTAAACCAAATTTTTATTTTAAGTTTTCGGATATGACAAGTAGGTTCTCCCTGCATTTGGAAAAAAATTCGCCGGTAGGGGGCGCTGTAACAGCGATTTTTGTGCAATTTTGAATATTGTACCATCCAAAAGTGTATGAAGCTATGCATAGAATTGAGCCAAATTTTTATTTTAAGTTTTCGGATATGGCAAGTAGGTCCTCCATGAATTTGGAAAAAATTCGCCGTTAGGGGGCACTGTAACAGCATTTTTTGTGCGATTTTAAATATTGTACCATCCAAAAGTGTATGAAATTATGCATCGAATTGAACAAAATTTTTATTTCAAGTTTTCGGATATGGCAAGTAGGTCCTCCCTGCATTTGGAAAACATTCGCCGGTAGGGGGCGCTGTAATAGCGATTTTTGTGCGATTTTGAATATTGTACCATCCAAAAGTGTATGAAGTTATGCATAGAATCGAAACAAATTTTTATTTTAAATTCTTAGCTATGGCAAGCAGGTCCTTCCTTAATTTGGAAAAAAATCGCCTGTAGGGGGCGTTATAATAGCGATTTTTGTGCCATTTTGAATATTGTACCATCGAAAAGTGTATGAAGTTATGCATAGAATTGAGCCAAATTTTTTGTGTTTGTTCTTGATCATGGCACGAAGGTCCTCCCTGAATTTGGAAAACTTCGGCCTGAAGGGGGAGCTATAATTGCGATGTCTGTACCATTTTCATTATTGTACCATCGAAAAGTGTATGAAGTTATGCATACAATTAAACCTAATTTTTTGTGCATGTTTTTGGCTTTGGAGAACAGGTCCTCCTTGAATTTGGAAATATTGCGCAGTAAAGGGGCTCTGTGATAGCGATTTTTGTGTACTTTTCTTGATTTTTCGAAGTTCTATTTTCCATCGGCGGCTCGTGCAAACGCGGGAACTCGCTTCCTGCTATGCCGGCTATTCGAAAACATCTGATAACAACAGAATAAGCAAAAACTATTAATTTTAACAAGTATCATGATATAGATTAACTCGTTTTTAGTTCGTTTAATTGACTGAAGCTGAAATTTAAGATGAAAATCAATGTTGGTATAGTATTGAATTAATAATATTGAAATATTAACATGTGTAGCTAGTTTCTTAAATATTAAGAGATGTATAAGATAGAAGAAAGTTTTGGGATTGGTACATCCAACTAGTTTTATTTACGCTTGAAATTATATGAATTACTGCTGTTAGATAGAAAAAATTCCAAGATTAAGCCCCCTCCGAAGGAAAATCCTGGCTACGGGCCTGCCCAAGGTTCGAAGAAAACCACGGAAAACTCCGAACCAAAATAAGTTTTGATTAGCTAATAAAGTTTTGAGGTACTGTTACTTACGTCTTCAGGATAAAGTTCCACTAAATTCGTAAAAAAATACCTATACGTATGTCTTTTTTAACCGTGTTGGTTGGTTGATTGATCTTTGACGGCCAATTATCAACTCGAAGGATACAAGCCCGCGGGGGGGGGGGGGGGGGAGTGCTCTTCATGGGGGTCTTTCTAAGGGAACCTAACCCGTACTTACGCATCGAAATCCATGACTCGAAGAAAACCACGAAAACTCCGAACGCTTAGGTCAACGGGCACGATTGGGTTCGAACCCAGCACCTCCCGTCTACCAGCTTCGAGAGCAGAACCTCTCGGCCACTGGTGGGGCTTTTAACAGTGTTGAATTCAGTAGGTGGCCCGGAAAAATAAGCTCCCCCACCCCCACCGGAAGATTTGAGATTTTGCGTTTTCAATGATCAAAAAATGCAATTTTCCCCTCGGAACTCTATAATGTATCCCCCCACCCCCCACCCCGGAACCACAAAAATCCCTCCCGGAGAAAAGTGTCTGAATTCGGCACTGTTTTTTAATATAAATCAAGTGTTATATATGATCATTTTGAAACAGTTTTCTGAACATTTAAATAGGAAACATAATTTATGTATACATTTGAAAGGCAATAATTTTTATTCTTAAAATACATATTTATATTTGAAATATAAAATTCAAGTGCGAAATATCTTAATGCGAGGTAACAATTATCTGCGAAATAACGAGGGGTATGTATATATATATTCCGATATTAGTGTAAGAGAGAGAGATAGACAGATAAAATTTTATGACGCAAAGTTATCCCCCGCATTCAACAGCGTAAAGAAGTCCGGAGGAAATCAGTATTTGCGGAGACGAGTTTTCTGTGAGTTTTGAGTAGAGTTTGATTTACTTTTCGAGAAACGATCATGAGTTAGACTCAAAAAGAGCGTGAATATGAGTCAAAATTACTCATTCAATTATTTAAGAAAAAAAGATGAACATTTCTCGCCGTTAAAAATACGTTTTTTCCGCTTTAAATGTCAATTCTCACAAAGATTTTTCAATGTAGAATCCTGATAAGAAATCCTATGAGGCAATATGTGTAGTAGCAGCAAACTTCTGCCAATCTTTTAGCCATATCCTCCCCCCCCCCCCTCCCCGTATCTCCATCTCTCTGAGAACCTTAACAATTTTTTTTCCAAGACGCCTTCTTTTGCAATTACTAGTACTGATTGTGTACGTCACTTTTTCCTTTCTTAATAAAATGCTTTTGCGCTCCGTTTGGTCTTTTAAGTCATTACTGAAAAGACCGCAACGTCATCTGAATTTGATAAGACAGAAATGGAAAACATATAAGTTGCGCAATTCCACTTAACCACTCACACGTTTACATTCGCCCTCCCATCTCCCCTCCGAACTTTCTCTATAAGGTTTGCTTTAAGTTTTTTGGGTCGCTGAATCCGAATTTTTAACTTCCCCCAAAATCCCCCACCCCCCAATTAGTTGTTTTTAACTTAAATTTCTTATTTTTTTAGGGGAAAAGCATTACGAAATTCAGAAACTAGACAAAAATTGCAACAAATAGGATATATGACATTATGAACGGGGAGGATGAACGGCGAGGGGCAGGGCTGTCTCTGAACATGCACTGCGGTGCTACGTGCACTAAGTTATGAAGTTCAGGCAATAGGGAATTTTACCTAGAAAAATTAATACTAGTTCTGGATTTCGACTCACTTTATGTTTTTTGGGTCGCTGAATTTGGAACTTCCCACCAAAATTTCACCCGGCAAGCCCCCCAAAAATTGATTTTTTGAAAAAATTTGGTTTTTGAGAAAGGCGCGCGGGGAATGTTCCGAGGCAGCCCCCTCTCTCCCCGTTTATCCTACCTCATAATGTCATATATCCTATTTGTTGCAAATTTTGTCTAGTTTCTGAATTTCGTAATGCTTTTCCCCTAAAACAATAAGAAATTTAAGTTAATAACAACTATTTTTGGGGGGTTTCAGGGGGGGAAATTTTGGGGGGAAGTTAAAAATTCGGATTCAGCGACCCAAAAAACTTAAAGTAAACCTTATAAGGAAAGTTCGGAGGGGAGATGGGAGGGTAAATGTAAACGTGTGAGTGGTTAAGTGGAATTGCTCAACGTCCACGCAGCACCGCGCGCATGTTCCGAGGCAGATTCCCCCTTCCTCTTCATCCTAAGTCATAATGTCATATATCTAATTTGTTGCAAATTTTATCTACTTTCTGAATTTCTAGATACTTTTCCCCTAAAACAATAAAAAAATTGATTTTTTTAATAAAAATCTTTTTTGTTTTTTTTTTACCAAAATTTGGGGGGGGGGGGTTGCCGGGGGGAATTTTGGTGGGAAGTTACAAATTCGGATTCAGCGACCCAAAAAACATAAAGTAAGCCGATTTCCAGAACTACCATTAATTTTGCTAGGTAAAATTCCCTATTGCCTGGACTACTTTCAACTATACTCAAAAGCAGTGTTGAATTAAGGGTCTCCTCCCGGAGCAATGAGATGTCCCCCCCCCCCCCCCACCTGGAAGATTTCAGATTTTGTGTTTTCAAAGGTCAAAAAGTGCAATCCCCCATTACCCCCCCCCCCCACCCCACCCCCGCCGGAGGTTCAGAAATACCTCTCGGAGAAAAGTTTCTGAATTCAACGCTGCTCGAAAGTGTTAAAAAAAACCTATGGAAAAGGAAAATCCTGATAACTCTTCACGTTTGTTTTAATAAATCACATACTTTCTAAAGTACTATTTTTATCCATATAAATACAAGAAGACAAGTTATCACAAAGACCGATCGAACTTTCATCAAACAATACGAATATGAGTTTATAGGTAATTTTAGAAAAAGATTTACAAATTATTTCACTTTCAAGTTTGATGAATGGTATTTAATAATCATACATGGAGCTTTTTTTTTTTATCTTTCCGCGCACTCAATACAACTTAAATATTATTAAATTATATTAATTATATTTAAATCACAGAATAATATTTTAAATCTTGTTCCAATAATAAATTAGTTAAAAAGATTTTGAGATCATTTTAGTAAGATGACAATAAGCTAAAAAAAATTTCCGTTTTCAAGCGATTTACTTTTTCTTATTTTCTTTCATTTTTACAGACGAATCTTTAGTGAGTTTCGCTCTTTTTTTAAAATTGAGATTGAACTGAGCGGATTCGTTCTATAAACAATTTGAGCACGAACTTAATTCATTTTCATGAGATAAATTTGAAATTTGAGTTTGAATTACAGACTTATTTTTTTCGGGGGGGGGGGGGGGGAGGAGGGGTAAATCGCACAACACTGAAGGAAATTCATGCATTGCTTAGTAACTGAGACATGTCTTCTCTGAGAGAAAATTAAGGAAATAATAAGAGAAACAAAAGTATTTGAATGACAACTATTTAAAGTGTGAATCACATCCAAAATAAGAAAAATTACATATTGAATATTTATTACAGTACATTCCTTCTTCTAAAATGCCACGTCAAATGCATATTTATGAGAATTCACTAGGAAAGATTTATATAGCTAAAAAAATAAGTAAATAAACGAAAGAGCATCACATTTTACAAAATCTCAATCAACAATGAAGAAAATGTGCGTCTTTAAGTGTGGAGGTTCGATAACTAACTAACAGAAAAGATAGCAAACTCAATGTTTTGCTGCTCATAATGTACAGTCGTGGAAAAAAAAAGTAAACACCCCCTACTAACCCCTCAACAAATTATCGTAGACGAAAGTTACTGGTACCGAACGATTGGAAATATAGTCTACTTTTAAATGATGTATATAAAATTTGCGTAGGGGGCCATCTACATATTAAAACGAATCCAAACTTCATTTTTTTTCAATGCCAATACCCAATTTTAACCAGATATTTCAAATCTTCGGTTAAAACTATGCCTAGACACCCAATTTCAAGTCATTTGATTGATAAGTTTTTGAATTATAAACATTCAAAATTTAGTGCTTCTAATGTTAAATTACATTTTCATATTTTTATTTATATCTCCTGAAATTATGCTCCTAATGTGCTAATTTTTTGTGTAGCAATAATGCTAATATACCCAAACATAAATACGTTGAATTTGCAATTTGTATAATTTTATGATATGAATTATGAAATTAATATGCGAAAAAATTATGAATTGCAACCTACAGTTTTTTTTTTTTTTTTTTTTTTTTTTTTTATGAATTTAGTTTCATTAAGTCCTGCTTTATGGAAATCCAAAATTTCACAATTTTCTTCCAAGTAGTTTTCAAATTATGCTTAAAAAACGGCGAAAGGATGTTTTAAGGGGCCGTCCGTGATAGAAGTGACTAGATATTTTGAAATTTCTTCTGCTATCCTCTAATCTAACAGGCTTAATTGACTGCTTAAGGCGCCTTGATCAAGAAGGGAGCTCTCTCGGTTAACAATTGCGTACCGAACTTCAATTTGGATACAGCCCTTAAAATAAGCTCGTTTTAAAATAATTAATTTCTCGGAAATTTGTCGTACGAATTGCATAAAAATTTGTTTTTAGACTAATTGAAGAGTGTAGAGTTCATTTATGCTGTCAGAATTGTGTACTGCCATTGAAAAAAACAAAGTTATGGTTCGTTTTAATATGCAAATGGCCCCCTAAGCAAATTTTATATACATCATTTAAAAGTAGACTTTATTTCGAATCGTTCGGTACCAATAACTTTCTTCTACGATAATTTGTTGAGGAGTTAGTAGGGGGTGTTTATTTTTTTTTCCACGACTGTACCTTCGTGCATTGTATAAACAGAACGTCCTTTAAATGCATTATCAATAAATAATCTTTTGAAAAATGTAAAAATAAAATAAAAGATGTCAAAATTTCATGATGCATAACTTTCAAAATAGGAAACATCTGGTTATGTAATATGGTTTGGTTCTCTTTCTGTTTTTCCCCCTTTGTTTGTAGAGAGAGGGGGGGGGGGGGGAGATTAATACTAAAACAGCAGCGTTTAAAATTCAGTGTAATTAAAAGAATAAAAAAAAAAAACCACCCACCTTCATTTACTTGATCTGCATCGTAAGGCATTTCTTCAGAAAAGAGTACAACGCTGTCAGACACATAACCGTGACCGCATTCCTTGTGTTGGTAGTATACTAGGCACTCCACAGAGCAAATCTGTAAATCATTAAAATAAAAATATAATGAAAATGAATGAATTAGGATGGGTATTTAAGATAGTTTTGTAGATCTTTATAAACAAATGAGCTATTGCAAAGAAGAAGAAGAAGAAGAAAGAGAAAAAATCATCTGCGTTTGCTTAATCATATAATGTACAATATCTAATTGAGAATGACGTGAAAATCGATTTTTTTTAATTTGGTACCTTTTTGCGGTGGGAGAGGGTGGGGGAAGGCAGTTCCACGCTGTTACAGCATCACATTTAATTTTAGGTATAAAATTTAAAATTATTTTTAAATTAATTAAATTACATAATTAAAATTTAATTTTAGGTATATGAACGCTTATTAACCACGAAAAATATATTATCTATGCTCCTATTATAAAGAGGAAAAAATTGTTTATTTGTCGGAGGTAAGCTCAGGAACTACCGAACCGATTCCAAAAGTAATGGTGTCAAAATGATGGTGTTAGTCCAACTTAGAACATAGGCTATATCTTAAGTCGGTGCCACTACCCCAAAGGGGGTGCAGGAGCAAAAAATGTTCTAAAAATGCGATTTTTGCGTTACTGAAGGTCCTAAAAATATGAAATTTGGAATATTAGTTACTTATAAGATATAAATGTTGTCTAAGGACAGTTCTTAAACAATTCGAATTTTAAAGGGGGTGAAAATGCACTAAAAGTGTTCTAAAAAACGTTCTAAATCGTAATTTCTACATAATCTTAGGAAATACCAAACCGATTTAAAAAGTAATGGTATCAAAATAATGGTGTTAGTCCAACTTAGAACATAGGCTATATATTATGTCGGTGCCACTACCCCAAAGGGGGTGCAGGAGCAAAAAACGTTCTAAAAATGCGATTTTTGCAATACTGAAGGGCTTAGAAATATGAAATTTGGAATATTAGTTACTTATAAGATATTAATGATGTCTAAGAACAGCTCTTAAGCAATTCGAAATTTAAAAGGGGTGAAAATGCGCGAAAAGCGTTCTAAAAAACGTTCTAAATGGTGATTTCTACACAATCTCAGGAAATACCAAACCAATTAAAAAAATAATGGCGTCAAAATGATGGAGAAAACCCTTGCTCCAACATAGGCTATGTTTTGTGTCGGTGCCACTACCCTAAAGGGGGTGCAGGAGAAAAACGTTCTAAATTGCGGTTTTTACGTGACAGAAGAGCCTTGAATCGTGAAATTTAGAATGGTAGTTATAAGATATCAATGATCTCTAAGGACATTTCCTAAAAAAGTCGAAATTTAAAAAGGGGGTCAAAATGCGCAAAAAGCGTTGTAAAAAACGTTCTAAATTGCGATTTCTAGCAATCTCAGGAAATACTGAACCGATTTCAAATATAATAGTATAAAAATGATGGGGACAGATCTTGCTCCAAGATAGGCTATATTTTATATCTGTTTCCACTAGCCCAGAGGAGATGCAGGAGCAAAATGAGCGAAAAGCGTTCTAAAAACGTTCTGAATGCCGATTTGTCACCAATATCTCAGGAAGAATCAAACTGATTTCAAAAGTAATGGTAAGAAATTGATGCTGACAGCCTCTGCTCTAACATAAGCGCTATTTTAAGTCGGTATCACCATCACCTAGACGTTGCAAAAACAAAAAAGCGTTCCAAATTTCGATTTTTGTGATCGGTAGGGGCTAGCAACTTAAGATTAGGCAAGGTACATATTTATTACATATAAATGATCTTTAAGAACAGTTTCGAAAAAGTGGAAATTTAAAATAGGGGTGAAAATGCACGAAAAGCGTTCTAAAAACGTTCTAAATTGCGATTTCTACTCAATCTAAGGAAATACCAAAGCTATTTCAAAAGTAATGGTTGCAAATCAATAGTGACAGTTCCTGTCATAACATAGGTTATATTTTATGTTGCTGTCACTACCATCTGAGGCTTGCAAAAGCAAAACATGTTCTAATTTGCGTTTTTTGCACAACTGAGGGGTCTAACACTTTGAAATATGGCATGGTATATACTTACAAGATGCAACTGCTTTCTAAGAACAGTCGAAAGAAAATTTAAAATTTAAAAGATGAAGTGAGCGAAAAGCGTTATAAATTACAATTTTTATGTAATTCTATCAAACACCAAACCGATTAAAAAAATAATGATGACAAATTGTTGGTGATAGAATCTGCTCAAACATAAGCTATATTTTATGTCTGTGCCACTACCACCAGAGGGTTGTAGTAGCTAAAAAATTTCTAAATTGCGATTGTTGTGATGCTGAAAAAGGCTAGAAACTTTAAATATGGCATCGTAGTTACTTATAAAATATAAATGTCTTCGAAGGACTGTCGAAAATAAATTCGAATTAAAAAGGGGTGAAGTGAGGGGGAGGTGCGAAAAGCATTCTAAAAAAGTCCTAAATTACGATTTCTACGCAATTTCAGGGAATATAAACCAAATATAAAAGTAATAGTTGCGAATCAATGGTAACAGTCTCTGATCCTACACAGGCTATATTTTATGCCGATGATTCTACCACCTGGGGTTCACAGGAACAACAAACGCTCTAAAAAATGCCTTTAAAAGCTTTCTAAATTACGTTTCTGTGGAATATTAGGAAATAACAAACCAATTTCAAAATTAATGTTGGCAAATTAATGGTGACAGTTCCTATTTCAACATAGCCCTTTATGTTGAGAGAGGTGGTAGGACTTGGCATTTGACATGATGGTTAATTTTAAGATGTAAGAAGATGGTTTCTAAAAAATTCAAAACTTCAAATGAATACTGAAATGAGCGTATTAATTGAGCATAAAAGTTTCAAAATATTTTCTAAATTATCATTTATTTAGTTTTATTTTATTTTATTAATTTAAGTCTCATTTCTCCCTAATGCAGTGTAATAATGATGCAACGCGAGCAAAGCCGCGGGGTTTGCTAGTTAATATATATATATATTATAATACATTGTTAAAATAGTATATAATGTAACATATATAATATGTTACTACGTGGATGGATCAATAATTATTGTCCCTATTGTATATAAAATATTTGTACTGCGATGGTTGTGGTGGAATATCGAAGGCCAATGTCTTAGATGCCTATATGCTCAATTTGAGAACCGTAGCTGCTATATTCACATAGTTTTGGAGAGAGGGATAACAAAGGGGGGGGGAGTGAGGGTTAAAGGCTGATTTTTAGCAAATGCGGCTACTTTTGTGACAGTGGATGAGACGTAACTATTGTCGTTTGGACTCGAAATCATAGTGATGTAGCCACATTTCATCCACTGTCATTAGCCTCATAAGCTCCAAACCAGCATTTCACCCTCACTCCCCTCCTTAAAAACTCCCTCAAAAATAGGTCTTTAAAACTTCACCTCTCGCTCCAAAACTATGTTAATGTAGCAGCTACGGTTCTGAAATTGAGCATATAGGCATTTAAGACATTCGGCTTCGATATTCCACATCAACCATCGCAGTACAAATATTTTATATGCAATAGGGACAATAATTATTGAACCACCCTCGTAAAATATTACATCATATATACCTTTTTAAAATAGTATATAATGTTGCATATATAATATGTTATTAAAATATTATATCATATATGATACATTATTAAAATATATATTATAACAATTTGTTAAAATAGTATGTAATGTAGCATATGTTATATATTATTAAAATATTATATCATATATAATACATTATTAAGGCAATATATTATTATATTACAAATTCAGGAGATGTTTTATATGCGACATAGCTGAAATTGAAACATTGTATTCTGCTTATTTCTTTTTAATTATTATTATACCTTTCACATATTAAGTATAAATACAATAAAAGTTCTAGTATCCGGAATAATGTATTCTGGACGTAATCAGTATATCCAAATAATTTGGGCAATGGTTAAAAAAATATTAAGTTGTTTAATAAAAAAAAAATAAATAAATAAACAGAAACTTTTTTGTTTAGTTTAATAGGAAGATAGGTCTAATGCATTTATATTACATCGGACCTACCTTTTAATAACATAATTTTTATTACAAACTATAAAATAAAAGTAATACATACATTCAGATGTATTGGTTGAATACATGTGGCCAAGTTAATTATTTTGTCGTAGAACGTAAATACCAATTTAAAATTATGCAAATATAGATTTCGAAAATTCTAATTAAACATAAATTTTAACATTGATTTATATAGGAATTTTGTATAAATTATATTTTTACATTCTTTTATTTAATTTGAGTTGGTTCGTGTATGTAAAGAATTTTGTAATTCATTTTTTCCCTCTATGTGCTAGAGTTCTAGAAATTGCGTCCATTTGTTTGTTCCCGATCATGACAAAACAATATTTTCCCATTTTCATAACTTATTACTATTTTTTTCATTAACTTTATCAATTAATAGATCGTTATTCATTAAATTATTATTATACGTTGGAAAAACAATTTAAAATCACTGAATAGGTAGTTTAAGTAATGTTTTTTTTTCTTTCTCGTTGCCATATATTTAACAGAAATTGAGCAAAAATTATTCTTTTTTAAAATAAGTTCACTAGTTCGCTCTTTCTACCAAATATAAATAAAAATTGTGAATTTTTCAATAATCGGGGCCCACGCTAAATTAACTTATTGCAACGAAAACCTTTTTGAACAAAATGAGTTGCACTCATGAAGTTAGGAATGATTTTTAAGATAAACATAAAATGCTTATCACATGCAAATTACAAGCTTTTATTTTCAATTTTGCATATAGTATTACAAACTACAAACAAATACATATATAATCCATCCATCAATGAATAAAAAATGCTTTAATTGCATTTTTAAAATAAAATTCACATAAAAGGACAATAAATGTACAAAATTACTTGCAGGTGCATAAATATAATATAAGATATAAAATTATTTAAAATACATCAAAAATATCTTAAAATACATGAGAAAAACCCAGAACGTTTTCAGCTATTACAAGGTCGTCATCAGTGGGAGTTAAATGTTGTTATTATTTTAGTAAATAAATAGAAATGCTTAATTCATCTTTAAAAGGTTAAACTTAAACTTACACTGTGTGCAAACTACTTAAAAGATGAGACAATATTTAAAAAGATGTTAATTACTTTAACCCCTTAATGGTCGCTTAATATTGGAAAAACCATAAAAAAAGTAACTATTTTTTTATTACAGAAATTGAATAATTATAAGGTTTCTATATAAAATATGCAATTAGATTTTTTTAAGGCGAAAAAGAAGATGTTATAGAAAAAAATTCACATTTGTGGAAAAGCCATCATGCGAGAATTCTGTGTTTTAATGTTTGTTTTACACCATACAAATTAATGCGAATAAGACTTTATTTTTCACATCTTATATCTTTATTTATCATCATCAAACAAATTTTTACAAATAATATTTGAAATAATATAATATACATTAAATTTCGATTATTAATAATTTTTTTGAGTGTGATATAGTTCGAAACATGCAATACAAAGTCCAACAGCACAATTAGCGCTAAAAACCAAACCCAAACGCTAATATTCAAACACTTCACACAGAAATGCAGGTTAAATTTTTCTGGTTTCAGAAGTTTTTTTTTCCAGCAATAAATCTCCAGCCCGGAAATATGACGGGCACCAGAAATAACGAACGACACCTCACCCCGTGATATTGACCGGAGCGAGAATTAAGGAGTTAATATCCTTAGTACTTTCAACTTTAAAAACATAGCCTTCGTTAGAGAAATACAAGAAATATTACTGTTATTAACGTCTTATTTTAAAAATTCACGTAGATGGTGTCGACAGGAGTGAAAGTGGAAGTCAATTTTTAGATCCGGAAAACAATGGGAAAATAAAACATGGAAATAGGGAGGTGGAATATTACTCGTTTTATGATTCTTTAACCCCTTAATTCTCGCTCCCGTCATATTCACGGGCTGTGTCTTTTACTCAGATTGTTCGATTCCCACCAGTTTTATAAAATAATGTCATTGGCTTTATTTTAGTCTCGTTTTATTAAATAAGGTGAATATTTCTTTTTCAAAAAAGTGATGCCAATAAGCAATTTGAATTTTTAGACCACAATTTAATTCGAGCGTTAAGGGGTTAAGGAAACTGAGCCAAATTATGGGTATGTTGTAAGATAAAACGTCATTACAAACAGTATTTTCTTTAGTAATAATTTCTATTGATTTACGGATAATTAAATCATGATAATTCTTTAAGGGATACATAATTTTTGCGTCTTCGAAATTAACTTGTATATTCTGCTTCTGGTTAAGTCTTGACAGGGCTGTTGTTGGTCGGTTGTACTTAAAATCTCTCAAATGTTCTTTAATATGAACTTTAAGTTTACGCGAAGTCATTCCTATGTATTCGAGATAAATATTTTCTGTTTTCGGTGGAATTATATAAACTCCCGAAACTTCATCTTTCAGGATCAGGTCTATTTTGGCACTAATGAGATCTTTCAGTTTTGCTGGAGGACTGGCGATTAAGTTTACGCCAAAACGAAAAAGTGCATGTCTGAGTTTTTCGAAAAGTCCTGGTATGTACTTCATTTTGCAATATCTCATGTTACTCCGTGGAGTTTTTTTATTTTCATATGGTTCTTCTGTGAGTTGATTAGCTTTTCAATAATGCGTATTGGGAAACCATTCTCAACTGCAATGTTTCTAATAGTATTTAATTCATTTTCAAGGTGATTAATAGAGCAAACACTAAACGCTCGTCTTATATAAAAGTTGAACGGAGCAAGTTTGTAGTTGAAACTTGTGTAGTGATGCACTTTCGAAAGGAATTGTGCTGTTAGACTTATTTACCTTCCTGTAGACTATGCGCTTAAGTGTTTAGTTTAAATTTTTGATTAGCATTACGTCAAGAAATGACAACTCATTATTGTTTTTTATTTCGATGGTAAATTTTATGTTAGGGTCCATATTATTTATTCTGTTAAGAAATGCGTACAATTCAGATAAACCATGATCCCATACTATGAAAATGTCATCCACATAAAGATACCATAATGACGGAGTTACAACGCTGTCTGTTAAAATTCTTTCTTCAAATGGACGTAATTTGAATTCGGCTAAAGTACTTGAGATGGGAAAACCTATTGGTGCTCCTTTAGTCTGCTTATAAATCCTCTTATTAAAAATGAAAATATTATTTCCAGTTACCAGGTTAAGTCCAGATTTTATGGATTTTACGCATTTCCTTGAAAAAGCTTTTGTCCTTTTCTGAACCTTTTTCTACCACCGTCTAACCATAGTTTAACGTCGACCACCGATTTCATTAACCGGATTAAGGATTTGAAGCTCAATAAAGAGAGTGTTTTAGCAAGTTTTGACAAAATTTCACTTTTCCCCTCAATTGACGTTGAAGAAGTAAAAATACTCATTAATAACTTTATTGATAACGAGCCATCATTAAACTCAAAAATGAAGACCACCGTAAAATCTCGTTACATAGGAATGACTTCGCGTAAACTTAAAGTTCGTATTAAAGAACATTTGAGAGATTTAAAGTACAAACGACCAACAACAGCCCTGTCAAGACTTAACCAGAAGCAGAATATACAAGTTAATTTCGAAGACGCAAAAATTATATATTCCTTAAAGAATTATCATGATTTAATTATCCGTGAATCAATAGAAATTATTACTAAAGAAAATACTGTTTGTAATAACGTTTTATCCTACAACATATCCAGAATTTGGCTTAGTTTGCTTAAAGAATCATAAAACCACTTCCCTATTTCCATGTTTTATTTTCCCATTGTTTTCCGGATCTAAAAATTGACTTCCACTTTCACTCCTTTCGACACCATCTACGTGAATTTTGAAAGTAAGACGTTAATAACAGTAGTATTTCTGGTATTTATCTGACGAAGGCTATGTTTTTATAGTTGACTGTACTCAGGATAGTAAAGTAATTTAACATCTTTTTTAAATATTGCCTCATCTTTTAAGTAGTTTGCACATAGTGTAAGTTTAAGTTTAATGTTATAATTTTCTTTGCGCTTATTCGAGAATTGCCTAAAAGAAAATCATTGCAATTTAAAGGTTGTGTGTGAGATCAGATGCCGATAAAATTATTCAAATTAAAAAAAAAAAAAAAAAAAAAAATCCAAAAACCGAGCTTTTATTTATTATGCAGCAAATCTCTCCATACTCCATGGATATCGATCGTATGATAGTGCATCATTACAAGCTGTATCTTTATTAGCATTTATTTCAATTGCTTCTCTTATAATGGCTTCCTGGTAATTATTTGTACGACAGATAATTTTCGATTTATTAAAATCTACTTTTATAGGATGAGTTTGAGCTAATCTTGATAAAGCATAAAATTTGAAAATAACTTTATCTGGCATCTCATCTCACGTACAACCTTTAAATTACAATGACTTTCTTATACACAATTCTCGAATAAGCGCAAAGAAAACAATAACAGCATTTAAATACCACCGATGACGGCCTTGTAATGGCTGAAAACGTTCTCTGTTTTTCTAATGTATTTTAAGATATTTTTGATGTATTTTAAATAATTTTATATCTTGCATTATATTTATGCACCTGAAAGTAATTTTGTCCTTTTATATGAATTTTTTAATTATTTAACTCAAGGTGAATTGAGCACTAGAATTTTAACTTTCATTTATTGCATTTCTTAAACACATATTTTGCCATCCGAATAACTAAAATTCGGATATTTGGAGTTTTATTGTACTGCATTTTATTACAGAAAAAGGAAATTTTCCTTTCAGTTACAAAGTTAAAGTGAATTGAGTATATTTATTAAATTGTTCTTTTTTTATTTATAGTTATGAGGCATTCTCACAATCTTTTCACTTTTCTATATTTTTCTGTCCCTGAATAATAATTTTTATTTTAGTTCATATTCTTGGTTGTTTTTTTTTTCATTCAATTCCTACTATTAGTTCACATTCTCCCTATATTTATTTATATACAGTAGCCTCCCTCTTAACCGGCCTCCTCTTAACTGAAACTCCGCTTTAACCGGTTGACTTTTTTTCCCAACATCAGGAAAAATTCAAGGATGACGACCTCAGGAACTCAGCTTACGCTTTCCAGTTGCAGTGCAATCCCGAGGGAAAGGAAGTAAAATTCAGAAAGGAAAACGTCTGTTTTAAATGGATACGCGTTGACCTTCACCAGTGTTGAATTCAGGATGTGGCCCGTGGGGGGGGGGGGGGACGTTCCCCCCAGGAACAATGATATGTCCCCTCGGAAGATTTGAGATTTTGTGTATTTTAATGGTCAAAAGTGCAATCCCCCACCCGGAACTCTATAATGTCTGATCTATCTGCAAACTGTTTTCTACAAGCGTTTAAAAAGCTTGAGGGATGAGAGCAGATTACCGTAGATCTATAAGAGTTGTTTGAGTTTGATAAAAATATCAAGCATGAAACATTATTTGACGAGGATATAACTAGGGCAGTAACTGATGTTGTTCAATACGAAGATGATCTTGATGATGATCCAGTTAAAGTTGACAGTGCTAAAATTCCTCATACGGAAGGGGTAAAAGCAATAGAGTTGGTGCTACGCTATATGTTAAGCAGCGTCTAACAGCTTCCTCGGCTAAACTTATGATGTTATAGAGATGGAGAATGCTGCAAAAGTCGGGCATCTTGCCTTCAACAGAAGAAGGTCGCTTATTTCTTTATGGTTGATTAACTTAAATATACATAATGTAGAACAATTTCAACTTCTAATAAAGGTGTGTGACACGATTTTCAACAATTTAATTTGTGTTAAATATTTTTCATTATTTATTATCAGTGATATTTTTCTTTCAATTCCGTTAATTATAACTAATATTCATGTCACAAAAGATAGAAAATATGTTCTTTTTTAAAACTACCCAAATTTAAAAACTAAATGCTTACCTTACGGGTTTAATTAATTAAATTATGCAGATATTATTTAATTTTTTTTTACTTCTCCGCTTTAACCGGTTTTTCTCTTAACCGGCTTACCCTCGGTCTCGCGTAGGCCGGTTAAGCGGGAGGCTACTGTATTTATATATTTATATATTTATATATCTTGTTCAAATTTTCAATCGTTAATTAAATACTCATTATTCATCTTATCAAGTTGAAATAAATTTTTTAAAACTTGTACTGGATAACAATTGATGTTAATACAGTTTTTTCAAATATTAATTAATTAATTAAATTTTAACTAATTAATTTCAGTTTTGCATGAGAAACAAAATGGCGGCCATTGGTTATTGAAGATCAATGAAAGTATTTTCAATAAGGGGTTACCATAGGGGGGGACCCTGTTCTGTCACCAAATACCTCCAAGTTTGTCGCCAACTTGGCGATATCTCTAACATTTCGCCAAATTCCCATAGACTTCATTGTAAACCTACTTGCTTATAGAAAATCAACAAATTGAGATATTTTAATTCAACAAAAACTAATATTAGCTTAAGAGATTATATTAAATTTTTCTTTGATGACCTAAGTAGGAATTGACTTTAAAAACAAAATTTTTGTATTACTTATTTATCATTATTTCTTACACCGGAAAACATCCCATTACATGACTGCTTAATAGTATTAACGAGATTAATAAATTTGGGACAATGTTAAAGGTCCAAATATACCACAAAATTCCTATACCGTCCCTTGTCCCTGATGCTGGTTTTTAAGTTTGGAGCTGTCTGCATAAAATTGTTTCAATAAAAGTAATTCTATCTATTTTTTTTTTTTCGAAACTGGACTGTTGTTTTATATAAATATGTAGCAAAAAATTAACCTGCACACATTTTTAGGGTTGCTATTATTTTTTTAACTTTGACCCTGGGTTTTAGATTCCTTACCGTCCCTCTTGCTAAATTTATACAGAAAATCACTTCAGATGCAGCCACATTTTTTTTCAACTTTTTTCTTGTGCAGAAGTATTATAGAGAAACAATGGCTAATTTTTCTTGACAGGAAATTTACTGCAAAATTTAAATCGGCATTTAAATATCAATTTCAAGCATCATGGCTTTATTGGTAGTCTTACCGTTCCCAAAGTTTATTCCTGCACATTCCGAGGTAAATTATTTTTTTTAAATTTAATCTAATGTAAATAACTGTTTCTAAAAATCAATGAACATTGTAGCTACCACTTAGTCTTAACATAATTTTCCTAAAAATAGGTGGTAATTTTCCTTACCGTCCTATCCTTACCATTTCTTTTTTTATCCTTACCGTCCCTTTTTTTCCTATACCGTTCCCCTTTTTTCCCCTTACCGTCCCTTCTTTAGCACCCCTTTAAGACAATGTTATACCAAAATTTTGTACTAATACTACAACATTGTTATTTTCTTATTTGAATATCCTGTGGGTACTATGCAAATTCATTATAAGTAAAAATGTAGAAGAAAATAAAAAGTTATAGCGGTAAAATGGTAAGTAAAATTAAACTTGTAAATTTAACTTAAACCTCAGTTAGATTTTAAAAGAAATCATCGCTGCAGACCATTTTTTCTTTATTTTGAAGCATTAAGGAATTCGTCTATAAGTTTAAAATGCTATTTTTATAAGTTTAATTTCACCAGATTTTTATTGATGAAAAGTCAAAAGATTGTGAGAGTGCCCCTTACACATTTAAACGAGGCCATAACACTTTCTTCTCTATGTCAAAATGAAGCTATGTCAGAGAACCCTTAAAAATTATAACAATAAACATATTCAATGCAGTTCCATAAAAAACAAGAACGAAAAATCAAGTGTCAAGCATAGATTATGAAACTCTTCCCAACACCCAAAACTTGCTAAATAAGGCGAAAGATGATGTTTAAGTGAACAATTTTGAAAACGCATAACACATTTAATAAACCAATGTCAGGAATTACCATCAAATGCCAGAAAAATATCCGAATTCTTTTGTGCAGCCCTGTATATGATCCATAAATGTATATATACAATACTATATAGTATGCTGAAATATAGATAAGCAAGGAAACACATAGCACAAATTTTCCTTCAGCAATTTTCGTCAATAAATAGTGTCGAAATCTTTTGTGCTGGCCTCTATATGATCTATAGAATTTATACACACAAAGTAATAGGTAAAAAATGAGTTTAATTTAAAAACGCGTACCACAACTTAAAACAGACTTCCACCAATTAATGTTAATAGACAATACTGTAACCGAATTATTTTGTGTTTTCTTGTAAATGAATAGGGAATGCTAGGTATACCATATTCTATAGTAAGCATATTCAAACTCAGTACCTACCGGCTTTGAGACCAGAACCTTTCAACAGCTGATAAAAGTCCAAAATAAAAGACGAGAAAATTAAGCAGATTAATAGTCATTCACTGTCAAGATTCCATTTTTCATTGAAAATTATTGACTTGAATGCATCATTTTTCATTTATATATATATATTTTTTTAATTCCTTAAAATAATAAGAAAGCTTCATTACCCTTGGCGTTGGTTCGAGCTTAGACATGGCTCTGAATGGAAGCTTGTTGTAATCGGTGCAGTTTGACTTGTAAGGATGAGGAAGCAAGTAGACTGTTGCCTGAAATTTAGAGAAAGTAAATGCTAATGATAAAAAAAAATGACGCAACAATAATAAAGCTACATATAAATTTCTTTTTAGGGTTCCGTACTTAAAAAGTAAAAACGGAACCATTATAAGATCACTCCTGTGTCTGTCTGTCTGTCACAGCCATTTTACTCGTAATCTCTGGAACGTGGAAAGTTCAGACTGGGGTAAGTAATAAAGACTATTGGCCGACATACAGATTATTAAACATACACAAATATATTTAGGAAAAATGTAGAGGGGCTAATTAAGTTACTTGAAAAAAAAAATCTTTTCTTTGTATATCGTGTGGGGTATCGTGAGAAAGCTTTTGTAACGCAGAACTCAAAAATACATTTCTTTTAAATTTAGATGTTATATTTTTAGAGATATCGTCGAAAATGTAGTTCAAAAATATGCCCCCCCCCCCTCTATTTCTGAATCTACTGAAAATAGAATTATGAAAAAATCAGACGTTAATTTAAACCTTGCAGGAAAATTATAGCGATTATCCCAAGTTTAATAGTTTTTGATAAAAGCGCATTTTTTCACTACACACAAATTTCAATTTGTGGTCATTCAGCAAAGGTGTTGAGGAGCGCTGGAGGTACAGTCGTGGAAAAAAAAAAAAAAAAAAAAGTAAACACCCCCTACTAACTCCTCAACAAATTATCGTAGACGAAAGTTACTGGTACCGGACGATTGGAAATAAAGTCTACTTTTAAATGGTGTGTATAAAATTTGCTTAGGGGACCATATACATATTAAAAGGAATCCAAACTTCATTTTTTTCAATGGCAGTATCCAAGTTTAACGAGATATTTCAAATATTCGGTTCAAAATATGCCTAGAAACCAAATTTCAAGTCATTCGAATGATAAGTTTTTGAATTATAGACATTCAAAATTTAGTACTTCTAATGTTAAATTAAATTTTCATATTTTTATTTATATCTCCTCAAATTATGCTCCTATTGAGCTAATTTTTTGTGTAGCAATAATACTAATATACCCAAACATAAATACGTTGAATTTGCAATTTTTATAATTTTATGATATGAATTATGAATTATGAAATTAATATTCGAAAAAATTATGAATTGAAACATACAATTTTTTTGATGGATTTAGATTTATTAAGTCCTGCTTTATGAAAACCCAAAATTTCACATTTTTCTTCCAAGTAGTTTTCAAATTATGCTTAAAAAACGGCAAAATGATGGTTTAAGGGGTCGTCTATGATAGAAGTGAGTAAATTTTTGAAATTTATTCTGCTATCTTGTAATCAAACAGGTTTCATTGACGCTTACACGTGCCTTGATCAAGAAGCAGGCTCTCTCGGTTAATAATCGAGTTCGGAACTTCAATTTTGAAACAGCCCTTAAAATACGATCGTTTTAAAATAATTAATTTCGCGGAAACTTATGGCATGAATTGCATAAAAATTTGTTTATAGGCTAATTGAAAGGTGTAGAGTTCATTTATGCTGTCAGAATTGTGTACTGCTATTGAAAAAAAAACAAAGTTATGGTTCATTTTAATATGTAGATGGCCCCTTAAACAAATTTTATATACATCGTTTAAAAGTAGACTTTATTTCCAATCGTTCGGTACCAGTAACTTTCTTCTACGATAATTTGTTGAGAAGTTAGTAGGGGTGTTTACTTTTTTTTTCCACGACTGTACCTATCGTAGCAGAAGTATAAAAGCATTGTTGATAATGATTTTTGAAAAAAAGCGTCGGTAATTAGCCGAGATATTAACCCTTAAATTCACGGATGGTTTGGGCATACATAATAACAGGGTCGGCGCACTCTATGTAGCATCGGCTTTTAAAGCATAGGTAACAGATTTTAATGATACTTTTGTGTAATGCAATGCCCAGTAGCAGTATAAAAGTAATAAACGCATTAAAAACAGGCTAATTTAATTAGAATTAATCACATAAATACTATGGGATTCGCGACTAGTTTGCATTGAGTGGATTTCTCAATACACCTCCCGTGTGTTTAAAAGTTAATTACAAACCTATCTGGAAAAACGTGACACGGACCAGGGCGGCGTAACAACTTTGCAACCTTCTTTCGAAGCGTGCTTAGGAGAATGTCAAGTTTACACTTTGAACAAGGGTTTTATTTTAGTTACACTGTAAATGGGAAAGATTATTACTATGCTGAATTTAGTTTTATGAAATGCCAAATGAAGTTTAAATATACACTACTTTCATTGACATTACCGTATTAAGTCATCATAAACAGATTAGAATAAGATTAAAATAAAGATATACAGAACTGAATATTTGATATTATTTAGGCTTCATATATCTTTGAAATTTTATGGTATACCGATTCATACTTTTCTAGTATGTACACAGCTAGACCCAACCTTACGTTTTTATAATTTTTTACAAAGTCTTATTATTCTTTTACCAAGAATTTTTTATTAATACAGTTAATAATTCATATATTTGTTGTACGGAACCCTCTAAGCGCGGGTAATACTCGCACTTGACTGTTTATAGGAGGATTCAAAATTCTACGTACATATTTTAAAAGTTGGTAGAACATATTACAACGAATACTTTTTTGTATAGGAAACTAGGGTCGTAATACATTTATTCATTCAAAAATATAGAATACCACACTCCAAATCGTACATAACTATTGTTGATGACTTTAACAAAAAAAGGGTACTTTAAAGAAATGTTCAACATTCTCACTTTGTTTTGTGTTAAATGAAATGATATCATGAAAAGTTGGTAACGAATGTAAAAAGTATTCAATATTCGATCTATTCGGCCTTTTTGTTGAATATTCGGGCAAATTCTATAAACACTAATTGACCGAATATTATTCTGTATTTATTGATGAAACAACCTGTGAATCCAGAATAATCTTTAAAACTGGTTACATTAGATAAATATTTTACATTCAATTAATTCATGTTGTAACATCGTATGGATAAAAAAAAAATTAAAAAACAACATTAAAAAAATTACCTTTTGAACGGCCAGATTGTAAGCATGACCTGCGTAGACATGTATTCCATGGGCAGATAAATGTGGATACGCCATATCTTCGTGCACTGCGACTATGAAGCCTGGCTCTGTTGCCACCGAATCTAGATACTCGTCTTTCTCTACATTCAAAGTGAGTTTCATGTCTAAAAATGATTTACAGAAAAATATTCGTTACTTCCATTTAAGTAACAAATACAGCTTGGTGCAAATTATGCGAACTTCATAAAAGTAGGTGCAAGTTCGATGTCTGCACGGGTTCGGGTCTGGTCCATATCCGGTCCGGAAATGAAGGAAAATTTACAAACGGGCTGGTCCAGCAGAATAAAGAAACATTTTTAACGGGCCGGCCTGATAAAAAAAAATAATAAATGAGCCAGGTCGGGTCGATAAAAAAAAAAAATTAAACTGGTCATCCTGGCCGATTAAAAAGTTAAGTGATGTAACTGCCCGATATAACAAATTTAAAAGGATCAAACTAAGCTGATAAAATATGAACAATTCTCAATGGACGTGACTCAGAGGGGAATAAGCATAAATTTACTGCACGAGCCGATGTTAGCTGGAAAAAATCATAAAGTCGGAGATTGTATTTCTGCCCCAAAACCGATTGCTTCGCCGCGCCGGTCGAAATCGACATCAGAAAGTTAGAGGACCTTCATAGGAAAGTTTCTCTACGGACGTAGAGTTGGATTTTAAAAACAAAATGAAGGCACTCGGCACTCTACGAATAGCTTACCTTACAAAGTACAACAGAAAGTATATAACACATTTTGACAATATCCTCTCTTAGATGATATGCAGAGATCAGATTGTTCAAACTATAATTTCAAAACAAGTTGAGAAGCGTTTTATGGAAGTTACTTCTCTGAAATCCAAATTACTGAAATAACTTGAGCTTTAGTATTGAATTTTATTTCAAGGAAATGATGTTTCGGAAAAATAACTCAAGAAGCAATTTAATGAAACAATCTTACAAATACGAATGTTTTGATGAGTCTGCGAAATTTAGATTTCTTATATATTTTTTTGTTAATACATTGAAGCCCAAGCCTGAGCCACTCGGTCAGCGCGGCGTAAAATGTTTTCTTATCACACGCACGAGTATAACTCAGTGATTCCGTTTTTAGGAAATCTGAAACATGTGTTATTTTGCTGCCAATACTCCAGAATAGTAATTTTCGGCTTATTTCGTTGCATAATTTTCCGTTTAAAAAAACGAAGATTGCTATTAACAAAATCCACATGTTGCACTTGCCCTAAATACGACCATGCCTGTAGTTATTACATTCATGCCAAAAAATATTTTAAATACTCCTAAAAAAACTGGATTTCTTGACACGACTAATGAATAAACAGCTGGTTCTCAAATACACAAATAATGATATAAAAAATAAATCAATAAAAGACGGTTTTCAATATTGATACTTACCTTTGCTAGTTTGCCATGCATCTGGTTCAGTAACCTTCAATTTTTCCTTGTCGTCCGAAGACATTGTCAAACAGTTGCCCAAGTGAGGATCGTAAATGTAATCGAAATACCTAAAGCAATAGTGAGAAAGAAGCACAGTTTTGTATTATCGATCTTTAAAAATCACTTAATAGATTCTAACTTAGATTTTTCTTTTCTTTTTTTATAAGAAGAAAACAAGAACCACAAAAAACTTATTTTTCGTTTCTATCTATGACATTTATGGGCAAATCTACTTAAATACATTTTGTGTGCAGTCAACGGGTTTCAACCAATCAATATATGGGGACAAATGCCCACCTATCATCCCTTTAAAGAAAATTTTAAATAATAAGATTGAACTAAAAATGCCCCAAAATTCAAATGAAGCAGCTCTGCTTTTTATAGCGAAAGAAGCTAATAAGGTAGCTGGGCAGAATTAATTGCCCTAACCTCTGAGTAAACAAAAACGAAAATAACCTAATTTTTCGAATTTTGAAGAAAGCTTCCTAATTCTCTGTTAGCATTCTTAAATTTACAATTCATGCATTTTTTGAAGTGGAGAGTATTTGGAAAAGAGACTGTAACCTCCACAACGAAATTAATTTTCTTCAAAATTTACTGTGTTTACTGAAATCTAAGATGCACCTGATTTTTTAACCGCAAAAATAAGAACGTTTGTTCAAAACTTATGAAAATAAACAATAAAAAAATAGGAAACTTGGAAAATATACTGCATTCTAATTTTATTTATTCTCAGTGTATAATCAAATTAGCATTCATTGCTTATAGTATCAGAAATTCCAATTTATAAATCTGCGTTGTTGCTTTCAGATGCGTCTACTTTTTTGTTGGATTATTAAAAATAGATATCGTCGTCTTTAGTGACAACCATCTAATTAGAAATGCCACACTTGGCAAAAGACCGCTTAAGTGTTTTGGTCAGTGAGATCTCAAATTTCCCTCGCTAATTTTAAACTCATGGGCATGGAATGCAGTTAATATTATTTAAATATCTTATCAGGAAATTACTATTTTTAACTTCTTTTTTATCTGTGTACATTTCTTAAAGAATGTCATTTTTTATCCCACGATATGCTATTTCTTTCGGCCAGCAATTAAAGTGTCGTCTCTAAAAAATAACACTTCGTTAATGAGTCAGCCGTCAAGAAAAAAAGATGTATAATTACACGGGATAATCTCTACTGCAATTTTTTAAACTTATAAGCATCGCCCATTTTCAATTTTTTTACCGTCGTATACGGAAAAAAGGTACTTTTAAATGCAATTTGTTTGAAAACTGCATCTCAATTTATTTTTGAGATATTAATTATTTTGTAGTTTTTAGCGACATTTCTTTAAAGTTGGCTACTTAAAGTACTCCATTTCTGTAGAAAGTAAAGGAAAAATAGTTAGAAAATAGTAATTATATCTTTTTGTTGCAATTTTCCCAAAATAACTTTTAAAAAAAAAATGTAATTAAAATACGTGCTATTTTGAAAAAATATAAATGAATAATTTCTGGTAAAACATGGAGCTATTATAAGCTATATATAATTTTATGTATCGATATTAATGTTACAAACAAATGAAGGCATAATGAAGCATTAGATAACCGAGATTTTTTGTCGAGTTTCTTGAATGACGACATCGCTTTCGCTGGAATTGTGTATTATTCAGCGATAGTGACGTCATATGCATACTTTACTGTAGCTTATGTTTAAGACTAGATCGTAAATGTGGAATTCTTCAGCGGATGCGGATGACGTCATCTTATATAAAATAAAAGCGCGTGTTTTAGTCTTAAAACTGAAATAATTTTTTTTTTTTTTCATCGGGGGCGACATAAATTCTGAAAAAGCAGAATTCCTGTTTTGTAGTGTTTTTCTTTTAGTTGTCAAAAATATTTTTTTAATAGATACTTAATTTTACATTTTACTTGTATGTGTTAAAATCTTAGCGAAACAGTTGTGTGTTATAAGTGTGATTTTAACACTTTAGATAAAATTAAGTACATATTTTAGAAATATTTTGCCAACTGAAAAAGACGTTCTTTTAAGAAAAGCTCACAGAAAAAAGAAGTTAAAAATATCAGTTTTCTGATGATTTATTTTCTGTCTTTACCGAACAATTGAAAGAAAAAAAAAAAAAAGCTTTGATTACATTGTTTCTTAATAAGAGCATTTGCTATTTTCGTGAGTTTTCGATCAAAATTGAATTTTAAAAATGTTCAGAAAGTAAACAGTTTGGATTTCAGATCAGCCTTAACTCTATTGAAGAAAACTAATTCTCGAATATTTGGTTCAAAACGCCAATTTAAAAGCATTTACTGAATAATTTTTCTGTCTTTACCAAAAAATTAGATTTTTTTTTTTTTTTTTTTTTTTTTTAACATAGTTTCTGAATAAGGAAAATCGTGAAATCATTATTCATGAAATCATGAATTATGAAATTAGCATCTGCTAATTTCATGCGTTTCAAACAAAAATGAATTTAAAAAAATGTCTCAGAATGTAACAAGTCTAGATTTGAGAATAGTTTCTGAATAAGAGCATCTGCTAATTTCATGCATTTTCGAACAAAACTGGATTTTAAAAATGTCTCAGAAAGTAACCAGTCTGGAATTGAGAACTGTATTGAAGAAAATTAACTGGTATGTGGCATAAATTACATTCGAAAAATTTAGGAATCATTTTCTGTAGCAGTTTTAGACGATTTTTTCCTCAAAAAACACATAAATGTAATTACTCCAGACAGCTCTCCGTATCTAAAGGTGGAACTCCAGAGAATTCACAGCTGACAATTATGTCTTCTTTCTGATGTCCAAGATCATGTTTCTTTCCTCGTTTCATAAAGTCAAAAGTAATTTCGAATACTTCTTCCTCAGTAAACTAGATGAAAACACAAGAAAAAAAAATAGCGGCAATAACAGTAATTCTTTTTATCAAATGAAATTTATATGGCAATTATTCAAAAATAAAAATAAATAAAATATTGCAGAAAAATCTCCAGATATTAAAGAAGATGACTGGCTAGATAAGCATTAATTTTTGGTACCCTGGCAGGATAATTTCCTTTTTTTAAAAAAATTTATGATATTTTAATTGTTTTTATAAAATATAGGATCCATATTTACTGGTTCTATCATAGATTGTTTTTCTGATGATTCTTTACAATACATGATCTAAAAGTAGGTTATTTAATTTAGTAAATTTATATGTATTTCGGCACTTTAAGCAATTAATTATATATACTTTTTTTTCGATTCGAAGCGCTCATAACACCATTGTAAATTTTACATATGTTAATATATATATTATGCATGATAACTTAATGATCAGCGTGTTGCGCTGTGACGCTATAGGTCCAGAGTTCGACTTCGGCAATGTTTACTCAACCTTTCATTACTTCGGTGTCGATAAAACGAGTACCAAGCTTGCTTGAGAACTAAACACCAGGGATCTGGTGTTCGATTGACCACCTAACCAGAACCGGCGAAACTATCCCGCGCCATTTGGGGGTCTTGTTATAGGCCCCGAGTCTCTCTATACAATTCGAAATAATGTTATCTCTGTGGTAAATAATAACAGTTTTGATCAATTTTTTACAAAAAATATTTTTCGTGAAAAAATGGGTATTAACTTCATTTCTAACAGACAAAGTTCTTATACAGCAAAACCTCCCTAAGGCGACCAGGTTCCGTTCCATTAAAAATTGGTCGCTCCGAGAGGTGGTGTCTTAATGGAGGTAATGTTTAAATCTGGATTTTAATTGTTGAAAAAGACTTCTAAACTAAGTTTAAATTTTTTTCCCGGTAACTTTTAAGTATTTAAAACCCTTTGTATCTTTTTAGGCAACGAGTTTAACTCTGATGACAAATTAAAAATGACGGTCAATAAACTCCCCTGCTCTATTCTGTCAGGAAACTCTCAAAGAAGTAGATAAATAGATAAAACCGCAAAATCAAAGCAAATGTCAATGTATTCATTTTTTAAACTCTTTTAATTACTATTAACTTTGGAATTGAATTAATGTTACTAAAATTTATTTTTCACATTAGGAAAAAATATAAAATTTAAGTATCAAAATAAAAGTTAATTACAAAAGTTAATAGTAATTAAAAGAGTTTTAAAAATGAATACATTGACCTTTGCTTTGATTTTGCGGTTTTATCATTTATCTACTTCTTTGAGAGTTTCCTGACAGAATAGGGCAGGGGAGTTTATTGACCGTCATTCGTAATTTGTCATTAGAGTTAAATTCGTTGCATAAAAAGGCACAAAGCGGTTTAAACACTTGAAAGTTACCGGAATAAAAAAATAACTAAAAAAAATCTAAACTTAGTTTAGAACTCTGGTGAACAATGCGCTCTCCGGAATTATTTTTCTAATAAAACCTTCTTCAAGCAATCCGGGGGAAAAAAAAAAAAAAAAACGGAATTTGTTTCATTTTCTTCAAAGAAATGGGTCGCTCATGGAGGGAGTTCAACTTGGATGGTCTCTGAATGGAGGTAAAATCAGTATAGAGCCTATGGCAATAAATTTCGTTCCATGAAAAAAATGATCGTTCAGGGAGGTAGTTGCACATAGGGAGATTTCGTTGTAGATGTCGAGGAATGTACAGGCTTGAGGAGCCTGAAAATAACCGCGAACGCAAAAAAATAAATATTTAAAATATTATAAAGGATAAAAGATTTTAAAAAAATTAAAGATAATTATGCTCATTTCATGAGAAAGATATTGCATGTTACTTATCATACATTTTATAATCTGCGTTATAAATTATTCTATGATATATACAATTTTAAAATATTTTTTATTAGTCCGCGGTATTGCATTCCGAGTCATCGGGCCTCGCCAAGGGATTTGCCAGGTCCCTGGGTGACGTTCTACCGGCTCTGCACCTAACCGAGACATATGCTGTACACTGTAAAAAAATCCGAACAGTATTCCTGTAGGAATCGGAAAAATAGTTGCCCTTATTGTACCGGAAAATTTTCCGACCCAGCTCAGAATAAAATCCGTAAAAAAAAGGGGAAACATTCATTAGAACGGTACTTTACGGATTTTATTCCAAGTTTACGGATTTTATTCCGATTTTACTGATTTTATTCCGAGCTGGGTCGGAATTTTTTCCGGTACGATAAGGGCAACTATTTTTCCGATTCCTACAGGAAATCTGGTCCTATTTTGTTTTGTTTTTTTACAGTGTATATTTCAGGTCCCAGGGTCAAGAAAACATAAGTTGGGCACTATAACAATAGGCAACATAATCCTTAATCGATTGAAGCGCCACAAAGTTTAGTTTAGAGTTTTAATGAAATAGACCTGCTACTACTTTTCAATTTTTTTCCTTTTTTTAAATTTCTATGCGAACCTCCTCACAAAATTAGTAACTAGAAAATATTTCAACGAGATAATAACAAAAAATTGCATACCTGTGTTCTTAAAATTAACCGAATTAAAAGAAAAAAAGCTGCGATACGCCACTTTTTAACACCTTAAAAAAGGATCTTTCATCAGTAAAAACTGGTTACGAACTGATAACGGAGCATTTTAGATAAAAAAGATAATGTATTGTAGCGCCATACAGTTTATCTTTATTTATAAGAATTTTAATATATATTATTGCACAGCAAAAACATGTTAGTGAAAAACGGTGACGTCATATTGACGGTGTTAACATCTGATCCATAAATTTCGCTTCATTTTTTTTACTTTTAAACATAACGCAGCTTCAATTTTTACACCGTAGAATGGAAAAAATAAAAGGTCCTTTCAAATGCAATTTGTTTGAAACTGCATCTCAATTTGTTGATATTTATGGTTTTTAAACTAATTTTGAAACATGAAATTTTAAACCTCTATCTCTACCGCGTGTAGCTCGATTACAAAAGATTAACCCGATAGTACTTAAAGCATTATAAATACTTCAGCATTTGTTTGTGCTTAACATTCCATAACGAAATTAAAATTTTATCATTAAATCAATAAAATAGTAAAATGATATAAATAATACAAAAATTTAAGAGTCATGTAATTGAATTACTCATTTAAACTATTCAAATTATCAGAAACAAAAACTCTGCTGTAAGTAGCAGAATCCTTGGTGATTTCTTCGGCTATTAACTCCTGATATTTTCGACTGATACGACAGTATCGCTTTTAATCAATTTTAAAACTTTATTGTAATACATAATTCATGTTTTTCATATAAAAATGATTTTTGGTATTGTTAGTTGACAATAAAAAAAATATATTAAATTTTAAAATTCTGTTATAGTTTTTTTTTTTTTTTTTTTTTTTTTTTTTTTTTTTTTTTTTTTTTTTTTAAGTGGGGGAGGGAGATAAAAGAAAGAAAGAAAGAAAGAAAAGATAAGAAAAAAGGTAATTTTGATGTTCTTCCACTTTTCACATACAAACCTCTATAGTTCCCTTTGCGTCGCACCTATCTGGAAATACCTTGCAAAATAGGGACTTCCGAACTCTATAGAAAAAAAGAAAAACAAGAATAAAATAGCAGTATCAGTCTTAAATAATATACAAACTGCGTGTTAATGCACTGGCGTTCATCTTTATTCATAAGTAAAATACTGGCTTAAAAAAATATTCGACTGTAATAAATTAGAAATACAGTGAATTATAAATTTAAAAAGTTTTTTGAGCATGTTATATTTCTGTTGTCAAACTAGCATCGGTGCCTGCAGCACATTTGAAAATGGTTCATATTTTAACGGCTTCGTTCAAATTTTTATAGCGTCCGGTCGACTCTTTTAATTTTTTTATCACCCGTCAGGCCCGTTTAATATCTTTGTCAGCCCGGCCCAGCCCGCTTATTTTGTTTCTCGGTCCGACCGCGCCCGGCCTTTTAAGAAAATTGTCCTAATTCTGCCGATCAGCGCGTTTGAAAGTTTACCTTCATTTTGCCGGCCCGGCCCTGACCGCGAGCCGGCCGGTTACGGACCTCAGGTCAAGCCCGGGCCTGTGCAGACCTCTAATGGACACAATGAATGACTTGGTATTTGAATGAGTCATTTGAGCCTGCACAAAAGCCTGCCAACCTTCGTATTCTTTTTAATTAATTAAAACCTGAATTTCTGTTTTTAAAAAAAATTACATTTTTAATGTGGCTTCTTTTTTTTAGTATTATTCATTAAAATGAATACGAAAGTTGGAAGTTATGCTTTTGCGCGTGCCCGAATGAGTCATTCGAATATCAAAATCATTCAATCATTCATTACGCCTATTACTAGTCAGCTAGGCCTTGCTGCAATATATCCAGGCATCGGCCATTATTCGCAATGAGATAAATAATTCAGCAATAAATTTTAAGGGTAGCATTTATTTTTATAAAGTATTTTCTTTTGAATTCGGTATTCTCTTAATAGCTACTTTCACCTGAGGTACGATAAGTTGTCTGAATGTCATAAACACACACTGTTAAAAACATTTTTGAAGTATGGAAAATTTCTTGTTCCTTGGACTATTTATAAAAAATCCTGCTGCTGATCAATATAGCGATTTGCGGAAAAAATTTTAATGGCCACTTTTTCACATTTAGTCTCCAAGTTATAAATGAGGACTTCTAATTTTCGCAAAGAAACTACAATTTGAAAAGTTCAACTGAAATGTGGATTTTTCACTTTATGATGTCGATTTTCATTTAATTTTAATTCTGAATTTCTTGGAGTAGGTATTCACACACCTTTGGAAGTGATTTTTTGAAATTCCTGAAATTTTCTCTTGTTACCCATTTTTTATAATTACATTTACTTTAAAACTTTAAAAAATATATAAAAATTTTAGAAATTACCAAGAAATAATTTTTTTAAAGAGAAAAACAGTCAAAATTATGTCAAAAATTGACATTTCCGCAAAACGTGATTAACTCAAAAATGAAACAATGTATTGACATTTTGTAAATTGCATAATAAACAGAATAACTTTCTCTAGGACTTAGACTACACACATTATAATCGCACCTCTATCTCAGATGATATAGCAGTTAAACTGCTAATGTAATGAAAGATTCGCAAAATTTGGCTCAAGTTTGTCATTTATACCAATGTAAATATGAAACTATTTAATATATTATCACGAGTGTAGTCTATTCCCTCAAAAGACATGTGTAAAAGAAATACAGAAAATTTCGTGGCATTTCATGCTTAATTTTTTGCGTATAGTAAAAATCTGAAAAACTTCATTTTGAGAAAAAGCTAAAAATAGCTTTTAAACACAATTCAAAAGCTGTAATAGCTGTAACTGTAAACGGCTGTAACTCGGGTTTTATTTTAGATACAGATAAAATGTAAGCAAATTTCGATAGATAAAAGATTCAATTTTAAGGGGATAGTGGAGTTTAAAATCCTTAAAAATATTTTTTTTTTTTTTTTTTTGCAAATTTCACCTTACATATTATTCAAGGGTACATTATATGCATTATGGTATGCATTTATCACAAACAAAAATATATTTATGAGAAAAAAATGGAATTTTACGCATCGTCTTAGAAATCTTCGAAATGCCCCCTGCGTCTTCCATATGAATGAAAATCCCCAATATTTTTTATAAAAGTTTGGTTTATATATAGAAATAAAATCGAGCATCGAATTTGATATATTTGAATTTAAAGGTTAAAAAATTTGAAATTTTTTGAAATTTTTTTGAAAATTTTTCAATTTTTTTTTTTTTTTGTAAATTTTATCTTAAATATTATTCAAGGGTACATTATATGCATTATAGCATGTAGTTATCACAAAAAAAATTGTTTTTGAGAAAAAAAATGGAATTTTACGCGTCGTCTTAGAAATCTTCGAAGTGTCCCTGCGCGTTCCATATCAATGAAAATCCCCAATATTTTTTATAAAAGTTTATATATAGAAGTTTATAAAAGTTTATATTAAGGTAACTTAATATAAAAGTTTATATTAAGGTTTATATATAGAAATAAAATAGAGCATCGAATTTTATATATTTGAATTTAAAGGTTAAAAAAATTTTTTTTTTTTTTTGAAAAATTTTGAAATTTTTTCGAAAAATTTTTGAAATTTCGAATTTTTTTTTACCTTTAAATTCAAATATATAAAATTCGATGCTCTATTTTATTTATATATATAAACCAAACTTTTATAAAAAATATTGGGGATTTTCATTCATATGGAAGACGTAGGGGGCATTTCGAAGATTTCTATGACGACGCATAAAATTCCATTTTTTTCTCAAAAATAATTTTATTTTTATTTTTTTTTGTGATAAATGCATGCCATAATGCATATAATGTACCCTTGATTAATATTTAAGGTGAAATTTACAAAAATAAAAAAAATTATTTTTAGGTATTTTAAACTCCACTGTCCCCTTAATATTATTGCAGAAATGAAAAATCGATATTTTGGTCGAAAATTACGTTTCAACCCTCTCGCTGCGTAGTTGTTTTATCAAATTAGCTTCAAAAATTGCATATTTAATTTCTTCGCGACGAGCGTCTTTTAAGAATTTTTATTCTTTTGTGACCGGTTTTTCAAAACAAAAATTTTCGCCTGATTTAATCGGGAAAATGCTCAGATTAGATAAGGCAAAATTTACAATGAAAAGTTACTGGTGGGAATGATCAAGGAGAGTTAATTAGACGGAAAAAATGCATCCGGATGAAATCTCGGGTTGCGCAAATTTTGCTACTTTTACGTTGCCCGAGAAACTCTCGGGTTGTGCAGCGAGAGGATTAAAGGTGTTCGGATACCTTTTAAACAAGTGGTGACTACTTACTTATTCATGTTGCAAATAGTTAATCCTGGAAAATCCATAATAGGAGGCTTATCCACTTCGATTTTCACGACTGTGGGATATTTGTAATAATATTCCAACAATGTGGTCGTCTGGTAGAACCATCCGAGTATGCTGAAGCCGAACACTAGTATCCACAGTGCTCTTCTTGTATTCGTTTTGGCTTGAGCTACGTGGCTCACTCCGTTCACTCCCGACACTGAAAACAATCGTCGTGAATAAGATGAGATGGTTTTCACACTTTTCTTAATTTTATTTCCGGACACAGACCTGAAAGGACTTTTTGAAATCATCATAGATTCTTAGAGTGCACACTTGAAATTTTATATGTTATGGTTATCTAGCTCTTATTATTACTCTAAGGTAGACTTTTGTCAATCAGGATAGCTTCTTCATGTGAGCCTGAAATTTTATACGTTATGGTTATCTAGCTTATACTATTACTCTAAAGTAGGCTTTTGTCAGTCATGATAGGTTCTCCATGCGAACCTGATATTTTATACGTTATGTTTTGTATAGCTTATATTTTTACTCTAAAGTAAATTTTTAGCAATCATAATCTGTTCTTCGCGTGCAGATCTGAAACTTTGCAAGTTATGGTTATCTATCTCTTATTGTTACTCTAAAGTAAGCTTTTGTCAATCACGATAGGTTATTCAAGCTAGCCTGAGATTTTATGCGTTATGATTATATAACTTATATTCTTACTCTAAAGCACAATTTTAGTCATCCTAATAGGTTGTTTATGAACAGATCTGAAACTTCGCACGTTAGCGTTATCTAGCTCATATGTTTGCTCGAAATAGATATTTTGTAAATGTATTCTCATTGCTACAATATTTTTTTCACAATATTTTTGTTTTTATATTGTTCCTATATAGTTGTCTTTTATTTTATTTCGGTATATAATTATATTCAACTTAAGAGAGTTTGTTACAGTAAATGTTTTTGAGCTGTTTCATTGAAATTTTCATTTTACTGTTATAACAATTTCAATCTAAAGTAGTTATCTTTAATAAATTAAGCCGGATCATTATACTGATATTTTTATAACATAAGCAAATTTTGTAATCAAACTATTCTCATTCTAGTATGGGGCATTTTCAATTAAGTGTACTGACTTATTACATCGCAATCCTCATTAAAAAAAACTAACTTCATTGTTGAACTAGTTTTAATTTCAAGTATTTCATAATCAGTAAACTATATTCAATTATTGTATTGACTTCTTTATAATCTATATCAATTTTGCTGTTGAACTATTCTCAGTCAAAAGTTATATTTTATAAATTACATTTAAATATTAAATTGACATTTTCATAACGTAAGCAGACTTTACCATCGAAATATTTTCTTTCTAACGCAGGTTATAAACTACTACTATGAATTATAACCATCTTCATGACTTCTTCATCTTCATAAATATAAGCAAATTTTATTCTTGAATAATTTTCAGTGAAAACCAAGTTATATTGTTAACAAATTATTCAAAATCATTTGGATGAAGTTTTCATAGAGTTTGCAAATTTCATCGTTGGATATTTCTTTGTATTATTTTTATGAAATCAAACTTAGTTGAATGCAGACATTCTTTCCGATACGATATGAGATATTTTTATCATTATTATTATTATTCATTATGGTTATTATAAAAGTACACTGTAATATTTTTGGATCTTTACTTTCACTTTTCATAGAATGCTCTGTTAAACTTTTAAAAATAAAATGTATCCTTGATATTTAACATGAAAGTAATATGATCATAAGAAAAGCTATAATCATGCATAAATGCTTAATAATATTACAAGGCTGGGCTTAAAATTTAGAGACAGTGAAAGAAAAACTATTTTTCGTATGAATAAAAAAACTTTCTCATTGATTTATTCGCTCTATTATTTAAAAAAAAGAATCAGGTAAATCACTTGAAATCGCCTCTCAAATGAGATATAAAAATAATATACTTTTGATTTGTGTCTTTTAAAATGCTGTTTGTCAATTTTATCATTTATCTTAATGGATTTTGCTGGATTTTTAAAACTAAATTATAAAATTCATGAAAAAGCTTTCGAAATTCAGTAATGTGCTCATATAACAAAACTAAGGAAAAATTTAAAGTATATAATACTTTCAAAAGTAATATTATTAGCAATGTTTAAATTATTTTAAAGGGTAATTCGTATGAAATATTTACTTTAGAATGACATAGTTACACAGATTTTTTTAATGCTAAACAGATATTTTCAGATAACTTTTTAAGGTGAAAAGTAAATATAAAATGCTTTTTCTCCCATTTTCTTTATTTTTTGCTTTATTTTCCAGTCTTAAATATTACCAATCAATCTTCTACATATTATTAGAAATAACTAATAATTAGTTATATCGTGTGACATATTACTTCAATTATACATTTTAATAAAATTCAGTTGGGAATTTTATTTAATAGGACAAAATTACCTAATATTTGAAATGGTAATAAAGCTCTTAATTGAAATATATCCTCAAGCCTGTACTTTTATATTCCAAGAAAATTGCAGATGTCTCTTTCATTGCAAATATATTTTTCAAGCATTTTTGCGTTTAACATTTATCTCAAATCAAAAATAAAATTTTTAAGCTGATGAAAAAAAAAACAAAAAAAAAACCTATGTTTAAAGTACTACTTTTTTTTATAAGATCAATTGTGCAAATATCCATTACTTTAACGGTATTGTTTTAAAGAATTAAAAAAAATTCGTAAGCATTGACATATAATTACTTTTGATCAACTACTTTAAAAAATCCATTATTAAAGGTAGCATTTTTAAGAAAACAAATTCAGATTTTTATTTAAAAAAATTAATCAGATCTTACATTTACTATAGTCAGGGAAATAGGGATTATTCAAAGGGTTTATGATTTTTTACAGTGTTTTAAACACATTTTCAACTCTATTTTCATTATTTGTACATTTGGTATTTTGGAATATATCTTTAAAATAAAATATTTTAGCTATTTGTTTATAGGTGAATTAAAATGTTTTTCATTGAAATGTAAGCAATTTAAATTTTTTTTCGGAATTCTTTCAAATTGTATAATAGTATTTTATGATCTTTATAATATGTATTTTCAACAATATACATATATATTTTTAATAATTAAGTAGAAGTACGCATTAACAATAGACTTAATAATGCAGTAAATAATGTTTCAGCTGAAAATATCAAGGTAGATTAATAATGAATTTTCATGCAATATAAAGCACACACAATGCAATTTTCGTACTTAATACACATAAGTAAAAGCTTTAACAATGCTTTTTATAATTTTTTTTTTTACTTTATTTCAAATTGTAACACGTTTAATATCTGTAAAGTTTGTTAACTATTTATGCTATAACTTGCTTACAGTAACATAGGCCAATCAGCACTTCTCCGACATTAATCTAAACTATTCATGAAAGATTACTATTTATGATCCAATAATAAATACACAATATTCATTTTTAACATGTTTCAGGATATTTAAAGTAACAATTGGACGAAATATTATGATAGTTATTTTAAATTGTTTTAAATTTTCATGAGTAAAAAGTTTAAGATTCGCCACTGAGAACACGATTGAATAAATCTCCAATCACCTAAAACCATAAATCTCCAATCATCTAAGATGTATGCATGTAAAGTTTTTCTTCATAAACTATTGAACTTTAGATCTCTAACATTTATACATTTTCATAATACATTTCTAAAAATGGATGAATGCATTTTTTTTTATCAAAATACTTTCATCAAGACTTGATTGCTGATTGAATTCATTGTTAATTTGTATAATTCTTACAAAATTGATCTGAATCGAAAATAGCAGTCATTTATCATAATGAAAAATTTTCTCAGATGCCAAAAAAATACTATTCCACTTTTTAAAAATAGAAAAGAATTAAAAGGTAAACTTTAATATTTTATATGCGAAATATAACAGAAGTTGCTTTTAAGAATAAATAGCATACGGGATATTTATTCTTAGAAAAAAATTATGATTTAAAATTAAAATTAGTTTTACTCTTTTACAACTTTCAAGCAAATATATGTTTACAATTTTTTCACCTATTGACTTTTCAGGGTTTCAAAGAGTGTTAGCTCAACTTCATTAATTATATATATGACAACGCAAACAAATTTAAGGACATACATTTCAAAAAAAATCTTTACTGTGAGCAACGAATTTATGTATCGTATGTTCATATCTATATTTATATTTCCCTTAGAAACTTTATTTGATCTTTAATATTAGTGCTATTTCCAATTTTTCATACTAGATATGCATAGATAAGTTTTACAGTTTCCTCATGGATTCACTTTCTAAAACAATATTGAATGTCGGTTTTATCTGCATCAAAATTGATAAACAAATTTTATTGCAAATAAAACTAAATTATCCAATTCCTGTAACAATAATTTGTATGGGTAAAAGGTTTCCTATTTTGCTTTTTGGAAACCGTTTTTGCTATTGAATAATTAAGTCACTGCAAGTCTTTCCCACCTGACATAAAAACATAAAGTTTCTCATAAGGTTTAAAGGAAAGCTTCTCTGAAATGCAGTTTATAGAGAAAGAATAATTATTAATTTAACATCAGCGTTATGAAGCAATATTCACTATAATATAATTGTTTGCACAATTCCTATAAGAAATCCAGCTGAGTAACACAGTTTACGTAGACTGCTTAAGAACTATTACAGAACACAATCTTATGTGAGAACATTCCAATAGCCAAGTTAGAATTAAATGTTCTTTTCTCATTCTGTATTTATTTTCTCAAACTCAACCTTTGAATGTGTTTCACGAAAATTTCCATTTACATAAATATTGGAATTCTTTTATATCAAGAAAATTTATATGTTACGCTGGAAGAAAATATGTATAATACCACTAGCATTCAATAGTTCACTTTGTATATAATAACGGAATCTAAATATTTGCATACAGGTTGAAAAACCACAAAAAAAATAAATATTCTGAAAGACTTGTCATTGGTAACGAGATGGGAAAAGTAAAATCTGTAAAAAATCAATGAATAAGAACTATTTTGTGAGCAAATAATTGGATAATAAACTTTCGATTTGTTAGATATCTTGTGTTCGCTTTCTGATTGTTTGCATAAGAAAAGCAAATAATATATATATCATGTCAGAGTTGCGTGCATGCGTGAGCCGTAACTTTCTTCCATATTTAACAACAACAGCAGTAAGATATTTATGCTAAAATGTCTTATTAAATTGAAACGTTTTCCAGAAAAAATTATAAATCACACGACATATAACATATAAGCGAAAATTTCGAACTAAATTATTATTAATTTAAGGCTTTTGTTTACATTGCCTTGTGCTAACATTTGAATAATCTTTGTCTATTTGCACTTTCAGTTATTTTTCATACCTCTATTCCTGTGTACCTAAACCTAGTATTCCTATATTATTAAATTAAATAATTATTAATAATTTACTATCTATATTGAGTACAAACGTGTCCGTGCGTAACGCTGACGTCATTTTCATGGTGGCAACAGGAGACTATTAAATTTAACTTTTATAAACTTTTATTTCAAGTTTTTAAACTTCTAAATACCACACATTTTCAATTTTTATACCGTCGAATAGAGAAAACAATATTCTTCCGAATGCAATTTGCTTGAAAACTATATCGCAATTTATTTGAAAACTGTATCGCAATTTATTTGAAAACTGTACCGCAATTTACTCTTTATTGTTTTTAAATTAATTTTCAAGCATGATTTTTTTAAATCTATCTCTACAGCCTGCAGACGATTACAAAAGGTAAATCCTTTTGCACTTAAATGAATATAAATAGCTCATCATTTTATCCCAGCTTATATTCCATAACGAAATTAAAACATTCATCAATAAATAAATAAAACAATAAAAGATAAATAAAACACAAATTTAAGATATGTAATCAAATTTCGTGCTTAATTCACTGAACTGAACAGAATCAAAAAGGCTGATTGTAAATAGCGATCTTTAGAGATTTCTTCTGGTGTTAACTCCTGACGCGAGGTCAATATGAAAATATCCCTTTTAATAAGTTTCAAAACTTTATTTGAACGAATTATTGCTATTTCTCATATAAATATGATTTTTAGTATTGTTAGTAAGCATTCTAAAAATTATATTAAATATAAAAAACTTATTGGAGTTTTCAATTTAAAAAAATAAATAAATAAATAGTAGACCCATGCGAGGCTTTCTCACTGCAATCTTTGCTGATACGTTTTTCATTAATTTTTGATTAACTGCAATTCTTTTTATCAAACAGCGTGCTTTAACGATATATAAGTGTACTACGTCAAAAGCCGCTTCCAGAACCTTTCGAAAAATACCCCATTCATCGTTATGCCTTTAGTACGTGAAGAGAAAAGAAGATGTTAACATCAGAATTAATATATATGATGGTTTTCACCTATATTCTGTAACTCACGAAGCCCGGGTTTATACCCTTGTAAATAATAAAATAAAAATAAATAATAGAATAGTGAGTAAACCTAAGACAGGGTAATAAGTTAAGAAAGAATAATTTTATAATACTTTGCATATTACCAGTAGTGCCAACTTTTGAAAAATATTGGGTGGGTTCAAAAATTTTTGAGTAAACTTACACATAAGTTTTTTAGGTAGATTTCGTATGAAATACTATCTATTAAATTCTCCCCTATGTTGGAATTTCTGAAAAATTTTTGCATATCTACACCGATCATGACCCCGAAACCACACTCGGTAAAAATCTTGTATATATATATATATATATATCATTTTCTTCTGGACACGATAACTTCCACAATTCTACACAAATCTCTTCCAAACTGATACATAAAATCAAGGAGCATAAAATCTCGGTCAAGTTCGTTAATGGGCAAAATCGGACCAAAGGGATGGAAATAGGGAGTTGGTTTGTGAAAACCGAAAAAAACCACATAACTTCTTAATTTGTGTACATATCAAATCAGTTTGAAGTTTTTATTAGTTCTAAAACTTGGGCCAAAAATTTATGCATCACAGATTTTTGATAAAATTAAAAATGGGCTCAAGGGTGCAAAAAATAGGCTTTTAGGGAGAAAAAAATTCATAACTTCGCCAATTCTCAAGATATCAAATCCAATTAAATTTATTATACATTGTCTTAATACTATCTACAACTTTTACACTGGCAAGTTTTTGATAGGACCAATTTGTACCGAAAAAAAGGGCGGGGGAGTTGAAGAAGAAAAAAATCCATAACTTCGTCAATTCACAAGATATAAAATCCGCATGAATTTATTATATATCTTCTTAATATTGTCTACGACATTTATATAGACAAGTTTTTTGATAGGACCAATTCTTACAGCAATAACAAATTAAAAATACATAGCGGTTGAATAAAAAAATCATCGTATTAAGGGTGTATTCAAATCCAAACTGCTTATTTTCTTACTCATTTTTAAATTCATTTTTGCTCTCAAACGCATCCAATTGGTAGGTTCTCTTATTCAGAAAGTATATAATGTGCCGTATGATCAATTTTTTGATAGAGGCAGAATATATTTTTAAAATTGATGTTAAAGTGGGCATTTTGAACCGAATTTCTCGAAGCGACTGTGTTGAAAACGAAAAATATCGTCCTACTGAGAAAATAATTATTTATAAATCAAGTTCTAATTAATTGAATGAAAATAAAAACATGGGTCGCTTATAAATCTCTTAAAAAATCACGTCAATAAGTTTCATGTTTTACCTTTTAAAAATGAATCTAAAAATTTGCTAGAAAATTTCTAGCTGTTGAGCATGGAAAAGTATTTTTTTTAATACCGCCTTAACATGATTCTGATAAAACTAGTTCTTGTATAAAAATGAAATAAAAACTCGTCAAAAGCGGCCAGACAAAATTGTTAAAGTGGGTTTATCCCTAATCATGATTTAGTTTCTGTTGGTGAAATTAGTATACTTAACTTCGAATATCTACCTCCGCCTGTAGGCCGGGCCGGCAGTGATTTTATTCCGTTAGTGAATGTGGGTGGAGAGAGGGGCGGGTGAGGAACGAATAACTTAAGAGAATAAATCAAAGTCAATTTATGGTTTTCTAAATAACATACAAAATTATTATAATTGAATTATAATTTAATATAAAATTTTATTAAATTTTATTCGCACGAGTACTTTCTTACAAATACATTAATATTTATCAAAATTAGCATAAAAATTGCTAAGTTTTGAAAGTCCATAAAACTAACTGTCAAGAAAAACATACATTTTAGTCACCTAAGTGTTTTATCGATCCAAGACTTTAAATCTGATGGTAAAATTTGCGGAAGTCTGTTTTTGTAAGAAATTTAGGTGCTTTTCGGTTAGCCGAGCGCCAGTGTTATATATACATATATATGTATATATACATGTATGTATATATACATATATATTTACATATATATGTGTGTGTATATATACAACATGTGTATATGTATATATATGTATATTTACATATATTTATGTATATAAATATGTATATATAACACTGGCGCTCGGCTAACCGAAAAGTACCGAAATTTAATTATGCATCTGCTGAAGGGGCTTTCGGTGCTCCTGTAAGTCTAATGGATGCCCTTACTATTTTTCAAACAAAATTATTTTGAGAACGTCAATAAAACCAAATTTATTTCAGCGATTACATAAATAAATAAATAAACAACGAAATAAATCAATGGTAATTGGGTGGTCTGAGAGATCAAAATATACGGTGAGCGGATATATCAAATTATTGGGTGGGTTCGCGCCCTACGGCCCCATATAAGTTGGCGCCACTGCATATTACAAATATTTGACCATGTGCCACATGTATGAACGTTAGTGGAAGAATATAATTTAAGTACTTTTTAGTAATATGATCATGCATGTTTTAAATATTAGCATTCAAGGTCCGATTTATTAGCATGGAGGCCCCCTTGATTCTTTTACTAGACCAATTTTATAGTTTTGACATTTGCATTAGTTATTTTTTCAGTAAATTTTATCCTTGGATAGCAAACGAGAAGTCATTCGGACAAATAGTTGAGAAATTATAAAGACTTCAAGCTTGGACATTCTACAGTGTATCCCAAAAGCTTATAAACGACAGGATTTTTTATTTCACAATTAAAAAAGAGGAGTGACAATTTCAAAATAATTTATAACTATAAATAATATCAAGACAATAATAATACTATACAAAAATGATATTACACATTTATAGACTTTGAGAAAAAATAAAACTTAAATTTTATTGTCCCAAAAGTTTATAGACAATTCATTTTTTTCCCCCTTTAACGTTCAAAATTTTCAGACTTTTTTCTAATCACTTCAAGAACTCAATCAGGCATACTCAAAACAAGAGTTTGAAAACAATCTGGCCTTAAAGAAAATCAACTTCATTTAAAGTGTAGCTTTAGATCTTGAGCCATTGAAAATCGATGCCCATTAGTATATACGTCTAGCTAATCTTCTCCAGAGGTTCTCTACAGGGTTCATGTCAAGACTAAGGACTGGTCAGTCCATAGCAGTTACTTGGTTTTGTCTAAACCACTACTTCACTTTCTAGAGTTGAACACGTGAATTTAGCAATTGTTTTGCTGGTATATCCATTTGTCCCCAACTAGCAACTTCCCAAATGGAACTAACTGCACTTCAAGCGTTTTTTGGTAATCTTCGTAACATTGATGACCTTTCAAAAAAGCAATATCGGTTGTTCCATTTTAAAAAAATGCTCCCAACACCATAAGTGAACCCCCTCCTTGTTGTCTGCTGAAAAAAGTTCACGATTCCTTGGGAATATCGTGTCAGTAATATGCCCAACCATCGGGGCCATCAAAATTAAATTTCTTTTGATCATTGAAAAGAACACTCAACTATTCATCTGTCAAAGTCAGGAGATTTTAGGCCCACTGAACACACGCGTCTTTATATTTATGCCATTTTGTAAACTTTGGCGAACGACGTATTTTGCGATAGTCAAGAAATGTACCTAATTTCAGCTATCGATGGACCGTGGATTTTGATACTGGGACGCTTACTTCTTTAGAAACTGACCGTAGAGACAGGTTCTGAGTTGAAACTAATCTCAAAATCTTTCCTGTCTTGCCGTTTAGCTGTCGTCTTTGGTCGTCCAGAACGGGATTTTGTTTCAAAATTGTCACCTTTTGACAGAATTTGGTAAATATCAAACCTACTACATCCATTTTTCGCTGTAATGTCCACAACTTTCCATCCAAGAGCGTTTAAACGATAGATTTGCAAATTTTCTTTTTTGGAAAACTTCCCATTACGAGGCATCTTTGCAATCAGTCGGAAACTAAAAGACAGATTCGCTTTTATCTCAGGAAAGTATTGCGTCACAAGTGCATGACTTTGGAATAAGCAAATTTTGGATATGAGTACTTGAATCAATCAGCTTTTAACATCGGTTGTCTATATATTTTTGGGACATCATTTTTTTGGTTTTATTTTTTAATATTAAACTATGGCTGTTAAAAGTTGTTTGAATATTTTATTTTTTTTTATTTCATCATTATATATTTGTATAATTTATTTCGTCTTTCCTACTCGTTTAGTTAGCTCTTAAAAAAAAAAAATGGTTATCTGTAAGGAAAGGCCATGTTTACAAACACTTCCGTCAACCAATCTACCAACTACATTTTTGTCATAACGATCATTGCAGGAATAGTATTGGTGAAGTAGGCCAATCATATTAGAGATCTGTTAAACGTAGACCAATCAAATTTCCATAGCTAATGTGTACAGTAGAAGTCATAATGAACGGAGAGGTTTTTCTTGCTGATCCACAGTAATTCGACCAACAGTGACGTAAGCGGCCCTTTCCTTATAAAGTTTTGGACGCACTGCAATGTTAAATTCATTTGTAATCATTGCAAGACAGATAACAATGCGGGTATTATACTTGTCGAAATGAGCTGTAATTTTGGATTCGCATATTTGAAGCTTCTATAAATCGATTTCTGATTTTAAAAAGTTATATTAATATATTTTTTGGAAAATTAATTTGAAAAAGTTTATATTTCTTACATACATTTTCGAAAAAATTATGAATTTTTAACAGAAATGGATATCTAAAAGCTTCAAATATGTAAATGCAAAATTGCAGCTCACTGCGCCAAGTACTTATTGAATAAGTACAAAACTTGTGTGGAAATATAAATTATTTAAAAACAACGTTTAAATACACAATAAAATAAGTTAATTTGAACAGACGTATACGTTTCGTGAGTTCCAGGACTCACATCCTCAGTGTATAAAAACTATAAAAACAATATCCCCCCAACTACATGCACAGTGAAAATGCAAATGTCAAAACACAATACCAAAAGACCATCAAGTTCCAACAGCCAATGAAATTAAAGCAGAAGCGAAGTGCCGTGACACAATAAAGTACGGAACAATTTGCTTTTACCACCCAGAAAGTTGAGATGTACGATACACTAGGCAAATCATTAACCAAGGAGTTTTTAAATCTATGGATATGAACAGCTTCAAAAAAGTCTAAATCCAGAGAAGTAATGCATTTCTTGATAATGGTAGCTGAGTCAAAATTGAAATTATGTCCCTCCCCCAGCAATGAGAGGCGATAGAAGATTTCTGCAATTCTTTTTTTTTTTTTTTACATAATTTATGTGTTCTTTGACTCTGTAACGGAGTTTTCGTTTAGTTTGTCCAATATAGGACAAACTAAAACTTTATTGAGTGTAATGTCAGTACCTCTATTTATTTTTAACTGTTAGATTTATATAATTCTAAAAAATTGTCGAAAGGAATTTTTCCCCATCTCTAATTTTATTAATATATCTTATATGTTAATATTATAAATATTATTGAATTCATTGTACGTTATTTACATTAAAAACAATATTTTTATTTTATCTATAAGAAAGTTAAAATCCGTAAATTTTAAAAGATTATTGTAATGATTAATACGTTAAACTTCATAAATTAATAAAGCATCGGCTATAAAAATTTTCCTACCAAATGGGAACATTTATGGAATTTTCTGGGATTTGTAGAGTGCAATAATTCCTATATTTTTATATTACACCATTACTTTATGTAGCTTTAAATCCAATTATATCATATTTACTTCATATAGGGCATTCAAGACGAAATTTTTACCTTGTTTTTCGTTGCACTTAAATCGTTCACTCATCATGTTTTTTTAAAAAAAAGCATATATCCGTGCATGAACATAGAATAGATATTAGATATATAAAATAGAATATCTATTCTATGTTCCTGTATCGGTGTAAGATTCTATTGAAAACGTAAACATACAGCATTAAAAAAAGAAAGATCACAATAAGGTAGATACTCAATAATAAAAATATGTATTACAAAGATGGAGAGTTTCTTCCCCATTGTCATTAAAGGCGCTGCGATCGCAATCGCATTACCATTACGCTTTATGGAAATGTCCCATCTTATATGTTAATCTATGATTGACGGTGGCTAAACTCGTGCTTACAAATTTAATTAATAAGCATTTTTTTCTTTTCAGAGATAATTTGGATGATTAAGGAAAGAGATCACCTTAAACCTTTTTAAAAAGTCTTTTTTTGTTGTTGTTGTCCATTATGAAAGAATAACATGTTACCGAACTTAAATATATAATAAGGTTGCCATGGACTCTTAAATTACTCTTATATTAGTTATTGTCTCTTAATTATTAACTGTTTAATTTTAAACAATTTCTTGTTTTTGTACTTTTAGTATTAATTTATTCCAAGATCATTATAATAGCATGTATTAATAATTATTATATGGACTATATGTTAATTATGAATGTTATATTTTATACTTGTGAATATTTACTGCGGCAACCGTGGGATTTGCTTTTAACTGTGCCAGTTACATGGGCGGAATTTTTTATGCTATGCCAAATTCCGTTAAATGTTTGTGTCATGGTCAATATGGCTTAGCTGTTCTCTCGCAGGGTATGTCTATGATTTAATTTGTTTCATTTTTTAATGTTTATCATTGTTGCGGATATCACATTGATTAATATTTTTTTAATTCAATTTATTTTACATGGTGGTTTTATAATTTCTGGTGATTAGTCGATCGGGTACATAACGGAATTCAATTTTTGCTTATTGCTGAATTCCGTTACAGAAATCGACTATGTTTTTTGCTTATAAATGTATTTTATGTACCCTTGAAAAAGTAAAATACTTTATAAGCATCATTTTCCGGTATCATTCATCCATTTGATCTATTGTATGTTTATGATACGGCTTTTTCTGGTTCAACATTATTTAACTGGATATTGTATATTTTTTCTTTAATAGGATTTTATCAAAATGTGGTTTTTTCATATGTTTTATATAGATTTATCGCCCGCAATATGCTAATGAATTAGTGGTATTTAGCATGATTCTGTATTACTAGTTACAGGTTCCAGCTTTATTCTGTATAATGCCAGTGTTATGAATATTAGCTAATTTATTAATTTAATTTTAGTAATTGGAAATTGATGACGATTTGTAATATATAATGGTTATACACACACACACACACACACACACACACACACACACATATATATATATATATATATATATATGACGATACTCCAATTAAAAACCTGTTTTATGATAAAATATATGGAGCAATACCTATCCAAATCAAGGTAAATTTGAACTTTAAAGTAATTTTTCTCAAATCAGATATTTTTCACATTGTGCACATCATGTTTTCAAAACTAAGAAGCGCTTTGTCTATTGGTTGTGTTTTAATGATCTAATATTCATAATTTGTCGATTGTAAAACTTGGTAATATATCATGTAGCAGTTTTAAATCAACAGTTAAAGTTTTCTGAGTGAAAAGCCATCGAATTTTTGTACAATAAAGTATAGGTCTGTGCATCTTCACTGCACATACCTTCAATATATTTAATAGCTTGATGGTGACCAAACTCGTGCTTACAAATGTAATTAAAAATATAAAAAACCTGTGTATTTTACTAAGATTTTTAAGCACATATCTCTAAAAAATTTAGAAGAAAATCTTTGCTGATGGAATCTTTGCTGATTAGATATGAAAATGATGCAAAAATGTATTAGACAGTTCTTCGCATTTTCTGTTTCGTTTATAACACGAGTCATAACAGAAGCATTATTATTTGTGTTGTTCTTTCACTAATATTAATTTTCACTAAGTCCGTGGATATTGACAGAACAAATAGTTTATTAAACGAAAACACTGCACAAACACAAAACAATTAATTTAAAGATAAATTTCTCACACAGATTACTTTTTCATAATAACTTCACACAGAATAATTTTTACGTCTACACTCTTCTATCGTTCGCACGCAGACTGAGTGTGTCGGGGGAAAAGACTGGCAGTGCGCAGATATAATGCGCATAAAAAATGTTCGCTCGCCTTTAAACCCAACACACCCCTCCTGCGAGAGATACATTTTTTTTTCTCTTCAAACAATTCCAAAAAACACATATACATATACATACAAAAATTACACACAAATTACATACAATAATTACACATATCATAATAGTGAAATACTTTTCATAGAATATAACAACTTATCTTCATTTACACCTTTAGTAAGGAAATCAGAAATAATATGTTCACTTTGAACATATTCCAATGAAATAATACCTTCTGACAATAAATCCCTGACAAAATGAAATCTTAAGTTCATGTGCCTAGATTTATTTGAGGATTTTGTACATTTAATCCACTGTATTGCTGATGACTATCAGTGCTTAAAATTATGGCATCTTTTATAAATTGGTTACAATTTAACTCAGACAATAAGTTTACAGTCCATATTACATCCTTACAAATTTCTGAAATAGAAAATAATTCTGCTTCACATGTAGAAAGACTAACACTTTTTTGTTTACATTTCCAAGATACTAATGACTTTCCTAACAATACAACTCCTCCTGAAAAAGACCTTCCATTTTCTCCATTTCCCCAACTAGCATCTGAACTACTATTTAAATACCCAAATTCGTTGCTGTAAAATAATTTTTTGTCTTTTGTACCTTTTAAATACCTTAATACTCTTTTAGCCAAAATGTAATGCCTTTTCTCTGGTTTGTGATTAAATTGAGACAAATAAGTTGTGACAAATGATGTATCAGGACGTGTTCTATTGGCTAAATATAAAAGTTCACCAATAATTTCCTGATACATAGTTATGTCAAACAATTCATTTGTTGGAGGAAAACTTTTATCTTCACCTTTAACAATAGGTGTTTTCACAGATTTACAATTTTCTAAATTATGTTTTACCAACAATGATTCAGTATATTTAACTTGTGACAGACTTATACCTTTTTCATGTTTTTCAATTTCTATACCTAAAAATTTAGAATTCTTATTTTCGTACAATTCAAATACATTTTTAATTTTAGAAACAATATTTCATACATTGTTTGATTATTACAAAAGATAGCTAAATCGTCCACATACATACATAATATAAAAATGTTATCTTTTTCAACTTTAATGAATACACAGTTATCAGAAGCTAATTGATTTAATCCAATATTACCGAGTTCCTCTTTTATTTTTAAATACCAATTTCTACCCGATTGGGGTAATCCATAAATACTCTTTTTCAGTTTACAAACTTTATTAACCCCTATCAGTTTTTCATATCCAGGTGGTGGTGACATATATAAAGTTTCTTCCAAATCACTGTATAAATATGCTGTTTTTACATCAAAAAACTTAACAATCAAATTTAATTTAGCTGCAAGTGCAATTAGTAATCTAAATGACTCAATATTTACAGCAGGTGAATACGATTCAGTATAATCTTTGTTTTTAATTTGATTAAATCCAGCTGCCACTAATCTGGCTTTATATTTTATTTCCTTACTGTCGCCCTCTTTTAAAGCATAGACCCATTTACTTTTAATCAATTTCGTTTTTTCTGGGATATCAACGATTTCCCAAACATTATGCTTAATTAAAGAATCCAATTCATTTTTCATAGCTATTTCCCAATCACGTGAACTCACGCTATTTATTGCCTCTAAATAATTACTAGGGACATTATCAGTTAAATTAGCTGACGAATATTTACTTTTCAATCTTTCTGACCTTCGAACTTCAGTCATATTTTCACTTCGGTCTTTTAATTTGTTGTTTGGATTCCTTTTCTCCGCGCCTTCATGTCTAGCTGGAGACAAATTAAGTTCTGTTAATGGGGTTGCGCAACCGTTTTTTATTTCGCTTGTGTCAGAAATTTCTAAATTGAGAGATTTATTCTTTTGATTTTCATGAATTTCATTCTCTTCCAGAAAATTTTTATTTATTAGCGGTTCAATATCCCAACACTCGGAAAATTTACTTAATCCAAAATATCTACTTCCCTTTATAGTTTCATTGAACTTAACAGAACGTTCCTCAATCACTTTCTTATTTTTTACATCATAAATACGATATCCCCTCCTATCTCTAGCATATCCTAACATAATTCCACTTCTTCCTGGTACATCGAATTTATTTCTCATTGTTTTAGGAATATGAAAATAAGCTAAACAACCAAATTTTCTTACATAATTTAAATTGGGCTTTTTACCTGTCCAAATTTCTAAGGGGAGTTTTTCTTTTCCTTTACGGGGTGTTATATTAGATACCTGTGTACTGCAATTGATAGCTTCTGCCCAGAATTTGGTGGGAAGTTCGCTTTCATATAATAAAGACCTAGCCCTTTCTAATAGAACTCTATTCGCTCTTTTAGCCTTTCCATTGCTTTCGCTGTTATATGGGACAGTTTTTTCGTGAAAAATACCTGCATTAGCAAGATAATTGTCAAATTCCGTATTTACGAATTCGAGCCCATTATCACATCTCACTTTTTTAATTCTTTTACCCATAAGATTTTCATATTTAGCTTTAAATTTATAAAATACATCAAATGCTTCATTTTTACTTTTGAGGAAATAAGTAAAATACATTCCAGAAAAATCATCCACTAATATCATAAAATATATTGCCCCACCAAGTGATTCAGGTTGTATCGGGCCACATAAATCCAAATGAAACAACTGCATAATATCAGAACTTTGGTCAATATCAATATTCGGATGACTTTTCCTGGTTATTTTACTTATGTCACATGTATCACACTTAAAATCAGACACATTTACATCTTTAAGATCTATATACTCTTTCATTTTTAACATATATTTTGAATTTAAATGACACAATCTGTTATGCCACAGTTCATAATTACTAGCACTCTTATCAGTAAAATTACACTCAGAATTATAGGCAGGTTGAAGTTTAATCTCTAATCGATTATCATTTTTAAATGCTTTAGTTAGAAATTTATTATATTTGTCAAAAATTAGCACACAGTTATTTTCAGAAATAATTCTACAACCCTTATCCATTAAAGCAGTAACAGATAATAAATTATATCTCAAATCTGGTACAAAACTAACATTGTTTATGTTAAATGTATAGAAATATTTTTACTTACCGTATCACATGATACCGTACCTGTACCTTTCGAAATTATTTTGGAATTTTTACCTGCTTGATAGATATCCTTTTCTTCAGGAATTAGATTCCTGAACCATATTTTATCTTTACACATATGCGAGCTGGCCCCGCTGTCTAATAACCATATATTATCACATAGTTCACATTGTTCCGATGAAATAGTAAGTACCGAATTGTTTCTGTCCTTAACTGGATAATTTACATCGTGGTGCGTTTTTCTTCTTTGTCGATTTCCATTGGACCTGTCATTTCTTGAAATATTATTCCTGTAAAAACAATCCTTGGCTATGTGATTCGGACGTCTGCAAATGTAACAAAGTCTCGGACTTTTATTTTTCCTTGAGTAGAATACTTCAGCGGCGGTCCCTTCAGCACGAGCGGTATTCGTCAGTTCTTCTTCCCGTAAAATTTCTAGTACTTCATCCATACTTTTCTCACGTTGAGTTTTTAAAATATCTCTTACTTTCGAGAACTTTCCTTTCAGACCTCGTACCGTGTAGAATACAAGTTCTCTCTCTGTTATAGCCAATCCAAGTGTTTGACATTTTGTTGAGATGCCTCGAGCTCTGGCTATATAATCATTTGCAGATTCATTTGACTTTATTTCTAAGTTCTTTAACTCGTTGCCGGCATCTATTCTTCTATCTTCTGCTTGACCGGTAAAAGTCGATCTTATTTTTTCCCATAATAATTTCGCATTTTCTTCTGCTGCAAACTGTAGCGCCTGTTCATCAGACAATGACAGCTTTATATATGCGACGGCATCGCTATTTTTTTGGTCCCATTCGGCAGAATCCTTCTCACTCAGCCCTTCTGCTTTTACTTCGGATATGAAAGTATCCAACCTTCTAAGGCTTAATTAAAGCAGCTTTTATTTTTAGACTCCATATAAAATAATTAGTTCCGTTTAATTCGGGGACGTTTAACTTGTCCATGGTTTCTTTTAACAAAACTAATTTCGATTTAGAATATCAACCGCGAACTGCTACCATTTTGTTGTTCTTTCACTAATATTAATTTTCACTAAGTCCGTGGATATTGACAGAACAAATAGTTTATTAAACGAAAACACTGCACAAACACAAAACAATTAATTTAAAGATAAATTTCTCACACAGATTACTTTTTCATAATAACTTCACACAGAATAATTTTTACGTCTACACTCTTCTATCGTTCGCACGCAGACTGAGTGTGTCGGGGGAAAAGACTGGCAGTGCGCAGATATAATGCGCATAAAAAATGTTCGCTCGCCTTTAAACCCAACAATTTGCAATGTAAATTCACTTTTTAAACGTTGCTGTATTCTGTGTTTAAATGAACTGTGTTCAGGTAAAACTTAAGTGGGTGAAAATATGAGCTATTCATTGCACCGAGTATACACTGTTAAAATTTTGCAGCAAACTGTCCAGTTATTCGACCGTTTTTAGAGAAAACTGTTACATAACCATAATTTACCTTTATTCTGACCATATTATTGCCCATATTATGGTCAGAATAAAATTAAATTATTGTTATGTAACCGTTTTCTATAAAAGACGGTCGGATGACGGGACGGGACAGTTTGCTGCAAAAATTTAACAGTGTAGGAATAATTTCCAAAAGCTATGTTTTTATGTTTTAAATTTTATGTTTTTTATAATTTTAACTGTGATTAGCTAGTGTCGTATTTTCATTAATTTGTTAATAATTTTCTTAGCGTTTTATAAACATGACATATTTTTGTTAGTGTTGTTAAATTAAAGAAATTGATAAATTACAATATTAATTTCAACATAAAACACGGGAAAATATTATAAAAAAAATTATGAATCTCTATATATTTTCAGGCTCATGATTCCGCGCTTTGTTGCATTCTCTTGCTATCTTTTCATCCACAATCTCCTAGAGCTGAAAATTAAATTGAACTAGATTTGTCTACATACAAATATTATACTTACTGCTCTCGTATTTGGCTTGCCGTCTCTGAAAAGTTCTAATGTGTTCTTGGAAAATGTATTTTGGTCATGAGCGATCGGACAACTGAATCAAACAATAAAGGAATAAAAAATTGTAAAATACTAAAATGTTTTGGCGGCCACGTGTTGGACATGTCTGCTCTAAATACATTCATTTTCATTTAAATAATATAATTAACATGCCAGATAATTGGTTAGCAAGCACGGCGCTGACGGCGTCATTTAAAAGTTATCTTGAATGTTTTCTGCTACTAGCTTTTTAAAAAAATAAAAATCCTTTTTTCTAAATAATTTTCTTTAAAATCATTAACGTTGGAATACGTTTTTTTAAATTATTACAAGCAGTCAGTGCTTAATTTGACATGCTAAGTAACAAAAAAGTAAATAAAGAAATACCGGAGCTCAGCTCCGGTATTTCTTTGTTTTTGGTGAATATTGAAGAATTAGTCGGAATTCACTGACTCACAAATACTGCGCTCCAGAGCTAAAAGGAACAGCGCTTCTATCTAGTGCTCAGACGTTTAGACTCAATGGTTTTCTATCTCAGTGGTTTCCAAAAGGCGACGAGGTGTGCCAAAGCAAGAATTAACCGCAACCGTATCTACTATTTTTACTCGTGGTCGTGTTACGTTTACTCGCTGCTTTTTCTTCGTGTTTGTAAAATAGTCTTACTGGTCAATTTTTTAGCTCCACGTGGTGCTTAATTTTCGCCGAAGCTCACAGGAGCGGAGTTCCAGCATTTTCTTTATTTGTAATGACTATTTAAGTATTAGGTGGTACCTACCGAAGCTTATAGTTATTACGCACCGAAGCCTTATCGGAACAGCTCTGTGTGGTGTATTTTGCTAGTTGATACAAAGAAATCTTAGAGAGTGGGATTTCCTCAAATTTCCACACTCCTGGTTTTAATGTTTTTGCTCAGTTCCATTTATTACATTATATTACATATAAATACATCTAGATATAGTTCAAATATATTAATAAAATTATTTTTCTGAAGACGAAATGGCTTTAGATTTTCCAAATAATGTATGAAATATAAATATAAGGTTGGGGGGGGGGGGGCACACTACGTATATTATTACTGCAGAATATTAGAGCTCCTGTACTTTTTTCCTTAGAAATTAAGCCCTGACAAGCAGCATTAATGTGTTTGGCTCCTTTCCCTGCAGAATGCCACCTATTCCGTCACACAGCAAAAAGTAATGCTAATTTTTCTATGATTTATGGCTTTTTCTGCAATTTTTTTTCTAATTGGAGTTCCGGACTTGTAGGGGTATTATGGCTACCACTATGAGATATGCCTATATCGCTCGCTATAACTACTATAATGGGATCATGTTGTTGAATGTTTTCAGTTAGCTGAATAACATCATCCTTCATTTTTTGCCGCTATCGTATCTGTTTACTAAAAAGATAAACAAAAAAAGTCCTTCCGGCCAGTGCCGTGAGGAAGAGGTAGCTTTCATATTCCTTATTTTTAAAAAGCTAGCTTATGTTATTCAAACACACGAAGCTAAATTTGGTGGAAATCGATTATAGAAGATTCAATACTAATTTTTATCAATACTAAATCCTTATGAATGAGAATTTCGAGAAATTAGTCAGCTTTATCCAAGCTGCTTTTATTTAAAGTAACTTATATTTGGTTGCCAAATTCGGCGATATCTTGAAGTGCCTGCCATTTTAAGACAACATGGTGAATGAGGCTAACCCGTGAACTTGGTCGAGACCTTAGTAATTACTGTGCACATGCTCACTCACATCGGAATCGGTTGATATATACGAGTGCTGTCGTAGGCAAAAAATCAGATTTTTCAAAATGTCACTTACATAAAGAAATTCAAACTGCTATATCTGAGCCATTTTTTAAGATAAAGGCAAAACAAAAAAAGCTCCGGAATCCTTATATCAAGGTCAAATACTTAAGAAAGAAACCTTTTTCAATTTCTAATTTTTTGCACTTCACTTTAAATATAATTTTTATTAATTTAATGACCGCCATTTTGGAACAAGATGGCGGATGAGACTGGCCAGCGAACTTGGTCGAGACATTGCTATATACTATCCACATGCCTTCTTACATCCAAATAGGTTTATAAATACATGTGTTATAGCGTGACAAATATCAGATCGTTTCAGAATGTCAGCCATGCTAGAAATTCAAAGTGCTATAACTCAACCATTTTTTAAGATATAGACGAAACAAAAACTGCTCCGGAATCTTTGTATCAAGGTCAAACACATAAAAAAATCTTTTTCACTTTCCAATTTTTTGATACCTCATTTTAAATTAAGAAATTTTTTAAATGACCGCCATTTTGAAACAAGATGGCGGATGAAGCTGGCAAACGAACTCGGTCGAGACATTGGTATGTACTATGTACACACTAAGTTACATCCAAATCGGTTCATAAATACGCCTGTTATCGCGTGACAAAAATCAGGACGTTTCAAAATGTCAGCTATGCTAGAAATTCAAAAAGCTATAACTCAGCCATTTTTTTTAGATATAGACGAAACAAAAACCTTCCGGAATATTTGTAATAAGGTCAAACACATAAAAAAAAATCTTTTTCATTTTCCAATTTTTTGGTACCTTATTTTAAATTTAAAATTTTTTTAGATGGCCGCCATTTTGAAACAAGATGGCGGATGAAGATGGCCAACGATACTCGGTCGAGACATTGGTATGTACTATGTACACACGAAGGTACATCCATATCGGTTCATAAATACGCCTGTTATCGCGTGACAAAAATCAGGACGTTTCAAAATGTCAGCCACGCTAGAAATTCAAAGTGCTATAACTCAGCCATTTTTTAAGATATAGACGAAACGAAAACTACTCCGGAATCTTTGTATAAAGGTTAAATACATAAGAAAAAATATTTTTCCATTTTCAATTTTTTGGTACCACATTTCCAGTTTTAAATTTTCTAAAAAATTTTAAATGGCCGCCATTTTGAAACAAAATGGCGGATGGAGCTGGCCAACGAACTCGGTCGAGACATTGATATGCCCTATGTACACACCGAGTTACATCCAAATCGGTTCATAAATATGAGAGTTACAGTGTGACAAAGATCATATATATATATATATATGGATATATATATATATATATCAACTTTTGAACGGAGGGTGGTTTCGGGGTCTGGGGATCATGATCGATGAAAATATACCAAAATTTTTTGAAATCGCTTTCCTTCGAACGGCAGCAATAAGTAGCTTTTTGTAATGAAAGCTACCTAATAATTTAGATAACTGATCCATAGCTAAACTGAATAATTCTGTTTAATTTATCATTTTTAACATATGGAAAATATCTAAAATTAATTACAAATTAAATAATACTGGCATAAAAAATTTATGTAGATTTTCAATAAGTATTTCGTTAGTAATAGAAGATTATAATGAAAAAACAAAGATACAGCAAATTGAAAACAACAATTAATATCCAATAAATGTGGAAATATTCGAAAATTGCCTACAAAGTGTTTTATTTTGCCTGATTAATATTATATATCGCTGGAGTTATCAGTATCTAAAAAGGAAAATGAGATGAATTTACATCACTGCTAATGAAATTGGCGAAGCTTAAGCTTGTAAATATTATACAAAATTAGTAGGACATAAAAACTAAATAAGTTTGTAAAACGCTGTACGATAGAACATTTTTTTCCTTTTACACTAGATGGCAGCACTACACTTTGGTGTGAGGCACTTAAACTCGTAAAATTCAAAATTTAAACTTTTTCTCTAGCAAGTATTTGTTCCAAAATCTTATCGTATTATTCATATTAATTGAAAAATTCACACATAAATCTTCATTTCGACAGCTTTTCGCATTTAAGTCATTTATTAAAGCTAGCACAAAAAGATGACCTTTTAAAAGAAATAAAGCTTAATTTGCTTTGTTTATAATCATTTAAATAAATTTTACAATAAATTATTGATTTTTTTTAATCATTAATTTAGTTTTTAAATCTAATTGAAAAAATTTTTCATACAGACATGATAATAGCCAATGCTACTTATACATAGATTGCAAATACCTATACGATCTTAAAATAAAAAATACCTACATTCTCGGGTGACTACTTTTTAGTAATTCTTTAATACAACAGATGGCAGCAGCAATAATTAAAAATCCTTTATTTAGATGACAAATTATAAAGAAAGCAGGTGCCCGTTAGGTGCATTATTAGGTGCCCATTATACCATTAGGTGCATATAATTTCCCTCCCATATCAAAAATAAATACTAGATAAAGGAATTTTCTAATTTCGTGCTGTAAATAGCTGGGACTTTATGAGACGGACGTACAGTACCATTTTACATTAATAGCCCCCGATTCCGATGGTTTATATAGATACTAACTCATGTATCAATATGGTACTATTATACAATATTGCTATTGTATTTCACTCTCTCTTGGGCGTTGCCCTACAGATTAATTTCATTATTTATATCTACTACTATTATTATTTAAGTAAGAATTTTTTCAGATTTTCTGGTGGTAAATTAAAATATCACTTGCAAATATAAATAAATAAAATGTTTTATATGAATCATATAGAAAATGAGAATTCTACAATTTAACAGCACCTAAATCCCTTTCAAAGGCAAGTAATTCTATTGCTGTAATGTTGAAAACTCACCACAATTTACGAGCCATTTTAGTTGAAAAGAAAATTCAATTATATTTATTTATCCTTCACGTAAATTATAATAGGAAAATTCTACTTTAAAATTCTGGTACAAATTTTATTAAAATTAATTGCCTTAAATAATAACCGTATATAAACAGCCCTCCTATGTATACAGGCTATTTAACTGACTTGTGGGTGGTCCACAAAATTTTTATGCTGTAAGGCTCCTGTCCCTGCAGGCGAAGACACTCGCGAGCTGATACTAAACCTGTGGGGATGTTATTTTCTAATATCTCGTTTGCATTTCGACATTTTTAATAATTGTTTTTTTGTTTGTTTGTTTGTTTGTTTGTTTTTTTTTGCATTGGATAACTGAAGTCCATCTCTACTTCGCTCCTTTTTTACTTTTTCTATTTTGGTTTCAGATATTTTTTAGAATGACACTTTCATTTTCGGAACCGGTTTCGAAAGTGAAAGTAATATTTATAAAAAAATATCTGCAACCAAAATCTAAAAAGTAAAAAAGGAGCGATGTAGAGATGGACCTCAGCTATCCAATGCAAAAAAAAATAATTAATTAATTAATTAAATGTCGAAATGCAAACGAGATATTAGAAAATAAGCTTCCCATAGGTTTAGTATTAGCTGGCGAGTGTCTTCGCCTGCAGGGACAGGAGCCTTAAGGGTGAAGTCCTCTAGCATAAAAGATTGAATACCCCTAATTTAAGGAATTTATTTTACGTATTGCATATGCAGGTGATCCAAAAATCACAGAAAGAATAAAAATTCAATAGTTCGAAAAAATATAGGCAGTAGCACGATGCGGTTTTCATAGAAATATATAGAAAAGCATGTAGTTTTCTTTAATAACAAAAAATTTGATGCCAGTATAATTACATTTGACACAAACAAGTGACGTCTCCGTTATGTGAGTAGTTTATACAGCAGCGCAGCACAGTTCGCAACTCAACTAGGTTACAAATGTTCAGTTCGACGAATGCGATTACTGAAAGTATATGTCAGTCGTGACAAATTACTTTACAGAGTATGGAGAAGGGTTTCTGCTGTAATTCTTATCACAAAATGGACTAAATAGCGACAGGCAGCAGCTTTGGGACCACTACAGTGCTAACTGACTGTGAAAATGCAGCTATTCTGGCAATAATATTTTTCCTATCTAAAAGCTTCCATTTTTCCTATATAGTTACGTGAAAACTGCATCGTACTATTGTCTGAACTTTTCAAATATTTGAATTAGTATTTCTTCTATGACTTTTGAATCATACTGTATTATTTATACATCTATATATTTGTGAAGTATATCTATAGTAGTATATATATGTTCAAGCGAGCGTGAACATCGCCGTGGGTGAGTTGAATTAAAGATGACCGTTTTCATGGCCGGAGATTTGGCAGGAGATGCAAGAAACGTTTTTGGGGCCTACATTTTCTTCAAAAGTAAAATACTGTAAAACCTTTTTAACGGAGACTCCCAGATAGTGAATACCTCTTTTTAGCAAACACTTTCAATCCTCAAGACCTATATATATTTGTATACTTTTACTTCTGAATAACAGGCACCTCCAAATAACGGGCGAATTGCGAGGTCCCAGGGCGTCCGTTATTCAAAGGTTTTTCTATATATACGAGTATATATATATGCAAATGTTTTGGAAACTCTATTAGGTATAGGTAAGCGTCCGAGTACAAACATTTCAAAGAGCCTAATTTATTTTTTTAAATATACAAAAAACATCTTTCGACCTCACTGAGGAAGAGGGTGGGGGCTATGAGAATAGGACAAGGGTGCACCAACCATGCCACAAATGTTACCATACCTCTTCAACTAAGGTATGGTGAAAATCAATCATTATTTTTTTTAACTTTGTAATATTAATAGTTTTTTACAAAGAAAAAAACCTGTTTTGTTATTTGTTCGTAGGTCAGAAGGAGATATACATAGGTTATTTATTAAGAAATGTACAATTAAGAAACTTCTTAATAACAATTAATCCATCTAAAATTAATTTAAATTTTGCGACTTCCTAAGCACTTTTATAAAATCTAGACAGCAAGTGATCAGAAGGACATCTATACGGACAGCTATATACAGATACAAAGGGCTATTCATAGTTTCATGTTTTTTGCATCATATATGTTTTCCTATTGTCTTTCCAATTTTATTTTTTATACTATTTGTGATTTCCTTTATAGGCTTTCGTTCATCTGACGAAACCCTTATAGTCTCGCCTCTCTGTCTGCCTGTCACAGCGCTCATACTCGGAAACTATTTAAGTTACAGACTTGATTTTTTTTTTTTTTTTTTTTTTTTTTTTTTACATAGAGCTGAATACTCCCTGTCATACCCAAAATCAGAAAATTTTGAAAAAGTTATGTAATTTTAATTAAATAAGTTAATGTAATGACATATCACCATTTTTGCGATTCCAAAACGCAATCTTAATTTCAACCATCTTTTCGTGAACTCGGTAATCTTTAGGTAGAGCGTGTGATTTCTAACCGAAAGGTCCCGTGTTTGAAGCATGTCGGCGGAAGTTGGAATTTTCAATTTTTTTACATTTAATTGCCCGATGGATTTAATTAAAAGAACTTTCGTATTTTTTAGCCATTTTACGGGGTTTTTGGAATTTTAATAAATGTTAACATCTTTTTAGGTGCCATCTAGTGAGTGTTTGATCGGTTGGTTGGTTGGTTGGTTGTATTTATGACGGCCAATTATCTGCACGAGGGATATAGGCCCAGGGGGGGAGTGCCCTTCGTGGGGGTCTTTCTAAGGAAACCTAACCCGTATTAACGCTTGGAAATCCAAGGTTCGAAGAAAACCACGAAAACTCCGAACGATTAGGCCGACGGGCGCGATTGGGATTGAACCCAGCACCTCCCGTCTACCAGATTCGAGAGCAGAACCTCTCAGCCACTGGTGGGGCAGTGAGTGTTTGAAAAGTGAAAGAATTAATGTGGATTTTTTTCGGAATTGTTTCAGCATTTTAAATATGTTTTAAACATTTTTTTCTTTTAGAAAATTTATATTTTATTTATACCTCCGCTAAATTTTTGAAATTGCAGAATTTAAAAATATTCGGATTTTTAAATTTTATTTAAACAATTTTGTTTGAATATTTTTAATTTTGTCTAAAAATATTTTTTTTTTATGATTTTTAAATTAAATATAATGGTTCTGCCATTTATGTCACGGTTTAATAATGTACGCAGATGTATATTATACAATTGTACTTACTGATAAGAACGTTAATATTTCGTTGAAACTGACAATATTAAACTTTATGAAATCGCAATTTATACAATAACAATTCCTATATCATATTGTATTCGAATTTTTTTGCGTAGGTCTCTAAAAATAAAATAAATAAATAAATGTTATGAAGATCATTTTCAATGAGTAACACCAATCCTTTTGACTTTGAATTTTTACAAAAGAAAAAAAAATAATGCAGAAGTCATTCGAAAGAACAAGCTAAATTTATAGATATTTTTTAGCTAAAATGAGAAGTGTTAAAAGTAAAATTATATAGTTTTAAACAAATCATATGGTTTAAAACAAACTCCTTTATTCGCCAAGAAAATTGATATAGCGCTGTAAAATATCACCTTTAAGTACTGTGAATACAGTCGTCCAAAAGAATTTCATTGCTCATGGCATTATTTGTACAGCCGGGCGGCAGAAATGTTGCACAATGTTTTGATGGCTTGGCTATTATGTTACTTGCTTACAAATACGCATTGTTTGTAATGTTCATGTAATTATGAATTGTTTGTAATAAAGTGGATGTAATATTGTCTGCGTTATAGTTCAAGAAGAATTTTAATTTTTCATCGGCTTTATTTATTTATTTATTTGTTCGAAAAGAAGTATTTCAGAAGGTTTTTATTAGATCTTTTTTATCGTTCATAAAATGGAGAATAAAACTGTAATATAAAAAAAGCATTGATTTTTTTTTTTTAACTTTGATGTATAAAAGCTAATATAAAGCTAATATATAAAGCTAATTAAATTTTGTTGTACCAGTGAGAGTACAGAGATATTTGCTTAAAACAAATCCTTTTTAAAAATATTCCTAAATATAACTAGAAAATGAATATATGTTACTGAATATGTTGAAAACGTTTAGAACATTTTTTAAAAACATATTCATCCGGTCAATGCCTTCAAACTAACATCGCTGTATCCATATTATGAAGCAAAAGTGTTTCCGTGAGTAGCGCTCTCACATAGCAATTTTAGTTTGCAGAAAATTTGCAGCAAGTTCAGCACGACAAGGCTGAAAGTTTGATAACAAGACTGCAACAAGATAACACAAACGCCGAAGTCACCACACTTTGAACTTGCAGCTAACTTGTCGTGCAAGTTAAATTCTTGCTGTATCAAATTTATTGCAAATTAACGGCAAACAAGTAGAAAATTTAGTTCAGTAAGATAATTTTTAATTGGCTTTTTTTTTTTTTTTTTTTTTTTTTTTAACCATTTGGAAAAATGGTTATTGTCCTCGTCAGGGTATGAAATCAAAAGCATATCTGAAGGTTTTTATTGGTTTAATCACCATTTTATTCGTTTTCTGATTGGTCTATACAGTAATCTGTATTTCCCTTTACTTTCAACAGAGTGTTGCCACTATGACAAAAAAGTAATAAAAACTACAAAAAAAAAATGAATAACTCAGAAACAAATTGAGATACGATACAGCTTTCAAACAAATTGCATTTAAAAGTACATTTTTTTCTATATACGACGATATAAAAAGTAATATTGTGGGATGTTTAGAAGTTTAAGAAATAAATTTCATTTAAAATTGGCCGTCAGATTTCCAAGAAATCTGATGATGGAAAAGCCTTTTCCCGAACAACCAATGAAATAAATGCTTGGATAGTACGTAAGTTTCAGGTGGATATTACGTACGAGTCGCAGGCGATTTCTGTCGCTTGCAATTTTTACGTGTAATAACACTATTAATGTTTAATTCATGGCGTAAGTAATGGCGTACGAAAAAATCATTTTCCAAATGGTCGTTGTAATTTGTTAAATTGCATTTTTTTTTTTTTTTTTTTTTTTAGATATCTGACCTGAAAAGAATATTGTCTGTTTTTAGACAACGAGCATTCATGTTTTGTTTGTTTGAGGTTTTTTGTCTTCTATTGCGGTATAAAAATCACGTTAGTGATTTTTATTTTTATTTTGTATCTCGAAAGCTGCCCATGCTAAGGCTCTGTGCTCTGCACATTTACGAAGTCACCTTCATCTGTTAGTAGATATCATTGCAATGTACTGTTATTCTGATAGAAAGCAATTGGGCAGTGTTTCCCCTTTTTCTATAAAAGCATCGAATCTTTCCGATAACGGAGTCAAATTTTTAATTTAATGATTTTGAGGGACTCACCAAAAAAGATTGTTATGCGGAAGGAATCGATTAAAGTTTAAGATATGCACCTTTTATAGGAAATTGAAAAACATTGTTCCATTCTTCAGCATATAAATATTAATTTCTGCAAATTTCATGCTTTTTTTATATATATATAAATGCATAGCTGCGAACTATCCCTTTTTGTGTTAACACTATTTCCGAATCATAATCCTTACCATATTTCATCGCAGAATTCTGCAATTAATTAACACTAAAATAAGGCAAAGATTACTATTCGGAAGGAGTGATAACTAAAAAGTGGAATAGTTGACATCTAAGTATATGCTGATAGATATGTTTAACATTTTTATTATGCTAAAGAAAAAAAGATGCTTTACATTTTGCAAATAATCTACGAAATACAAATATGCAGATTGGAGTGACAGGGGAAGGGGGGGGGGGAGGTAGGGTTTTTAGTACCGGTACCATAGAATATTAGGGCTCCGGTATTTTGTTAGAAATTAAGCCCTAGGGATAAATAAAATGCCGGTTGCCCCTATTTATCGCACAGTGCTTTACTGAATTATATAATAATATAATTATTTTATATAGAATTATAGGGTAACGCTAGGATAGATGGCCATAGTTTTTAAAGATTGAAATAAAAATTCTTAGAATGCAAATACAAGAAATAATGATATTTGAATTCAAATATTGGTATTTGAAATTCTTCTACATATACTCATAATATTTTATGCAAAAACTAATTAAACATTGAAAACAAAAAGTTGAACAAAAACAAACAAAATCAATTTTGTAAACAAAATTGAAATTAAAATGGCATCTCTCCTTAAAGCTCGTTGAACTATTTCATACTAACAATCAGGGATGTAGTGGAGGTGTATACGGGGGTATACGCCGTATACCTTCTGGATTTTTTTAAGGAACACCGTATACCCTCTGTTTCTCAAGAAAGCTATAGTATATACACTCTAGGGCAGGGTCAGCGAACCTTTTTGTTGCCGCGTGCCAAGTTTAGTCAAAAAATATTTTACGTGACCATGACGTGCCAATTAAAAAACAAATTTAGTAGGTGGAAAAATAATGGATTTTAAAATTTTCTATTAAGATTTGAAAAATATGAGGAACATACATGTAATTATTATACTGTAATAATTATGGCAACAAGTATATTTTAGAAATAAAAAAAAAATAATGCTATGTAATTTGATTTATGTTGTTACATCTTAATATCAGGTTAATTTTAATGCAAACTAAACTCCAGATTTAACTGACAAGTGTTTTCAGTATGAATTTTGATATTATTCATTCGTGAAAACAGTGGCTTGAAAGCATAGATAGTCAGAAAAACTGTTAAAATGGTAAACAACAGTTTTTTTATTAATAGCTTTGAAATAAATTCAAATATGCCGTAACTCATCATTAGAATTTAGTAATGTCTAATAAGCAATTCTTGTCGACAGTTTTCAAATATCAAATTGTTTGAATTTTTTTTTTTTTTTTTTTTTTTTTGAGACCATAATTAATCAGATTGGAATATAATATGCCACAATAAAAAATTTTCAATTTCCATTTAATCGAATTCAGAAAAGAGCAGTCGCAATTTTATTTAATCTCACTTTATTTTCATTTAGAGTCACAAGCAATGCCGTGCCAAAATTATTCTTTCGCGTGCCACTTTTGGCACGCGTGCCATAGGTTCGCAAACCCTGCTCTAGGGTATACGCTCTGCCTTGAGCGTATACCCTCTGCTTAGAGCGTTTACCTTCTGGTTTTTTTACGACTACACCACTGCTAACAATGTTTATATTGCAATCTATGATCAAGTTTTGGAGCTATTTAGACTGGCCATCTCTCCTCTATGGCCATCTATCCTAGAATTACTCTATGCTATATTATACCATTAGAATACAGTCAGTACCGGATATATGGTCATCCGCTTATAAGGTCACCCCGCTTATAAGGTCACTTTTCGTAAGTCCGGACTGACGGAATAGGTATTACGTGTTAAAATACACCGTCTATATGGTCAGTTTCCAATGGCTACTATCGGATATATGGTCATCTTTTCTCTCCCTTTTTATTGCAAATAGTTTATGCTTTTTCCTTCCCTTTATTAGGGTATAAAGTGCCGAATAGACGTATCATTCACATTCAAGTATCTTCAATTGTCGGCCTCTTTGCATTGGTCACGCGGTGCTTTTCATTTTTAGTAGCTTTAGAAAGAAGTGGATGGACATCCTGAAGGAGGCTTAGAAATCGCGATAATATTGCATACCACGTGACTAGATGGGCGTTGATACTCGCGGGAGAGGATCTCCTCTTCCCGGCTGCAGCCTATAAGATAAACTCTTTCCTGTCGGTAAGAGTTTCCAAAGGTCTGGAAATTTCTTCCTCAACTGTCGCATTAGATACCGGTTCTTGGAAAATATGCCACCACGCATTGCGACCGAATGAAAATTGACCTCCGTGCAGAGTAATCTTAAATCACGAATTTTAACTTTTTTGTATTTTTCATTACTTGTAGCCCCGTGTAAAGTCTTCGCTCATTTGTTAATTGTCATTCGTGAACATAAGATGTCAGCAAAAGGAAAGTTTGACAATTGCGGAAAAAAAATTGGTAGAAAACTTTGAAAAATCGAATGTATCGAAAGCAGCTGTCGCGAAGACTGGTGGAATAGTGAGAGCGACACTGAATAACTTCTTAAGATTCAAATCTTGTTAAACAGAAGATGTGATCAATCAAAAGAGAAGGTGAGAACATGTTTCAACATTTGAGAATGTTGAGAAAGATCTTTTCACTTGGGTAAAATGTGCCAGATTACAGAATGTTCAATACATGGATTATCGTAAAAGAAAAATCTCTGAAAATTGCTGCATATCTAGGAAAACCTAATTTTACTGTCAAAGAATCGAAGGAATAACTGCTAACTTGTTAAGTGACATTCTCAATCGGTACAGATCTTGTGGTGTTTTCAATTTTGATAAACATGGGGCTGTTCGTTTTTTTTGTTGTTGTTGTTTTTTTTTCATGCTTTGCCAGGTAAAGCTGTTGCTTTTAAGAACGAAAAATGAAGTTCTGGGAAAGTAAGGGGGAAAAAAGATTGGCCGTTTTATTAGCAGCGAATATGGATGGATGGCTCAGAGAAATTGACTCCATTAGTTACTGGTAAATTTCTCAAGCCTCGTTGTTTGAAAAAATGCAAATCTTTGCAATTATATTACGATGCGAATCGAAAGGCCTAGATGACAATAAGCATTTAGGAAAAATAAATTCGGCGTTTCGATAAAATTTGCACTGACAAGTGGCTATAATCGCAAACAACTGATTCCCAATTTAAATCCGATTGAACTTGTTTTCTTTCCTCCAAACTGAACCAGTATGGCACAGCAATTAGATCAAGGGATTATTAAAAATATTTAGATAAATTATCGAAAGCTACTTCTAAAAGACGTCATTGCTGTCATTGATCAAAAAAAAGAAGTTTCGCGTGACTGTGTTAGATGCCATATGTTTCGCAGACAAGAGTTGGGATATGGTATCAAAGAAGACCATTGAAAATTGTTGACATCCTCGGCTTCCAGAATATGAAGAATTATCGTTCGAAGACAATGATGATGATGGTGATTATGTGTCCGTATTTGAAGTTGCACAAGAACTACGGGATGCCGTTTGCACAATACATGACAAAATGACATATGCAGTTGTTGACAATGAAATCGCTACTAATGGACTTTACACACAAGTGGCAACAGTCACGCCTTTGCGGGTATGTACCTTCCGAAAAAGACTGCTTACTGGATGAAGGGGAAGCCGTGTTAAAATGTTCTTCAGGCCTGTTGGTGTTTGTTTTTTCTAGATATCCGCACCTGACCTGACATCGGTAAAGTTCATGGCCAAGCTTCTATACTGGAAATGGTTTCGTAAATTTTAAATATAAACACTGATGGAAACGATGATAATGACAGTGAATTCGAAGCTGAACCAACAAAGCTAGCAGAAGCTCTCAAAGCATTAAATACATTCAGATATTTTTTTACCAATCCCAAAGGCACAGAGAAACGTTTTAAAATTGCTCGTGAATAAGAAAAAGTAGTTTTAACAACTACGATAAAAAACAAACAAACTTGCAAAAAAGATTATTTTTACTACTACAAGCATATTCATCAATTCGAAATTTTAAGTGTAAAGCAATTCTGGTTTAAACCTCTTGTTTTATCAATTATATGGTCACAGCTTCTTTGCACATTATTGTACAAAGAAGCATTATTGTACAAGAAGGTAATAACTAACTTATTATTAATATTTTAATGTCTAAAATAAAATTCCTGCTTACACCGCATATAAGGTCATATTTTTCAGGACCGCATGGATGACCATATAACCGATACCGACTGTATATATATTATCACGCAATCTCAGGGCATTCAAAAATTATACCGTCTTAGCGAGTGCACTATTTCTTGCCACTGAAGACCCGAGTGGAAGAAGGTGTTATGTAACAAAAATTAGAATTCGACAAAATTGAAGTGAAAGTTTTTTGCTGTAATTTAGTTATTTATTTAATTCCTTCTCAGTAGTAAATGTTTGAATGTTAATAGGTGATACTAAACTCTTCTAGAAAAGAATATTAACATTTAATTACTAAATATTAGAAACCATTTTCACCATTTAAATTATTAAATATAAAAATATTAAAAGATACTGTTTCATATCTTCAATACTAAGTAGAATTTTAGTATTTTACTTTTACCATATGATATAATACCTCATAACGCTTTCATCGATAAAATAAAACAATTTTGGAGAAAATGTATCATAAAATGTTTTTCCACTAAGCTCTTTGCAATCATATCGTAATTTTTTCGGTGGAGCCATACGTTTTAGGTGCGTTCGTAATTATATAAATACGTAGCACCTATAGTCGTCGTTTGGTCTCTCTGTCTGTCCGTCCGCATATAACAGAGCAAAAACTACTCAACCGAATGGTCTGAAATTTTAAATATATAATTGTTGCAAAATTTTGTCGAGTCATTTCAAATTTTATGAAAATCGGATGTATTGTTTAATTACAAGGACAGTCAAAAATTTTCCGTTGGATTATGGCCAAATTCCATTACATTACGGAAAAATTATTTCAAGCGCATTTTAAAGATGTTACAGCCTTTCGAACAGAATGAAATTGATATGCATTTATGAACTGCACTAAAATATACATTCAGTACAATATGCGGTGCAAAAAAAATCTATAAAACTAGTTATAGTAAGAATGCACCTCATTTGCCACGTTTTCCACTTTTTTTTTCTTTTTTCCTTTCTCAGGCAGGGTTCCGTTTTCCCACGTTTTACTGTATTAGTTATTTGTTACTTGATGTACTTGCAGTTATGCTAAAGTCTTAATATACCATTTATATTTTATCACTTTTAATATATACCGGACATAAGTTCACCCGTCTTTCTGTACGCTGGATTACCTTCGTAAAATTCATTTAAAGAACTAACATACATCATGATTGTCGCGAAGAATAAAACTTCAGCTTTAACTAGATTTTTTAGTTTTTCATAATTTCTTAAAAATCATCTTCCCGTCATTAAACTCAGTGATAAATTCAGAGGGTGGTCGGGGGGGGGGGGGGGCAGATTCCTCCGGAGCATAGAAATGCCCTACCTGAAAGATTTGAGGTTTTATTTAGAGATCGACCGAATATTCGGTTTCGTTTTCGTTTTCGGCCCAAAATTCGAGTTTCGCTGAAAATTAGTTTTCGGCGAAAATACTGCTGAAAATTCAGCCAGACAGAAACTATCTGTATTCCAAAAATCTTGATTCTTCCCTCGGAAATTTTCAACATTACTCATTGATTTGAGCTGTATCAGCTCAAATGAGACACTCTTTATTTATTGCTATGAACTTTACTGTTTATAATTATCAGTTGTGACTGACACGCAAGACCTGAGTGCAAATTATAAAGCAAGCAATGCATATATGACTAAACTTTGATGACGCTTTTCACGTGCTCATTAAAAGCTGCAAGCAGTAATAGAAAATGTTTAATTTGAAACCTCAGAAGTGTTTCGAATACACTTTGAGCGAGTTCTATTATAACAAATGATCATTTACAAAAATTATTATAAAAAATAGTTCGATGTATGTATACCTAAAATATTTTTTAATTAGATGAAATTCGTATGATTAGAAAATCATTTTGTGTCGTTGATGAACTAATTACATTTTATTTTATATGAAAATAAAAAAAATTGGTCGGTTGCACAAAGCACGTATTATTACACTTATAATTAATTAGTAATCATATATATTTACGTATGTATTAATTACTTTTAAAAAATTTAGACATTTTCGTTTTCAGCCGAAAATAGGAAGATTACCAAATTCGGTTTCGGACTTAAAAACCTGTTTCGGTCTATCCTTAGTTTTATGATTACTAAAAGTAAAGAAAATGCAAAATTCCCTTCCACACACACACACGGACATCAAACACACATCCTGGAACTCTATAATATCCCCCGGAGCCGCAGAAATACTTCCCTGAGAAAAATGTCGATATTCATCTATTATTAACCTATGCTGACTAACTGTCCATTTGAAATCTTGCAATTAAATATATTTTAAAGAGCCCAACTTTGGAATAAATAATCATACTTAAATTTCTCTGAAGTACTCATCTGGAAGATCGTTTTACCGTTTCTCTACAATTGTAAGGGTATAAATATGTATGAGAAATTAAAATACAATAGAATCAACTTAATCAGACCTTGTTCCGCTGAATCTCTTTGTATTCCGGCGTATAAGTCGTCGGAAATATTTAATTTATGACTAAGTTTTTCGTCACTTTTCCTTAACTTTTTTAACACTTTCCAGCATAAGTGAAAAGCGTTAAATAAATTGTATGTGTTATAAATGTGTTGTACAGTAAACTCTGTCTAAGGCGGAATCAATCGGGACAGAGAAAAAATTCCGTAGTAGACAATATTCCGCCTTACACAAACTTTTACTCTATCTCTTTGGATTCGCTGAGACTTGAAAATCTTTCCGAGTTAGACAGATTTCCGTCTTACACAGAATCCGCCTTACAGAGAGTTTACTGTATATAGTGTGAATTGCAAGTTGTTGTATGGTAAAATGGATGAATGTTATAAGTTGGATGTAAGAGTATAATATGGATATACGTAAGTAAGAGAGTAACCATTAAGTAGCACATAGTATTAAATATGGAGTACTAAATATGGAGATAAAAAGAAAATCGGAATTGATTTTAAAATGAAGAAGTATTTATTAATATTAAAACTCTGGCGCTTTAATAAAATCTGCAAATAGAAGTTTTTTCGTTATGTTTACTATTTTATTCCATATTCCATTTTATTTTTTAGGAAAATACCGGGTGTCCCAAAAAGGACTGACTGATTTTAAAATTCAATAACTTGCAAACGGTTACAGATATTTAAAAAATTCTTGCAGGAGGGTTATGCATAAGGTCAAAAGTTTTTTTACGGTGATTTTCAATTTTAGTTCGAATTACAAACAATAGATGGCGCTGCGATCAATAGACGCTGAATTCAGGCTCGATTTTTGGTACTTCGTGGCCCGGATAATACATTTCCATCTCCTTTTTCAGCATGGAACAAGAGAAAGGACCAGAAATCGAGCCTGTATTTAGCGACTATTGCTTACAGCGCCATCTATTGTTTATAATTCGAACTAAAATCGAAAATCACTGTAATAAAACTTTTGACCTTATGCATAACCCTCTTGCAAGAATTTTTAAAATATCTGTCACCGTTTGCAAGTTATTGAATTTTAAAATCAGTCAGTCCTTTTTGGGACACCCGGTAAAATCTATTCAATTGTTGTGAATATATGTATTTTGAAAACTATATACAGGGTATTTCGACTTATCAATGCACAACAGATAACCCTCTAAACCGTTAATTATACTATATATAATTTCCATTTCTAAAATATTGATATTGAGTTGTAAAATGCAGTGTTTCTTTCAGAGTTGGGTGAATTTGTAATCTCAATTATCCGCAATGTCATTACAAGTTAATTGCATGTAATTGATTATAATTACACACATTCAAACGCAGAAATTTCGACAAATAATGGGATGGGGCAGTTCCAGCTGCAGAGTGCTGCAAGAATTTTTAATGGTATGTAATTTTAATTATAATTAATTGCATACAATTAAATTGTAATTGCTGATAATTAAAACTACAAATTTGCCCAACTCTGGTTTATTTTCTGTTTTTTTTTTCTTTTTTTTTCTTTTGCTGGATGGAATATATGGAAAAATTTGTGAAATTGGAACTCATTATTTCCGTCCTATATGTTATATTTTCTGAATCAAATTTCTGAGTTATAAATATGTTTCCGACGACTACACACACACATATCACATTACATATACAATGTTGTAACACATATGTATAGGTCGCCGGCATTTAATATACTGTGTGCAAAAATATATTTATATGTCTCCGGCATTTCACGACCAATCAAGAAAAAATATATTTTTATATTTCTGGACGGTAATATGCTAAGAGTTTAGGAAATAGTTGCTGAAAACGATAACATGAAACAGCCTGTATATAAGGCATTCTCTCAATTTTTTATCTTTCAGGGATAAAAATCTTGTGAAATTAAACTTACTAAAATAACATTTTAAACTTATAGACAAATGCCTTAATGATTCAAAAAAAAAAAAAAAAAAAAAAAAAAAAAAAAAAAAAAAAAAATGGTCAGCAGCGAAGATTTTTTTTTTTTTTTTTTTTTTTTTTAACTGAGGTTTAAATTAAACTTGCGAGTTTAATTTTCCTTGCCGTTTTACATCTCTAACTTTTAATTTTCTCCTAAATTTTTACTGAATTTGAATAGTACCCACAGAACATTCAAATAAGAAATGTAGTACTTTTAGTACAAAATTTTGGTATAACCTTGTCTTAAAGGAGTGTAAAGAAGGGACGGTAAGGGAAAAAAAGGGGGACGGTAGGGTAAAAAAGGGATGGTATAGATGGGACGGTAAAGAAAATTACCACCTATTTTTAGGCAAAGCATGTTAAGACTAACAAGGAAGGTCTCCATACTGGGCATACTCAGAATATTTTGAAAAAAAATACTAATTAAACTATTTATGTATGTAATAAAGGATCAGTCAAATTTAGCGGCGGAATTACAGTAGAATGTCTGTAAAAAAATAAAATACTTTCGAGTATTTGGCGCGAAAAGGTGAAAGCGTCACGCTATTTGGCGAGCAATACTTTTCCTCGCCAAAAGCAAACGATTTTAGTGCACCTGAAAATTGATTGTTAATTGGTTTTTAGAATGCGTGTAAATAGTATTTAATTTAAACTTAAACAATGAGAGAGTTTTATAAATACATTTTTTCGTATTACATATTTATGTTGCTTATTATTTAATTTTATTACTTTAAAAACAATTTCATGTATAAAAAATACTTTCATATATTTAAGCGTATTCCAAAATAAAGTCAAGATTCATTTACCAGTTATTCATTTCAAAGAATTCGTCGTTTCCATAGCAACAGAATTGAATCTACAGTGCTCAATTGGACTTAATTTTGAGACATTGAAACAATTTTAATTTATATTAATTTTGTTTTAATTCACAAAATTTGATATTTAACTTTCATTATAAATATATATATGACAAAACAATAGTTAAATCAATCTAAAACTGACAAAACTAAAGTCATATACATTAAATTTATTTAAACAAGTTCAACATGAAACATTTTTATGTTAAAGAGTATTCGGCATAAAAAAGTATTTTTTGAAATTTCATTTCATCGCCAACCGATGATAAATCGCCAAATAAACGAAATGTTCATTATTTTTTTACGAACGTTCTATCGCGGTTCCGCCAAAAAAATTTTATAAACATATATATCCACATGAGAAGAACACTCTGTAATTTTTTCAGAATTTTCTGAATATGCCCGTATGGAGACCTTCCTTCTAAGTGATAGCCACAATGTTCATTGATTTTTAGAAACTGTTATTTTACATAGATTAAATTTAAAAAAATTAATTTACCTCGAAAAGTGCAGGAATAAAACTTGGGGACGGTAAGACTGCCAATAAAGCCAGGTTACTTGAAATTGATATTTAAATGCTGATTTAAATTTTGCAGTAAATTTACTGTCAAAGAATTTTAGCCATTCTTTCTCTAGCATGAAAGAAAAAAAAAAGTTGAAAAAAAATTCTGTAACTGCATCTGAAGTGATTTTCTGTATCATTTTAGCAAGAGGGAGGGTAAGGAATCTAAAGTCCAGGGACGGAGTCAAAAAAATAATAACAATCGTAAAAATGTGTGCAGGTTAATTTTTTGCTACATATTTATATAAAACAATAGTCTTAGTTTCGGAAAAAAATTCCATCGAATTATTTTTATTGAAACAATTTTATACAGACAGCTCCAAACTTAAAAACTTAAAAATCAGCATCAGGGACACGGGGCGGTATAGAAATTTCGTGGTATATTTGGAACCCCAACATCACTCAAAACTTGTTTATCTCGTTAATATTGTTATGCAGTCATGCAATGGGATGTTTTCTAGTATAAGAAATTAAAAAATAAAGAAACCCAGGAATATGTATTAAAATAATAATTATTATTCAATTATTATTCAGGGACTTAAAAGTCAAAAGATTGAGAAAATGCCTCATATACACTCCAAAATTATGCCGGTGATTGTGAAATCGAAATTAAATTCAAGATGTAGCTCTTCTGATGAAATTTAAACCTTATTTACAAACAGGACATTCAGACTTCATCGTGCAAAGGAAATGGTGGCAGTTAAAGCCGATTCTTTGCCATATAGAATCGAAATTAATAATCTCATAAATGTCTAGTTGTTTGAAAATCTGCCAGACTGCGCAAAGTTAAGACGCTTTTTGTCTTTGAAGCACACATAAATTACACGAATCTCCAATAAAACATGGTGTACATTATTTTATTGTATGACCCACTACACGAACATGATTATCATACTTCATTAAAAAACATGCCAGCTATTCTCAACCTCTCAACTCGATTTTGCTGATTATTTTCCATAGAAAATGTTCATGATTCAAAATAATTTATACCAAAAATAGCAATGCTTAAAACCCGTTATAGTTTTTTTTTTTAAATATATATTAAATTTTGGAAAAAAATATTACTCTGAATATTATTTTAATTTTGGTTTTTTTTTAACTGTATTAGAATCAACGGGTAATACTTTTGAAGAATTTGCGTAAATTTTTAACATTACAATAACAAAAGTAAGGAGAAGGTTACCATAATTCACAATTACCCTTCTTTTACAAAGAATGAACTTATTATGGGTGAACTTATATATTTAATACATAATAGAAATCGAAAAGCTAGAACAGCAATGCACACACCCACACATACATGCATATATATAATACAATGAACAGTTCGTGTAATTACTTATCTTCAAATATTAAAAATCATAAGTAATAAAAAAACTAACGAAAAATCATGCATCAGACATAGGTTATGAAATACTCTCCAATACCTACTATTAAAAGAGTGGTTCGCAACGTGGTGCGAACGCCCCACCGGGGAACAATTTGACTTTTTAGGGGGGCAGTTCTAAATTTGCTACTTACCCATTCGCTTTTTTAAAGTAATGTAGATAGTAAAAGTATAAAGTAAAGTAGCAGTAAAAATAAATGTAATACATGCAATTTTTTTAATTAAAAGAATAAGTTCTTTTGCTGAATTTTATATAAAAAGTTTCCAATCAGAACTTCGAAATAGAATCACAACCAGAATAATTATATGAACTATCTTTTAAAATATGTTGACACCTATTTTTTTCGTTTTCATAAACATTTCGATATATTTTTTCTGGTTATTAATGTACGTTATCATTTTTTTATAACTCTTTGGATTTTATTTATTGAACCAGCGTTTATTTCTATTCACTCTGCTGTATTGCTCATGAAGAAACTTTTACACCTGAAACTACTTAATGATATGTCTAAATCTGACTGTCTTGAATATATTTAATGTAAAAAATATTTGAAATATCTGAACGAGGTGCTACCAACTTTATAAAATTTATCAATCTTAAATAGCATTAGAAAAGAAAGCCGGTAAATAATAAATATATATGTCTTCTACACAATAAATACATATACATCAAGACATGTAAATATTAAAATCAGATTTTCATTTTAGATTCATCAGATTCATATTAAGATCATGACATTTTAAATATTAAAATCAGGTAATACATGGAAGTCAATTAACGATAATGGAAAAGGAAAAACATAGAAATTTGCTTTGATGGAAAATAATAGCTACTTAAAACTGGTAAAGATCAGAAACTTGAAATGCTTCTTGTGTATTGTCTTATCCATAGAAAGAAAATTTAGTGTCCAAAGCTTTTCCACCAACTCTAAGTTACTAAAATCCATTATAAAATGTGTCAAAGTCACCAATTTTAATGCTAAATACGAGAGTCTCTTCAATTTTGAAAAGGAACAACAAAACTGTTTTTTACATAAGAACGAAGATGTATAGCTTCATTGCATTTAAAAGTTATGGTTAAAAAAAAAAAAAAAAAAAAAAAAAACATTTATAGCAGAAAACGTGTGCAGAATATTTATTCTTAAGGATCTGTTGGGTTTCCTCGATATGAATAGAGTTCACTTTTGAAATACAAGCGATATACTCGTATGTTACAGTGTGTGTGTGTTTGTAGAGAGGGGGGGGGGGGGCATCGTGATTTTTCAGACGTTTTGGTGGGGCGTGGCCAATATAAGATTGGGAACCACTGTATTAAAATATTGTTAAGAAATTTCATTTTTGTTTTGGCACAATGGAATAGGATATCTAATTCAACAGTTTAAAAACACATAGAGTAGTTAAGGAACCATTTTAGTATATAGCCGGTAATGTATGAAAATTTCTTTCTGAAACCTTGTATATGATCCATAGAATTTATGCGCACTACGTAATACAGCAAACTGTAGTTAAGCTTATTAATGCATACTGCAACTGAAAACGCCACTTCCAGCAATTATTTCTCATAATCAGACCTGTAACTGAATTATTTTGTGTGTCTCTATCAGGGTTAGAAAAAACCCAGCCCACTGGGCCTACTAGTCTAAAACCCGGGGTTTTTTGGGGTTTTCTGAAAAAGCCCAGGTTTTATTGAGTCTTTTTGGAAAATACTTTAAACTTCTAATTTTCATATGCATAATACCTAAATCCTCCATTTATCAGTGAAACCTGGACATAATTTTGCATTAATTATGTATTACCAAAAATATATATAAAGAAAAAAAATCAACTTAAAAGACAGGTACATCTGTATCTCACGGGACTAGTTTGCTGCAGTAAGGATATATTAAGTGAGCCACAACTGGATTTCTAAGGCTGTTCTCAAATCAAAAAGGGAAACTTCCTGACATAAGTTTTAATTTATTTTTGTTCGAAAATACATGAAACTAGCTGGTGTTGTTGTACAGAAGCTATATCATCGAGCTGTTTTTTCCATTTTTTTGCAAACCCAATAGATCTTTCAGAAAATATGTCGAAATGGACGTTTTGAACCGAATTTCCGTGTGAAAGTAGAAAAATCACTCAAGAGAGGGCGAAAAACGGATTTGTCAGGTGATCGAAATTGCCTATAACTCAATGGGTAATTGATTGATCAAAAAATGGAAAAAACAGTTCAATTCCTAATCGCTTCCATGGCCAGGTTTTCCAATTTTATACCTTTCCGTTAAAAAATGAATTTGTAAATGTGTCAGAACGTTTTACGATCGTTGAGCAGAGCAGTTAAGATATTTAGTTTCTTTCATTCACTTCAAATCAGAAATCAGTTGAAGACTTTTTTTTTTTTTTAAGAAATGGGATTTGTAATAATATATTTGAAAATAGTAGCAAAATTTTCTATATATTGCAGTAGTATTAAATGTTAAATTAGATTGTGAATTATATTTACAAGAGCATTACTGCGGTGAGACAAACCGAAGTCATAATCACTTTTCAACTATGTTGGAAAATGATAATAAGCGTCATTTACGTACACAACAGAAAAATTCACAACCTTTAAAATTTTATTTTACTCATTACTATTTTATTTTATTTCGTTCGTTAACATCTTTTTTAATCTTATGATACTTTAACATTTTTAAAAATTTGTATCATTTTAATTATTGATTGATGTGAAAAGAAAAATCGCATTTTTCTTTTATTTTGACTTACTATTACTTTTTTTCTAGTAAAGCCACCAAAGGAGATTTATTATTATCAGGTCATAATATGTTCTTCAATATTGAAAATATGTTTAAAAATTTATGAGCTCTAAGCATCTGTCTGTGGTGCAAAAAATTTGAATAAAGACCGAGTTTAGAATAACATATTTTGTCTGGGCTCGGTTTCAAAAAGCTATATTTATGTGAAGAAATGCAAATCAATTGTACTGCCTTGTGCATATGTACTGGTACTCCTCTCCGTGTGCTGTAACCGCGACAAGAAATCTATTTTAAATAATAATTTCGTGGTGCAGAGATAACACTCCAGCCTGAAAAATATAAAATATTTGAGTTAGAATCCTAAAGATGCTAAAAGTATATACATATATATATATATAAACTAGCAAAACTATTTATTTATCCTGAACTAGCGCACCCCCTCACAGAACAAGAAAAAAGAATATAACTGTTTTTTAAAAGTTAAAATTTTATCCAGAAAATACAGAAAAAAACTAAGACAAAAGAAAAAAAAAAAAAAAAAAAAACAAGCTGCGGCTTCCTTGGCAGTGGGTTATTTCGAAATGGTGTATATTTCGAAAGCAGCCGAGCATTCAAAAAATGTATATAAAATATGTATACATGTTTTATATACATTTTTTGAAAGCTCGGCTGCTTTTGAAATGTAACCCACTGCCGAGGAGGTCGCAGCCTGTTTTTTTCCCTAGTTTTTTTTCTGTATTTTCTTCTTGAAATTTTAACTTTTTAGAAACAGTTAAATTCTTTTTTCTTGTTCTGTGAGAGGGTGCGCTAGTTCAGGCTAAATAAATCGTTTTGCTAGTTTATATTGAATTTATGTGTTTTACTGCAGCCTTTTGGCGCATTTCACATAAATATATTTTGTTTTTTGTTGGTGATTATCATACTTATCTCTTATATATATATATATATATAACCAAAAATATGATACACACACAATTTTTTTTCAAAATAGTCATTCTATAATATAATTTTTTTCTGAGCCCTCATCAAAAATTTCAATGTGTTATTATCATCAATTCTTTGATTTGTAATAGCATTTCAAATGATATCTGATTAGAGTCCTGTATCGGATCGACCAACCTGATTTTACGCGCAACTGAACCCGATCTGGTTGGGTTGACACTAATTTTTTTTCAGGATCGGGTTCAAGTTGAGTTGACTTTAAATGTTTCGGATTCAATTCAGTTTCGGGTTGGATTTTGACTCCTTCGGACTGAGTTCGGGTTGGCCCAATTTTTCAGTGTGAAAGTCCTGAATGTTATTTAAAATAAAAAAAACTATATATTTGAATATTAATTCATGTATGTTCCTTAATGAATTTATTAACGAATCTGTTCATTTTTATACAAAAAAGGTAAAATCGATGCTAGAGATGTAATTGTAGATTATTTTTCCACGATTGTTTTAAAATTGATTTTCTTTCACGTTGGGTTCGGATCGGTTTCGGATTGACTTTAAGCAGAATTTTCGGGTAGGACCGCGCAGGATTCTATATGCGATCTATCTCAATTGTATAGCAGTTAAAAGATCCTTGAGCGATAAAAATATATACCAAGTTATTCAAAATAAAGATTATGGCGGTAATTTCTTAAAACGTTGCTGATAAATGGACATACTTTCAATTACAAAAAGTATACAAATCGAGAACTGCTTTTAATTATGGCAGTTGCTTTTAGAAGGGGCTGTATACATATATGACAAAAGAAAAATTCATTTTTTTTATGCGATCCCCATTTCTTATAAATTATATTTAGAAAAAAATGTTGCCCTGCGTCTAAGAAAGGCATGTAAAAAGTCACATTCTTTTACGACAAAACTTACCTAGTTTTGTCGTAAAAGAATGATATTTATGATATTTATGATCTATGATATTTTGAATTTTATGAAAATTCGGAGTTTTCTGGGACGAAAGGTAAAAAACGCGCAACGCTAAAAACACTGAAATTTCATAAAATTCAAAATATCACAACTCGGTAAGTTTTGGTTGTATAAGAATCGGATTTTTTTAATGTCCTTCTTAGACGAAGGGCAGCATTTTTCTAAAAATAACTTATTATAAATACGGACCATATAAAAAACAAATTTCGTATTTTAATATAGGTACAGCCCCTTTTAAAACAAATGCTACATCTAAAAAATCCCTGCCGGCTCGCCCTACAGGCACAGGTAGATTTCAAAGTTTTTTTTCTTCTACAACCTCCCCCCTTTTTTTCTCTCTAAGAGTTGGTTCTATCAAAAACTTGTCAATACAAAAGTTGGAGATAATATTAAGAAGATTTATATTAAATTTAAGCTGGTTTTATATCTTGTGAATTGACGAAGTTATGAATTTTTTTTTTCTTCAACCTCTCCCACTCCCCCTTTTTTATTTTTATTTTTATTTTTATTTATTTTTTTATTTTATTTATTTATTTATTTATTTTTGTAAGAGTTGGTTTTATCGAAAACTTGTCAGTACGAAAGTTGTGATAATATTAAGAAGATTTATAAAAAAAAATAATTGGATTTGACATCTTGTGAATTGTCGTAGTTATGAATTTTCCTTCTTAAAACCCTATTTTTTTCGGTCCTTGAAGCCATTTTTAATGATATCAAAAATCTGTCATGCGTAAATTTTGGCCATCTAGAAGTAATAATAGCTTTTTAATTGATTCGATATATATCATAATTAAGAAGTTATGGGGTTTTTTTTTCTGTTTTCACAAAAAACCTCCCCATTTACACCCCCTCGGTCCGATTTTGCCCATTAACGAACCTGACGAGATTTTCTGAGCCTTGATTTTATGTGTCAATTTGGAAGAGATTTGTGCAGAACTATGAAAGTTATCGTGTCCATTAAAAAAATGCTATATATATATATATATACACTATATGGCCAAAGGTGACCGATCACTTGCGATTTTTGACGTTTTGTTAAATAACATGAGGGGTTGTATCCATATATCTATTGATTAGTGTTAATTTAGCATACACAATATTGCACGTATTACTGTATTTGGATACAATCCCTCATCTTTTTGCTTCATTTTGGGAACAACGGATTTTGAGCTTATTCTATAAACGATTATTATCAGGCTTTTCAAACTATGTTTTTGAGACTTTTACAAAAGTTGCTCTATACATTTAGCTAACACATTATGCACATTATATTTTGATTGCATTCGCGCATGCGCAGTGAAACATTTTTTAGTAAACCTGCTCATTTTTCATCCAATTTTTATTATTTTTTAATTCTGATTGCAGAGTACAATGTTGTTCGTCATATTTTCTGAAAAGAACTTTTTTTAATATTAAGAACTCTGCGAATTATAAGCAAAAAACTTGGCGAAATTTGGGACTGTTTTTATAAAACCTTAATTTCCCTACGAGTATACATTGCTATCCTCATAAAAATGAACACGGTGTATTACAATAAGCCACTTATTAATAATCTCTAGTTTAAACGCTTTTGCTATTAGTTTTTACAGGGTTATTCAAAAGATATTCGTTCTTTTTCAATTTTTTGACGGTCCCCTATGGGGTTTCGGGAAAAAAATCTTCGCGGAAATATATGACCTATACTATACTGTTTACACACCTGCAGTTTCAGGTTAATTCCTCATGTATTTTTTTAGATATTTAAGAAAACGTCAAAAATCGCAAGTGATCGGTCACCTTTGGCCATATAGTGTAGATGGGTAGATAGATAGATAGATAAAGTTTTGAGCTGGGGCTGGTTTGGCGTTCTAGGGGTCATGATCGGCGTAGATCTGCAAAACATTTTCAGAAATTCTAACATAGTATAATTGGAGAATGTAATAGGTATTGTTTCTTACGAAATATACCTAAAACCCTAAAACTATACTTCACCTCTATACATTTTGTATTTGGAAGTGTGTTTCTATCATCAGTGGTTTCAGAGATAATCGTCGTATTTTGAATCATCCAGCATTAAAGTAGCCAGTTTTGTTGAGGTCCGGAGTTCAAATCTTCCCTTAAATATTTAAAAAGTAAGAATTAATTGTTTCAAAAGCTTAGAAAAAGTTCCCTTTCAAGATCATTTGAAATACTTCTCTCATCGCCTAGTTGAAGGTGGCGAAATACCTTCAGTGATGCTACGCTTCGGTGCTTTGGATAATTTCTTCAGCCTTGGGGACACCGAGATCCGCAGAGGGGAAAAAAACATTTCTCTTTCTGATTTCTGACGATGTTACGTCAACAAGGACGAACTCTTATTTTTCAAGAAAGAATCGTGATCGGTAATGGATTCTAAAATAAAGCTTGTTTATTTTCATTCGAAGGATGAGTTAAATGTAATCAGTTGTATTAATTCCTTATTTATATATAAAAATATCTTCGTTCTCATTTCATAACATGGACGTCCGTACGGGGGGGGAGGGGGGGGGCAAATTCCCTTCCCTGGTTTTTCGAATTTAGTTAACTCAATTTTCTTTATCTCTCATGATTTTTAAAATAATAATAATAAAATTCATTTTTTACAAATAACTTAAAATGATTAAACACTAAGAGGAAAGGGAACTAAATATTTTTCGTCAGGGAAGCAGAGTCTCTTGAACCTCTCGTGGTAGATAGTTTTAGTTCTGTTTTCCTTTTTACTTTTATGTGTTAGAAATTGTTTTAAAGGAGCCCCGACCCTCCCTATACAATTCGAAATAACGTTACCTTGTGTAAAATATATATATATATATATCATTCCTCTAAACTTGCTTTAAATATATATATATATATATATATTTTTTTTTTTTTTTTTTTTGCGAACAAAAGCTAGCATTAACTTTATTTTTTACAGCCAAGATTGACATAATCATCCGAGTATGTATAGATGTGAGATTCTTGAAAGTAACCGTAAACGCAAAAAATAAATAGTATTTAAAATATTCTAAAGGATGGAAGATTTTAAAAAATAAAAAATAATTATACACATTACATGTGAAATAATGTGCATGGTACTTTTCATACATTTTATACTCTATATTATAAATTATTTAAACAATTAATTAAACAATTATTGAACAATTTATAAAAATGATTTTTATTAGTCGAATATTTCAGTCAGAGATATTGGCCCCCGTTAAGTAATTTGACGGTTCCGCGTGACATTGCGCCGGCTCTGACAAGGTTTACTCAACCTTTCATTACTTCGGGTCGATAAAATGAGTACCAAGCTTTCTTGGGAACGAAATCCCGAGAGTCCCGCGTTAGGTTGACCACTTGACCGGGACATATACTACACTGTAAAAAAAGACAGATGTTTCTTGATCTGCAAAAATGCACTATAATTCTTAACGAAAATATACAATAACCTCTTCCGAGTCAACAAAGGTTCCCGAAAAGCATTCCTTTATCATTAAAAATCTCATAAAACTATATATTTTCGAAATTTAAAGAATAATTTATGAAAATAAATTTTTATGAGCTGCCCGCCATTTTCGGAAACGTTTCTGGGTAGCTTTTACAGTGCAATAAACAGTTTTCTCAAATCGGAATATCACGCAAACATGTTTAACAGACAAAGACAAATATACAAAATTAACAGCATTAATATTAAAATTAACATTATTTTGTTATAATTGCATGTACAAATTCGCAGCTGTAAATGTTTACTTGAGAACTGAAAGAATCCGAAAAACCGATGTTCCAGGTACAGAAATTACTGTATTGTAAAAGCTACTAGGAAACGTTTTCGAAAATTACGGGCTGCTAATAAAAAATTATTTTTATAAATTCTTCTTTAAATTTCGGAATTTTTTTTTTTTCTGAGGTTTCTAAAGGAATGTTTTTCGGAATCTTGGGCGACTCGGAAGATATTATTACATTTATTGTACATTTTCCTTCGTGATTATAGTACATATTCGTAAATTAAGAAACATTTGCCTTTTTTACAGTTATAAACTTCAGGGGCCATGGTCAGCAGTGTTGCAATCTTAAAAATCTCTTAGAAGCAGAGGGTATACGCTTCATCACGCTAAGTCATTAACGTCATACCTCGAGTGTACGCTATATAGCTTTATTTCAGAGACACAGGGTATATGGAGCTTCTCAAAAAAAAATCCAGAAGGTATACGGCGTATACCTCCGTATATCCTCCACTACACCCCTGATGGTCAAGAAAACAGAGTTGGACACTGTAGGCAAAGGTCCTTAAGGCGTTCTCAAGTTCCCATCTCAACATTGCAAAACATTCTGGTACATTTTCTGACTCATTTTTAAACGTACAGGCATAAAATTGACAGTCCTGATTGTTGAGGCGATTTCGATTTCTCTAAACACGTTTTCCATTTTTTTTTCTATATAAATAACTTACTTATCGAGTTATAAGCGATTCTTGTCACGTGATGACACGCTTTTCGCCTTTTTTGAGCTGCCGCATCCGGAATTTGGTTCAAAACGCCAACTTTGACAGTATTTTCTGAAAGATCTTCTGTCTTTACTACAAAATGGAAAACCTTCTTCGATTACATAGCTTCTGAATAAGAACACCCGCCAACTTCATGCTTTTCCGAACAAAAATGAATTCTAAAATGCGTCAGAAAGTAGCTCCTTTGGATTTGAAAACAGCCTTAACCACAGTGTTTAATTTTTAGTTTTAATGAAAAAGTTCTGACACCAATTTTCAAAAAATTTCTTTTTTAAAATTCTATGGGATCCTCCTACACAAAATTGCGGTAATTACAAAATATTTCCTTTTATTCAAACGAGATCATTACAAAAAAATGCATATCTGTATTTTTTAAATTAAGTAGATAGAGGAAAAAAGCTATGATGCGCCACTTTTTCACATCATTAAAAAAGATCTTTAATTAGTAAAAATTGTGACTATTTAAGAAATGATAACTGAGTTCTTTAGGTCAAAAATATGTTAACAAGTGTGAAAAAAATGCATCACAAATATAATTTAATAAAGCATTACAAGCAGGGATCTAAAAAAGAATGTGGTTTTAAATACTAGAAAATTAATTTTAAAAAGAAGCAATTCACAAAGCATTTTCAATGTATTTTCTTAGCTCTTCTAATACAGCTCTGTATTTTGAAGTTTTTCACCACTAATATTGTTGCAAGCATTATCTTTTAAGGTCAATTGTATGAGTATTATCGTCTGTATTTCTTTTTTAGGGTTTCGTTCATCTGACGAAACCCTATTCGTCTCACTCCTCTGTCTGTCTGTCACAGAGCCCGTTCTCAGAAACTATACATGTTGAAGACTTGAAATTTTGGATTCTTATAGCTGAACACCTCACATCAAAAGACAAATCATAAAATTGTGAAAAAGTCTTATATTTAACCCCCTGGGCTCCAACTTGTGTATTTTAAACTTTTATTTCTTATTGAGCTCCCAATTAAGTTGAAGACTTGAAATTTTGGATTCATATAGCTGAACACCTCACATCAAAAGACAAATCATAAAATTTTAAAAAAGTGTTATATTTACCCCTCTGGGCTCTAACTTGTGCATTTTTAGCAAATTTTCTAACCTCCACCCTTTTCCCCGGGGTGCACTTTTCTAACTTTCGCCGACACTCTTTTGACCACTCTTTCATATTATGCACCATAGCCGTACATATTCTAGTTCCATTTTTACTTCCAGGGGGCGTTTACCTATCTCGAGTGCTATGGGCCTGATCCCCTCGACTAGTATATCTACAGATAATTTGTAAAACGGAATTTCGTTCGTATAGACGTTTGTTTAGAATAGAGTGCGCCCCCTGGTTGCGAAATGTAGAATTAACAGATTTTGCAAAAGGATAAAGTGTTGTGAATGGAATATTAAACGAAACCCTCTGTGCGATCTGTGATAACACTTTCCCACTTGTTTTTTCTTGCAATATCTCACAGATTTACTTTTCTAGTTTAATATATGGTCCCCAATCGTATAGTTCCTCTTTTAATTAAGCATATCTAATTCAATTTTAGATACAGGTATGTTTTTTGTTGTTGTTGTTGTTTTTAGTAATAATCTTGTTGCAGCAAAAAGGAATTTTTTCTAATTGACTAATTTTATCTAGAGGGACCGTATAAAAGTAAAAAAAATGCAACTTTTTAAAACTTAATGTCAGGACTATTTCATTAATATAATCTGATTTTCTATTATATTGATTATAATATATATGAGATTGATTATAAGATATATAAGATTGATTATAAGATATTGCAATCTTAATTTTTTTTTTCGACTTCCGATTTTCGACGAATTTACAGGTTTTAGGGGTCAGAGAACCCGAAAAAGGATCCTTCCAAGCGATAAATGTTTTGTGTAATTTTCTCGATTTTCCGTAGTTCTGTTGTACATCAGCGGCGGAAACATCGCATCCTGCTAAGCCGGCGATTCGCAAACCGCTGACGTAAAACAGAATAACGAAAAATATTGATTTTACTGAATATAGTGATCGAGATTAATCCCTTTTTACGCGACTGCCAAAAAGGGTTATGTGTTTCACACGTATCTGGGTATGTGGATTTCTTTATACCCTCGAAACATCCCAAAGGCTGGATTGATTTTAATGAATGAGGTCTCTGTCGTTTCGTCTTAACCGTCCGATGGTTATAGGCTAGGTTTTGTTTTTATAAATTTAAAATGGCAGCCGTAAAATACAAAAAGGCGGTAGAGACGAAAAAAATTTTTTTACGCACCCTATTGAGTGGCATATCATTGAATAGGTTTTCAAAATAAAGGCGAAGTTTCATTGACTATTTTACAGTCAGAAGTTCCGTTTAAATATTACACAACCTGGAAGTTGTGTAGGTAGGATCTCTAGCTTTACTGCAACTTTAACCTTCATAGGCCTCATAAAAACAGTGTTTATAGATAGGTAATAACAATTAAACACAACTTAAAAGTCAAATAAAAAAAACAAAAAAAACAGGTAAGTAATATAAAAAAATAGTTTCACATTGATGAGAAATAATTACTTAGTTCGCTTTTTACGCAGTCGGGTTTTTTGATTTTTTAAATTTAATTAGTATTATTACTCCGATTAATTGACTGAAGCAGAAATTTAATATGAAAATCAAAGTTGGTATACTTTTGAATTAATATAGTAAAATGAACATATACTACATATATACTTATACAGAGGTGGGGAATTACATCATTCTACTCGTCACTTGCGATTCGATTTTTTTCACAGGCAAGTGGATTTTTAGCAAGTCTTTAAAAAACTACAGGTTATAGGAAATATAAATTCTCTTTTTATTATTTTTTTTATTTGTTAGCACATTTTGTAATTTCCCAATTGCTACGATGTGAATATGGCACTAAGTTTTATTCTACACAAAACATTCCTGTGTTGTATATATTTCTTTACTTCTCTATTCTTAAAAAAAAAAAAAGTAACTACGCTGTCACCACCGCAGTAAATGAATTTTTTTGTCACCAGGGGTCTTTGTTCGTTAATATTAAGAAAACTACTGCATACAAAAATATGAAAATAGGTAGTATTATAGAGATGTTTGATAAACATGCTGAAGCAGACAGTTTTTAAATCTAAGAATTATTTTAAGCGATATTTAACGTTCAAGTTGGTCAAAATTGTTCCATTTAAAAAGTTTTATAGGAGCAAAAGCTATACGTATAGGAATTTAATCATCTAAAGATATACATTAAATGCTTCCGGTGTGCAGACTGCATTTAGTTTTTTAATTTGACTAATTTTTTTAATTCAAATTTTCAGCATTTCGAGAGATATTTTTTACATATTTTAGAAAAGTTATTATTTTAAATTATTGCCAGTTGTAAAAACAAAGCAAAGAATAATATTTCCTTCAAATTAACAATTTATTTACACCGTGACTATTATAAAGAGAAAAAAACTTTCAAATTAGAATTAAATGATTACGTATTAAAAGCAGGAAAATATTGAAAATTACGTCATATTAAGTATATTTACACGGGAATTTTAAAAGAGAAAAGAAATTTTAAAATAATAAATTCATTAATATGCGTACGTGAATATTAAAAAGAAAAAATTACGTCAGATTTAAAACGGTACATTTAAAATGTCTTATTTAAAACAACCTTCTTATAGCGTTGTTAAAAAATACCGGGAGACAAAGACTCATTTTATATTCATTTTATATTAGCTTATTTTCAAATGTTTAACTAATCTTATTTAATCAAAGACGAAAACAGTTATTGGATCTCTTAACAGCAGCTGATTCGCCCTAAAAATTCCCCAACCAAAGGAAATTAATGAAAACCCGTTTACAGGGAGATCACCACTGATTTTTTAATTATAATTCAATCTTCCGTAATCTTTTTAAAGCCGATCAAATTAGCGTGTTTTTAGAGTCTGCGGTGTCTGAACGGGGTGCGAGCGTAGCTTGTAGGGGGCAAAGCCCCCTAGTTTATAAAGAAAATGTATTGAATCTTTCTGGCTGGTATAATCAAACCTTGTCTGGTAAGTTTTTCTGAAATTCCTCACCCCTACTCATTAATGCTCAAACATATAGCTTTTTCATCTGAAAAAATATTTTAGACTTTTGAAAAATAGCGTCAACCCACATCTACCCATAAGATTTAAATTCAAACCCGAAACAATTGAAGTAAACCCGAACTAAACCCGACCCGATGCAGGACTCTTACTACTAATTTCCAACCACTAACAAAGTTAGAGTGCATTTCAACCTTTTTGGCACCTTGTATAACAATCCATTACCAAATGATCGATCTTTCTAACAAAAGTTTCCGTCACCGCGGTCATATCTGTGTGAATAACGGTCAAATAATAAATGAATATATTAAAATTACGCTCTTAGTATGTAACGCTACTTTTTATAGAAAAATGACGTAATATATATAAAAAAGAAATGTCTAAGCTTTTGAGTACATTACGTCAAAGATTATTGAGGTTTTTAGACTAATAACAATGTTTGAGAGAATCTTCACTCATGTAGAACGACATGCTAGGCTTACGAAATTCCAAAAGATGGAAGGTCAGCTTATCGAAGCAAAGTTGATTGAAGTTTATTGCTGTTCAATATAGATTCTGAGAAAGTGCATAGTGCGATAAGAGAGATTTTAAGCCGTTCTTTTTAAGAAACGTCGGCGAACGAAAAATTGTGCGTCCAGTATAGATTATGAAACGCTTTCCTTCACATTCAAAATACTAATAATAAATTTTCGCGGTTTATACAGGTGAAAGATGATATCTAAATAAACAATTTGAATAATGCACAACGCATCTGTAAACCCAATTTCTGCAATTACCTTCATTAGTCGGAAAACTATCCGATTTTAAAGGGGAGGGGGAAACCCTGTATATGATCTATAGATTTATATGTATACTACAAAGTATACTAAAAGTTAGTTCAGTTAAACGTGTATCACAGTTGCAAGTTCCCTTAAAAAAATTTCTGTCAATAAATGGAAAGGTACTTTAGATTTTTTGTGTAACTCTGTATGTGGTCTACAGAATTTATACATACCAAATAATATGAAGAAAAAAAAATAATTAAATTTAAAAACGCGTACCACAACTGAAAACGCACTTCCAGCAATTATTGTTCATTAGGCAGTACTGTAGCCAAATTGTGTTGTCTGTTCCTGTAAATGAATGATAAATTCTTTGATAAATATTTTACAGTTAGCACCTTGCAGTACAAACTTCGGGTTTTGACCGTAACATATATAATAAATTTCAATATGTTTAAAGTACTGAAATATCATTAAAATGCATCGCAAACGATCCATTCGATTGTGAATTATGTGTTCTTTCAATTTATGTTCTATGCAAAATGATTTGGGGTGGGGTGGGGTGGGGTGGGGGGTCGGCTTCATCGAGAAATTGTACCAAACTCTGAAAATTCCAATATGAACACCAATTTTGACAACATAGTATTTGGATTTTTCTGAAATTTTCACTTTGGGATAATAAACGGGAAGACATTTGGCGAAATAGTTTAGGAATTATGCAGATTAAAAATGTTGAACTAAAAATTCATTTTTAATAGTTGTAAAACAAAGTGCAATGCGGATAGCTTTTTAAAAACAACTTTAAAACCACCAGGCTGTAAACTTTGGATTTACATATTTAAAGCTTCTAGAAATCGATTTTTGTAAAAAAAAAGTAATATTTTGGTTACAATGCATATTTTTTTTATATATATAATATTAATTAAATATACAGGGTGTTGGCGAATTCGACCGAAAGAATCAGAGAGGTGATAGGTATCCCTCTGAATTTGTAGGAATGTGTGGGGAAATATCAGGTATAAGAGGATGAAAAATTGCCATAGAACGTGCGGTCGCAAACCACGTTTAGTGGGGAAAAATCGCAAAAATAGTTATGAAGGGTTTGACGTCGAGTGGAACAAAAAGGGCCAATAATCAGTAGAAAAACATTTATTTGACGCATGATTTGACGTAAAGCAGGATTACAATGCATTAGGGACTCGATTAGGGACCTTCGTACGTCGGTGTCGTCTGTGCAATGACATTCGCGTCCGCAACTTCGAGCAATTCCTATAAAAATGTCTCGTTGTCTCCTTTCTGACGTTGAACTATAATGCATTTTAATCATGCTTTACGTCAAATAAATGTTTTTCTACTGATTATTGGCTCTTTTTGTTTCACTCGACCATAACTATTTTTGCGATTTTCTCTAACTAAACGCGGTTTGCGACTCCATGTTCTATGGAAATTTTTCATCCTCTTGATGCCTACTATCACCTCCTCTGAATTTGCCTGTCGAATTCGGCACCACCCTGTATATAAAATATTAATTAAATATTCGGAAAAATGTGTATATAACCTATAAAAATTTTAACAGAAATAGATTTTTAAAAGCTTCAAGTATAAGAATCCAAAATTGCAGCTCATTTTACCAAGTAGTTTTTAGTTATGCTTAATAATTTACATGCATCACAGTTTATTTTACAACTATTAAAATTGAATTTAACATAAAAAATTCAACACCCCCATATTTTTATTGGGGCCCTAGAACATTTTCCCGAGCAACCTCCCCCCCCCCCCTTATTTTTTGCATATTTCTTTAAAATTTTATTCTAATGATTAATTTATACCCTATGCTTAATTTCGACTAATTGAAAATAAACAGCGGTAAGTACTAAGACTTTTTAAATTTTTTTCATGTTAGGGCCTTACTCTCAACTATCAGTTGGACACTTTTGTGGCCCCTATTATAGATCTCTTAAAAATGTTCTGATTTATTAGCTTTTTTTTTTCTAACAACTTCTTAGGTCCTCAAGCTACTACATGACCAACAAAAAAATTTCTCCGACTTCAGCTATCACCAATTTTGAATATTAATCGCCTTCTTGAAGCCCTTGATGCAGCTTCTTTAAAAATGACCCGATTCTCTTGCAGTTTTTTAACATAATTCTAGCGTCCTTCGGCTACTTTAGAAACTACTAAAAATTTTCCTTATACCCAACTACATTCCAGTGAAACCCTTGCCCCCTGAGGCCCGGTAAAAGCCACTTGAAGTTTTTGTGCCCTTAATTGTTAAAAAATTTCTCCCTTTTAATCTGATCTTCGTTTTTTGGAGTCTTTTTTCCATTTGGTTATTCCTCCATTTCTACATTCCAGTTAAGATACTGGACCCCTCGGGCCCGGTCCGAGGCCCCTTGAACTTTATGTGCACCATGCATTTTTCACCTCCTAATTGTGTCATCCTCTCAATGCATAACTTTAAAGTTTTGTCTTGGACTCATCTACCAGGCCCAACACCCTCATATTTTTATTGGGACCCTGGGACCCATTTTTAAAGCATTTCCATCCATTTTTTGCGCATTTCTTTAAAATTACATTCTAATGATTAATTCCTACGCTATGCTTAATTTCGACTAATTGAAGATCTAAAGCGTTGAGTACTATAGGACCTTTTTACATGTTTTCATCTTAGGGCCCCCTATTATAGATCCTTAAAAATGGTCCGATTCACTAGCTTTCTTTTCTAACAACTTCTTAGATCATACAGCTACTACATGAACAACAACAACAACAAAAAATATCATTCTTCAGCTACCACCAATTTTGAATATTGTCTTTTTGGGCCTTTGGTGCAGCGTCTTTAAAAATGATCCGATTCTCTTGCAATTTTCTTTAACATAATTCTAGGGTCCTACGACTACTTTATAACCTATTAAAATTTTTCCTTATATCACAGTTACCACCTTTTTCAAATATTAATCTTCTTTTTCGGCATCAACTTACGTTTTCTCACTACAGCTGTAAATTAAAAATCGTGTTACTGTTAAAGGTAAATGGTTAATTTTAGAGGAGGAAGGAGGGGGGATTTCATCTGTAAATTATTTATCGTGTTAATATTAAAGGTAATTCGTTAAATTTACAGGGGTGGGGGGGGATGGAAACTTCCATCGCTTGGAAGCGCATTCTTTCCTCGGATTCTATTGGTCCAATTTCAACAGGTATCGGTTAATTCAACTTAGATTACGATTTAGCTACTTTCTGTATTATGGAAGTTTATCTTATACTTCAGTTACCAACTATTTCGAACATTTACGGTGCATTCTTTTCTTGGGTTCTATGGGCACGATTACTAAGGGATTTGGCTCATTCAACTTGGTTTTCGATTGTCTCCTGCTTGTGCGGAGCACTCCGGTACACTCTGCCTTAGGTAACGGGAACCGAGGTAACATGTTCGTTCGGAAAGAAGGTTTGTTGGGAACAATCTAGACGCTGCAGAAGGCAGCGTTGCCCCCGGAACTAGGTTCATTTAAAAGATTTTACAAAGGTATAAAATTAAACTAGCTTGAATTTTGCTTCAGGTTATTATAACGGGCCCCGGGCAACACCGGGCGAGTCAGTTAGTTATTATTATAATTATTATTATTATTTTGTTTCATTTTTATCACATTGAAGTTACATGAATCTTGCTTTATTATGTAATTCATTAACGATTCGTCCCTGAAGCATTTGACTTCGTAGTTTTATGAGGAAAATCCGAACCATCTACCTATTCAGGCATACTTTCTTTGGAAAAGAAATTCTAAGAATTCAAAGACCTTTTATCCAATGTTCTTTCCATCAAAAGTAGGAGTCAAAAAAGGCATATTTTGTAACCTTTGTCTCAAGACAATGGAGACTGTTTTGTAGCACGCAGAAATCATCCATTATTTAAAAAATATTTCCTCTTTTTTTTCACGAACGTCTCCAACTATCATAGTCGATATTTTTCTAGCATGTTAATCTTACTTATATTTCAATCTTCGTTTTAACCTCTAATTCTCGAATGAATAGTTTAAAGCTTAAAAAAAAAAAGAAAGAAAAACAAAAACATTGCAATTGTAAGTTCAAACGAACATTCGCAGTGAAAGGTAGTTAACAATACCGAAGGTAAATCGTAGAAAATGACAAAATTTCATAACACTTCGAAAATGTGATGACCGTTTATAAAGCACTTATTTTTATAGCTTCCTTATTCAGATGGCGCAGAATGCGTTTTGTCTTTTAAAGAAGAATAGAGATGGCTTCACTAACCGTAGCGCCCTTGAGAAGATTTTTTCAACCAATTCAAATATTTTGTAACGTTTCTGCTCCAGCCAAACGGGTCTTTTTCCTCTTGAACCAATAATTGCACTACCCATAGAGCTACTGGGACATTGAGCTGTAGACTTAATTTTGTTTTGGACAGTGGCGAAGCACGGATTTTGAGCTGTCGGGGCAATTCAAAATACTGCGCCCCTTCCTTAGGGCCTACTAGAGTTACCAGGTGTCCCGGATTACGCGGGACGTCCCGATTTTCAGGGTTTTCGAAAGCCGTCCCGCGAAACCGCTGCACGGGACGCCGAAAATTCCGATTTTTGATGGTGCACAAACTCTTTTAAATCTATTTTCGTGCCATGCTATTCGTTACTCTGAATCGAGTGGAGCTTAACACAGTAAAACACGTGAACCAGTATATAGAGGAAATTTTTTATGTTCCCGCTGAAATAAATACTGTACAAATCTGTCTGCTAATACGAAAACCTCATTATAATGGAAAATTTTTCGATTCATAGTGATTCTATTTTAATAGGTTTTACTGTACGTTGTTCAATAAAATCTGGGAAAACGGAACCTGTTTATAACGGAATACTGTCTTAAACGTAAATATTTCTCAGTCCCTGAAGCACAGTACAATAAATATTACACCGTTCAAGTACACAATAAATAGTATAACTGTTCAATCGGAAACCTCTCCAAATCGAATTTTTGTTTCGGCCCCTAGCGATTTTGCTTTCACAGATTTTACTGCATACGATTACAGTGAGTGTAGAAATTTTCTTTTTTAGACAGGTTTTCTTCTTTGCAAGTATAACTGTATGGTATTTCTTCTGTAAGGACCGCGATTTTTTTACTTTTAAGATCGGATTACCTTATACACAGGTTCCGTTTTAATAGAGTTTACTGGATATGTACGACCCGATTTAGAAAACGCTGTCTCGCTATTTTTGTTTCCCTGTCCCGATTTTTATAACAGTGGACCTCGTACCACCAGTGCCGACTATAGTTTTTTATACTAGTTCTTTCGGCAACAATTTTCTGGCATCCTTAAAAATTTTGCTCTCGGAGCTTTCACGCTCCTGGCCCTCCATACAATACGCCACTGACTGTAATTAATACATGTTTCAAATGCTTAAAAAAGAATCGTGTAAAGAACAACTATTCTGACTGTTCAGGGACCGATTACTCTGAAATTAGGGGAAGCACGCAGTATCATTTCGAAGCCTCCTTTCATGCGGGAGGAGTTTTCTAAATTCTACATAGACGGAAACCTATCAAAACTACAAATATTATTCTCTTGGATAAGCAAAATTTACGTTCCATTCCATTAAGAAGCTTTTTTTAATGTGGAAAAATACCTCTTAGCATACATAGTTTTTGCATGCGTACTTACTTAGCAGTTCGGTGTCTAACCAGAACGTCAGGATGCCATATTATTAGTCATTATTCTGCTGATCACATTAGATTTCTCTTTCAAATAACACAAATTTAATTTAAAAAAATTCACACATTACTAAAGTAATGTGTAATTTAAGATCTTAAATAAATTTACTGCTCATAGGAAGCGGATAGCACAAGGGAAAATTCCCTACAGCTAAATTCCGCCAACAAACAGAAATTTGCTAACATCTTTTGGCGTTTGGTGTTATTTATGACAGCCGATTATCTGTACAAGGAATATAGGTCCGAGGGGGATGCCCTCCGTGGAGGTCTTTCTAAGGTATCTTAACCCGTATTTACGCAAGGTTCGAAGAAAACCAATTAAAACGCCGAACAGTTAGGTTGACGGGCGCGATTGGGTTTGAACCCAGCACCTTCCGTCTACAAGCCTTGAGAGTAGAACCTCTCAGCCAAAGGTGGGGCCCAGGATCTTTTGTTGCAGCACTGTATAGGATCTATAGAAGTTATATACACCTAGTAATATGAAAAAAAAAAGAGTTAAATTTAAAAACGGCACACAACTAAAAACGCACTTCCAGCAATTGTTATTCAATTATTATGTGTAACGTAATTCTTTTGAGTGTCCCTGTAAATGAACTACAAATGCTACACACTTCATTTCCAATGCAAAACAAGCCATAGTAAACTTCAACAGCATATACCAATTGTATGTCAACTCGAGCATTTTTATGCGAGTTTGAACACAGACAGACAGCAGACGACAGGTAGACAAACCGAATTATAAACTCTTTTCAGCTACATTGGAAAATGTTAAAAAATGATTTGATTACTTGAATGTACGATCTCGAATGTTTTGTAGTGATTCAAATTGGCACTGTCGTAGATCTTAGCTTCAGATTTTCTCAATTTTTCCTTTATATTGTTCGTTTAATGTTCTTTATTTCATTTTTCTTGCTACATATTTCATGAAAGTTTTTTTTTAAAGAAACCTTCTTCAAGAAAATCATCTTAAGAGGTTGCACGTAATATTACGAATATACCTAAAAGCACAAAAATGTAGTTTCAAATCGCAGATGTGCAGGAGTGCGTTATACACCGGAATATACAGTATGTGTAAGTCTATCTATATTTTCTGTTTTGGAGGAATTTTTCAGAGCTTTTCTCTTATTTCTATGTTGTCTGACAGTGTGAACATTAATTTTTTTCTGAGATTTATGGAACAATATGTTTACTTTGTATTGTAAGTCATAATCATGTACTACCAAGACATTCTTCACAATAATCCTTAGAGCAGAGAAACTGAATTAAAAAGATAGTATATTAATTTATAAATTGGATTGCCTAATACGTTTTTATCGTCTATATACTCCCTTAAATTTCATTATGGAAATTCGTAAAGCTTTTGGAGAAACAGGTTGTCACGCAGGGTATATTACAAAATATTGCATGGTCAAAATGGGCATATTCCGAGGTCTTCTAGTGTAGAGGGCACCCCCAAATTCATCATCTTAAGTGTGTAACTGAACATTAATAGACTGACCACCTGACTGACATCATTCACTTTAAAATATTAATTATATATTTAATTTTTAAGTTAGTCGTAAAATTTAAAAATTGCCCCGTTTCATAGCAATAAATTGTTTTCAATGAAAATAAAGGTGGCGCACGCATTCGTGTGTCAAGGGGGCCCGGGAAATTTTGCAATGTGTCAAAGTAACTTTTAATTGGATAGGAGTACCTGCATTTTTCATTTGCGGAAGGTTGCTAGGTTGCCGTAATCGAGACCTAGCTTTAAAAATTAAAACCAATCAAAATGCGAAAGTTGACTTTATGTTTTTCACATGCCCATCTATGAAGACGATCGCATACTAAACATATAAAGAGAAAACAAAATGGCAATAAAGGTGTGTTTTCTTTAGGAGCACTTCTTCAGGTCAAGAAGAGATCGGCTTTATTGTAAAGACAAGAACGTTATAAGGGCACAAAATCTTATATTTGTTACTAAATGCAATCTGGACGCAGTTCGAATTTCAAAAGGCAAACAGGGGGCAGCGTCCTTCCGCAATTTTTACGCGTGTAATATACGAAAATAACATAAATTTCTATATTGTAATGTCTTAAGGTAAATGTGTCTTTTGATTTGTAAAATGTTTAAGGACAGCTGTAAAGAAACATTTCAGCTGCAGGCGTGCTTCTGAATTCAGATAGATGTCTCTTCGATAACTCATCTAGTACCTCTACAATTAGTAACTTGGAACCCATCTTGTCTCATTCTTTTTTTTTTTTCAAAAAAAAAAATATTACTTCTGAAACGTGAACATCTACCTCTAGGTAACCACAACGCAACAATGCAAAATATATATTAGATTACCAAAATCGTGTCTCATTAAAAAGTATTTTTGCATTCAAGAATGGCTAAAGTATATTTTTGGCTTCCTGACATTTTCGTGCAACTGTTACCTATACATTTTGTTACAATGAATGTTTGAAAATTGATGATACATTATATTTTTTTCAAATAGTTATATATTTTGTTGATAATGCATTCATAGATAACACATTTTATTTTGACACGGAAGTGACTAGAAGTTTCTTATAATTCACACGTTTGGCCTTACAGGCAGAATTCAGATTAGAGAATTTTATGGGTAAAAATAAATTGTATGGGCTTTACTTTTTCTCGTCTATATTATACGAAAAAAATTATTCTTGACAAACAAACATAAATAAAGTAAAGACAAGACTGATTACAAAAAAAACATATATAACAGTTGTAATTTTTGAATGGTTTACGCTTTACGAAATTTGGTGCCTGTTTTTTTTTGTAGTTTATGATGAAGTCGAAATTGAGATATGTTATTATTTTAAAAAAAATTATTTCCATAATAGATTTTTGTATCACAAAATAAATCTCTAATATTTAGGCTCAAAACTTAAATTACCCTCAAGTAAAACTCTTCAGTGATTTGTAAGTTTTTCCGAAACTTTTTCATGTCAATTTAAAATGCCAAAATACGCACCTGATAGTCTTGACGAGATATAGAGCTCACTTAAATAGTACTCGTGAATTACCACAAAAGACTTGTCTTATATCGCGGTCAGTCCACCAGCATTCTTTTGAGCCCCATTCCGAATTCCGTGAATGTTATGTCCAGTGATCCCAGCATGTTGAGCATTCTTTACGGGTGAAATCTCGTGCAATAGAACTTCATTATCAATGGAGATATTATATATAATTACGAAATGATTTTTTAACTCAAGTATATTGATTACAGAAGGTATTGAAAGAAGGTCCAAAGAATTTATTTCATTACCAATTCAAGGAAAATTTAGTTGAATCTAGAAACTTTGGCTTACATATCTACACTCTACCAACTACCATCAGCCTGAGTCGTTCATAATAGCTCACTTGGAAGATCGCCCAAAATTAGGGCAAAAGATTCGGCTCCTAGCCTGAACACTTTCCAGTGAGTTGTCAATAGTAATAATAATAATAATAATAATCATAATAAACACTGTCGATCTTTTCTCCATAATTTATGCAATCAATATGGTTAAAATAAAGAACCGTTCCATAATTACATACTGTACAATATTTGCAAATGCAGCACAAGTTTTTACTGCATCAGTTCTTCTAGTGGTAGACTAATGTCTTCTTTAAGCAAAAAAGAAAAAATGCATTTTTTCATAAAATTGCATTTACACTGATTTTTAAAAACTTAATACCTTATTTTTTAAAGCTCTTTGAAAATTTCCAATGAAACTGATATCGAAATCTATAAGCATACTTATCGCATTCTATTACTTCACTTGATTCCCATCCTTACTTTAAATTTTTGAAAAATCATCATGTATATTAATGTTGAAGGAACAATCGTTCCATAGAGAATCCAATGATTGCATAATTGTTACATAAGGTTCATGTGCATATATTACATTTTTTAATACTATGACAATTCAGTAAGAAAATGGCACGGCATGCACTATGTGAAATATGGAACAAATTTACAACTTAACGACTGTTTCAACATTAGTGCGTAAACATCGCGTGCTATTACCTAATTTTTTCCTCACTTGACACCGCACACCGCATTTCCCTCATAGCCTAATTTCTAATTATTGCTGATGCTGACCGATCCCAACAAGAATCGCTTCTCGTCAAACCGGGGCGACTGACAGGTTTTTGAGGGGCCTATTTCTGGGAAGTGCTGTCTTTTCGGATTCTTGCTGACAAAACTAATAAATTCATCAACTCTAATTTACGTCTTTAAAAACTCATCTCCGGTACAGTGGAATTCCCCACATGCGGAAGTATGATCTACACAAGCAATGGAACAACTTTTTTAGGCGACTTCGAGCGTCTTATTAAGTGGCGCCAATCGTTTAGGGTCAGAAGCACGCTCGTGTCATTTCAAAAACATTACCTGTTTTAATGACAGAAAAAAAAGAAGTTATTATACAACTTCTCTCTCACGATTATTTTTAAAAAACTAAGTACGAAACAGTCTTTTTTTTTTTCTTTCACAAAGAGATTGGTTCAGCAACCTGATATCCTGCTACATTTCTGAGTGGTAATCAAGATGCGTGATAAAATGTGTCTTTGTCCTTTTTTTAAGATCCATAAAATTAGATTATTTCTGATCTGATGAACGGGGAATTGAATATAGGCTGTTTGGTATCTTGGTGTAAGGCGAATGTTACACAGAAACATAATGCACATGTTCATACAAATCAAAGCAATGGCTGAAAGGAATAAATCACCGAAGGTAAATTATATAATGCAGCACAATTTCTTGAATCCCCTGAAAAACAAAGAAAACTGAGGAAAAAAGTTATTATACAGCTTCTCTTTCACAATTAATTTTTTAAAAACTGAATACGAAACAGTATTTTTTTTTCCTTTAACAAAGAGATTGGTTGATACCCTGTTAAGATTGTTGAGTGGAATTGCTTTACAGCAAATCGAGATGTGCCATAAAAGGTGTTTTTATATATTTTTAAAATACATAAAATTGAATAATGTCTGATCTAATGAACTGTGAATTGAATATAGACAGTTTCCTATTTTGCTGTGAGATGAAATTTACGCACAAACATAATGAAAATGTTCAAAAGAATCAGAATAATATCTAGAGGGAATAAATAGTAGTGGATATTAAATAATATAGTAAATTTTTTTTTAATCTCTTGAAAAACAAAAGAAAATTACGAAAAGGGGTTATCATATACCTTCTTTCTTACAATTAAAACTATGTAAAAAAAATAGGTAAGAAGCAGTTTGTTTTTTTTTAACTTCGCAAAGAGATTGTTTCAGCATGGTGATATCCTGCTAAAATTGTTGAATGGAATTGCTTTATGGTAATCAAGATGTTCCACAATAATTTCTTTCTGTCTTAATCTTTTATTAGGTATCGGAAAAATTTGATAATATCTTAATTAATGAAGTGTTAATCAAAAATAGGCTTTTTGTTATTTTTCTGTAAGTATATAGAGAGTTGAATATCACCTACAATTACAATGGATAGAAGCAAAAATAGAAACATCTACCCATACTCTTAACCGATGGTTTTCATGGATAAATTTACATGATCTGGGGGGATCACAAACTAATATTTACGTTGATACATGATATAGATACAATAATAACATAATACGATAAAATAATACATTGATGTAAGATTATAATCCCAACAATACAATATGTCTAATAATAGAATAGAATAGAATATGCTTAAAAATTCAATATAGTAGACAAAAGTTATATTACACATTATCTTAAATTTCGACAATGTTTAATACTTAATTATTAAAAAAAATAACAATATTAATATATATATATTCTTGTTTATAACATCCTATACACTATATATAAGTGCATATAAATGCGTTTAACATTAGTTAGAAACCTGATGTACAGTCGTGGAAAAAAAAAGTAAACACCCCCTACTAACTCCTCAATAAATTATCGTAGAAGAAAGTTACTGGTACCGAACGATTGGAAATAAAGTTTACTTTTAAATGATGAGTATAAAATTTGCTTAGGCGGGTCATCTGCATATTAAAACGAACCCAAACTTTATTTCTTTCAATGGCAATACTCAATTTTAACAAGATATTTCAAATCTTCGGTTCAAACTATGCCTAGACACTAAATTTCAAGTCATTTGAATGATAAGTTTTTGAATTATAAACATTCAAAATTTAGTGCTTCTAATGTTAAATTACATTTTCATATTTTTATTAATATCTCCTGAAATTATACTCCGAATGTGCTAATTTTTTGTGTAGCAGTAATACTAAAGTACCAAAACATAAATACGTTGAATTTGCAATTTTTATAATTTTATGATATGAATTATAAATTATGGAATTAATACTCGAAAAAATTATGAATTTGCAACTTACAATTTTTTTGATGGATTTAGATTTATTAAGTTCTGCTTTATGGAAATCCAAAATTTCACATTTTTCTTCCAAGTAGTTTTCAAATTATGCTTAAAAAACGGCAAAATGATGGTTTGAGGGGCCGTCTATGACAGAAGTGACCAGATATTTTGAAATTTCTTATGCTATCCTCTAATCTATCAGTCTTCAACGACCACTTGAGTGGTGCCTTGATCAAGAAGGGGGCTCTCTCGGTTAACAATCAAGTACCGAACTTCAATTTGGATACAGCCCATAAAATACGCTCGTTTTAAAATAATTATTATCTCGGAAGCTTATCGTACGAATTGTATAAAAATTTGTTTTTAGGCTAATTGAAGGGTGTAGAGTTCATTTATGCTGTCAGAATTGAGTACTACTATTGAAAAAAAAAAAAAGTTATGGTTCGTTATACTATGTAGATGGCCCTCTAAGCAAATTTTATGTACATCATTTAAAAGTAGACTTTATTTCCAATCGTTCGGTACCAGCAACTTTCTTCTACGATAATTTGTTGAGGAGTTAGTAGGGGGTGTTTGCTTTTTTTTTTTTTTCCACGACTGTACATGTGCAGGTTCAGTCATTTCAGAGTGGCCCATTTTTGCTGTTCGCGGAGGTATTTGCAAGAATTTATTTGTCCTATAGTAAACTATTTCTCTGAAGAATGAAAATATTAAATTGCAAAGAAAAAGGCAAAGGATCACTTGTTAACGTTCATTTAATAATGTAAATTACGTACTATTCACGCGAGTTCCATATTCTCAGAAATTTTGGTTTTACCACGAACGATGAGACTCATTACTTAATTCATGCAATCATTTGCGACCCGCGAACAAGTATATAGAGAATATAAATAATTGAAAGCAAATTAACTAATACAGTAAAGCTTCTTGGATAATCTAAAAACCTATATACAAGGGGCAGTCAAAAAGTTCACGTAATTTTGTTGTAACTCTTTAATACCACAATAAATTAATTTATTTGTTTACTACCACTATATTTCTTTACTACCAGAATTCATAGCAGGCAGTGTGACGACAGTGTAGCTAAAGGCAAGAGTGTGTGATGATCAGACGGCGCGATTTCGAAGTTCAAGCAAAGGGCGAACATCAAGTTAATGTGCAAATTGGGGAAATCTGCTTCAGAGACTTTGTTAGCCTTACAAACGGAAGACAAAGGAATACACTAAGCATGACAATTTCTGGCTCTTCCCCAAGATCAAAAATGCTCTTTTAAATGCAATTTGTTTGAAAGCTGTATCTCCATTTATTTTTGAGACATTGATTTTTTTGTAGTTTTTAATACCATTTTTCTTATCGTGGCAACAAAAGTACTTCATTTCTATTGAAAGTCATTGAAAGTAAACGGAAAATAGTCGAAAATAAGAGATACTGTATCTTTTTGTTGCCATTTTACCATAAAAACTGAAAAAAAAGTTGAAATTAAAATATGGGCTATGTCAAGAGTATTATCTGTTATTCCGTGATAATGACGTCATATGCACACTTTTCTATAGACGAAGTTTAACACCGTATTGTAAAAGTGGGTTGCTTTAGCAGATGCAAATGACGTCATTTTATGAAAAAGCGTGTATTTTAATTCTTAAACCTGAATTATGTTTTGTAGAAGTGTGTCATTCTCACAGCCCAGCTGCTTTGAAATTCTTCACAGGTGAAAAGGCTTCACTTTTGAAAATGATGTAATCGAAATCACACACTGATAACACGCAATGTTTTACAAAAATTTAGAGTGTCTTTATAAAAGAGTTTTGACATGTAAATAATAGTGATTTATATTACAGAAATTGAGAATTCTCGCCTGGATGGATTTGCTTCGCCGAGTTAGACAAGCAAACAAATAACTGTGGTTTAAAATAATATCGTGTTCCTGAAGTTTTTGTCGAAAATTCTATCGAAAAATAAAATTTTAATGCTATTCTTTAGGACATTCTTCTATAATTTTATCAAAATAACATAATTTGCTTATTTTTCTAATTTTATATAATCTATACATTTAAAACACAAGTGTGTTTTTTAGTCATCTGCCCTGATCTTTCTGCTGAACCAATTTTACTGATATATATTTTTTTTTTAACAGAAAGCTCTTCCTTTGTAGATGTGACCACACTATCTGTTTTTTTTTTTTTCTTTTTTTTTTTTTTTTTTTTAATATCCCCACTGTTATATTTTAATATTAAAAGCATTTTATGAAATTTCTTCAAAATGATGAAAATTAGATAGCTTTCATTATTGCAGACAAGAGAGAAATAATGAGGTATTTTTAACTTTATTCATGCTATTTTCTGTTGAAAATTCAAAATTGTTGATAAAAAGTGTTCTATACGGTTTAGTGGCACAAAATCCCATTAGGAGCAGAATATTATATTAGGAGCATAATAACGGAAATGTCATACTGCTTTTGAAAACACGCATTTTTCCTCATAAATTTTCTATATTGTTTTTCCTTCTGCATGTGTACTGATACTAAGTTTCAGACACTAGGCGAAATGCTTATTTAAATGAAAATAAAGTCATATTTAAAAGAAAACGATCTCTTTCTTAGATAAAACTAAACATTTTAACACAAATGCGTCTAAAAAACATAAATTATGGAAATTTTTACTCTCCGGAATTGAGATTAGAATCTCAAGTCTGTTCACATAAAATATGTTGCTGACAATCGTGACTTCAAGTTTTGAGTTAAAATGATTTTTAAATGATCAAACAAAATACAATTTTTTTTTAAATGATGAATATGGATATGAGATGTGCGTATGCAAATTTTGAGAAGTTGAAAATTGCTGTTTTCATTCCGGAAATCCAAGCATAAGAGCCCCAATTGATAACCACATCCTAATAACTTATCTTTATTATATTTTACTGATTAAGTATCTATATTATAAAGAACAAACGTATCTGTGCGTAACGCTGACGTCATTTTGCGAATGGCAACACTTCACGATCAAATTTCGGTCTTGAAATTTTCGCTTCTGCAATTTTTTAATCTTCTGACCATCGTACATTTTTAATTTTCGTCGCACAGGGAAAAAAATTTACTTTCAAATGCAATTTGTTTAAAAACTGCATTCATTGACTGATGTATTATATTTTATAAAATAATTTTTAAGCAAGGTTTTTTTAAAGATTACCTTATCACGTACCGGTTTCAATACATAATAATAATAAACATTTTGCGCATAAAGCAACAAACATTTTTCAGCATTTGTTTCTGACTATTTTTGCATAACGAAATTAATACTTCCTTTATAAACAAAAATAAAAGAATAATATTAAAAAAACCACCAATCTAACATATTTGTGAAAGACAAATTAACGAAATTAATACTTCTTTTATAAACAAATAAAAGAATAATATTGAAAAAACACAAATCTAACATATTTGTAATCGTACAATTTAAATTTTTAGATCACCAAATAGGATTTTTTTTTCAAATGGAATTTGTTTGCAAAGTTCATCTCAGTTTACTGATTGTCTATGGTTTTAAAAATAATTTAAAAGAATGAAATATTTTTTAATTTATCTATATCGCGCGGAGCTCGATTACGAAAGGTTAATCCGATTGCCCTTAAAACGAAATTCGGAGTTCATCATTTTCTTACGGCTAATATCCATTAAAAAAATTCCCTGTGAATAAATAAATAAAATAATATAAATAAAACACAAATTTATCAGACATGTATAAGCTCTGAAATTATCAGAACGTAAAAGGATGCCATAAGTAACAAAATCTTGGCAAATAACTCTTAGCATGCGGCTAATAAGAAAATATCGCTTTTGATAAACTTCAAAAATTTATTTGATTGTATAATTCGTATTTTCCATATGAAAAAAGTTTTTTTAGTGTAAGTGGGCATTCTAAAAAAATTATTGCAATAAAAATTATAAAAAATTTCAATTTGTTTTCTATTTAAAAAAATGTTTTCGCCTATATTCTTTAATCCGGGAAGCTCGGATACGATCCCCTAGTTGATCTAATATTTTAAGAAGCAAGTAATATATAAACTGTCTGTTAATTTGATTTAAAAGAAGTCAAACTCCAAAACATAATCCAAGCAATTCGGCCTAATATTAGGTTGATATGTATTTAAAATGGAAATCATATGCATTTTATGATTTTTAAAAAAATCTGGAATAGGATGACTCTATTTGACTTTCCAAGCAATTTATAAAATAATGTGCATTCATATTACGGGTGATCCAAAAGTAACCGAAAAAATATATGACGCAGCATATGCAGGTTATTTTCCCGAAATACTATTAAAACATTAAAATATTGAACAAGCTTTATGCGAACCAATAAGGGTTATAAAAAACTTCTTACTAACACCATAAAGAATAATAAATGCGCTAGACCTTTCGAAAGAACTTTGTCTTTCTTATTCGCGCGTAAAGAACACGTGCTACCACTTTGAAAGCAGGAGCAAGATTGAAGGGAAATGGAAAAGTTAAAGAAAATAGCTGATAGGAAATCAGAAGGGATTAGCCAATCACACAAGAGCATTACTCAGTCAGAACACAGAACAATAAGAGCAAATTCAATATGCAAATGAAGCAAATTCAATAAAAACAGAGTCAAAAATTAAAGGGGAAAATGTATATTATACCGGATGTCTTAAAATGAACTGACTGTTTTTAAAATTCAATAACTTTCAAACGGTGACAGCTATTATAAAAATTCTTGCAAGAGGGTTATGTAAGATGGCAGAAATTTTTTTCTCTGTAATTCCCGGTTTTAGTTTCAAACAGAAGCGATGGATGGCGGTTCAAGCAATAGGCGAGATAAATAGATGCCAAAACTGAAATTATCCAACATTGATGCGATCAAAAGAGGTTAAACATAAGGAGTGGATCTCATTCGCCCATACAATCTTCTTCATAAAGCCCGATTCTAGACTATCCTGAGGTTGTATATTTATCGCAAAAAAAAAAAAAAAAAAAAAAAAAAAAAAAACTCTTGATATTTTAAGCATTGTGTAAGATTTTTTGTAAGTTATTGAATTTTAAAAGCATAAAAATTTACAGAATTAAAAAAAATTATATATAATAATGATTAAACAAAAGCATAATTTGCAGAACAATTAAAAAAAAGAAAGTTTATTCCCTAAGTTGTTTAAGCCCGAGAAGCGCCCTTTTGCAGTTTCCTAAGCCCTTTTACAGTTTTTGGTTTCATACTTCTTCCTTTGCTGTCTTCTTGTTCTGCTTCCATAGAAACCAGTAAATTTTTACGCAGGGGAGCCATTTGAAGCCCCCCCCCCACCCCCAAAGAATTTGATTTTTCAGAAAATTTATAAACCATCAATTGTCAGACTCAAACAAAAATTTAAAAAAATTGCTCAAACGCTAAAATAATTTATCAGATTTGATTGCTATAAAAACATATGCATTAAATAAATGCTTTATGCTTAGAAAATAATAATTATCAAAAAAATTTCCTATTCGAACTTTCTGAAGGTGAGACATATATCGTACTTTGGCTAATTTTAAAAATGCACGAGAGACTCTTTCTTTTATCAATTGCTTCTCAGCTGTGTACAACTTGATCATAGGAATAGTTCCCTCATGGCTAGAAATTCAGAGGTAGAATTTTTTCAGATAGTTTTTTTTTTTTCGTTGTTGTTGTTGCGGGGAGCGGGGGAGGGGGGGGGGGTTGAAGGGGCGAATATAATTCAAGTTCTTAATTATCCGACTTTTTTACTTTTTTGGATTATTAGTGTCACATTATATTTACTGCAATCATTGCAATGTTCCCAAATTATTTAATTATTTGCCTTATTAAATCATAATATATATGGTACACTCTCTAAATTGTTCGACGCCTAGAAATGGAGTCTGCGCACACCCGACAAAACAATTTCTTCAACCCAAAAACCGACAGACTTCCACAAAATCCCAAAGTAAACGAAAATTACTCATTATTTTAACACGTTTATAATAAAGTAGTCTATAATTTTATCCCTTATGTACAGAAATGAACACTCGGGCTATTAGTATGGTCCACCATTAATAGTCAAATCTGTAGTTTTTCATTTGAAAAATATTCAGGATTTCCTTGTTAAAAACCAGGTCATCCCGATTCCGACCAAAATAGATAAAGCACAATCTGAAAAACTTGAAGTGTAACCTCACTCGCAACGAAGAAAATACGTCAACCTATCCTGACGCAGGACTGTAATTTCATGTAAATGCGAAAACCGCTAAAAAGATTTCATTGAAAGGCAACCCGACCCGAAATGAAAGAAAATTAATCCATATTTTAATATAATTATTGTAAAAGAAATCTACAATTATATCTTTAATATCATGGAAGACGATAGTATTCCGAGTGAGGCAGCCTTAAGCCTAAAATCGTATCGTAGAATTCGTAGAGGGCGGAACTCATGTATACGGCTAACTCGACATCAAAGAAAACGCGAAAAGCCGCCATTTAATAACTCAGCAGATATAGGTCCTATTGTTCTGATTTTTTTAGAACAGTCTTATATCTGCAGTCTAATCCTATTCTGAAATTTTTAAATTTCTACGTGCAGTATTGCAGTATTTTGAGATCTAAATACCCATTTTTAAAGCAAAAGCGATGGTACAAATTCCTAATGTCGATTTCTGGAAAACGGCCCGGGCGATTTTCTTTAAATTGATATATAATATGAATCTTCTTGAGATGAAGTGAATAACACTTTCCTTTTTTCTAGGAAAACTCGTTTTAAATTCTGTCATTTTCGTTCCCCGTTAATGCGTAAAACGAAACCAGTTAACCATTAATCTCTCTGGTTCTGGTACTTTTCTCGTACGAAACCAGTCAACCATTAATCTCTCTGGTACTTTTCTCGCCTGTGATTAGTGAGTAGGTTTGACGTCACATCGTAAGTGGGAGGGTTTCGATCCATCTGACCAAAGAGTGCGAAGTACTGTGACTTTCAGTAGACAGACAATCCATGTTTGTTTGTGTACTTCTTAGCGGGCAGAAATTCGCTATAATGATGGATTTAGTGTTTAAATTCGTCGTTTCCTTATGGATTTGCAATTAATTATTGTTCAGAAAGAAAATAAATTATATGCGTCGTCTTTTCACATATCTTTTTCAGATTTTGAAAATACTATAGTATCGCGGATGAAAGAAATTAGTTCGCATGCTGATGTTGTTTTGAATTGACAATTAGCCAGGAGATATAATAAAGCTCAAAATCTATTGATAAAATACATACATTAAAATACATTAAAATACATTTAAAAAAATTATTAAATGTTGATGTATTTAATCAAAGAAGAAAATAAGGGAAATATCTTTTTGTGACTTTTAATGGATCATAGTTGCTTTCAAATGTTTCGGACCGTGCAGCAATTCTATATAACAAAATGTTCCCAGATATAGTCTATAATAGTGATGGGCGATTCTCGAGAATTCGACAATCGAGAAAAATCGTCATCGTAAAAAATCACAATCGATACAGCCATCGATTAATTCCTAGAATCTACAATCGAGATGTTTTACAATCGATTATAACGAGAACAGCTAAAAACAGTTATTGGAAAACTTAGCTATTATTCTGGCCGGCAATTTCATAGTAGTGATATAGGGCTTAGTGATGGGCGATTCTCGAAAATTTACCAATCGAAAAAAATCGTTATCGTAAAATACACAATCGATACAGTCATCGATTACTTTCGAGAATCTACAAAGGAGATGTTCTAGAATCGATTATTGAAATCATTGTTTTTACATATATAAGGCAGATTTTATTAAATATAGGGTAACTGAAAACAGATGGAATAAAAAAACAACAAACCAAAGGGAAGCTATAAAGGAGCCATAAGACTGGAAAAGTCTTGTAAGGGTGCCCCCTGGTTGAAAAAAGCTGAAAAAACGCGAGTAGCTATGAAGCGGTAAGGGGAGTTTAAGTATTAAAAATTAGAATTTTTCGGCAATTAGCACCAAAATGGCCAAAGAAATAAGAATCAAAAGCACCCCTAGTGGCAAAAACATGAACTAAAGGATGATAAAAGGGATCAAAATTTTTTATTGATTTTTCTACGTCATTTGAGATTGGATCTTTAATTTCCCCATTTTTAGAAAGTCTTCGACTGGAATACATTAAACGAACCCCCGCGGGGAGCAAAGTAGGGGGGAGGGGCAAAGAAAGTGCATAATATGAATAAGTGGTCACACGACTTTCCAACGATATGTCACATGAGGGGTGTCGGCTAAATTTAGAAAAGTGCCCCGCGCGGGGGCAAAGTAAGGGGAGCGGCGCGGGCGATATATAAAATGAAATAGTAGTCACAGAGCTTTCCAATGATATATCACATGAGGGGTGTCAGCAAAAGATAGAAAAGAGTCCCAACTCCCAGGATTCCAATTATCGTGCCCCCGAAATATACCCTGACCATCCTTCTCTTTGAAATTTTCATATATTAAAAATTATTTATCGGAGGGCTCCGTAAAAAAATCCGATCTAAAATGTTTAAAAACGCTACGATTTCAAAAAAGTTCGAAAGGTGCCTCTCTCGGGCGCCAAACTAGGGAGGGAAGAAGAAAGGTTCATAATATGAAAGAGAAACTTTCCGATGATAACCGAAAACTTTCCGATGATATATCAAATGACTGGTCCAAAAAAAGTTTGAAATCTACCCCTCCCACGTGGATTCCCTCTTTTATCCCAGAATATACCCGGAAATCACGCAGCCCCACTTTTAAAATTTTATATTTAATAAATAATATTTATCGGAGAGCTCCATTAAAAAACCTCATTTAATGATATTTATTGTAGAAATCTCTACAATTAAAAAAAAAATTCACCCCCGCCCCCTTCCGGAATTCAACTCTGGGAGGAGAAAGGTTCATAATATGAAAGAGTGGTGAAAGGACTTTCCGACGATATGTCAAGGAGAGGTTTGGTAAAAGTTTGAAAATTACCCGCCCCCCCCCCTTTCTCCACTCTCGCGCCCCCCAGAATTCACTCACCTTCCTCTTTGAACTTTTTATATTTAATAAATAGTATTTATCTGAGTCTCCAGGTATGGGGCAGCTTGGCAAAGCTAAAATAAGAGAAACATTGAAAATTCGGGGCAAAATGACACTAAATTTAACAGTAAAGTTTGAAACTAGGACTATACAGAACTGAATACATAAACCACTATGCTTCATAACACACATCGGTTAACAGCAATAAAAAGATAAGTGCCAGTTAAACTGATGGCATTGAGCTCACAGGTTATTCACACTAATTGTATATTATACTCTTATTTCAAAGAATAATGTCCCTCAAAAAATAAATGAAGGCAAATATCCCCCGTTTGCCCCTTTTATACTTAACCAATGAACCTCCAAATCTAATCAGGGAAACTCCTTACTATAATAAATCAGTATATCAAATTTGAAGCAAATCAGATAATTCTGCATGAAAAAAAAGGAACATATCGCTAAATTAAGGATGGTCTAACCCCTTTAACACTTTTATACTTAACTAATGAACCTCCAAATCTAATCAGGAAAGCTCCTTATCAGAACGAACATAGAAAAAAAAAATTAAAGTAAATTGAATAATTCTCCATGAAAATCCATTTATCTAAGTTAAGGGGAGGGGACTTGCCCCCTTTTCGCCCTTGTATACTTAACCAATGAACCTCCAAATCTAATGAAGAAAGCGCCATATCGGAATAAATCGGTATATTAAATTTGAAGCAAATCGAATAATTCTGCATGAAAAACCCTTTTATCTAAATTAAGAGGGAAACTATCCCCTTCCCTTTATACTTAACCCATAAACCTCCAAATCTAATCAAGGCAGCTTCTTAACATAATAAACCGGTATCCCAAATTTGGAGCAAATCGAATAATTCTGCATGAAAAACCCATTTATCTAAATTAAGGAGGGGGTCTACCCCCATTTCCCCCCTTTATACTTAACTAATGAACCTCCAAGTATAATCAGGGAAGCTTCTTAACATAACAAACCGGTATACCAAATTTGGAACAAATCGAGTAATTCTGCATGAAAAACCCATTTATCTAAATTAAGTGAGGGACCAGCCCCCCTTCTCCCCCTTTATCCTTAACCAATGAACTTCCAAGTTTAATCAGGGAAGCTCCTTAACATAATAAACCGGTATACCAAATTTGGAGCAGATCGAATAATTCTGCATGAAAAGCCCATTTATCCAAATTAAGGGGGGGGGGGTCCAGCCACCTTCTCCCCCTTTATACTTAACCCGTAAACCTCCAAATCTAATCAAGGCAACTTCTTAACATAATGAACCGGTATACCAAATTTGGAGCAAATCGAATAATTCTGCATGAAAAACCCATTTATCTAAATTAAGGAGGGGGTCTACCCCCCCTTTCCCTTCTTCATACTTAATTAATGAACCTCCAAGTTTAATCAGGGAAGCTCCTTAACATAATAAACCGGTATACGAAATTTGGAGCAAATCGAATAATTCTGCATGAAAAACCTACTTATCTAAATTAAGGAGGGGGGGGGGACCAGCCCCCCTACTCTCCCTTTATCCTTAACCAATGAACCGTCAAAACTAATCAGCGGAACTCCTTATCAGAATGAACATAAAAAAAATTGAAGCAAATCGTACATTTTTATCAAGAGTTATGGCGTTACGTACATAACGTACGTACGTACGTACATGCATACACACAGAACCGACGCGTGCATTAGCTCTCAGGCTTAGATAGCCTGGGACCTAAAAAGAGATTGGATAAGCAGATGGACTCCTTTGAGAAATTATGACTTAAACCAGAAATGCGGTAAGTTTGACTCTGAAAGCTTCATTTTCCATCTCGCATTTCGGCAAATCTCATCTCGATGGCCCCACCAGTGGCCGAGAGGTTCTGCTCTCGAAGCTGGTAGACGGGAGGTGCTGGTTCGGAGTTTTCGTGGTTTTCTTCGAGCCGTGGATCTTCCATGCGTTAATACGGATTAGGTTCCCTTAGAAAGACCCCCACGGACAGTGGCGTAGCCAAGGGGGGGGGTCCAGGGGGTCCTGACCCCCCCCCCCCGAAAGTAGACCTGGTTTACTGAATCATGGATACAAATACAACAGTAAAAACTGCTAAGACAGAATCACAAAGGATCTATAAAAAATTCCGCTTTAGAGAGGTGTTCGTCTTAGAAGGTATAATTCAAAGGTATGTCTTTTTTCGGGACTATGAACTTTTCCGTTTTAGATAGGTTTCCGTGATAAACACTTTCCGTTTTCACAGTATCCCTTAAAACTTCTAAAACGATCTCACATCCCAAACTTTTTCTTTCACGTACTCCTTTCTTAGGTTTTTCATTTCGGAGTACCCCAATTTCTCATAAACACGTCCCCCCCCCCCCCTCCAATCAAGGAGATAACGTAAACATGCTTTTTTCCATTAGTAATCTTCTTATCACAACCATATAATAAATCGATGCAAATTCCATTGATATTCCTAACATTTTTGTGACTTCCATTACCGATATTATTTTCACATACCCCAGCAGACCCGCCACGTACCCCCAGGGGTACGCTACCGCAGGTTGGAAACCGCTGCTATAACACCACCTCTGAAGAGCATAAATCTATTACAGGAAAATGTGCGAAGATGACCTATCTCAGATGAAAACAAATCAAGATTCGACGAAAACAACACTATATATTTATGCTTGCTAACGTTTGAAACCTATCTGAAATGAAATTTGTTCCAATTGTGAATCCTTCTTGGCAGGTTTTCTGAAAACACGGAATCCTCTCATAAAAAAACATTTTAATGTCCCGAGACGGAAGGATAACTAAACAAGTATACCTGCTATTCCGTTTACACAAATTTACTAACTAGATTAAACGTAAAACTTCTTTATCTTGGACTTCGATGGGGTTCTGTTGTCGACCCCTATGGGAAAGAACGAGTTTATACGAACGCAATAACGGTACATTGGTTGAGTTTCGTGACCCTTATCTTTGTTCACATTATAAATGACAATATTAACAATTACTTTAAATCTACTGCCTGCAATTAATAAAAGTAACTATATTTTTGGACCGGTTTTTTGTTACCACTTTCAAAATACACTGGCGAGAAAAAATAAAGGAACAACCATAAAAAGGTGCTTTATGTTAATTCTATTAAGGGAACTTCCAGAAAGGTAACTCAATGTCAACGTTATCACGTAGTCCAATGGGATTAACATTCGCTACAGAAATATATGCAAATTTTTCAGCCTCAGCCCGTTCTTTCAGTTCACGTATGAAAAGGAGCGCACGTGGGTAATTTGAAGTCTAATTTTAAGGAATGTACGTGAAATTAGGTAAAACTTTGCTTCTAATAGGTAGAATATGTCGTCCAGAAGACATTTGACCGATTTTGAGAAATTGCGTGCGATAGGGAGAATGGAAGCAGGACAGACACTCTTAGGGGTCTGTAAAGACTTATAAATAGCCAAAAGCGTCATGTCAAGAATCTGTAAACGGTTTAAAGACACTGGTATAATGTCCACAGACAACCAGGTCAAGGTAGAAAACGCACCACAATAGGCTCTCAGGACTGTAATTTGCCAACGATTGCTAAAAGAAATAGGCAACTGACGTCAGTTCAGATTGCAGGGAGTTTGCTGCAGCAACAAGAACTCGACTATCCTGGTTTACTGTGAGTGACAGGCTGCATGCAAGGAAACCTATAATTTGTGTTCCGCTAACTCCAGTAGCGAAATGCGCCTGGTTAAAGTGGTGCAGAGATCATCGTCATTGGAGTACCAAGGACTGGAGCCGAGTTCTCTTTACCGATGAATCCCGACTTTGTTGAGAGAGTTACCACAGATATGTTACCATATGGAGGGAGAAAATCACATGCAATAAGGCTGCAAACATCCGTGAAAGGCATCGATATAAGGTCGTGGAATTGTGGTATAGACGGACATCATTTTGAATGGCCGCAGTGATCGACACATTTTTACCAGTGCAACTGTGAATGCTGAAATATACAGAGTTGAGATTCTTGACTCTCCTGTCAAGTTGTTTAAGGGTGCAATCGGGAGATTCGGCATTTTATGATTATTAATGGTCTAGAAGGGCGCTACCCCTTTCCTCGGAACTCCTAAGTATCCCTTCCAGAGCTGCATAAATCCGACCGGTCCGAAGCTTACTGCTGAACTTGGAGAATGTTCTAAAACTGTTTTGAACCATCTAAAATAAATTGGCTGGGAAGTACAAAAACAGAAACCACCATGAACCATTTTTTACACATTCTAATACTTCCAAAATAGTGCTAATCCATCACAAATAAACTTCTTACAAAAATTTAACTTCCTTAAAGACGACCAGATATCGGAAGCAACTATTAGATCGAATATGGTATCAAAAGTGGCGAGACATGAAACGTGGAAACCCAAAAGAATTATGGCTGAATAAGACAATTGTAACAAAACTGCTTTTTCCAGCATGAACTATATTTGATGTGTGTGCTTCTTACATTACTAGTTTCTGTAGCTGAAAATACAAGATATTTTTCTTAAAGTTAAAACCTTCTCACATAGCATTTTTAGTTTGCAGAAAATTTGCAACAGTTTTGCTTTGAAAACCTGCAAAGTTGCAGTAAGCGTAGCATGACAAGACTGAAAGGTCATAACAAGATAACCCAAACTCCGAAGTCACCACAATTTGAACTTGCAGCTAGCTTGTCGTGCAAGTTAAATTCATACTGTGTCAAATTCATTGCAAACTAACGGCAAACAAGTAATCAAAAATGCTGCAGACTTACTGCAAAGTAGTAATCTTTCCATGTCACACTATAAGTTTAACCCCTTCGAAGGGGTCCATAGACCTGATCAAGTCTAGTGATGCGAAAGCGCCATCAGAAGGTGCATGCATCGGTTTTATCACCACAAACAAATTTAGGTAATATTTGTACTTTTCATTTCGAGCATTTTTTGGTATTTAATAAGTATAGCGCTTAGAAAAAGCGGTGCCTACCGAATAAAATTTCTGCAATTTCTGTGTATGTGCTGATTGTCTATTCTCTCAACAGAGGGATTTTTTGCTTTCGTCACTATCGTGAATTAAAGACAGTCTTGCATCAGTTTCACAACAAACTACTCATGCAAGTGGGTTATGGTATACCTTGCGGGAGATTTGCTACGAATTTCTCAATTCGAATTTGTCACGGCAAGATAATGTCAGAAAAAATAAAGTTGCTGCTAATGTTCATGCTATCTGGGTTATCTCAAAAGCTCGCATGGGGAGCGCGGCGGATCACATGAATGTCTCATGCGATTGACACTTATGTGAAATCATTATCCAATATCTATTACAGCACAAGTTCTTAATTCAATGGCAAGAAATTAAACATGGAAATTGCTGTTTTAAACTTAACCACTTGATCCTAACTTTATTGTAGGCAAATGTTATGTAATATGAAACTTGATTTAACCCATTCGCTGTCAAAACTATAAAATAATAATTTTCAATTTTTTAGTTAAAAGTCGTTTGCTACCACAAATTCAGAAAGGTAAATTTCGCTTTACTAATACAGCGAAGTTTCTGCCAATAAATGAGGCATTTTTTTTAATTTTAAAATAGTGGTGACAAAGTAATTAATAAATTAAAGCCACGAGTATACTCGTGGATGACAGCGAATGGGTTAATTAAGTTTAACTCTTCAGTATGCTCTCATCTTTTTTCATCATAGTGAATCTTTTTCATTGGTAAATATTAATGTAACTTCAATGTATTATTAGTTGCAGTTATAGAGATTGACCTTACATTTTTTATCCATGCTTTTTTTTTAATTAAGAAATTAAATAAGGTTATACCTAAATTCTTAAAGTTATTCGAAATACTTCTATTATACATACACAGTCAAGTCAAGATTCAAAGGGACTGGTAAAAAGTTCCATTTTAGACAGGTTTCCATAGAAAGAAGTGTAATTAATTATGCTTCTAAGATACACAACCTCAATAAGATCTATTGTTCGTTTCGCAGGGATTCTGAAACTCTTCCGTTTGAGACAGGATTGCGTTATAGAAAGATTCCACTTTCACAGGTTTCACTATGTTTCACTAAAGAACAATGAAAATCCCCTTTCAGACAGGTTTTCAGCAAATTTAATTGTATCGCAATTCATATTAATACCATGTAACGCTTCCGTTAAAGACAGGATCCTGTTATAGACAATTACTATTTTAACAAGTTTTATTCTATTCATATGACATAAATAAGTATATTTATATAAATACACAAAACTTGTAAAAATGGAACCTGCCTATAACGGAATTCTGCCTTAAACAGAAATCTTCCGTGCTACGGAAAAGAATACTATACAAATACACCTAATAATACGGAAACCTGTGTAAAACGGAATTTTCCAGCAATATTTACGATTTCATCTTGACAGGTTTTACTATATATATATATAACCTGAAGAAAATTTTGGACCCCCCCCCGAAACGAAATCCTGGCTACACCACTGCCCACGGAGGGCACTCCCCCCGGGCCTATATCCCTCGTGTAGATAATTGGCCGTCAAAAATCAACCCAACCCAACTCATCTCGATGATTTTTCCAGCGTTTCGACGCTTTCAGATGGGAAGCGGATGGAAAGCTGCTCGATGGTTGGTTCTATCGCGGTTTTAAACCTTTCGGGATGGGCTGTCTCTCGAGAGTTTCTCTCGCCCTTTTCAACCTTTCCCGATGGGAAGCCTCTCGCTGGTTTCTCTCGTCCTTTTCGAAATCTCCCAATGAAAAGCCTTTCGAGGATTTCTCTCGCGCTTTTCAACATTTCGCTATGAGAAGCTTTTCGAGGATTTCTCTCGTCCTCGGCAGAGAAGAAAAGTAAGAAAATTTATCGAGAGTACGAAGGGACGAGATAGAGAAAGAGGCATGACAATGAGCTGTGAAATGAAGCCCTAATTTTCAAAGTTTCTCTTATTTTAGCCCTACCAAGATGTCACATACCTGGAGCCCTCCGATAAAAATTATTTATTAAATATAAAAATTTCAAAGAGGAAGGTGGGTCGGGTGATTTCGAGGGAGGAGGACGTGAGAGTGGACTCATGCGGGGTGCAATTTTAAAAATTTTACCGAACCCTTCCTGTGGCATATAATCGAAAAGCCCTTTGACCACTCTTTCATACTATGAACCTTTCTTCGCCCAAAGGGGGATGGGGAAGGGACGAACAAATTTTTAAAACCGTAGCCGATTTCTATAATAAATTTAAATATCACTTTAGATGTGGGTTTTTTATGCAGTCTTTCGGTAAATAATATTTATTGAACATAAAAATTTTAAAGTGGCGGCTGTGTGAATTCCGGGGCGAAAGAGTGGGCCCACGGGGGGAGGAAGAGGGAGCAATTTTCAAACTTTTTTTGACCAGTCATGTGATATGTCATCGGCAAGCTCTCGGATGACTCTTTCATATTATGAGACTTTCTTCCTCCCCTTCCCAATTTGGCCCCCACTGCGAGGGTAGTTTTTTCCGTTTTTATCATTTTAGATCGGATTTTTTTAGGGAGCCCTCCGCTAAATATTATTTATAATATATGAAATTTCAGGACACTTTTCCAAATTTAGCCAAGACCCCTCATGTGACATATCGTTGGAAAGGTTTGTGACTACTTATTGATGCTGTGCACTTCCGGTGGCCGCCCCCCCCACTTTGCCCCCCGGGATACACTTTTCCAAATTTAGTCAATACCTCTCTTGTGAGATGTCGTTGAAAAGGTCTGTGACTACTTATTGATGTTATGCACTTCCGGTGACAGTCCCCCCACTCTTTGCCCCCCCGGGGGACACTTTTTCAAATTTAGTCAAGACCCCTCGTGTGAGATATCGTTGGAAAGGTCTGTGACTACTTATTGATGTTATGTACCTACGGTGTCCCCACCACCACTTTGCCCCCCCTCCCCCGGGGCACTTTTCCAAATTTAGCCAAGACCCCTCATGTGAGATATCGTTGGAAAGGTCTGTGACTATTTATTGATGTTATGCACCTCCGGTGACAGTCTCCCCCAATTTGCCCCTCCCGGGGGACACTTTTTCAAATTTAGCCAAGACCCCTCATGTGAGATATCGTTGGAAAGGTCTGTGACCACTTATTAATGTTATGCTCCTCCGGTGTCCATCCCCCCATTTTGCACCCCCCCGGGGGACACTTTTCCAAATTTAGCCAAGACCCCGCATGTGAGATATCGTTGGAAAGGTCTGTGACTACTTATTGATGTAATGCACCTCCGGTGACCGCCCTCACCCCACTTTTTCCCCACGGGAGTGTTTTTCTAAATTTATCCGAAACCCCTCATGTGATATATTGTTGGAAAGGCTTATGACCACTTACTTGTTATCCACCTCCCGCACACCTCCCCCCCCCCCTTTGCCCCCACGGGGCGGGCATTTTTATAAATTCAGATCCAGACTTCTCATATGACATATGGTTGGAAAGGCCTAAAGACCTGTGACAGGGATCACTCTAGAGAGGTTTGGCGGGGCGGCCCGCCCTCGTGCCCTTTTAAAAAAAAATCCCGCCCTTCTTGCCCCTTTTCCAGGTAGAAATCCGCCCTTCTTTTTTTCTAGGGTAGAATCTTGCCTTCTTTGTATTGTACTTTCAAAAATTCCCCACTATCGTTCCTTTTTAGATTGATAAGTCTGGAGTAATTCTCCCCTTTTCCTCCCACTCTCTTTGTTCTCTTATCTGTGGTATGTCACTAGACCTCCATTGAACAAAACTTAAAGGAGTAACTGAAGCAAAAAATTCTTTGTCATTGATTCATCTCACCAGCTCTGGTGAAATAGTATTATGACCATTTGTTCTGATCTTTGACCACATGATAGCTTACAGGAAGTCTATAAAAAAAAATCGAGAAAAAGAATTTTTACTTTTATTCTGTAGTCAAATCAACCCGTTTTTCTAAAAAAAGGAAGAAGTTACCTTAAGTTTTAAAAATGTCATTCAAAAATCATAGGAAAAGGGAAAATGAACGTGAATATATTAAAGGCTAATGTCAGACGAACGTCTTTTTGCACGCTTTTTTGCTTACGTAATACGCAAGCAAAAAAGCGTGCAAAAAGATGTTCGTCTGATATTAGCCTAAATACACAAACAGATGTGCTGAAGTAACGGATTATTTCACAGAAAAGATCGAGAAGGTACTTCCATTATTTTTAATGCTTTTCATACGGTAAAATTACGTAAATTATAAATGTTCTTATAAGGAAGGGCGGCTTTAATATCTACATTTCTTTTTTTTTCGGCGCCCTACGGTCGATATATTGTAAAGAAACTTAAATTTTAATCAAGAATTTTGTGTATTTTCCTTCTTATAGTTTTTAGTGCCCCGAGCAGTCCCCCCCCCCCCCTCACTAATTACAAGAGATCTAAATTCCGTCCGAAATGAAGTCTTTTCATGATTAATTTATTATCCCATCACAAATTAAACTTCCACTCGGTCATCTTTTTCAATAGATAAAATCTTTCTCTTAAGTCTCAAATATCTTCATTTAAAAAAATAAAAAAGCAAACAAAATCGCAAAATAAAAAGCGGCCTTTGTGGAGAACGATATTAGCTATTTAACGCAAAAAAATCATTTAAAATGTATTGAAATGCAAACTAGGTATTTCAAAAATTTCACCCATAGGATTAACATTAGCGAGCGGGTGCTTTTGCATGAGGGAAGTAGCGTCTTACAAGTCTTACGGCCGCCCTTCCTTCTCTACTTGATATCTTGCAAACTGTAAAAGCGATTTTTAATCATGAATTAGGCGAAATCTACAAATTAAAATTATTGATAAAAGAAATTTATGTATTAGGGATGCGGAGTATTGATTCCGCATCCCTAATAAATAAATTTCTTTAGGCGCAGGGGAGACGGGATGGCGGAATTCACGGCAAAAATGTTAACTAGGAAATTTACATGAGACAAAAAAGCTGCATCAGAAGGCAGTTTGGTTCCCAAATCTCTCGGCAGAGCGCAAAAATAGCCTACTTTCAAAAGAAAAAAAAAAAAAAAAAAAAAAAAAAAAAAATCGGCGTTCTGTATATATATTTTATCCAAGTACGGGATTTTTACAAAATAAATGTTTTCAAGCCATTTATTTATTTCCATTTTTACCCTCCTATCGTCCTATCTTTCACATATAATACAACCAAAAACAAAACTCCTAAAATATACTGCTCAACTGTTAAACTACTTTTAGATGCTTATAAATTAAATCATGACAGAATGAAATACCTAAACTACATTCTCATTCTCAAGTACTCAAAGATTATTCATAATACGCATCAATAAACAAACATTTTTCTTGAACGTGGTATATCACGTAATCGGAATCTGCAAAGTCAGATAAAAATAAACGATAGTTGAGTTAGAATTTACTATCAGAAGAAAGAAAAAAACAAAATTAACTATGCATTGGAAGTAGAGGTCTGTGCAGACCATATTTTTATGCTTCGGCACAGTGTGAAAGAAAAAACTTCGATTCGGTCCGTCCCAGCCTATAAAAAAATCAGTGAAAACAGTACCGACCCGGGCCGTGCAAAGTCAATTAAATCGGGCCCTTTCCAGCCCGACTCAATTTCTACAAAAAAAAATCAAATTTTCTTTTAGATACGCAATTAAGATTATTTTAAGGAATGCTGCACACATATTTATGAGAAAATTTTACAGTACGTTTTAGATTACGTGTTATTATGACAAAAAATACACAATATAATAATTTAGAATAAAAGAAAAAGGTAGCTTTAAAAACATCATAACTTTTTAAGCTGTATAATAAAAACATTTCTGAAAATATTTCTCCATAATTTATTAACGCTGAAATCTAAAAGATCCACTTTCTGACACATATCTGAATTCATTTTTTTCAGAAACGCAAAAAAAATAACAGGTACCCTTATTCAGAAACTATGTAATCGAATGGCGTTTCGATGTTTTAATACAGACAAAAGATCTTTCAGAAAATACTTAATTTTCTTATAGGCACGTTTAATTTTTTCGTCGGCTCGGCCTGGCACGATCCACGGCCGATTTTTTTATTATTAGATTCGGGCCGGCCATTAATCTTTTTTCTGCTGATATGGTCCGGATCTGGATTTCTTTGGCCATATCAGTCTGATAATTGTTTTTCAAATTGTGACAAAATGCTCCATTAATAAAGAATGGAAAATGCAAACGATAAGACGGAATCCCCCCCCCCCCCTTCCTTTCTTCTATCTTTACAAGAAGACATTATTGGATTCGTGAAAATTTTCGACTTCCGGTTTTCGACAGATTTATACGTTTTAGAACGTCCTGAACACGATTTGACTGTTTTTAGAAAACAGTCTGCCGGTCTGTCCTTACGTGACAAAAATTTTATGGGTGCTCTATCTCAAGAACTATTGCACGGATTTTAATAAAACTTTAAATTCAGTTAGACCTTGATATAAATGGGTGCTGATTAGTTTTCAGTGTAAATCGCTCAACAGGTGGCGCTGCTGTGCTGCATTTTTCACGATTTCCGCGATAACTATATCTGAAGAACTAATTAAAGGAATTTCCTCAAACTTCATATTCTGTTAGACGTTGACACAAATAGACGCTGATTAAGTTTTGGTGTAAATGCCCGAACAGGTGGCGCTGTTGTGCTGTATTTTTCACAATTTCTGCGATAAGTATATAGTTTGAACTTATGTACAGATAAGGGGTGATTATGAGTAAAAAAAAAAAAAAAAAATCTGAAATTCACAGAAAATTTTCTGAAAGGTTACAGAAGAATGGGGGGGGGGGGGATCCCCTCGCGACATTAACTATGCGTTTTTTCCGCGGCCTTTTGACGAGTTTCGCGTTTTTTCCGCGGTCCTTTGACAAAATCCGCGTTTTTTCCGTGATCCAATAACAAACTTTGCATTTTCTCTGCAATTCTTTGAGTAAATTTGCTTTTTTTTTCGTGATACTATCATAGTTGCCAACTTGTACGGATTGGCCGTACAATGTACGGATTTTGTTCTAAGTGTACGGTTGTACTGATGAACAGTACAATTGTACGGTTTTGCGCGCGGGGAAAGCGATCGCGGAAAAATGCGAATTTCGCCAAAGATCACGTGAAAAAAACGCTAATTTCTTCAAAGGATCGCGAAAAAAAACGCTAATTTTGTCAAGAAATCTCGAAAAAAGGCCCAAATTTAAAAAAAAAAAAAACCCGAGTTTCGTCAAAGATCGCGGGAAAAAGTACTAATTTCGTAAAGGGATTGTGAAAAGTACGCGAATTTCGTCAAAGATCGTGCGGATAAAACGGAATTTGTTCAAAGGATCGTGAAACGAACGCAAATTTCATCAAAGTTTTCTGGAAAAAACACTAATTTTATCAAAGATATTTGAAAAAAAAGCAAATTTTGTCAAAGGATCGCGAAAAAAACTCGAATTTCATTAAAAATCGTGCAGAAAACCACTATTTTTGTCGAAGGATCGTGAAAAGAACGAGAATTTCGCCAGAATACGCGTAAAAACGTTAATTTCGTCAAAGGATTGCGAAAAAACGCGAATATCATCAAAGATCGCGGGAAGTAACACGAAATGCGTCAATGTTCGAGAAAAAAAAAACCACGAATTTTGTCAAAGATCGCATAAAAAACGCGAATTTAGTCAAAAGATCGCGAGAGGAATGCGAATTTTGTCAAAAGATTGCGAGAAAAATAGGTATTACGTCAAAGATCACAGGAAAAACGCTAATTTTCTCAAAAGATCGCGAAAAAACGCTAATTTCGTCAAAAGATCGTGAAAAAAACGCGAATGTCGTTAAAAGATCGCGGAAAAAACACAAATTTCGTCAAAAGTTCGCAAAAAAACTCAAATGTCGTCAAAAGATCGTGAAAAAAAACTCAAATTTTGTCAAAAGATCGCGAAAAAATAAAACGCAAATTTCGTCAAAAGATCACGAAAAAACCCCGCAAATTTCGTCGAAATATCGCGAAAAAAACGCGAATTTTTCACAGGATCATGGAAAAAATGCGAATTTCGTCAAAAGCCCTAGAAAAAACTCCCGGCAGAGAATCCCCTCTTACCCCCAACCTTTTGGCTGTAGCCTTTAAGAAAATTTGCTGTGAATTTCAGAATTTTTTTTTTTTTTTTTTTTTTTTTACTTAGAATTTCCCATGCAAAAACATTTTCTTATGAAATCTCACGCTTTTATTTTGGAAAAAAAAAGACTATACATGAATATAGCATAGAAAATGTTATGAAAAATCACCTTTCATTGCATGTGCATATGTTATGCATTTTTAAGCACGTAAGAATACGTCATAAAAATTATAAGGATTTCAAAATTGACATGTTGGCAGGTATGTACTATGATGAAATTTGCGTTTTTTATCGCGATTTTTTTGATGAAATTTGTGGGAGGTTTTTTCGCGATCCTTTGACGAAATTTGAATTTTTTTCGCAATCTTTTGGCGAAATTTGCGTTTTTGTTCACGATCCTTTGACGAAATTTCGTTTTTTCCGCGATTCTTTGACGAAATTTTTGGTTTTATGTCTTGATACTTTGACAAAATTCGCGTTTTTTCCGTGATCCTTGAATGAAATTCGCGTTTTTTCGCGATTCTTTGACGCAATTTGCGTTTTTTCCGCGATCCTTTAGCGAAATTTGCATTTCTCCCGTGATATGAAAGTGTATTATTTCTGAGATTATATAAAAGTAATATTAACGTGTTTTCTAAACAGTATGCAGTTATTACAAAAATGCCCTTTTTTTAAAAATAATGTGCCCTTTACAAAAAAAATGCCCTTTTTTGTAATATGCGCCCTGCCCTTTTTTATGTTCTAGAGTGATCCCTGCCTGTGACGACTTAATCATATTATGCAGCTGCTGTGCCCCTCCGCTCGCTTTGACCCCTCCCCCAAGAGATCTGGTCCGAGGTTCATTCGTTTCGATATTATATTTTTTACAAGATTTTGTAGTGCGTGCACACCACACCCGCCTGCTATCATATATCAGTGCCGTATATAGCGGGTAACCTGTTCGTGATTTCATATTACAAGATTACGTATAAATTAGGGGCCCCGATTAAAAGAGGGCCCGCTAGCGGTCGAAGTCACCTATTAACATCAACTCATTCCAGTTCACCCGCAGACGATTCTTGATAAATGTATGACGTATATAATACATAATATATGATTTATAAAAGAAATTTGCAAACTGTAGTCATCGAGAAAAAATTTACACAATCGAAAAATATCGAGATGTCCATACAATCGAGAAAATCGAGAAAAACATCTCGTTATCGCCCATCACTAGTCTATAATAAGAAAGATGCACAAAGTTAAAATTAACCACGATTGTGGATAAAATGGCCGATTTGGAAAATTTTAAATGTTATACATGGGTGCAAGAATTTCAGTCATACCCATTTGATGTAATTCTGTGTTTTCTTGTACATAGACATATGTATATATCAAATAAATTATTTTCCACTTTGAATTTAGTCCCCCCTCCCCCTTATAAACACTAAATCCTTTTTATGTGTGTTTTTCATAATGCGGCCACTGGATTTTTGGGGTTTAGGAGCCACTTTCTCCTTCCAGATATTGCGAATCTGTACCTATACTATTATGTAAAATTTTATAATTTCCACTATTTCTGATTCCAAGGAATGCAATTTAATCCTTTGTGCCATGCTATTAAAAATTAAAAATAAAATTTATGTAAATAGTTTTTTTGCGTCATTGTATCCAAACTAAGTGAAATGTATTCAAATGGATACTATGAGGCAAAAAAAAAATATTTACATAAATTTTATTTTTAATTTTTAATAGCATGGCACAAAGCAAAAATCAATTTATTCAAATAAATACATTTCAATGCATTATATAAATTCAGTAAAAGTGATATATTTAACAATGCATTGGAAAATTAAAAATATTGTTTAGATGTGTGAATATATCTTAGCCAAACTAAAAATAATTTAAATTGAATTTTAAAACAAATCGTTTAAAGCCACATCAAGGTGTCACTTAAATTTTGATATCATATCTTTTAAAACTCATACTTTGAATTTATGAGAGATATGAATGATAAAGCATCAATGAATAAACTTTTATGCATCTTTTTAAACTGAACATAATTTTTGCACATGGAATTATAAGAAAAATAAAATGACGAAATAAATAATATAGAGATTTTATAATTAATAGCATAGCGTCCCTCAAAATTTGATATCATTATTTTTAAGTTCATATTTAAAATTCTTATAGCATAAGATAAAGCGCTGCGTCACAAATTTTTAACCCGTTAAGGGTTTTTGTATTGATAAACTTTACATTTATGTAGAAAAATGAAGATATGTATACTATTCATTAATGTTCAAATATGTAGCTTTTTCATCTGAAAATATTCAGGATTTCTTTGAAAAAATAGTATTAATACAAACCCACCTCAAATTAGTAAAAACAGAAACCAAAACAATTAACGCTTTACCTTACCATTACTTGCAGAAAATCACTAATGAAAATTTTCTTACCGCTATAGATCATAAAAGTTGCAAATTTCATGACCTATTCATGACGTTCGTGGGCTGATTATCTCATGACTGATTGAATTTCATGATTCTTTTTTCGCGATCATCTCACGAAATTTACGATTTTTTCCGCGACCAACTGATGAAATTCCATATTTGTTTCAGCGATCTTTTGACAAAATTCGCGATTCTTTTTCACAATCATTTGTTGAAATTCGTGATTATTTTTCTCCACCACCTACTAATAATATTTTTAATTTTTTGCGCGACAGTTACACGAAATTTTGTATCTTACTTCACGATCATTTGACAAAATCCCCCTCAATTGTTGGATTAAATTTTCGTGATTTTTTTGTGCATTCTTTTGATGAAATTCGCGAATTTTTTCGCAATCCTTTTACAAAATTCAATATTTTAGTTTGTGCAATTATTTGACTAAATCTGCGTTTCTTTTCGCGATCTCTGATGAAATTAGCAATATTTTCACGGTCGTTTGGAGAAATTAGCGATTTTTTCCGCGACGATTTGGGGAATTTTTTTCGTTTTTTTCCCCCAATTTGCAAAATTCGCGATGTTTTTCTGTGACCTATTGACGAATTGATTTTGCAGAATTCGAAAGAAAAAAAATCGTGGACTTTCACGAAAATTAAAAAAATTTCGCAGAATAATCACATGTCCGTGAAAGAAATTAAGGCTGTTCTTAACTGCTCTGCTCAACAAACGCAAAACGTTTTGACGCATTCACAAATTCCTTTTTTAACGGAAAGGTATAAAATTGGAAAGCTTGGCCGTGGAAGCGATTTGGAATTAAACTGTTTTTTTTTTCATTTTTTGATCAATCAATTACCTATTGAGTTATAAGCGATTTTAATTACGTGACAAACACGTTTTTCGCCCGCTCTTGAGTGCTCTTTCTTCCTTCGCGCGGATATTCGGTTCAAAACGCCCACTTTGGCACTATTTTCTGAAAGATCTATTGCGTTTGTAAAAAAATGGAAAAACAGCTCGATTACATAGTTTCTAAACAACAACACCAGCTAGTTTAATGCATTTTCGAACAAAAATAAATTAAAACTTATGTCAGAAAGTTGCCCTTTTGGATTTGAGAACAGCAAAAGACAAAAGGAGGGACAAAAAGACAAAGCAGGGACAAAGCAGGAGACAAATTCACACAGAGCTTTTTTTATTGTGCGGGATTTTCCCATTTTTTGTGAAATTTGTGCAGTTTTGTATGTTGTGCAATTCTGCATATTCCCTGTTCCTCAAAGAAAATGTTTCCTTGTCCTTCGCCAGGAAACTTTTGAAATGTCGCCCTTGTTGTAAAATCTGAAAAAAAGAAGTCGAAAGGGACTAGAAAAAAGTTCCATTTTACATAGGTCTCTGTCTTAGCAAGTATAATTTTATGATGTTTCTTCATCGAAACTTGAATTTTTTTTCCCAGTTGAGAAAGAATTTTGTTATAGATAGGCTTCGTTTTCACAAGTTTTACTGTAATACACCTCTTTTCAGAGCTATACTATAGAGTGGATGGCTTAACAGTCTTTGAGGATACCTGTAAAAATGGAACCTATAATAGAATCCTGTCTAAAAAAGAAAATGTTTCATTTTCAATATATTGAAATTTTGCCTGCTGAGGTGGAAACCTGATTAAAACGAAGTATTTCATTGGTTCTTGAGTTTCCGTATTCAAAGTTTTTACCGTTTTGTTAAGCATGATTCAGTTTACGTTTCTCGTTGGGGGGGGGGGGGGGGAGCGGTGACGCCCGGATCCTACCTTTAGCTATATAACTTCCCTCAAAAAAATCTTTGCCCCCCCCCCCCCAAGAAAATTCTGAAATGGCGCCCCTATTTTTACATAATTTCTTCTTTTTGAACGTGCTTAAACTTGCCTCGATGTCAATGCGTAAACGTGCCCCGCCGCCCTGTTTGTATTTATTTTTAACGTGCAACGAAATTTAATAACATTTCTGTTCATACAAATACAGTTCTCAAAAAAGGATAAAATTCTGCTAATGTCCATATATTTGTTTATCCTTAACAAAGTATTATTAGTTCACAATAACTTTCAATAAGTTCAACACAAAATTTACTCACCTTGACAGAAAACAAATTATCCTTTCCTCATGCAAGACCGAAGCTCAATTGACGCTCAAAAACCTGTGAGAATACCCACTAGGGAACAGCATCAATCTGTCATGACTGGTGGTTCGCAAGCTATAACTCGTTTCGGAAAAAGTGCACTGCGTAAACGTGCCCATGCGTAAACGTGCCCCGGTCTACCCTAATATATAAAATTACCTTTTTGAAATGATTTTGTATGCAAAAGAGTTTGCTTTATAAGCCGAGAAAGCGAAAAGGTTTAAATTCAATTACGGCAGCAGCAGCAGCCGGAGGGATAAGTTAACGTACATATCGATTAACAGGATTATACATGCTGTAAAATTATAATAAGAAGAAGAACAGGCCGTTTGGTACTTTAATAATATCTCAAAATTTTATCCTTTTAATACAGAAGTTATAACAGAATTAAAACGAACAATGTAGTAACAGTAAGTGTAATAACAGCACAATATAAATTAACAATAGCAGAGGTCTTGTGTGGCCGCATCTGTTGCACGTCCCTCTACGGGCGGCTTTGTTGGAAACATATTTCTGTTACACACAATTAAAGGTGGATTTAGCAATTTTCACGAGAGAATTTCGATTATGTATATTATGCATGATTAAACGTTTTATTGTTTCAATATCGTCTATCGTGCCGAATCTATACTTTTCGACCAGCTTTTCGGGCAGATTTTTTTTTTTTTTTTCTTTTCCAGCACTTTTTAATTTCATTCCATCTTGCGACGTTTGAACTTTAAGGTTGATGCAAAATCGTAGACTAACATTTCGTCGTTTAAAACTATAGCATCATAAGTAAAATCATGCATAAGAAAAACACAAAGGTGATATTTCTTGTCATTCTTTGGTTACTCGATCATAAACTTCTATACAGTAGAACCCCGGTTATCCGAAAATCGGCTTAACCGAAAGACGTTAAAATCCCTTAAAGTCCTTTTTAAATGTGAAAAATTTTATTGTCAACACTATTTTTACCGATGTCAAATGACACCTTTCAACATATTTTGATTCAAGATTACTATTTTATTTGTAAGATTTAGATCGAAACAATTCCGAATCATTTTTAATGCATTGAAGAGTTGTTTTAATACTTATTAGCTTTAAAAATTAGAAGCAAAGTAAGTAAAAATCAAAACTTTGAAAGCTGTTATTGGACATTGGTAGAAATAGTGTTAAAAAAGCATTTTCTTTACGAAATAAATAAACAGAGTCAACTTACTTATTCGGTACACTGCGTAATTTCGGACACTTTTTTGATAGACACGTGATTAGATAGGCTTGTAATTTTGGTTTGTCATTCAGGGTGCTTTGAATACGGTGCCACAACATTTTTATTACAACGATGTTTTAAATTACGATCACAGCTTTTCATCAAACAAGTTTTCCCCACAAGCCTCCCGGTTATTCGAAAATTCCTATGGTACCCCAGTTATCTGAAAATTCCTATGGAACCCCGATTAACCGAAAATGCTTTGGTCCCATGCTTTTCGGATAACTGGGGTTTTACTGTATTTAATTACCTTTACGAAAATTATTAAAAGCTCCGATCAAATATAATTTATTTTTATAAGCAACTAATCCAAAGCATAAATGAAATATCTTAGGTGGAGATAGATAAATAATTTGTTGGGTAACTATATTAACCAGCTGAGTGATCATGCCAGCTCAATTTGATGCGACTCCGACGACAAACATATTTTTGCCTATGGCCGCTGTCGAAGCATGGCAAAAATTGGCCAAAGTAACTATAAAAAACTATCTGTCTTTAACAACATTGTATTCTAAATTGTCAAATGCTCCATTATTATTTGGGTGGAACGTATATAAACAATTTTTAGTAACAGAGATCTTATATGTATTATTCATAACATTTGTCATAGGCTCCAACTCCATTGGCTTCAGTCTAAACTTTAATAATCTGGATCCCATTTCTTTTTTTTCCAAAGATGTTGCTTCCTATGATTGTTAAATATTTCGATTCCAAATTTACATTAGTTATTTTTCAACATTAGTTAACTGTTTCATCATATGATATTAAACTTTCACATGTTCCTCATTCGCTATACTCTTCTTGGAAAAGATTTTGAGCTTTTGAAGAATTCTGAAGTTTTGTAATTGAAAATCATTTGAATAATTCTGTAAAAAAAGAAGACCACAATTGCTGCCCAAACATTAAAAGATTCACTGCTTTTCAGAAATTCCATATGAAGACCAAGAATATTACGATTTATGTTTTCTATTACTAGATTTTCGCCAATTTCATCGATAGCTAATGTAGAAAGAAGTGTTGGCGCATCGTTAAATCGAGATTCAATATTATCTTCTTCCTGTAAATAATAGTTTGCTAAATTGTTTGTTCACTTTCGACATTTAAATTTCGATTGCTTAAAATACATTTCAGAAGCTCCTAGGGTAAATTAATGAGGACATCTTTCTGCTTTTGGAAAATGTCTTCAAATTTCGTTTCAATGAATATGAAACAATTTTAAAAAATGTCAGTTTCATTGAGTTGATATGTTGCAGTGCACAGTTTCTTACAGTTAGCATGTGTTATATGATTTTTTACATATTGCTTTAATTCTACATATAAATTCTTCAGCAATAAGCAGTCAGCTGCTGTGAGAAGATCCTTATGTTCATTTCAGTCACACAAATATCATTTATATAAATGTAGCCAGTGGCGCAGCCACGGGAGGGGTTTGGGGGTTAAAACACCCCCCAGAGCTAAGAAAAATTACTATAATTGCCTCGTATGAATCAAAACCAAAATTAATATTTAAACGTTTTGGCGTTTTTCGAAATCTGCCGCTTTGAGAAATCAAACTCTATTCAACAAAGTGATTCAATTAAACGGCGAAAATTCTACTTAAAACTGTGAAAGCGCATATTACATGTATTGGTTTTGTGAAAATTGATTATTTGGACTAAGTCACTTTTTCGAGACGTCTTATGCTAAAAGAATGGTCATTTTCTGCCACACAGACACTTTGAGTTTAAGTATTATACGATAGGTCATTTCTTAGTTATCCTGTCTTTGTTATCCATGTTCGAAACAATAATAGATCATCGAATTTCAGAAAAAACATGAAACATACACTTTGCAGATCTCTCTCAGTTTCAAACGCCCTGTTTTATGCTTTTTGCTCCCAATTATATCTAAGCCCAAGCTTTTTACATACCCAAGTAAAAATCTTTGTAAAATAAGAATTAAAAAAGTAGTAACTATAAAGTTGTAAAAATCTATTTTTGATTGTGATTGAATGAATTATCGCAATCAGTGTGTCTTTCAAACCATTTGTTCCTTAGGAGATCTGTACACAAATTTAAAGAATATATTCCATTAGTTAGTAATGTAGCAACGAGTAATGGTGTTTGCTCTCGAAGAAGCATTGCCCCCCGTGTCATGTAGGAAAGAAGCATTTATTGTAATTTCATTGAGTTATAGATAATATGTCTGTGAGTATGGATTTTGAAAAGAGAGGGGTTAAATGTAAAACATTTTCTTAGACTGTATAACATATAATTATACACAATTTTATGCTAATCATGCATTAATTTAAATTAATAAGCACATTGTTAAAAATCTGCAGTTTTAGCTTTATAGTCACTCGCTATTATAGAAAACGGTTACTTGAATATATTATGGAATATTATCATTATTTTTTATTATTCTCATTCTCATTATACCTTAAAAGTAACCACCATGTCAAAAACCAAGCTTTTATACCAACTACACTAAATGGTCGAAGGTGACCGGTCACTTGCAATTTTAGACGTTTTGTTAAATATCTAGAATTAACCTGAAACTGCAGGTGCGTAAATAGTATAGTATAGGTCATATATTTCCGCGAAGATTTTTTTCCCGAAATCCCATAGGGGACCGTCAACAAATTGAAAAACAATGAATATCTTTTGGATAACCCTGTAAAAACTAATGTAGCAAAAGCATTCAAAGTCGATATTATTAATAAGTGGCTTATTGTAATAGACTGTGTTCATTTTTATGAGGATAGCATGTATACTCATAGAGAAATTAAGGTTTTTATAAAAACAGTCCCAAATTTCACCAAGTTTTTCGCTTATAATGTGCAGAGTTCTTATTATAAAAAAAGTTTTTTTCAGAAAATATGACAAAAAACATTGTACATAATACCCTGCAATCAGAATTAAAAAATAATAAAAATTGAATGAAAAATGAGCAGGTTTACTAAAAAATGTTTCACTACGCATGCGCGAATGGAATCAAAATATAATGTGCATAATGTATTAGCTAAGTATATAGAGCAAGTTTTGTGAAAGTCTCAAAATCATAGCTTGAAAATTCTGAAAATTATCATCAATAGAATAAGCTCGAAATCCGTTGTCCCCAAAAGGAAGCAAAAAGATGAGGGGTTGTATCCAAATATGTACATGCAATATTGTGTACACTATCTTGGCACTAATCAACAGATGTGTCTGTAATTTGTCGAGATATTAATTAAAAACCCATGTAGAAAACAACTGTACGGATCAAAACAGTGTTGCTACATTGTGACCTCCTATCGAAGCGTGCTTGGCACAGCGCCAAGTTTAAACTTTGTATAAGATCTTTGTTTTAGGTAAAGTGAAACATAATTATAAGCACTTTTTATTCCAACTGAATTCAATTATTGAAGGCAAATATTAAAAAGATAATTCATATAATAATTGTAAGACATTAAATGTCAGTAATTTTGAGACAAATATTGCTTATAATTCAATAAATAATTCATTTATAAGGAAAAAAACTTTTAGATTAGAAATCATTTCAATAATTATGTCTGAATATGCTTTTATTTTTAAAAATGAATAGAAAAGTTTCATGTTATTAAGTGTACTTTTTTTATTTTCCTTTAAAATTGTCCACTACTACATGAAATATGATTTACAAGTGACTTTTCATGAGAATCTCTGCGACCTCTTTCCGAAGCGTGGTTGGTTCTTTACCAAGTTTAAACTTTGTGCAAAGTCTGTGTTTTAGAGGGAGAAATATTATTCATCGGTTTTCATTACAGTAGAATTAAATTATGGCATGTGGTATTGTTATATGTACGCAAGTAAATATTATCTTTGAACAGTTCTGATATTTTGTATGGAACCCTTTGTATGCGAGTTAAGTTCGCACACGACCGATTATCTTTTTAAATCCGTTCGGTAGTTCCAAAACTAACCCCTACAAAAAAAGGGTTACTTCTTCATAATATTAGTACAGGTACGACTTCAGTTTGTACCCGGATATTTTTAGAGAACTTTAACAATAATAAAGATGTTTTAACGAAATTTTCAACAGATTTACGTTACTTAATGACAAATTCGATGTCATGTATAGTACTGGAAGTGCACAATAAAAAAACAATAAAATACCATGTTTAATATCAACTACATTCCAAAATATGGATTACCTAACTGAGCACTAATTGGACGTAAATTATGATAAATTCCACCAATTTTCGTGATGTTGTTACATTTGACAAAAGCACGGTAAGTATATTGAAAATTTTGTTAAAATGGCTTCATTATTATTAAAGTTAAAAACAAGAATTCGAGATTGTCTTGGAATGAAATCCTGTGTATTTTTGGTTGGACAAGTGGATTGGAATTCTGTTATTTTCTATGCAAAAATTATTTTCTGGACTGTACACTTACAACTTTTAAAGTTTGCCTCATCATCTTTAAACACTTTTTATAAATCTAACCTAGTTTGTGGTTATTTCATTGGTGCATTTTATGTTTTCTAACTCTAATACTGTAAACGCTGTTTAAATGAAACACAACCAATGTAACTGCGGGTAAAAAACATTATGATTTGATTCATTAAAAAGACAGATTATATTAACCGGTGATTCAAATAACTGGCGAACACCTTTATAAAAAAACTCAACCCCCCCCCCCCCCCCCCTAAAACCGAATTCTGGCTACGCCACTGAATGTAGCGTGAAATTTCACTCAAACACTCTTAAGATTTCACACTCTCTCAGGGAGAAACGAAAACGGTAAGTCTATGGGAACATTGTTGTCAAATATTTCGCTTGCATTTTAATATTTGTAAATGATTTTGTTTTGTTGCATACAATAGCTGAGGTCTATCTCTACCCGGGCTAGTTTTTACTCTTTCTATTTTGGTTACAGTTTTTTTAAAGGATAGTTTCAATTTTAGAACCGGTTTCAAAAGTGAAAGTAATTTTTTTTTTTTAAATCTGAAACCAAAATCGAAAAAGTAAAAACTAGCCCGGTTATAGATCGTCCTCAGCTACCCTATAAAAAATAAATAAATAAATAAATCATTCAAAAATATTAAAATCCAAGCGAGAAATTGGAAAATGGCACCTTCATTAAACATTAGCGTTCTCGTTTCTTCGCGTGACTAGTGTAGGCTCTTAACATTAGAAATTATGTACTCTATTTTATCTTTGTCCATTCCGCCAAAACATAGCACACGTTTCAAAACGTTTCAGGCTAAGGTTCAGGCTACTTTTCCTAACATTTTAATTTTACAATTGTCGTAAATATCTGTACAGCATATTTGCGACCCGAGAAAGAATTTTCACTCACAGCGCCCGGACACAAATTTTTCACCTCAAATGTAGAGCAAAAAAGCAAAAAGATTGGACACCCATGGTCTAGAATAAATTCCGTAATAATATGTAATATGTAAATAACAATATGTAGAATTTATATGCCCCAACTAAAGCCGTTGTGACTTATTAAAGTTATTACTTAAAACTGATCGGAAAATTAAAAGTACATAAACATATATCCAATGTGGCAATTTGTAATGTAAATGATTTCATTAACATATGCATTAATTTACTACTTAATAGCTGAAAAATTAGAACGAATATTCTCATTTAAAGCTGCTTTAGAAAAGCGCAAAGCAATTGGTATTCGTTAATTAACCAATAAAAAGAAAAGAAAAAAATAATTTGTTTAATTTCAATGATTTGGGTTACTAAAGCGTGTAACTAAAGCATGTATGCGTTTATTTTCCTGCCCATCGCAAATAAAGCTCTGTCTAAACACTAAACTGATCACCACCTAAATGCATTAGGTCGGCTGACAGGCATCATTACTATGTCTTTTGCTCACCGCCGATTATTTTCTACTCAGATTGTGCCCAGTGGCTCCTAATAAAAAATCGAAAGCTGACATTTATTATTGTACCCCTGGGAGAGAGTGCTTGCCTTCTAGCAATATGGCGGTGCATTGCCCTCTTTCTATAAATGAAAGAAAAAACTGGGAGTTTTCGCTTTTGTGAAAGTAATCGTTTATGTTCCATTCTGTTTGCGACAAATCATTTGTATCGCGAATGACGCAATCGTAAAAGCAAAAGCAAACGATTAACCCATTTCGAAATGTTGCCAGGTTTCAGTAATTAAATAGTAAGAATTTAAAAAAAAATCGATTGGTTTATAAATAAGAATCTAAAGAGTCTAATCTTATCTTAATTAAATACAGTGAAACCTCTATGTAAGGGCCACCTGCCGTTCCATTGAAAATTGGCCCTTATGAGGGTGGCCCTTAAATAGGGGTGACCAAATTTTTCATTTCTCTTTCTTTTTATCCTGTGATTTTTTTTTTAAATCTTCATATTCTTTCAGTAAGTTCTCTTTGTTTTTTAACAATATTGTTTATTTGATTATTGCTGCAATTAAACTGTGAAACCAATTTTCTTGCTTCCTTGATCATGACAACTAAGAGCTTTGATTTTGTCATTCAAATCCAAATGTACTCTTTGGCTTGATTCAGGTGCCATAATTTTAAATTTTACATAAGCCTGAGCATAATGCATTCGCAGTTTTAGTAAATGTGGAATCAGATTTTCTAGATAACCTGTTATCCTTTGTATACCCACAACAAAGGTCAAGTTTCCCCTCCAATCCAACTCATACAGGTTGAATGGTCAAACAAAGTGTGAGGAACACATATTTGCCTCACTTGTGGAAAAGTTTGTGATTCATCATTGTGTTACTAAATCCTCCCCATCTCCCACTGCTTTCTTTTTTGAAAGTGCAGTTGTTTGCTGAACTCTTATCTTTTGGTTCAGGAGTTCAATACACTTGTTTAGGATTTAAAACACACGGGAAAAAAATGGCCTTTATGAGGGGTAGGTGCGGCCCCTAATAGGAGTAAATTTAACATTATGTCTATGGGACAAATTTTCGTTCCTAAAAATATTGACCCTTAATGGAGGTGGCCCTTGAACAGGGGTGGCCTTTAAAAGAAGTTTCACTGTATTCTTAAAATACAGAAGCATCGAAAAGAATTGACGAGATTGCTGGATTACAAAATTCTATCACAGAAATGTTTTAAAATGTATTCACACGATTTTTGCATTGAAACACAATGAACAAACTTTTTTCCGCTCTTCAGACTAAATGCAGTCGTTAATAAATTTAGTAACTACAAGTTGGAAATTGCTCGTCAAACGTGGCAAATGAGGTGCGGTCGTACTATAACTAGTTTTATAATTATTTTTTGCACCCCATATTGTACTGAATGTATAATTTTTTGCACTTCATAAAGCGCATAGTCTGATACATCATTAAAATGCACTTCCAACATTTTTTTCCCATTCCCCGTAATGTAACGGAACACTTTTGACTGTCCCTGTAATTAAACTATACATCCGATTTTCCTAAAATTTGAAATAGCTCAACAAAATTTTACAACAATTATATCTTTAAAATTTCAGACCATTCGGAAGGCTGTAATATCATTAAAATGCACTTGCAATAATTTTTCCCATTGGCCGTAATGTAAAGAAAAACTTTTGACTGTCCCTGTAATTAAACATACATCCGATTTTCCTAAAATTTGAAAGGGCTCGACAAAATTTTGCAACAGTTATATCTTTAAAATTTCAGATCATTCGGAAGGCTCTAATATCATTAAAATGCACTTGCAATAATTTTTCCCATTGGTCGTAATGTAAAGAAAAACTTTTGACTGTCCCTGTAATTAAACTATACATCCGATTTTCCTAAAATTTGAAAGGGCTCGACAAAATTTTGCAACAGTTATATCTTTAAAATTTCAGATCATTCGGAAGGCTCTAATATCATTAAAATGCACTTGCAATAATTTTTAACATTGGCCGTAATGTAAAGAAAAACTTTTGACTGTCCCTGTAATTAAACTATACATCCGATTTTCCTAAAATTTGAAAGGGCTCGACAAAAGTTTGCAACAGTTATATCTTTAAAATTTCAGATCATTCGGAAGGCTCTAATATCATTAAAATCCACTTGCAATAATTTTTTCCATTGGCCGTAATGTAAAGAAAAACTTTTGACTGTCCCTGTAATTAAACTATACATCCGATTTTCATAAAATTTGAAATGGCTCGACAAAATTTTGCAACAATCATATATTTGAAATTTCAGACCATTCGGTTGGGTAGTTTTTGCTCTGTTACATGCGGACAGACGGACGGACGGACGGACAGACGGACAGACGGACGGACAGACGGACAGACGGACGGACAGACGGACGGACTGAACGCCGACTATAGGTGCTACGTATTTATATAATTACGAACGCACCTAAAAATGACAAGATCCGCAAGTTAAGAATCCGCAAGTAAGTGATGACTTAATATCCTTGCCTCTATGAAGCTCAGATCTTCCCCTGTTAAACATTTTCTTCTGGTTTTATACATTAAAAAAAAAAAAAAAAAAAAAAAAAAAAATGTGTGCTGTAAAGAAGTTACTAGTCTACAGGGTGTCTAAAAGAATGTCACAGTTTTAGTGGTAGATCGCACCTTCGCTTCAAAAGTGCCATAAGTCAAAAAAACTTCGTTTTTCAGAAAATGCGAAAAACTATTTCCGGGCTATGGAAGGGTTAGTGGCCATCTTGCAAACACAACTGCTACCTGGTGGCATGATTTTCAGTGTAATATCTGGTACTTAAGGCGACTGGTAAAGGCGTAAAAACCAAATAGAATGGCAGCCATAACTCAAAAAATCCAATTTTTGAGTTGTGGCACTTTTGAAGGAAAATTGCGACTTTATAACAGTTTAATTTAAACTAGTTACAACAAATCATACATAAAACCGAAGGTAAACTAACCTAGTTTTTCTTACAAATCTTCAATATGTGCACCTTTAGTTATACGGCACACATCCAACCTAAAGTCCAATTCTTCTCACACTTCGGCTAACAAGTCCGGATTAATGAAAGCAATAGCCTCTTCAATTCTGTGTCTCAACTATATCAAATCATTAGGTAGCGGCGGAACGTAGACACGATTCTTTATAATGCCCCAAAGGAAAAAATCGCATGGCTCTAATGGCTTTTTAATCTTCAATTCAGCAATAACGCTTTACGCTCAAGAGTCGTCAGGAGCCGTTTGAGTACGGGGCACTGAAATCGAGTCAATAACAAAGCAGTACTCGCACATGCGCTTATCTAAAACTGTTTTTACTCTTTATTTGTGACCTTGACCGAAGACTCTACAACGTTTACAGTTGATATACTATTAAAATTTATAACTGGAGCATTCTTAAGACATCAGAACACATATGTAATTACTAATTACACGGTAAATCTGGACTAATTAAACAGACGTAGCTAGAGATTAATTATCGTCTTGATAACTGTCTATTGAACGCATATATATTGTCTATTCACATATCGAAACACACAGATATAATATGTCTATAACTATTAGGCATTTCTGAATATTTGAGATTGGGATGAATATTTGCAAAAAAAAACTATGCATAATTGTTTTCCATGAAAGTCTTTTGAAATCCGATCAAACTTTTTAGTTGATCTTACACTGAAATAGCTTGAATGGTTATGGAACATTTTATTATTTTTTTCATTTTTTTTTTATTATTATTATTCGATTTTTTTTTCTATCAACTTAACAAAAAAGTGACTTGACTCTAAACCCTGTCATAACTTATATATCAAAGAAGAGGTTTAATGTCGATTATGACAAGAGAATAAGATTTGAATTCGACGTCCTTTAAAACCATTCAAACAGCACAGCGATCAATTGCATTAAAAAAAAATCATTATTTCAAAATATTTTCTTTAGTTGCTTTATTTTTAGAGAACGAGAAATCGTCATTTCGCGTGGCAAAGCTAACGGCTATGGCTTCTCAACCTACAGATCCTGAAAAACCCAAAATGCCGACACTGCAGGTAAAGGTAAATTATTATGTGTACAATAAAGTTCTATTCGTTTTTCTTTTATTCATAACAATCAAATAAAATACAAACCTCGATCAATATAGTCACCATTAGCTTCTACTATCTTTTGCCAACGCTTGGGCAGTTGATTGATTCCATGACGAAAAAAGCCTTGGTTTTTCGACTTTACGAGTTCATCGATAGCATTTCGCACTTCATTTTCAATATCAGATTGCTGCTTTGCTAAGTTGTTTTGTAACGAACTAAAAGGTGGCAATAGCTACAATGTCTGCTGTGTTCGCCGTATGTTGTAGAATTTCCCATTGCAAACCATTCATGTTTGGCAGCCACGGAATTTCTATGTGGTCTGGCGTTGTCGTGCTGCAATATTACTGACACTGATAATATTACTGCCTGTGTCCAGTATAAGGTTTTTATTTTATTTTATTTTTCTGGCAAATGGTTTAATTGCAGAGCAAACGTCCGCCAGTAACAATTCCTCCTCGTTTGGGGAGTTGGTAATACTATCCCTCAACTCCCCATTTATCCCATCAAATACAAAGTACTACTTTTTCGTTATATTCAAATTTAACATCTTGCACACGTGATCTGTTTGTAGAGTACGATCGGCTAATTTTAGTTGTACAAGCATTAGTAACATACGCGTAGTTCTCGTAAAATTTATGATAACTCCATGTTAATGAAAACGGTTAGAAGTTTTTTTGTACACTTAATGAAAGAAGTTTATAATAGGTAATTATTTTGTATTTTATGTTTACTATATATGGTATTATATATGTGTATCGAGGACCCTCCTCGTGGTCCGCAGTGAAAAATTTGTGTCATCTTGAGTGAAAAATTTAGAATTTTTAAAAATCCATAGTCACACTTTCAAGGAACTAATGAATTATTTTTGTTATTATTATTCTAATTCTGTCAAGGTGAGAAACCGTTTAAAAGCAACATGTCACTAAATTATCTATTTTGTCATTTACAAGTGGAAAATATTTAGCGATGAAACTGAAATTTGTGATAAACGATGTGATCAACGCATGTGCTGATATCAAAGCCAGGCGTAATAATTTTCATGAATTAGAGAATAGTCGTATGTTAAAAATGATTATTTTTTCCTTAATAAAATTTATAAAACACATTATATTATAGTAGATAATAATAGTGTGTAATGGCATACAAGCATGATTGTTTCTTCAACCAAGTGCGATAAGTCACGTCCTGTCAAAAATAAGAAACGAGTGTTGTTGTTGTTGTTGTTTTTAATAATAGTGACATTCTACTTTTGTTTAACCCTTTCAGAGGCAAAGCCTTTCCCTTGCTAAAATGTTGAAATTAATGAACGACACCGGAATTCGCGTACAAATTTATATGGAAATAAGGAAAAGCTATTTTTTACTTACATAATAGACGGAAAAAAATTATACCAAAATTCCTGTGCCATTGTGGCATTTAGGAATTAAAATTAAGTGGTTTCATAAACATACCACCACCCTTGAAAGGGTTAACATAATCTTTGTTTTTTATTGTTATTTTTAATCGACTTCTTTTCCTTACATATAAAGCGAAAAATATTGAAATCACAATTTTATTTTATTTTTCTTCTGTTCTTAACCACATTAATTTTTTCCCTTAATGATCCTTCATTTACCTGATTGTCTAAGTGATTATTAATATTGTTAATCTGTATCCAATGGCTTGCAGACATTTAATCTGAATAATGCAATAACTCTTCTCTTTTGCCTAAATATGCATTCGATGTTCACTTAAAAGAATTTAATTGTAGGATAAGGTTGGTTAACGAATATTGGAATTTTTTATTGAAACTGATTCGGGTCTGATTTCATTCATTTTTTCACAGGGCTGGCTGACCCATGAACAGGAAAAAAATAAACGGGACTGGCCCGGGCCTCGGAAATTAAATTCGTCCCTGATTGCAATATTCAACAAGAATATCAAAATTAACGGGTAAATTAATTTTAATTTATTGCCGTTACTTTTTGTTGTTGTTGTTGTTGTTACACTATTGGTGTAACATTTTTCTTTGATGACAAATTAAAGGACTAATGTTGGTGGAGATACGGGGGGATACAGTTTAATTCAGGATTATCAGAGTTTATGGGGGAGGGGAGTGTCAGCTGAAAAAATTGAAAGGTTTTTTTCCCTTCAACAATTCCTTCAACAAATTTTGGAGCAATTAAAAAAAAAAAGAAAAAGCGGAAAAAATCTTTCGGATTAATTGAAGACCTGAGGGGAAGAAGATTTTGTGTAACACAAATTAGAATTTGAGAAAATTGAAGTGAAATTTTTTTGTTGTAATTTAGTTATTTATTTAATTCTTTCTTACTTAATAGCATGTGTTTGAATGTTAATAGGAGATACTAAACTCTTCTAGTAAAGAATATCACTATTTAGTTATTAAATATTAGAAATTATTTTCACCATTTAAATTATTAAATATAAAAATATTAAATATTATAAGATACTCTCTCATATCTTCAATATTAAGTAGAATTTTAGTATTTTAGTTTTACCATATCATATAATACCTCATAACGCTTTCGTCCATAAAGTAAAACAATTTTTGAGAAAATGTATCATAACATGTTCTTCCACTAAGCTCTTCACTTGTCAATTTAATTTTGAAAAGAATAATAATTTCCAATATTTTAACTAAATTATTATTCGAATACACATTTTATAAATGAAAGCTCTATTAATATACTGAAACAATCATTGCATTGAATTTTATTATTATTATAGAATTGATTTGTTAAAAAGTAATAAAATGCCACTACAACTCATGAGTCATATTTTGTGCTTGGAAATCTTTTGATCACTAATACCTTTTCCACCGAAGTTCTTCTCAAATGATTTATTTCCTCAAAACTTTACTAAGAAGAATTCATGATAAATTTATGTCAATGATAGAGAGGTCTTTTATAATTATCCATGAGAGTAAGGGGGGGGGGGGGGAATGATAATACGATATTTACTCAAGTAATTAACGTGTATTTTTTGCACTGTAATTTTAAAAGCTATTTTAAAGAAGGAATGTGTAATTTTTAAATGAAAAATATAAAATAATATACTATATTTATTCGAGTGTTTTTCGAGATTTTTTTTGCCAGAAAAGCACGGGGTGAGAAAAACACGTGAGTTCTGAAAATGATATACTGTGTCATGATTATAATTTATATGAATTCTCTCGTAGCAAAACTTGGAACGTCTAAGGGTGACTATCACAAAATGTGAGATTTTGGAAACAAAAATTTTGAAAATTTAAATCGTTTCAAAGCTTCTGTTTTTTTTTTTTTTTTTTTTTTTTTTTTTTTTTTTTTTTTTAATGTTGGTTGAACAGCTGAATAAAGGAATTTATATGTAAAATTGTTAAAGTTTGAAAAGTTTAAATTCATTTTTATGTAATTATAATTATGTGTAATTTTCTTGGCATATGTATGCCAGGGTAACGACAATTTCATTCTAAAACATTTTTCACATTCTTGTTTTTTTTTTTTTTTTTTTTTTTTTTTTTTTTTAGATCTAACATTTTAATTTTGTTTAAAGGAACATGTTTCCTCTGTAGTACCTCAAATCCAGTGTAATTTTCAGTTTTATTTGTAATTTATAGAAGCCAGGAAAATGACTTAACAAAAGTCCACTCAGTTTTTACAAAGCCTTTAAACACATTATTTCCAAAGAAATATCTAAAAGATCTTACTGGTAGCAATGACTTTACTACTTTTGACTTGAACTATGTCAAGAACAAGAAGAATTACTCTGCAGCGCCATCCTTATACCTCATAAAGAACTAAAATGAGCAGGCCAGGACAATGACATTCATTTTCAGTGACAATCATATTTTAATTATGGAAAATTATTTGTAAAATACAGATCTTGTTACCTTCCACATATACGTGTTATATAAGGTATAATTATTAATTAGAAATATAAAAACTAGAAAAAGATATTTGTACATGATAGCAGAAATCCTTTTACTTTGTACACACCTCGGTGTGACATGACAGGAAAATGACAATCTGAAATTTTAAGTCTTTTAATTGCCTTATTTTTGTGTTATTATGAATATAATATCTCTTGAAAATACTTCTAAGAATATTTTATTAGAATGTAAAAAAGGAAATTGCATTATATAACATTAAATAGAATGTGCGTACTGCAATTTCCGTATTTTGTGATATTGACCCCTAAAGAAATAATTGTTTTTAAGTATTAATAATTATTTTATTCAATAGTCAACTGTGAAATCCCTATACAAAGAGTTATCTCCCATTCTTGTAATTTTAACATTTCAGATGACCATCAATTCAATTAAGGTATGTGTATGCCTTTGGAATACATTTTTTGAATATTTCTAACTTTTAAGTTTAAAAATGCTAATTATTATTTAAAATGTCATAAAATTGTGACAAATAAGTAATTGAATTTTTTTAAATAAAATTAGCCGAAAAATGTTATTTTCTTAAAACTATTTAAATTTAAAATTATTAAATATACATACATTTTTTTAATTCCACAATAAATATAATAATGTTATACAGGAGCTAGACAATTTCTATGACAATAACAGGAACATTTTTTAAGTAATAGGTATAAATAGACAAACAACGCTGAAAATTACTGAAAAAAATTAATATAATTTATAAATTAAATCTGTGTGACTCATAAGCTTTTCAATAAATCAATATAATAAATGTCTACTTCCTTTGAATATATATATATATATATATATAACATAATTAAAAAAAATTGTGATAATTAAACTATTGTTTATTGAATTATGATAATTTTTCCTACACAATTTTATAAAAAAAGTAATTTTTGAGAAAATCATAAAACAATTTTCAATTTAGTTTTATAAAGTTTGTAAGAAATATAAATGTTTAAAAGCTCGAAAATCGAAAGAAAAATAATGAACTTTTATATTAATTTAAAAAACAGAAAATTGAAATTTTATCAAAATTGACGTTTTAAAGACAGACAGATACATAAAAAAAAAAAAATGTTTCTTGTAAGTTCTACTTCTGTCTGAAAGTATTTCCTACATTTAGGAATTCGAAATGCTTATATACTTTTACTCGCTGTTCGGCTTTTTATCTGTACTGTTATCAAATAAATGTTTCATTTACATCAATCATTTAATGATAGAGTTTCTATTATTTTACTTTCCATACACATACAATGTGAGGAAAATATTGTAATTATGATAAAAACCCCATTGTGGAAATGTTGGTACATTTTTACATTTTGATATTACCTAAATCTGTTTTCTCTATTTTTAACATGGTTTCATATGTATGTGTGAATGTAAGCACTTTAGTGAATCACATGCTACTCAGAACAAACTACACAGAGAACTATTCGACAGAAATTTAAGACTACTGCTTATCATACTGAAATAAGAGGGAAAAGGTTCTCTTCCTATTGCTTTTATACTAAAATGGTTGAAAGTTATAGTAAAGATTCGGCATTCCATTTATTATAAAATTTTTTGGTGATAAAGAAATGCATATAAACAAATGTGTGTACTTTGGTTAGAGTTTCTCATACTGCAATAACTCGAATAATGGTTTTTTCCATTTCATTTTGAATTACTCATGTTGCATAAATTATAATTTATGTATTTCTTTTACTCTTAAACTGATTAAATTTTTTAACCATCCATACAGGCTTTACATGCATTTTATTCTATCTGTCTTTCTATATGTATACTGCACATATAGGCACTCAAATATTTCGTTTCACATTCCGAACTTTGCAATTTATTCAATTTAAGCCATTTTACAAAGGTAACACAGTCAGACTGATTTTTTATTACTTAACTTTTTAGTCATATTTTACAATCCTATTATATCAAATAAATTTTTAGCAGTTTTATTGAAAATTTTTGTTAATTTTTCCTCTTAAAATTTTAATAAGGAGATTTATAAAACCAGTCGACTCTGTTATTTTGGACTTGTTAATTAAAAAGTGCTATCAATATACCATAAATATTTTTTAGTTAATTTTTAATCAGATTATAGTGCTACTTAAAAATTTACGAATATGACCGAAATTAGGAAAAATCATTTTATAACTATGAACTATTGATTTCTGGACTTTTATTGAAATGAATTATAATTTATCGGATGAATTATCTGAAATATATGAGAAAATACTTGGTAAGCATACGAATCAGTATGTCATGTAGTCCTGTCAGTCACGTTAAAAACAATTGGGAATTTAGAAAGTGCATACGTTGAAAATTCAGAAAATAGAACAAGTGTTAGAGCTTATGAAAACATTTAAAAAGGAAAAAAAAAAAAAGCTTAACCTTTAACTGGTGTGACAGAAACTATCACATGACTACTGTGAAGTAGTCTGTCAGACCACTGCGTCGAAAGATGAATAAAAGGCGCGATTAACTCATAGGGTGGTATGTTTGTACTTAACGTTTTGTACAGGACTATTATAATTAAAATTCCCCTATTCAAAAGTTTCTGATGATAGGACTAACGTTCCAAACGAAACAAAATTTCGGTAGTGTTTGTAATTAAACTGAAAGTTATAAGTTAAACTGTAAAAATTTAATAAAGCAGTAGTCTGTGAGACCGGTAACATCAGTTAAAGGTTAATCAGATTCTAGCGCGCTTACGTTGGATTTCCTGAAATAAGAAAACTAATTTTATTTAAAAATTACTTCAAGCACGTCCGCTAATAAAGCAAATGTTCATTATTCAGTCTGTTTTTAAGTCTTTACATATTTTGTGTAAATTGATATGAATTTTGAGAATGTAAAGGCATTTTTTCTAACGTTATTAGGATAAAATCCTTGCTGGGTTAATTAATGAATCACCCTATAGCTTATAGAACAACAGAAAAAAAATATTGTTGTTTTGTTCGACATATTTAATCATTTCTAAAAAATAAATTATTTCTTCTGAGAGTTGTAAGAATCGATAAAATGGTTTTGAATTATTTTTAAAAAGTCCAATATTATGTCTTGTTAGATATATTACAAATTTGAAAAGTTTATAGCATCACTATTAAATTATTTTTTACTTCTATCATCTTTCGTTTATCTTTTCTTTTCTGAATTAAACCGGAATATGTATAATGCAAATGAAATATCTTACAAAAAAGAGTGATATCTCATCAAAAACAACTCGTTGTAAATGATCACGCCTAGCCGCAAATCTGAAACGACAGTCATAAAAAGAAGTGATATCAGTTAAAAAGAAGCTATATAGAAGAACTTCCAGGGCCGTGTAAAAATCTATCACTATTCATAATGTTTCCAAAATCCAAAGGACTCGGAGTGAGGTACAGTATGTGAAAACTGCTTGGCGACCTGCAGGAGCAGGCGCATATGAAATATATGCAGTATCTATATCAATTTCGAAAATTTGTGAAAGTCGAAAAAATAAATTTTAAATTCTCATTATATCGCTTTTATAAATATTTGTAGGAGGAAGATCTGTAATAAATCAGAAAGATTTGTAAGACAATCAGAAAATGGTATGTAATTGTAGTAATCACTAATTATTCCAATTATACTTTTCAATATTTTAAACATAATTTTTAATTACATAAATACGTTTAATGCGTATTCAAGTATTATACGTATTCACTGTTTCAAAATTAAACAGAAAACTGGTAAAAGGGATCCTGTTTATGACGAAATTATTTCTTAAACGTAAAATGTCGTGTTTCCAACATAAGAAATATTATATAATAATATTGAAACAAAAGCCTTACTAGGACAGATTTTCCCCCGGTCATGTGATCCCGTTTATGCGGGCTGTACTGCAATATATCTTAGTTTAGTTAACGTCTATTATTAGGTTCCTTGTTATTAATATGCAGATGATCATTATTTTTTATTATTATTTTACAAACTCAAAATGTTTACATGTTATTTAGAAAATCCTCCTCGTAAAAGTGGTGTTTCTCGTTCAAATAATGGTAAATAAAATCAACAAATCGATCCCATATGATGATAAATAAGATTGGGAATGCAAACACTAAAAGCTTCAACTTTTCACAGTTTAATGGGAGCAGTAATACAAGAAGAAAATTGTTAAACAAATCGCCAACAGATCGCCAAGCAGTTTTCACATACTGTACCTCACTGCGAAACATTATGAATAGTGATAGATTTTTAAACAGTACTCGGAGTATGCACTTCTATATCGCTTCTTTTTATGACTGTCGTTTTAGATTTGTTGCTTGGCGGGATCATTTACAACGAGTTGTTATTGATGAGATTTGCTTTTAGTTGGGTCCATACTGCATGATCAACCCACTGTATTTATTGTTACACTAGCAAAACCCGTGGCTTTGCTCGCGTAATAATTGAAATATGCCAAGCGGTATTTGTGTGCGTATTGTTATTAGAAGAAAATACACTGCTACGAATAATTCAAAAATTACTAATTAAACCACAGTTTGACTAAACTTCATAATTACACTGCAGTAAGCGAAAATGAGAGTTAGTTAATGAGAAGAAATAAAACTAATTCTAAATAAATGATAATTTAGAATGTATTTTGAAGCTTTTACATTCAATATAGTTTCCATTTCAATTTTTGAATTTTTTAGAAACCGTTCTAAGCATGCATTTACATATTAAAATTAACCACCATGCCGTATTCCAAGCTTCTAGTCTAACGGTCTACCACTCCTCTCGTGGTAGTGACATCAACATAAAATATAGCCTATGTTGGAACAGGAGCTGACAGCTTCAATTTGCCAAGATTAATTTTGAAATCGATTTGGTATTTCCTGAGATTCCATAGAAATCGTAATTTAGAAAGCTTTTAAAATGCTTTTCGCTTGTTTTTCCTCTTTAAATTATGAATATTTTAGAAACTGTTCTTAGCGAGTATTTACATCTTATAATTATCTATCATGCCAAATTTTAAGTTTCTATCTTTAACAATTCCATAGAAATCGAAATTTAGAAAAATTTTAGAACGCTTTACGCTCTTTTCACCCTTTTAAATTTGGAATTTTTTAGAAACTAATCTTAGAGCGCATTTATATTTTATAAGTAACTACCATATCAAATTTCAAGTTTCTACCCTCTTCAATATCACAAAAATTGCAATTTTAGAACGTTTTACACTCCTGCACACCCCTTTTGGTAGTGGCACCGACATAAAATATAGCCTATGTTGGAGCAGGGACTGTCATCATCAATTTGTCAACATTACTTTTGAAATCGGTTTGGTATTTCCTGAGATTTCATAGAAATCGTAATTCAGAAAGTTTTTAGAACGCTTTTCGCTCATTTCACCTTTTTAAATTTTAAAATTTTTAGTAACTGTTGTTAGAGATCCTTTAAATCTTATAAGTATCTACCATGCCAAATTCCATTTTTAACAATTGCATAAAAATCGTAATTTACAAATTTTTTCGCTCATTTTACCTTTTTAAATTTAGAATTTTTTAGAAACTGTTAGTTCCGGAGATTACCCCCTACAAACACACAAACAAACAAACATTACTTCTTTATAATATTAGTATAGATTATTATTTATTTGAATGCACAGTATTCTAAAAAATGTTGGGCAAGGGAAGTTTTAACCCTTTGCACTCCTTTGTACTTTGTAGCGAGCGGTTTTTACTAATCTATAGATTCCTTTTTGAATTTCAATATTTTTAAACAATTATCTTCCTGCCACATTTCTACAGCATTTGGAATAGCAATCTACCACGAATAAAATCGTTTGAAATTAGTGATAGGATCCCTGCATTAATTTAATATATGGGTCATCACTCTGTCAAGTCACTCTTGACAAAGAATGGGAAAGGAGGGTTACAGATCAATTAATTTTCAACAGAAAGCTCTACTATATCACATTTTCGATGATGCATCATGCCTTATAAAATTATCTGCACTTTTCTACACAGTAAAAAATGCGAAATGTCTCTTGATCTAGCAAGAAAGTGTACGAAAATACAATAGAACTTCTTCCGAGTTACCCACGATTTCGAAAAGTTTTCCTTTTTCTTCTTCAGAAACCCCTAAAATCCAACGATTTACGAGGTTTAAAAAAGCATTTCTGAAATAAAAGTTTCTTTTGCTGCCCGTCATTTTTGGAAGCGTCTCCGGGTAGTTTTTTACAGTGTATTAACCAGTTTTCTCAACCAGATATTAACACGAAATATCATTTCTTTCGAATGCTGTCAATTCTCATGCAAACATATTCATTTGCGTAACAAAATTATTATATACAAGAGCCACACAATAAAGTTCAGTTTACGTTGCTGTTTTGGCATGTTTGTTTGTTGAACACATTTCTTGAACATGAAATTTTTTACTTGAGAATTTCTAGGATCCGAAAAACGATATTTCGTGTTGATACCGGGTTGAGAAAACTGGTTAGTACCATGGAACTATGAATAAGAGGAATTGACATATCCTCAAAAGGGTGAAGCTTCAACTGCAACTGGTTTTCCAGTGGATCGTTACTGCCGGGGCAAATTTCCACCAGTAAATTTGAATAGACATTTTCTCCTTATTTAAACGCCTTGTTAATGCAGAATTTCAGTCATAATTATGGCCAAAAACAGATATTTATATTTACTGGCGAAAGTTTACTTTGGAGGTAGTCAAGCTTTGCGCTTCCGCCATATTATAACAACCTAAACAACCTCCTGTCCGTGGCAGTGAAAGAGATTATAATACCCGGGCCAACTTCCACCAATAAAAACTAATAAAAATTTTTACAATGTTTGTGAGATAAATTTTGCATGAATAAGGCTTTAAAATGAGGCAAAATTTTCTATTCAAAATTTACTTGTGGAAGTTGGCTTCGGCGGTAATCAGAAACTGTTGATTCGAATTTAAAAATCAGCCGCCATCTTCTAACAACCTCCTCAGTTACTTCACTCGCAACCAGTGTTGGGCACGTTCACAAAAAAAACGAACTAATTCAAACTCAAACTCAATTTCGCAAAACTGAGTCAAGTTCACGCTCAAATTCAAAATTTTTCAAACGAACTCGTTCAACTCAAACTCACTTATGAAAGTGAACGAAGTTCACTAAAAGCTCGTTTTTTTTTTTTTTTTTTTTTTTTTTTTTTTTTAATGTATTACAACTTTATTGTCCAAATTTACAAAATTTTGTGAACTAATCTTTTGGTTATTCGATGTAAGGGTCTTCATGGGCCCGGCCTAATTTTTCTCCTCGACACTCGGCCCGAGCTTGGTTTGAAATTCTCTATTTTCTAGAGGTTCTGACCGAGATGGGCCGGGACTGCATTTATTTTCCGGCCCAAGTCGGGGTTGGACTGCTTCTTGAGGTCTGAACAAGCAGAAATTTTCAGTTCCGCTTCCAAACCAGCTCATATGAAAATCATTGGACCTGCACGAATCTGGCCTGCCCCTTAAAAATATCAGTAAAATTTGGACCGGGGCAACTATTTTTTTTTCCCTCAAAAAATGCATGTATTTTTAAATCGCTGTTATTCCCCAATTAAGATTGAAATAATTTGTCTTTATTATTTTTTTAAGATAGGTAGATGCATTTCTAGGCAATAGAATTAAAGTATCGTAAAACCTGCGGAAAAAGAACCTGAATATGATGGAATCCCGTGTTTAAGAAAAAAAAAATTGTTGATCTATGTAAATTGAGAATAACAGTACTTGCGAAAAGAATATAAGGCATTTACAACAGACGATGAACCTGTTCATGGGGGAGCCTACCCATAACGGATTTTTTTTCTTTCCTATGAAATTCCGTCTTAAAAGATTTTATTGTATAGAATTTTTAAAAATTTTAAATCTCCAAGCCATAGAATGTGGATTAATGATAACTGTGACATTTACATATAATCCGATGCATTTAAAAAACTTTTTTAACATGAAACTTTTTTAAAATGAAGAATATAAACATGAAATAAAACGATAAAATATGTACTTTTTGTTAGAACTTCTCGTACAAGACAATTTTAACCTTACAGAAGTAAAAAATCTATGTTCAGCTTGGTCGGGCCGAGCCGAGCCGATTAGTTTTTTGTGCAGGCTGGGTCGAACTTTTAGTTTTTATACCCGGCTGGGTCAATAATTTTTCTGAACGGACCAAGCTCGGCTCGGAGCAGTTCTGGCCGAACTTTGAACTTTTATACCGAGCTAAAAGAAAAATTGTCTACTGATCACACTCGGCTTGAAAATTTCTTTCCGCCCGCAGAGACTTCTATTTATATTTTTTAATGAAATAATTGTATATAAAAAGAAAGAAAAAATAAAATTTAAATCTAACAAGCACAGGATATATATTTCCTGCTCAATGGTATTAAGAGTTTATTTTTATCCTTTTGCTTTAATAATTTTTCATTCATACAAAATGGCGATGGTGTAATACACGGTAGCAGAAAGTTCAAGACGGGAGATTGGCGTCGCAGATTTTCTTTTCTATTTTGCAGATTATCTTTCCATCGAACCTTTATTTCGCTTTCTATTAGTACTTAATACAAAAACTTAAGATTATTATTAATAAAATTAATAAAATGCATAAAGACATCACAGGTAAGTGATTGTTTGATTAATTAACCCTTCAATTGTAAAATATTTTACCTGGAGATTATTTTTTGCCTCTGAAGTATCTGTCGCAGTCACTTGGGGGAATTTTCTGCTACTGTAGTGTAATAATTATAATTATATCTTTAGTTTTCATTGATTATTTTATGTGTATTACAAATAAGTATTATTTTATTAGTACAAACACCGTCTGGGAGGGATCATGCCGGCCAAATTTAATTACATTTTATTTGTCACTAATTTTGAAAAAAAAAGTTACTTTAGTCACCTTAAATAATTTAAAATAATTAAACACAAAGAGAAAGAATAGTAAAAAATTCTTTTGTCATAATATCGCTGCTTCTCAGCCTATCCTTAATCCTACCCCTCCAAAAAATATAAGTTTTATTTATTTATTTGAGTTCGTGCATTTCAAATTTATATTATATGGTAAGACGGAAAAAAAAATGAACTGTTTCACTTGCCAATTTTGAAAAAAAAAAGATATAAATTTATTTTTCAATATTGTATATTTCTTAATTGTTAAAATTTCTGAAATGCTAATGTGAGTTTATATGTTTAAAACTGTCTCGTTCGAGGAGTTCTAAAATAATTCCTAGTTTAGTTTATTTCATGTCTATATTCTTCGTTTTAAGAAACCGACCTGAGCTGCCGGCTACAGCAAGCACATTTAATCCAAAATTCTTGTTCTCTTTCCCCTGGATTTTGTTCAACCGATCGCTAATAAAAGTTAAATGTCTGACATAAGGGGGGGGGGGGATGTCCCTTTCATTTTTGCATATGAATACATAAAATTTGCACGTTTAATTCCTTAAGAATCTAATAGTTTTTCATCTGCCCATGAAATTAACGTATGTTTTATTATTATAAACTATTGCTCCTCGACCACGGCCCTTCAGAGGCTGCCGAGTCTTGAAAATTAGATTTTAACACCTAATTTGACAGCATTTTCTTAAAGATCTTTTGTTATAGAAAAATGAAAAACTGTACAATTTTTTGCTGTTTTAAGGCTATTATTAACTGCTCTGCTCAACAGGCGCAAAACGTTCTGATACATTTGCAAACTCATTTTTTAACGGAAAGATATAACATTGGAAAGCCTGGCCATGGAAGCGATTTGGAATTGAACTGTTTTTTCAATTTTTTGATCCATCAATTACCTATTGAGTTATAAGCGTTTTTGATCACGTGACAAACCCGTTTTTCGTCCGCTCTTGCATGATTTTTCTACTTTCGCGCGGAAATTCGGTTCAAAACGTCCACTTTGACGCTATTTTCTGAAAGATCTATTGCGTTTGCAAAAAAAATAAATAAATAAATAAAAAAAATAAATAAAAATAAAAAAAAATGGAAAAAACAGCTCAATAACATAGTTTCTGAACAACAACATCAGCTAGTTTCATGCATTTTCGAATAAAAATAAATTAAAACTTATGTCAGAAAGTTGCCCTTTTGGATTTGAGAACACTCTTAACGCGAATTATGCAATTTTTTTGAATTTATAAATGAAAATGAAAAATTATTTATTATTTTAGAAGTTAAATTCTTTTTAAAATCAATAATTTATTTATAAATTATAAAACTTCCCATTTCTAATTAAAGAAAAAAATTGTCAAAACTAGCAATTTGTGAAGGCCCCATAGTTTTCTCTTCTGTTGCCCTCACATAAATCCGGACCTATGTATCATTTTCTTAAGGGTGTATCCGGAAAAATATTTTCCCACCCTCAACAGCTCGAAATTTTATGAGACATTTTCAGATTCATTTTTAAAAGTAAAAACAAGAAACTTGCTGAGGTCATTTTTGGAGAGGTAAGAGGCTGTGTGATTTCATTTTTCACTCAGTTAACTGGAATTTGACTTTTAAACAATTATTTTCTCAGTATGACCATTTTTTTCATTTGCAGATCTCCCGCTTCGAAAAATTCGGTTCAAAACGTCAACTTTGACAGCATTTTTTAATTTTCTGCATTTATCAAAAAATCGAGAAGCACGGCACATTATGAGATTCTAAATAAGAGAATTTCTCAGTTTGATGCGTTTGAGAGCAAAAATGAATTTAAAAATAAATCAGAAAATAAGCAGTTTGGATTGAAATACTCCCTTAACCCTTTCCGGCACAGTGTGCTCGGGTCGGGATACATAATTTTAATTCCAAACTTACGAACGGCACCAGGAATATTTTAGGAAAATTTTGCTCTTACAATGAATAGTTAAGATTTGTTTTTAATTTTGTTTTTAGTTTCTAAAATTTAATTTTGTTTTTAATTTCTAAATAAGTCGTTTTAAAATTCCAGTGTCAGTCAATCATTTCATCATTTTACAACAAAAATTGCCCATGCCGGAAAGGGTTAAAGCCAGGCCTCTTTCCTTTTCAATACAAAAAGTTACACATTTTGTATGCATTGTAAAAAAAATTCCGGAAGGTTCCGGAAAAAGTGGTGGCATTAAGATGCCACGGCTTTTTGCTGTTACGTTTACATTTCAATTTTTCAGAAACATTGCATAATATATAGGGGAAGTTGGTCTAAAATGATCCTAGTGGGCAAAACGATCCTCATAGGTTTTCTTCCAGACAGGTCGCGCTATCTACAGTATAACACTTATACTAATTGTGTAAGGTGTAGAAGAAGCAATGGCGGTATTTCAGCGATCACAGTATTACGCGTCTGAAAAAAATTCTTTGAAAAAGTGGTTTTTATAACATCTGTTATAAGACAAGCTCTAACTTTCATATTTATTTAGATAGACAGTCTTTCATGCACAGAAATATGACTTCGTTTACTTAATAGAGTTTGTTTTTAGGTGTAAATTACACTTGCTAAATTTGTTATTTTTCTCGGCGTCATCCAGCTATATGACCTAAAATAGATGGCCATGTTGCCGGGTAAAATGATCTATTATGTGGATCGTTTTACTACCATTTCATTAGCTGAAACAAATCCGGTACTGCGTCCTAGCTATCATGGGAGCCAAATGTGTGATTGCCCCAAACCTCTCTCTTTGAGTCCACATGTTATCCTACCGATCATAATTTTCTAATATTCCATTTTATTGTTTTTTCAAAAATATTTGTGAAGCTTTATTTTAAAATTTACATAAAAAAAAATTATGTATGCTATTTGATTGCAAAACTTATTTTATTTCATTTTGTATTGTCATAATTACTTTTATATCCACTATTTTTCCGTTAAAAAATAATTTACAATGATTTTTAAATGAAGGATCATTTTGCCCTTGGGTGAGGGTAAAATAATCCTATGGACACGTTTTCAAAAATCTAATTTTTTCATTACTCAATTTGAGTTTAAAATATTATTAAAACGTTTATAATACAAAATATACTGTAAAACATATTAGCATAGGGCCAAAGTTTCATTTAAACAGTTATGTTATTTTACACAAGTTTTCCCCTTAAGGGGATCATTTTATATGAAAATCCTTTCATATGAAAATCTCTATATAATAAAAGGCAGTGTAACGCATCCGGGGCGAATCCATCAATCTTACCAGTCTCCGAGGGAGAGACTCAAGGGTGAAAGTTTCCATTCTCCTATTGGTTGACAAGAAACAAAGGTTACAAGTCTTGATAATTGAGCAGTGGTAGACACTACTTCCTAACAAATCAGAAGGCATATCGCATTTCACCACCAAAATAAATCGCCAAGTGTCACTTGAGATTATTTCAAGTATTAATTTGCAATCATATTAAATTTTCTTTGTGACACGTAAGGAATTTTAATTTATTTCTCATATAAAGTGATTCACGGAAAACAGTGATATGGTATTTTTAAAAATATCCCTTTTTCCCTGCAAAAAATTGATGAAACTGACTTTCTTTTTAAAAAAGTAATCAATTTAAATATTTTAGACTTATTATTTTGTAACTTATTTTTAAATTACACATTACTTATATTTTCCTTTTCTATATACAGGTGTATGTAAATTTAAACTTAAAAAACAAAACAAAAAAAAAACATATTCCATATTTTAAAAGTAAAAAATTAATATTTATACGAAAAGTAAAATTAATAATTTTTTATTTATAGCTTTGCATCAGGAGGACAGAAGCTTAGGGGATTAGACGGTTGGGATTCAACCCGAGATACTTATTTATTAATCAATATACATATTAAAAAAATTTGGAGGGGGGAGGAAGGGGGAGGGATAAACGATAAAATATAATTTCAAAGTGTTATTAAAAAAAAATAGTATTATTTCAATAGTTGCAGCAGACTGTTTTAATTACGCACTTTTATTGTATATTTATTAAATTTTTGTTTTATTAAGAAATCTTAATTTTCTTATAGTATATTAGCCGGAAAACCTAGTTTACCCAGAAATATTGTAAATGCTATTTGTGTGTTTATTAGAACATAAACTAGCCGAACTTTGCTCATCTAAACGCTTCCATATTGTCAATTATTTTTTATCATTTTCAAATTTTAAGTGAAAAACACAATTTTTACCCACCGTCCTAGGACGTGCATTTACACTGGTACTAAAATATTTTGATATGAAAGGTTTCGGAGTATTTATTATGGAATGTTTCATTTCTTTGTTGTGAAACGTAACAGCAAAAAGCCGTGGCATCACTTTTTTCCGGAACCCTCCTTAAAATTCAGATACGAATACATAATATAATAAACAATAATATGTATTTTTTATTTCTATCTTATTCTACTCTAAAAGAATACAATATTGATTGTAATCAGTAGAAATTTTTACAATAGAATAAAAATATTAAAAAACTTTTACAAACATTGCATACCAAATCTCCCCCCCCCCCCCTCCCACCGGAAAAAAAAAATCAAGGAACCCAGGTCCATGGCCCATTTGGCCCATGTTTTAATTAATTAAAAAATTCAGACTTGGATCTTTTTGCATCAAAAAATTATAAAATTTGCATTTTGATCTTTTTTATTTTGTACATTTATAGTAATATTTTGCAGTTTTTACATTTTTATTCCTAATAAATTCGTGAATGACTCGTATTTCACATCAAAGAAGATGCTTCAACTTTAAACAGCTATTACTCATACAGTTTTAATAGTAGAAAAATGAAACACTTTTTTGTCTTACTTCTTAGAATATTTTTACTAAATATTAATTATAGGACCGGAAAATCGTATAAAAATTTAAATTTCATGTTATTTTAAGAAATGTTTTTATTGAACAAAATCACTTTTAAAATACTTCTGTATCTCATTTAACACTGTTCTCAAATACAAGAGGGCAACTTTATGAAATAAGTTTTAATTTATTTTTATTCGGAAATGCATGAAACTAGCAAGTGTTGTTGTTCAAAAACTATTTTATCAAGCTGTTTTTTCCGGTTTTTTTTTTTTTTTTTTTTTTTTTTTTTTTTTGCGAAAGCAATAGATCTTTCAGAAAATGGTGTCAAAGTGGACATTTTGAACCGAATTTCCGCGAGAAAGTAGAATAACCTCTCAAGAAAAGGCGAAAAAACGTGTTTTGCCGTGATCAAAATCGCTTATAACTCTATAGGTAATTTATTGATCAAAAAATGGAAAACACACTTCGATTCGAAATCGCTTCAATGGTCAGGCTTTCCGATTTTATATCTTTCCGTTAAAAAATGAATTTGTAAATGTGACAAAATGTTTTGCACTTGTTCAGCAGAGCAGTTGAGAACAGCCTTAAGGCTGTTCTCAAATCAAAAAGGGCAACTTCCTGACATAAGTTTTAATTTATTTTTGTTCTAAAATGCATAAAACTAGCTGGTGTTGTTGTTCAGAAACTATATCATTAAGCTGTTTTTTCCATTTTTTTGCAAACCCAATAGACCTTTCAGAAAATAACGTCAAAGTGGACCTTTTGAACCGAATTTCCGCGCGAAAGTAGAAAAATCACTCAAGAGCGGGCGAAAAACGGGTTTGCCACGTGATCTATATTGCTTATAACTCAGTGGGTAATTGATTGACCAAAAAATGGAAAAAGCAGTTCAATTCCAAATCACTTCCATGGTCAGGCTTTCCAATTTTATATCTTTCCGTTAAAAAATGAATTTGTAAATGTGTCAGAACGTTTTGCGCTCGTTGAGCAGAGCAGTTAAGAACAGCCTTAAAACATTTTTGTAATTGAAACTATATGTCTATGCCTCACGGTTTAGGAATTAGCTATGGCAAACAATTGAGAGTGGACACCCGTATAGTAAAACCTCCGAATAGCGCACACCTCGGTACCCATGAATTCGGCTGTTATTCGGAGGGTCCTTTATTTAGAAATAAAAACTAAAACATACAAATATATATAGTTGTTATGGGATTGAAAAGGTGTTCGCTAAATAGTTGTGTCAAGGTAAAGAAGAAAATGAAACAAAGGAATGTTTTATCATTTTTGTTTATAAAAAACAAACAAACAAAGTCCCGGAATCTGCATAAAAATATAAGGCCCGGGGCCGATCCAACACGGAAAGAATGAAATCTAAGCCCTATTCGAATCTTCGGAACAATTATGCCCAGCCCTGTCACAAATCAAATGATAGAAAATTAGCACAAATTCGTGCTTCGGGTCCATTCAGACCTCCACCCTCTTTCCCCTCTCAGAATTAAGAAATATCCGAAAGGAAAGGAATATTTATTTCACGTTAGAAATTTTCTAAAATCAATATGATTTCAAAATATTTCTGAAAAGGTACATATAGGATAATTGAAAGACAAATGTTCACAAACTGAGTAAATAATAATAAGTAAAACTGAAAGTCATAGACATATTGCTAAATAGATATATCGGAATTACTGATAATGATAACTTAGCATCTCCCCTCTCCCCTTCCCTGTGGAAATGTCATCGCAACAATAAAACTATTTTATTTTCTGTAAAATAAAATCTAAAATTTTTATTAATAAAAGCAAATATACTTTCGAATATTGCTTACTCTCTCATACATAATCATTCTATGTACAAGAGAATATAAACAAAGCAAAATGCTGTATCAGATAATGTCTTTGAGAGGAGACAGAGATATATAGCTTCCTAGAATCTATTTTAAAGAATTTTACCGCAAAGGACCACACAACTTCGCGCTTCAGGCAGTATCGAGACTTTACAGGTTCTAAAATCAGACCATAAACGAATCAATCTCATATCTGACATGCTTGGCACCCTCCCACACCACTATATAGTGGCATCGTACATTTTAGGTAAGGATGAAATAACATTACTACAATAGTACTGAATAGCCAACGTCCGGTTCTTTCTTTTCTTTTTTTTTCTTCTCTTCCTTTTCAAAAATTATCTTGATTCGGTATCAGGGCCGAAACCAGGAAAAGAGGAAGAGGAGGCACGTCGTACCCCAGGCGCCAGAACAGAAGGTGAAGATCCAAATGAAAATTTTGTTTGTCGTTTTTTCTCACGTCTGTGTTTACTGTTTTTAGCACGATTGTTAAAATTGTCCTTTCTAGGGTACGTCAAAGAATAGAAAAATCCAAGGATGATATAGAATAAGGATCCTGTATAAAACGGAATTTTTTTCTCATTTCCTTTCGAATCCGTTTTCAAGGTTTTAATGAATCAATATTTGAGATAACTGATTACGTAGTTCAGTTTTGCGCATTTTATGATTACATATTTTAAATTTTGAAATAAGTCGGATATTAGAAACAGTAAAATTATCTTTGAAAAAAGCTTAGCGGAAGAGGGGGGAAGGGGGCGCCAAAATACCTGTTTACCCTGGGTGCAAAATAGGCTAGTTTCGGCCCTGTCCATTATAACTGCTCTTTAAAAAATTCTTTTTTAATTCTTCATATTTTCACTAATAAAATATTTCTTAGGTGTGCAGTCGGAAGTCTGGGGGTTCATTATCCCCCCTGGACTTCCCTTCCCGCGCCCAAGCCCATGTAACACACATGTAACGTGTGTGTGCATACATTATCACAAATATAATACGTTTGTGTGTATCAAAAATGAAATGCTGGCAATATTTTTCATATTCCGAGATAAGAAAAAAGAAAGTTCTTAATTGTACCGTATAGAAAAAATAATCTATGATCACATTTCTTAGGCATTTTATTTCTCATGTTGTAATTTGAATATATACTCATTGATACTCAAAAACGTATTTATTTTCATCGGAAACATAGATGTGCTCAAACTCTTGTGAAAATCCAAACAACCCGATTTTGAAAAAAAAAAAAAAAACTATGGAAAGAAAATTAAAATCATTAAGACCGAAAACAGAGGGTAGCCGACAGGTTCTTCTCTCAAAGCTGGTAGACGGAAGGTGCTGGGTTCGAACCCAATCGCGCCCGTTGGCCTAATCGTTCGGAGTTTTCCTTGGTCTTCGAACCTTGGATTTCCTTGCGTAAGTACGGGTTAGATTCTCTTAGAAAGACGCCCCCGGAGGCCACCCCCCCCCCCCGCTTTTAGGCCCATATCCCCCGTGTAGATAATCGGCCGTCGTAAATAACACGGACATCACCGAAAACAGAAATTTATGGACAACTTGACCCGATGAACTCTATTCAATGATCCCGAGGTGTCCACCATACAAAGGTTTTACTATACTTGAATATTAAAGGATGAATTTTATGAATATTTGAATAGTAAAAACTTGTTCTTTTTTCTATAAAAATCATAAAATTGGTATTAGCGACATAATTGTAGATTACTTTTCATAATTGGATTAAAACATAGTTTACTTTCCTTTCATTTAGAGCTCGGGTCGGTTTGCAAGTAGGGCTTATTCTTTTCGTGGGGTTCAGTTCGGGTTTTGGGTTGATTTCAAATAGAATTTTCGGATTCGGGTCGAGCTGAACCTGACCCGCGCATGACTATCTCTAAACATCTGAAAAAAAAAAATAGTAAAATTTATTCGTCGTAAGTGACGCAAAAATGTTAAGGCTGTTCTTAACTGCTCTACCCAACAAGCGCAAAACGTTTTGACACATTTAGACATTCATTTTTTAACGGAAAGATATAAAATGGGAAAGCCTGGCCATGGAAGCGATTTGGAATTGAACTGTTTTTTTTTTTTTTTTTTTTTTTTTTTTCATTTTTTGATCAATCCATTACCTATTGGGTTATAAGCGTTTTAGATTACATGACAAACACGTTTTCGCCCGCTCTTGAGTGCTTATTCTCCGTTCGTGCGAAAACTCGGTTCAAAACGTCCACTTTGACACTCTTTTCTGAAAGATCTATTGCGTTTGCAAAAAAATGAAGAAAAAAACCAGCTCGATGACCGCTAGCCTTTTAACGACTACATAGGTCAAAAACAGTGTTGCTAAATCTGGCGGATTTTTTACTGAAAAATTTCGAGTTAGCACCATAAAATTTTTAATACTAATTTTCTTTCATTTTATTCACGAAATATTTATACTTATAATAATCAAAAAGTTCTATTCAAACTTTTTGGGAAGAATTTGGAATTTCATAATGATAGTTTTTATAAATAACGCATAAAAGGCATCAACAAACTGTGTAGATATTTATTTTTACGTCGATATGTTTAAAATTTTGTCTTGTGCTAGAAGTTCTGACAAAAAAAAATAAATAATTAGTCTATTTTCCATGTTTATATTGTTCATTTTAAATAAAAGTGCCATACACTGCATAGTACAGGGACCTCCGTTCCAAAATACTGTTTCTCCTGCATTTCTTTTTATCTATCCTATTCTAAACTATATTGATTTTTTAATGAATCGCTATTTGTATGTAAATATACGATTATTATGAATACCATTAATCCATTTACATGGCTTGGAGACTGAAAAATCTGAAAAACTCTATATCGAAAAACCTTCTAAAACGGAATCACACAGGAGAGAAAAAAAATCTTTATAGTTAAGTTCCTTTTTTACCAGGTCTATTTTCAAATCAAATTACTATATCCATTTTGAAGATCCAGATCCACCGCTCAAAAAAAATTTCCATTTAAAACAGGATCTCGTTATACACAGATTCTTATAACAGGTTTTACAGTACTGTATCCTCACCTCTAGAAATGTACTACTATTCTTTAAAGAGAATTTTAATTGTAGAATAATGGTAATTTAAAAATATATGTATTTTCGGAAAAAAATGTTGACCTAAGGTAGGTTGTTCCTTAAACAGATTTTGCACGAGACATACTGGGACGGGGCAATGATTTTCATACAAGCAGGGGCGACCGGGCCAGAAAATTTCTCTCGGTGTAGACTTCTAGGAAGAGTAAAGCACAGGTCCAGAAATAAGTCCGGTTCGGCCCGGCCCGGGCACGACCCAGAAAAACTGATGATCAGACTCGACCCGTGCCGAATCCGTTTAGGCCTCTAAAGTCTAAATGGCATTAGAATGGGAAAAACGTGTCCTTAACGGCTGGAAAATTAAAAAAAAATAAGTTATGAAAAAAATTGAGTTTGAGTTGTAAATTCGTTCAAACTCACAGATTTTTTGAGCTTTCGTTCAGTTCACATTCGTTTATCAAAAAGTGAGTCAAGTTCAACTCAAAGCTCACGGAAAGTGAACGAAACTCGTGAACTTCCGTTCAATGAACGCGTTCATACCCAACACTGCTCGCAACTGGTAGATTCTAACACTATATGTCTCCTCCTTTTTATACTTAACTCCATTGTTAATACAGTGTAAAAACTACTTCGTACTGTTTTAAAAATTTCGAGTTGTAAAAGAGACTAGTGCTTCAGAAACGATTCCTTTAATCTCGGAAACTTTTTGGTTTCTGAGGATAAAGGAACGTTTTACAGAATCGTCTGAAGAGGCTCTATTATATTGGTCGCAAACCTTATTGCGAGATCAAAAACAATTATATATATATATAATATATAGGGGCAAAATATTGAGTTGTGTCAATACTCAGAAACCAAGAATGAATATTTTTAGGGCATATATTATATGGGCGGTTCTTAACAATACAATTCTGAATTGCAATTTTAGAGAAAATTGAAAAAACTGTGTACGCCTGTTTTTGGTTTAACTGGGTACAGGCTGTTTTGGTTAATATCAAAGTATGCAACTGTGAAATTTGTTTTGATAATGTAAAGTACTAAGTGTTATTGTTTGGTTTTGGGCAGTGAATACCGTAATATACAAACATAGCGAATATTTCTTTTTTGTACTGTTATGATCACTAGCCAAAATAGATCGTTACTTCCACCTTCACTCACACTTTTTAACAGCCCTATAAACATCATATTTTCACTGTGAAATATGCAATTGTACTGATTTGACCAAAAACTGATTTGAACAGTTAAGACCGCACACCCAAGATATTTGATTGGGACAGCATTTCAATAATTCAAGTAGTCAATTTTGCATGCGAAAATTAGGCGAAGTAGGGACTGCGAAAAATATGCGGGTGCGTAAATTATACGACTAAATGCTGTATTAAGTTGAGGGTAATTCAGTTCCATAGATGCCGAGATATCGATATCACGCACATCGTGAAAGTCACGGCATAAAAGCGCCACTTGTTGGGCGATAATCAATATCAATTTATTTAATCAACAACAATCTATGTCAAGTTACAACTAAATATGTAATTTCATGGTGTTAGGTGCTGCAGTTCTTGGGAAACACCCCGACAGACAGATAAAAAATAGCCAACTTGTTTTCAGAACGTCCCAAAACGCGTAAATGTACCGAAAACTTGAAGTCGAAAATTTTCACGAAACCAGTACCTCTTCTTATGAATATAGATGAAAATAAAAGCGACAGGTTTATTAAAATATCATTTATCTTTTTTCCTCTTATAAAAGCAAATGTTTCTGATTATTAAAAAAAAATTCCTATTCTTCAAAATGCGTTTAATTTAACCTTGAACTGTCGATCTTGTTCGATATTTCATGTACACAGACATGTATACTAAGAAAGTTGTTTTCAGTAAAATCCTGTTTGATAGGTCGTTTGAAGGGGAAAATATAACATTAATCACATTAATTTTTCTAATAATGCACCACTTCAAAACAAAGTTAAGACCAAAATTCGATTTCTAAGAAAAACTCACTTTAAGGTATTTTTCTCACATATTACGAATTTGTTTTCCCTTACATAATTCTCAACTTTATCTAAAGCAAACTGTATGTACATTAGTACATGGCATAATAATAAGTGAATGGTCTTACCCACATTGTGTTTACTTGTCAGAGTGGTTAAGATTAAAATATATATTTTTAAATTTTTATTTTAACATTAAAGTGCTCGGAAATTTTATTCAAGTTTATAAAAATGTTTTACATCAGATTTTTTATTTAAAATTTTTAACTTATTTCTGTGTGTTTCATATTAAGCGCATTTTATGGAGAAATTTCTATTTCGAGTCGAAATATGTTTAATTTTATACCCGTCAAACGTTTTAGTATTAAAGTATATTTGTATTGGTGATGGGTAAATAAAACTTGCAGATGAAGAAGATTTTAATGTTTTCAGTTGACAATTTCTTCATTATTTATCTCTGTTCCGTTTCCACAATCGGGATGCCTGTTCTTTTTTCTATGATCCGGGCTGACATTGGAGTGTTCAAAATACATCTTTAAAAATAGAATTTGAATTAAATCATTGCTTTTAGTGTAGTTTGCATTGAATAAATAATTCTTTAAACCACTAAAGAAAGTTAAATACTCGGAGTGTCGTGCAATTATTGGAATCAATGCTTTTCTGCAAACGAAAAAAAATAGTTTTTTTTTTCTTTTTTTAAGCTTAAAATTTATTTGTGGGAAGATCTTGTTCATTAAGAGCAGTTGGAAGTCCCTTTACCAACCATATTAAATTAATGTACCTTTTCTCAGAAACTACCAAAGATATTCACTTGAAATTTTTTATATACATAATATGAATAATTCCTATTAAAGTGAAGTCAACTTTATACATAGATATACTTTAGTTATTTTTTTTTTAAATCTGTAATAAAAACCACTTTTAAATAACAAAACACTTGCATTTTTCTAAAGAAAATGTTTTTTGTAAAAATTTTGTACAAATGTTTGTAATAAAAGTTCACTTCAGATTGATCAGGGATATGCGAGAAATATTCTGTCAAGATTGCAAATAATAATGTGTAGTAGTTTCTAAAAAAAGGTACATCGAAGTCCAAAAAGCAACATTTTGAGAAAATTCAGTTTAAAGTTTTCGCATGTAATGTTTATGTATGATGTTAACAAACTGAATTACTTAAATTTCTTTAACTTCTTGTTATCATAGAAACAAAATTAATGTACCATTCAAAAGGGGGGAAATAACGGACTCAGAATATTAAAAAAATAAAAAAAATGAAAAAACTTTTTTCAAAAATTTTACTTCCAACTGCCTTTAAGATCAAAATATTTGTGTTAAATATTCTGTAAAGTTATTTTTTTTATTTAACTTTTTAATATCTTTAAACCTTTAAATGTAGGAATATTCTACCGAATAGTTACTATTCGGTTGTTATTCGGTTTACCTGTGTATTGAATATTCGCTATTCGGTATTTGGCCAAAATCACTATTCGGTGCATTCCTAATTGTAAACTAATGTTATATTTAGATGTCAATGTTCCAACTATGGGAATACGGAAATTATTAAACGAATTACAATGCGTGCATTTCTTATATTCTTTTAATACAATGAATTATTTTAAGTACGTCTACCGAACTGTAGAAATGGTGAATCTTTTTTTTATATATAAAATTTTAAATTCTGTACTGTGGAAAATGAGAAAAAAAGAGAAGGGTGGGGTCGCTTTTATGATTTTCTGTGCGTTTTCCTTTTTCTGTCCGAAACGTAATTCTTATCTCAAAAAATGAATTTACATAACGGCTACTTTTTTTACCATGTGAGAAGGAATGAAATTTAATTTTTTAATTATTTTTAAATTCGATGTTTCCAACTGGTAACATTGTCATTTAATAGGTTAAGTATTGCTAAAGAGAGGTTTCAATGCATTACGAAAGAGAAAGTGTTACCAGAAATGACAGAGGTTTTCACCAACAGATTGCAACCTTTTGGTTATCTCTCAAGTATGAATTTCCTAACATTAAAAAAAAGTAAAAGAAATAATTATTTCGTTTTGAACGTTATATTTGTGTAAAGTAAGTTTTTCAGCAACGAACAATTAAGATGATAAAACTCTATTACGGATAGAATTTTTCAAAGAAGATTTAAGAGCATGAAGTTTATAAAATTCAATCTTGCAAAATATAAATAAATCAGAAAAGAAACTAGAAAACAGGAATTCTACTTTTTCAGAATTTAGTGTCTCTCCCGATGAAAAAAAAAATATTTATATATATATATATATATATAGATAGATAGATAGATAGATAGATAGATAGATAGATAGATAATACAAAACATATTTCAGTGTTAAGACTTAAAACACGCTTTTATTTTTATATAAATTGAAGTCATTTGCATCCGCTCAAGAATTCCACATTTACGATCTAGTCTTAAACAACATCTATAGAAAAATATGCATATGAGGTGACTATCGCTGAATAATACAAAAATCCAGCAAAAGGTGCAGGGCCCGACTTAGACTGTGGGGGGCCCTGGGGCAAACATTATTTGGGGCCCCCCCTTCTATCTTTTGAAATTTTTCGTGAATTATGTCTGAAGTGACTAAAACTAAACTTCATACGTGTTGTATGTATACATAAATTTCGTACCAAGTACTATTCACACCTATATACAGAATATCACAAGAAAGTTAACTTTAAGAAACTGTAGAATGCACTTTTTTTTTTGGTTATAGGAATATAAGGATAAATGTGAGCCCTTACAATGTAAATACAGTTCTTCCAGGCATTATTGGCTATTTGTCTTTATACTTTTCTACTTAACCTAATCTTTGTATTCAATTAATGTGCGTTTGGGCGATTCCATCATATGGAAAGGCAAGTGGTGGCATGCATTTAATAATAATAGCAACAAATTTCAATACTTGTTATGTTGTTACTGAATTCCTCTTGGTGCCCTAAAGTACTTTGGTATAAAATTTTTATTTTATGACAAATTCTTTTAAACAGAAAGCGACAGATAACAGATGAGTGACATTACAGTAATATTTTAATTAAATTAATGCATTTAAAAAAATTCTTTATAAAATCAGGAAGGAAGAAATTTAATATCACAAAATGAAAAACACTTTAAATTAGAAATCTGTAAAATTCCATTTTGTAAATAAGAATATCCCTTGAAAGGCTTGATTAACAACATAAAATTTTTGAACAATTAAGGAGAGAAAAAAAAATTAAGATAGCATTTCAATTAGAGAAACAATATCAACAAACAATCTTTTTTATTATTATAAGAAAACCTATTATTCAAAAAAAGTTTTTTTAAACCATTTTTTAAATTTTATTCATTAGCTTTTTTCAGGATGTAACTGGTACTTTCAGAGTGGCATGGGGTACGGAAGCAGAGGGTGGAGGAGAAGAGACCCCCCCCCCCCTTTAAATCTGAAAAAGAAGTATTTTGGTAACTTTTGGCCATTTTTTATCATTTGGCTCTCCTTTAACAAAAAACTTATATCTGCCCTTGGGGGCCCCCATGAAATCGGGTTGGCCCGGGGCAGCTGCCCCGCATGCCCCTGTTTAGTCAGGACCTGAAAAAGTGATGTAAAAAAAAAAAAAAAAAAAAAAAAGAAAAATGGCTATTTAATTATTTATATATGCCTTCATTTGTTTGTAATATTAATATGGATACCTAAAAATAAATATTTATAATAGCTCCATGTTTTATCAGAAATCATTCATTTATATTTTTTTCAAAGTTCGGAAAATGTTATCACACACGGATTAATAAAATTGCATTCTTTCAGCTTTTTGATAGATTTTACTTTACTGCTACGTACTTAAGTAGCTGCGAAGAAAATAAGTCACACAAATATTCTTTAAAATACATTTTTATAGCAAACTATATTCTTGGCATAGCACGTATTATAATTTTCTTTTTTTCAGTTGTTATGAGAAAATGGTAACAAAAAGATATGGAAATCTGCTATTTTTCACAGAGTAAAGAGAAAGAATCGCTTTCTTCCGTGGCCATTTTCCCTTTACTTTCTACAGAACTGGAGTACTTCGGTTGCCACCATTACAGAAATCGCATTAAAAACTACAAAAAAATGAATATCTGAAAAATAAATTCAGATGCAGTTTTCAAACAAATTGCATTTAAAAGTACTTTTTTTCCTCTATACGACGGTGTAAAACTTTGTACGATGGTTAGAAATTAAAAAAATTGCAGTAGATTATCAGTATTTAACCGTACAATGATACATCTGATTCGTTTTACGGTTGGCTTATGGTTAGGTGTAACATTATATTTTATTGACGACATTTTAATTGTTGTCTGAAAGAAATAGCATAGGCTAAAAGAAAATCCACAACCCTATGCTATTGCATCAACAAATTTGCGCAACAGATGCGAGAAGTTCCGTTCGACTGGAAATTGTGTCTACTTTCCAAATACGAATATAATTTTTGAAAAATAAATCGTCTATATATTAAAGATGTACGAACTTTCATTTTTTAATTGACTACAACCATGTTTGACACTTTAAATAAAGTGTAAATTCTTCGAATCCAATGCTTAATTTGCGCCGGAGTCCTCCGGAGCTCAGCTCCGAAATTCTTTGTTTTTGGTGAATATTTAAATATTGTGCGAAATCCAACGCAGCTTATAAAAACAACGCTCCGGAGCCCAGCGGAACGGCGCATCCGAAAAACCGAAACCTAAATTATGTTTCGCTTTTTTCCCCCATCTACAATATTTTGCTTTTTTCCAACCAAAGCGCTTACATATGTGATGTAGTGTAATGCACACTTAAAAGCATACATTTATCTAATGTTCGCAAATGTAGACTCAATGATTTTCTATCCCAATGTTTTCTGAACGGCGATGTGGTATGCCAGAATTAATCGCAACCGTATCTGTCATTTTTAGTCGTGGTCATGTTATGTTTATTTGCGTCTTTTTATTCATGTTTGTAAAATATTCTTATTGACCAACATTTTAGCTCCACGCGGTGCTTAATTTGCGCGGAAATCACAGGAGCGCAGCTCCAGTACTTCTTTATCTTTAGTGAAAATTTAAATGTTAGTCTGAATACACAAAAGCTTATAAATGCTGCGAGCTTAAGCTCAGCACTTAATTACGCTGTAGTGTTGTGTTTTGCTAGCTGATACAAAGAAATCCTTGGCGAGTAGGATTTTCCGCAAAAATCTGCACTCCTGGTTTTAATATTTTTGCTCGGTTAATTTATTAAATTTTATTATACTAGGGGGCTCTACCTCCTATGAGTTACGCTTGCCAACCCCCGTTCAGACACCGCAGACTTTAAAAATAGGAATAAAAAAATAATGCTATAAAAAATTGTTTTAAGACATTTTAAACGTATCGTTTTAAATCTGACGTAAATTTCACCAAAGTTTTCTTTCTATTTTTAATATTCATGTGAAAATACTTTCGTTGTTAGAAATGAAATATTATTTGCCTTAGAATTCGCAACAATTGTTTAAAAGATCATATACAAATGTAAAATAAATATCTCGTGTACATGTATATTTTTAAATTTAAACTGTTTGGCATTATTATTATTTGGCCATTTCAAATATGACGTAATTTCCTCCATTTACGGCTTTTAACGCATATTAATGGACTTATTATTTAAAAGCTTTTTTTTAATTTTCTTATTATTTAAAATTTTAAAATTCACGTGTAAATATAGTTTTTATGACGTAACTTCAATATTTTCCTGCTCTTAATACGTAGTTATTTAATTCTAATTTGAAAGGGGGGTTTTTCTCTTTATAATAGTAATAATAATAGTGTAAATAAATTTTCAATTTGAAGGAAATATTATTCTTCGCGCTGTTTTCACAGTTGGCAACAATTTAAAATAATAACCTTTTCTAAAATATGTAAAAAATCGCTCCGGAATTACTGAAAACTTGAATTTAAAATAGAAATAAACAAAAAAATAGTCAAATTAAAAAAAAAAATAAATGCAGTCTGCACACCGAGAGTTTCAAATATATATCCTCAGGAAAAAGGATTAAATTCCTATGTGTAGTTTTTGCCCCTATAAAACTTTTTTAATGGAACGATTTTGATCAACTTTAACATTAAATATCTCTTAACATAATTATTCGATTTAAAAACTGTCTGCATCAGCGTGAACATTTCTAGATCATCAAACATTTCTAGAAAATACTACCCATTTGCATATTTTTGTATGCAGTAGTTTTCTTAATATCAACGAAGAAAGACCCCCTGTCACAAAAAATTCCATTTACAGCAGCGCGATGACAGCGTTACTTACTTTTTTTTTAGAACAGGGAGATAGTATAGCATATAACCCCTGTCAAAAATAACGGAATGTTGATCTGCGTTTCATTTTTATAAGACTTCATACAAACAAACAGCATGAAGATTTCATTATTAAAAGTTTGTATTGCAAAAAAGTGCGTTTTAAAAAGGATAAATGATTTCTACAAATACAAATTATGAAGATATTTCTTTTTATCAGTAAATAAATAGATAGAAATGTTCAATTAATCTTTAAAAAGTTGAACTTAAACTTACACTATGTGCAAAACTACTTAAAAGATGAGACAATATTTAAAAAGATGTTAAATTACTTTAATACCTTAGTACTTTCAACTATAAAAACATAGTCTTCGTCAGAGAAATATGCTCCTTATATCCATGTTTTATTACCCGACTGAAAAGAAGGGTTATGTGTTTCACGCGTACCTGTGTATGTGGATTTTTTTATACCATCGAAACATCCCAACGGCTGGATGGATTTTAATGAATAAGGTCTCTATCGATTCGTCTTAACCTTCCGGTGGTTATAGGATAGGTTTTGTTTCTATAAATTCCAAATGGCGGCCATAAACTACAAAATGGCGGTAGAGACGAAAAATTTTTTTACGTACCGTATTGAGTGGCATATCATTGGATAGGTCTTTCAAAATGAAGACGATGTTTCATTGACTATTTTACAGTCAGAAGCTCCGTTTAAATATTACACAGCCTGGAAGTTGTGTAGGTAAGATCTCTAGCTTTACTTTAACTCTAACTTTCAAAGACATCTATAGGCCTGATCAAAACAGTGTTTATAGATAGGAACTAACAATTAAACACAACTTAAAAGTCATCAATACAAGTTAAAAAAAGGGGGGGGGGGGTAAGTAATATAAAAAAAATAGTTTCATCTTGATGAGAAATAATTAATTAGTTCGCAGTCGGGTTTTTTGATTTTTTAAATTTAATATATTTATTTTCCCAATGTTTTCCGGATCTAAAAATTGACTTCCACTTTCACTCCTTTCGTCACCATCTAAGTGAATTTTGAAAATTAGACGTTAATAACAATTGTATTTCTTATATTTCTCTGAAGAATACTATGTTTTTATAGTTGAAAGTACTAAGGTATTAAAGTAATTTAACATCGTTTTAAATATTGTCACATCTTTTAAGTAGTTTTGCACATAGTGTCAGTTTAAGTTTAATTTCTTTTTACATAATATTCACTTTCTAAAATAGTTCAACGATCCATAAAAGCTCTTACTCTAGATCTTTAGAATTAAGAAATGAAGAATCGGTGAAAATTACGTCATGATGACAAAAAAATATCAATTTTTCCTTTTAGTTTTATTAATGTAAAAACACATTTCAAGCTAGGCATAACGTCACGGGCGCAAACTTTTAAAACGTACTTTATATACATACTTTTATCCTAACCACGTATATTCAAATAAAAATATTTTTTCTATTAAATTGTAATGAAAAAACTAATAAAGTCATAATGCATAAAGATAAAATAAACACGATAGACAATACTATTCTCGTGATGTCGCAATAAATATGAATTTTTACTCGATTAATAAACTACACAAAAGCATATTTGTTTTTTGTTTTTACCGAAAATAGCTTGCAAATGAAAAAATACATCCAAAAAACCAAGTGTCTGAATATTTTTCATTATTTCTCTTTTATCTGAAACAATGGAAGTAATTCGATTGCCACCATTTTGAAGAAATTTCATAAAAAAGTTTTTAAATTAAAATTAAAATAGGAAAATTTTGAAAATAGATAGTGCGGGCACATCTACAAATAAACAACTTTCATATTTAAAAAATAATTAGCAAAATCGGTTCACTAGAAACCTCAGGGCAGAAGACTAAAAAAACAGCCTTGTTCTTTAAATATATGGAAGGTTTTTAAATATATAGATAAAAGGGTTACCTAACATTTTCCTACACTTGAATTTTACACGAGGGTGGTTCAATAATTATTGTCCCTAATGTATATAAAATATTTGTACTGCGATGGTTGATGTGAAATATCGAAACCTAATCTCTTAACTGCCTATATGCTCAATTTCAGAACCGTAGCTGCTATATTAACATAGTTTTAGAGGGAGGGGTGAAGTTTTAAAGCCCTATTTTGGGGGGTGTATTTTAAGAAGGGGGGTGAGGGTGAAATGCTGGTTCGGAGCTTATGAGGCTTCATTTAAACAGTGGATGAGATGTGGCTACATCACTATGATCCCGAGTCCAAACGACAGTAGTTACGTCTCATCCACTGTCACAAATGTAGCCCCATATGCTAAAAATCAGTCTTTCACCACCCCCCACTCCCCCCCCCCCTTTCACTCCTCCCTCCAAAACTATGTGAATATAGCATCTACGGTTCTGAAATTGAGCATATAGGTATCTAAGATATTAGGCTTCGATATTCCACAACAACCATCGCAGTACAAATATTTTATATAGACCAAAGACAATAATTATTGAACCACCCACGCATAAATAGATACAGGCATAGATATAAAAAGGCAATAGATAAAAAAAGGGTATAGTCAAAATATATTAAAAAATTGCAAATAATGTATGAAATATCTGCATATGCGAGTGGAGAGAGCGGACAGGTGCACTACGGTTGTTTATTACTGAAGAAAATTAGAGCTCCACTACTTTTTTTTCCCCCAGAAATTAAGCTCTGCTCGGATCAAAAGCATCCAGGTAAAAAGCATAGTTTTATACTTTTTTTTTAAACTTTCGTAGAGTTATAAAAGAAAATGTGTTTCGGGTTTATCCAAAAATTTGAGAAAATAAAATTAAAATTTTAAAATGAAAAGTATTGTTCTCTCACTTGGCCGAATTCGAAAGAACTTAATGCCACGGCAAAAAGAAAGAAAAAATGTTAACAGACATAAAAGGGACAAGAAAGGCATTATCTCATTAAAACTGATTCTGCTTGTTGCTAGTAGCGATTATCCCTTTAATTAAGAAATAAATGCATCTAAATCTATGTTACGCATCGGCCAACTTATAATACATGGACTATACCTGGAACACACGTTACCAGAAAAATTACACAGAATTTCTAAATATAAAATAAACTCCTTTTATATGAAAGAAAATTCAATCAATTTTTTCACGATTTCCGCAATAGCTCTATAGCTTTGCACGGATTTTCATCAAACTTCGGATACAGTTAGACGTTGATATAAATTGTCGCTGATGAGGTTTTTGTGTAAATCACTCAACAGGTGACGCTGCCATGCTGCATTTTGCAGTATTTACACTATTTTAGCGATAGTCATATCTCAAGAACTAATTTACGGAATTCCATACCTTTAGAATCTTCACGATGGGCATAGATTTCCCTTTAATTTTGGCACTGTGATAGCGAATTTTGAAGTATTAACATGTATGAGTTTTGGGATTGGCCCATCCGACTAGTTTTAAATGGAGTGCGGAAAAATAAGTATAAAAATTTAAGATTATCAATGGCAATTTAAATTCTAAAATTCTGACTATTGTGTGTTGGTTGGGCGGGGCTCAAACTTTTGCTAGGATAAACATTTCAAAAGTTTCCGAAAGATCCATTTAAGTCAGAGTTACATCTTAATTTTGTTTTCTTTAGTAAAGTGGTTTGTTAACTTGTGAGTAATACAGACATTTTCACAACAGCGGAGGCGTTTAGTTGGTTTTTCCACCCTTACGCAATATGTAGACATTATTCTCGATGAAAAACAAAGTTGAACCCTCTGAAAGCTGTAGTATGATCTAAATTGATCATTTTCTAAGTCCTTTTTTTATCTTCTTCTTTATTACTTTTTTTAAACACAGAAATGTATGCTTTTTTGATGGCACTAACTTGTGATTGAATTAAAAAGATACGTTTCAGGCGTTTTTAGTGCCTAAAGAAGAGGTTTAAAAGTATCTACAGGAAATAATAAAGATAATTTTTCATTTGTGGTTTGTTTCACTCGCTGAAAGCTTCTGCCTGATTTTCTCCTTTCTTATTTTTTTTTTCTTCACTTTCGTCTTCTTTTTATTTTTTTTACAAAAAGTATATGTTATTGTTATGACACTAACAAGTAATTTAACTGAAGGAAAATTTGAGAAATTTTGAGTGAGTACAAAAGAGATTTAACTTTCTATATGAAATCTGCCTTATTGTTGTGAAAAAATTACTCTTCTCTTTATAAGAATTTTCATATGTTTTGTTAAAGTTTACTTAGCAAAAATGTAAAGTTATATTCAATCTATGCTTTCTGCCGTAAAAACTGATCTTTGAGCTTAGAAAGTTCAAGGATTTTATTAAAAACTAGTTAAAGTACCCGGCGTTGCCCGGAATTTTAAGAATGTTTGTTTTGAAAAACCAATTTCAAAATTTAACATACAACGTAAAACAAAAAGTAAAATAAAGCAGGTGAAGTGTTGTTGTACACATGAATCAAATGCAAACCCAATATAAAAATGTATCAATTTATATAACAGACGCAAAATAATACAGCTATAAATGAACTTATTTCCATTCATCATGAGAGCAATACACCAATATTTCCCTAATCGAGTTTTTATCATGCTTCAATGCATTTTTTCACATTATATGGCGTTATATATTTACCACGTCCTTTATATTTCCAATATGACGTTCCATTTTTTTATTCGCCAATTTAATTAAATAATTATAATTTTTCACATGGAAATCATAAACCAGAAACATTATGACATAACATTCACTTTTCTTTTTAATTCGCCAAACTATTTATTTTATTTTAATTTTTCACGTGGAAATTTTCCAGTAGAAAAGTTATGATGCAATTTTCCTTTTTTTTAAATTTGTCAAAACATTTATTTCATTTTTCACGTGGAAATTTTGAAATAGAAAAATAATTGTTGTGGTAAGAATTTTATTGCGGATTTTTAATTGTTGGCAACAGCTATAAGGAAAAATGTTTAAATTTCATTGAAAATTTCTGTTAAATTTGTGGTTTTTTATTAATTAAAAATTAACTGTAAGTTATCCCGATTCCAGATTACTTTAGTTGCCTCGGCCCTGTTTTAATACACATGCACGTAACATTTCACAATTCTGGCTTCCAAACTGTGGATTTGTATAGCATTACAGATAGACAAATTTTCATTTTTATATGTTAGACTAGGGGCTCTGCCCCCTACGAGCCACGTTTGCAGGCTCCCGATCAGACACATCAAACCCTAATACCATAGGGATGGGGATGGGGAAATACATTATTTTACTCACTACTGACGAGTGGATTTTTAGGTAATTTTGGGAAAACTGCAGGCTAATATGCAAAAAACCTAATTTTCTTACTAGTTAAATATATTTTGCAACTTTCCAAATTACCTCTATGTAAACATGGTACTGAGTTCTATTCTATACTCAACTTTTCCCTGATGTATATACTTGTTAAGTTTAATGAAAATAGTATAAAAATGCATTATAGTAATAGCACTTAACTATTCATGCAGTTGCTTATATTTTGTTATAACAATTTTCAACTGTACGTTGCATCTTGCTGGCTGACAAAATATATCCATGGTTGGTAATTCCCCATACCTGCTAATAACATGCTAATTTGCCCTGTTTTAAAAAGGTTACGAAAGTGGAAGATAATTAAACACCCAGTGGCGATCTTCTGTAATCGGGTTGCGATTCATTTCCCTTTGACTGGTGGGTTTTAAGGCCAAATCAACTTCTATCGCGATAGCTAACGGCTGTTTTCGTGATTGATTAAATACGAGTCATTAAATGTTTGAAAACCAGCTACAAAATGACTAAGTAAACAATATCGCTGCCTCCCGGAATTTTATAACGACGCTATAAGAAAATTATTTTAAATAAGCCGTTTTAAATGTATTGATTTAAATAGGGCGTAAATTTTGTTAAAGTTTTCTTTCTCTTTCTAATATTCACGTGAAAATATATTTTTTTAATTGAAAGGAAATATTATTATTTGCGCTGTTTTAAAATTGGCAACAATAGGTAAAACCACTTTCGAAATATGAAATAAATCTGTCGTGTAAATATGTTTTTGAACTGAAACTATTTAAAAATATTATTATGTGGGCATTTATGGTGTAATTTTCCTATTTAGTTCTTTTAACGCGCAATAATTAAATTATTATTTTTTTTAATTTTCGTTCTCTTTTTAATATTCACGTGTAAATACATTATGACGTAGTACTTTTCCCCATTTGCTGCTTTTAATGCGTAGTAATTTTTTTTTTTTTTTTTTAAGTTTTCTTTCTGTTTTTAATAGTAACATTTAAATACATTTTTAATTGATGGAAAATATTATTATTGTTCTATTGAAATTATGATTAAAAACTTGAAAAAAAAGGTAAAAAATTAGTCAAATTTAAAAAATGAATGCACACTGCGCATCATAAGCTCGTCAAATATGTCCCTGCAAAAAATGGTTAAATTACTATACATAGTTTTTGATTCCATACAGCTTTTTTTACGGAGCAATTTTGACCGACTTCAACATAAAGTAACGCTTAAAACAATTCTTCGTATAAAAATTATCTGCTTCAGGGTGCTTATCGAACATTTCTTTACAAACCTACCAATTTTCATATTTTTATATGCTATAGTTTTCTTATTATTATCCGAGAAAGACCTTACAAAAATTTCATTTATGGCGACGACAGAGTTAGTTACTTTTTTTAGAATAGAGTGAAGAGAAAGATTTATTTGCGGTCTCTTCTTAGTCAATTTTTACAAATAACGCAACAATGAAGACTTTTTATTTCATGACAATATCATTTCCCACTATTTATTCTAAAAGATACTAAACAGTCATTTGTTTTAGTCATCCCTCATTTCTATTGAAATTATGAATAAAAAATTGAAAAAAAAGGTAAAAAAAAAATAGTCAAATTTGAAAAATGTTTGCACACTGCAATCCATAAGCTCGTCAAGTAAGTCCCTGAAAAAATTGGTTAAATAACTATACATAGTTTTTGATCTCATAAAGCTTTTTTAACAGAACAATTTTAACCGACTTCAACATAAAGTAACGCTTAAAATAATTCTTCATTTAAAAATTGCCTGTTTCAGGGTGCTTATCGAACATTTCTTTATAAAACTACCAACTTTTATATTTTTATATGCAATAGTTTTCTTAATATTAACCGAGAAAGACTTCCGGTCACAAAAAATTCATTTACGGGGACGACAAAGTTAATTACTTTTTTGGAATAGAGGGAAGAAAGATTTGTTTGAGATCTCTTCTCGGCCAATTTTTACAAATAACGTAACAATGAAGTCTTTTTATTTTATGACAATATCATTTCTCACTATTTATTCTAAAAGACACTAAACAGACGTTTATTTTAATCATGCCTTATCCAAGAAAATTAACTAACATTTATAATTGTATGCAAACGTAAGAGCAAAATTTTCTTGAGAAAAGCTCAGAAAATTTAAAGTTAAACGCTAATTTAACACGACAAAAAACTCATTGAAAATTATATCTATTAAGCTACTTGTATTTCCAATAAATAGTAAACCTTGGGGAAATGCATAAAGAAAAAGGAAAGGAAAATAAGCGCAGATAACTGATTACGCTTTTTGGCGAATAACAGCCAAAATGACAGAGGAGATTTTGGAAGAAAATGGAAGAGAAGTAAAATGGATTTGGAAGTAAGTTTTTCATCGTGGAAAACTTCATGAAAATTTATTTGTCAAGCTTGGAAATGTTAAAACAGCCTCCGTTTCATTTAACCATTTGACTATGGGTCGGGACATATACGTCCCAAAGTTCTATTAGGTAGATTTCGTAAGAAATACTACCTATTACATTCTTCCTATGTCGGAATTTCTAAAATCTTTTTGCAGATCTACGCCGATCATGTCACCTAGAACCCAAAACCAACCCCAGTTAAAAACTTTATCTACATATCTATCTATATATAAATATATATATATCACTTTTTTATGTACACGATAACTTCCATAATTCCGCACAAATCTCTTCGAAACTGATACATAAAATCAAGGGGCAGAAAATCTCGGTCAAGTTCGTTAATGGGCAAAATTGGATCAAAGGGGTGGAAATAGGTGGGGGTTTTGTGAAAACCGAAAAAAACCCATAACTCCTCAATTATAATACATATCAAATCAATGTAAAATTATTATTACTTCTAGGAAAAGGGCCAAAAATCTATGTATGACAGATGTTTGATAAAATTAAAAATGGGTTCAAGGGGCGAAAAAAATAGGGTTATAGAGCAAAAAAAAATCATAACTTCTCAAGATATCAAATCCACTTAAATTGATTATAAATCTTCTTAATGTTATCTACGACTTTTATACTGACAAGTTTTTGATAAGACCTCTTACCTAAAAATAAATAAATAAATAAATAAATAAAACCGAAAAAAGGGAGAGGGGGTTAAAGAAGAAAAACATTCATAACTTCGTCAATTCGCAAGATGTCAAATCCGCTTAAATTTATTATAAATCTTCTTAATATTATCTACAACTTTTATATTGACAAGTTTTTGATAGGACCAACTCTTACAGCAAAAACAAATTAAAAAAAAGGGAACTGAGAAAAAAAATTATCGTATTAACATGATTCTGATAAAACCAGCTCTTACAGAAAAATGAAATTAAAAGAGGTCAGATAAAATTGTTAAACTGGGTTTGTCTCTAATTTTGATTTAGTTTTTGTTGGTGAAATTAGAACTTAACTTTGAAATCTACCAACGTCTGTAGGCCGAACCGGAAGGGATTTTTTTTTTTTTTAAATTTATACCATTTTTTAAAAAATAATCTCTGTCATACACTTACACTAGGATATTTTCAAGATAAATCTCCCACAAAGAAAATTTTTGTCTATTGTGGTACTACTGAATATAAAAATAGTTGTCGTACTTAGAGATGTAAATTTTCCGGAAAATTTGAAGTGGCGGAAAAAACCAATTTTTTCCAGTTTTTTTCTGGAAAAATTGATTTCCTATAAATGTTTCTCAAAAATTAGTTATATTTTCTTAAAAATTGGTATTATTTTATAATATTACTCCTCCCCTCCTTACAGTTACAATTTTCATTTCCTGTATATGTAGTTTTGGTACAGCTTTCCAGACTAAACCCAAACTACGTTTTAGTAAGATTTAGATCCTTAATATTGAAAGCGATATTTTTTGTTAAATGAAACTTTTAAAACAGGTAGATTTTTCCATATGCTTAAAAGTTGTTTTCAACTAGATTTTTCACAGGGATTTGCTTACATTTTCTTTGCAAAGTTTGTATGTATGTATATTTTTTGAAAATACATTTAGACAACTCTAAGAATCTATATTTCAAGAAAAGAAAAAAATGATACATAATTTCAACTGCATGTTATTATCAAAAGAAATTTTTCTAACAATAGTGAAAAATTACAGCCATGCGATTAAAAATAAATGAATGTTTCAAATTTTACATTAAATTTTCCATCTTACCATTTTCATTTATTGGTATAATATTGAAATACTTTTGCACATGAATTTTCATTTTTAACAAGAGAAGTTGCATTTAATTACCTTACCAGGGATTTGCTTGGATTTTTTTCCCCACAATCATGTTTTTGCGAAATTGTGAACTCGTAAAAACTGTGAATGAAATGCAAAAAATGTAACCTAAATTTTGTAAATTAGAAATTATCATATTTAAGTTCTTATTTAGACATTATTGAGATGGTCTTTTACATATAAACAGCTAGATAATAGATTCATTGGATATTGCAGCTATTATACAACAGGTTTTTTTTTTAATTCTAAAATCATTACATTTGTGAAGGATTTAATTTGGAGATTGTAAAAAAATTCTGAAATGTCTATTTTTAAGAGAAAGAATTTTGTTAAAGGTCATATGTTTTAAGTAGAAAAACTGTGAAGGATCCTTTAAGAGACTCAAATTCTTTCTAAGGAGATCCCTGCTTACAGATAAGATTTTCCATGTTAAGGTTTTCATGAGGGACACTAAACATGAAAAAAAAATATAAATAAAAGTATCAAAATGTAGCAATTATAAAATTTTGACTACATTATTTTATAAATAAAATTTCAATTTTTCCAATTTGGAAAAATTGGAAAAATTAGAAAACAGCCCTTCGGCAAAAAAACTGAAAAAAAAAACGGTTTTTTACCAACTTTTCCGAGCATTCCCATCTCTAGTCGTACTGTCCCGTAATCAAAGGGTAAATAACAGAAATTAAAGGCGATGGGAAATGAGATAAACTAAACTTAGGTCGATAATTAATTAGATAATGTTTGAATTACGTATTCCGTTTTTAAAAGCAAAATACGCATCATCCTGTCCGTTATAGGCGTCGACTTTTTAAAGTTTCAGAGTAGCTCATAAATTATTGATATGGGTCTCAGTCAATATTTCTAAGTTAACAAATCCACAATTTTAATGTCTGAAATTTAAAACAAGTTGAAAATTGCACGCACGCCAGACGTGGCAAATGAGGTGCGTTTGTACTATAACTAGTTTTATAAATATTTTTTGCACCGCATATTGTACTGAATGTATGTTTTAGTGCACTTCATAAGTGCATATCAATTTCATTCTGTTCGAAAAGCTGTAACATCATTAAAATGCACTTGAAATAATTTTTTCACATTGGCCGTAATGTAACGAAAAACTTTTGACTGTAATTAAACTGTGCGTCCGATTTTCATAAAATTTGAAATGACTCGACAAAATTTTGAAACAATTATATATTTACAATTTCAGACCATTCGGTTGGGTAGTTTTTGCTCTGTTATATGCGGACAGACAGGCGGACTGAACGACCACTATATGTGCTACGTATTTATATAATTAAGAACGCACTTGAAAAAGGGGACTGTAATATTTCTCTGAAGTACTGTTTTTTAGTAATGGTAGTTCCTGTAGAAATAATTTCCCTTCAATTAAGTATCTTTAGTACAAGCTCCTCAAATACAAGTACACAGTAAAGATGTGTGTAATTTCCATTGTCTGTTCCCTGTATTTTCCTGGTAATTCTATTAGCCAATGAACTTATCCTTCCAACCCGCTTCTCCTCTACATTTATGAGCAAAATCCCATCATTCTTTCCACTGGTAACGGTATGCTGAATGCTGCCGAAACACGTCTGCAATAGTTAGAAATTTTCTAGTGCCTGAAACGTTGCTTTACATGCATATATTGTACAGCGCCAAGTACCACCTTAATTTTCCCGATTTAATCTGACGTAAGAATTATTTATGTGAGGAAAAGTCTTGTTATTGTATAAAACATTGCGTAAAATGTACAAAATATTTTCAAATAATAAAAAATGATTCTGAAAGCCCAACTATAATTCTCTGGCCTTATTAATCAAATATTTTCGAACTTGTAAAATTAATTTTCCACCAAGTAAGTGTCTTTTTTATTAGCTTCTCTCGTACACGAAAGCTGCAAAATGTAATTTATTTTAAGAATATGGTTTATGGAAGAAAAACAGCGCCGAAATCGTAGAAAATATTGCGTAAAAATACGGAATATTCTCAAATAATTAAATTTGATTCTAAAAATTATAGTATATTTCTCTGCATCTATTAATTAAAGAGAAAACATTTTCTAACTAGTAGAATTAATTTGCCGCGTATTATGTTTTATGTATTAGGTTTTCTCTTTGTACACAATAGCTACAAAATGTAATCTATTATAAAAATTGGTTATGTGATGAAAGACTTGAAATCGAAGGAAATATTCCGCAAAAGCTAAGGATTATTTTCAAATAATTAAAAATAATTCTACAGGTTTTAGATAAGGTATCCTGCTTTATAAATCAGTGAGAAATGTTTTAGAACTTGTAGAATTAACTTGGCATCAACTAACTGACTTTAGTACCAGCTCCTCACGTATGCAGTAATTTTAAGATGTAGTCTGTTGTAAGAATCATTTATGCGAAGAAAACAGTCTTGAAATCGCATAAAATATTGCGTAAAATGTGTGAAATATTTTTGAAATAATGTAAAGGCTCGCCTACACGTGCGAATTCAATTTCGCAACGTCTGTTGCTTAAACTGCATTTAAATTGAAATTTAAACTTACGTTTATATTCAACTTAGATCAGATAATCGTCCTAACGCTATACCATCCGTAACATCACGCTTCCGTTTTCCGTAACTCTATCCCAGTTTTTACCTGAGAGTGAAAAAATTGAAATTTGGATTCAGCGGGGTATCTCCGAAATAGAGCACATAAAATCCTGTTACACTTACATGATGAGGACCAGTAAGTTTTCATATCGCGTGTTCGTGTACAATGATGTTAGCAGTGTGAAAATTTTTGAGAAAAAATGATGTATGCTTAAATAATAGAATGTTCGCAGAAAATAGATTTTATTATTATAAATTGAAATGTGTTGAAGAAAGTAAAAAACTTTTAAAACTCCACTTGCGTAACGCGTGTTCTACAGTCTAACTTTAAGAGGCTACTTCATTAACGCGAAGACACTCACAAGCTAATGTTAAATTTATGGATAGTATTCTTTTAAAATAACTCGTTTGTATTTCGATACTTTTATTTTTATTTTATCTTATTTATTATTATTATTGCACTGGATAATTGACAATTGAGGTCGACCTCTACAAAGGCCCCTTTTTACTTTTTCGATTTTAATTGCCGTTTTCTTTCCTTTTCTTAATGATAATGCTTTCATTTTCGGAACCAGTTCCAAAAATGAAAGAATTTTCATTAAAAAAAAAGAAGAAAACTCTGCAACCAAAATCGAAAAAGGAAAAAAGGACCTGCTAGTAAACAGCTCCAAATAAAGGCAGGTCTATCTATTTTTTTTCTCTGACTGTACATTTTTTCACAGTGGAGTGGGGGGTTCCTGTCAACTAGTATAACTTGTTAATGAGACCACCATATCAATTATTTCAATCTCGAAAATTAAAAATTCTAACAAACTTAAAAACGAATGAAACCAGAGACAAACAAATGTTTACCTTTATTCTAAGAGGGTCTTCGAACTTCTACTTTTAAATGCCAGCCTTGGCCTGCTTTGAATGCAGCAAGCAGGTGTAACGTACCCCATGATCCCAGCTGTAACATCATTCCATCCTCAATGATATTTGCAAGGATAGTTTACTTTCTCTTATTTCATGCATATGGGTTTTCAGTCTTTACTAGTTCTAGCAAAACGCAGAAAGATCCCGTATCTTCTTCATTTCGTGAACTACTGAACTCAATAGGGCTGCTCTCGAATCCAAATTCGCCATTTTCAGACACATTCGTGAAATCACTTTCATTCTTAAATGTATAAAATTCATAGACATCAGACTTCACACAAAGAAATATACACATATATATATAAGGTGGGATTTTCTTGGTCTAAAAATGTCTTTTATTCATTTTTTAATTTAAAATAATAATAATAATAATTTTCCGTCAGTGCATATGGGCTATTATTAATCAAAGAACACATCGATTGTAGTGCTATATTTTTTTATTGAATAAAATTTTGCTTATGCTGACACTAGACGTGAAGCAATAATCCATCGCCCTCCCCCGCCGGCCATAAGACTTGGCCAGGCGAGGGTGCATTGCGTGCAATCAAGGCCATATCGATATATTAAGAAAGCCCTGGTGCAATGCACCTGTCTAAGCCCGTCGCTTATAGGGGCGCAGAAGGAGAATAAAAAACACTTTTTACCTTTTGATAAATATAGGGTTATAGGAAGATAGCACCTGGGTTCGTACCTAGCAAGAGAAAAACTTTTTAAAATCCCTCAACGAGACTTAAAGATTTTATTTATTTATTTTATTTTAATTTTTTTTTACTTTTGTAAACAGCTAAAATCTTGCTCGGACTAGAAGATTTAAGTTGCTTAACTTTGAGTCACTTAAATAAATGTTCTCAAACACCGTAGTAGTGCATAGAGAAGTCAAATCTATAGTTCCGAATCAACCACTTCAAAAACGTAAGTAAGTCACTTAAATGCCCTATTCCATTGATGGCGAACCTATGGCACGCGTGCCACTTTTGGCACGCGGAAGAATAATTTTGGCACGCCATTGTTTGTGGCTCTAAATCAAAATAAAGTGATGTTACACAAAATCGCGACTGATCTTTTCGATTAAATGGAAATTGAAATTTTTTAATTGCGGCATATTTATATTCCAGTCTAATTAATTATGGTCTCATTTTTTTTTTCTCAAACAAAGATGATACCTAAAAACTATCGACAAGAATTGGCTATAAGACATTACTAAATTCAGAAGGTAAAGTTATGGCAACTTTGAATTTATTTCAGAGCTATGTATGTATGTTCTTCATATTTTTTTTTTTTTTTTATCTTAACAGAAAATTTTAAATAATTTTAATCCATTATTTTCCCACCTGCTAAATTTGTTTTTTAGTTGGCACGTCATGATCACATAAAATAATTTTGGATCAACTTTGGCACGCGGCAAGAAAAAGGTTCGCCAACCCTGCTAGTCTGGTAGGGATATAAGGCTTAAAAACTACGTCTCGCACCCGGGCCCATAGATCCTAGATGATCGATTCTTGTCAAAATGGGGTTTAGAGAGGCAGTAGATTGATTTCTACATTGTAGCACAATGATAAACATTAGCAAGACTTAAGCAACATTCTTTAAAAAAGTGCGGTGGGTATATAATTTTTATATTTTACAAACTACAAAATGATGCTAAATGATACTCGTCTGAGACTTCAAAATATCCACTTCCTCTTCTTTATTTTAATAGGCTACTTAAGTAAATTCTTGAGGATTCCCAACCTATTTCAACATCTTTTGCAAATTTCATTTTAATATCTAGATTGAAAAAGGCCTTCAAATTTAATCTTGAAATATCTAAATATTATACTTCATTAATTGCTAAGAGGCGTTGAATAAAAACATGAAAGCAGTAAAAAAGTTTATATGTATGAACAGTCTTCGTGTTTCGGCTTCACAGGATCCTTTTTCAAGACAAATAAGAATTTTCTACAGTTGCACGATCTGTAATGTAATGATTTGAAACGCCATCGTTCACATTTTCCGCGTTTTTTCAGATTTTTCACATTATATTATTTTTGCATTGATGTTTATTTACATACTCATACCCATGTTGTAACTCAAATCATGATTTTTGCAAGTTAATTGATGCTGTATCATTTATTGATTTTTTTTTTGCGTATAATCTTAATGGTTTTTCTTTTAATGGATGGATAATATAGATTGAAAAGAAAAATTAGTTTGTTTTAATTTAATTTATTTTGATTGCTTCTTCTTGATTTAATCTTGTTATACACAAATAAATGTTTTTTGTACGGCAAATTTTTCTCGACTTTAAAGGAAGAGTTATAATCCTATACAGAATTTTATTTTATTGTGCAGTTTTTAAAATATCTAAAAATCGAAAATGATGTAAATAATGTTCAACAAAAATTCTTCTTAAATTTGGCTGATTATAATATTAGAAATTGTAAAGCAAAGCACGTTGTTTAGGACATAATATCAGCTGGCAAAAATATAAAGCTAAAACTGATAAAAAGCGAAACTTAAATATTACTGTACTCTCCTTTTTTACGCTATTTTACTTCTATTCATTGGTTTAATAGATTTTAGAAGTACTCGGTTTCTTTCTCAAATAACTGCCATGATTATTAACAACCTTTTTATAAATTTTATTATTTGTGTTGTTGCTGTTGTTGATATTATACCACGATTCCTTTATAACAAAAGTAAGGTTGATGATTTATTAAACGAATAATTTTTAGTAATACATTAAGAGGTGATATACCTTGAGGAGCGTTTTCGACGAAAAAGTGGTCCAAATCTTGATGAATTAAAATTATTACAATTATTTATTTACTTTTTTTTATTCTTATATATTGCTAAAAATTAAATTTTTAAATAACAATAATTATTTATTACTATTACTACTATTATTATTACTAGTATTAATAATTACAGTGTTGGGCACGTTCACAAAAAAAACGAACTAATTCAAACTCAAACTCAATTTCGCAAAACTGAGTCAAGTTCACGCTCAAATTCAAAATTTTTCAAACGAACTCGTTCAACTCAAACTCACTTATGAAAGTGAACGAAGTTCACTAAAAGCTCGTTTTTTTTTTTTTTTTTTTTTTTTTTTTTTTTTTTTTTAATGTATTACAACTTTATTGTCCAAATTTACAAAATTTTGTGAACTAATCTTTTGGTTATTCGATGTAAGGGTCTTCATGGGCCCGGCCTAATTTTTCTCCTCGACACTCGGCCCGAGCTTGGTTTGAAATTCTCTATTTTCTAGAGGTTCTGACCGAGATGGGCCGGGACTGCATTTATTTTCCGGCCCAAGTCGGGGTTGGACTGCTTCTTGAGGTCTGAACAAGCAGAAATTTTCAGTTCCGCTTCCAAACCAGCTCATATGAAAATCATTGGACCTGCACGAATCTGGCCTGCCCCTTAAAAATATCAGTAAAATTTGGACCGGGGCAACTATTTTTTTTTCCCTCAAAAAATGCATGTATTTTTAAATCGCTGTTATTCCCCAATTAAGATTGAAATAATTTGTCTTTATTATTTTTTTAAGATAGGTAGATGCATTTCTAGGCAATAGAATTAAAGTATCGTAAAACCTGCGGAAAAAGAACCTGAATATGATGGAATCCCGTGTTTAAGAAAAAAAAAATTGTTGATCTATGTAAATTGAGAATAACAGTACTTGCGAAAAGAATATAAGGCATTTACAACAGACGATGAACCTGTTCATGGGGGAGCCTACCCATAACGGATTTTTTTTCTTTCCTATGAAATTCCGTCTTAAAAGATTTTATTGTATAGAATTTTTAAAAATTTTAAATCTCCAAGCCATAGAATGTGGATTAATGATAACTGTGACATTTACATATAATCCGATGCATTTAAAAAACTTTTTTAACATGAAACTTTTTTAAAATGAAGAATATAAACATGAAATAAAACGATAAAATATGTACTTTTTGTTAGAACTTCTCGTACAAGACAATTTTAACCTTACAGAAGTAAAAAATCTATGTTCAGCTTGGTCGGGCCGAGCCGAGCCGATTAGTTTTTTGTGCAGGCTGGGTCGAACTTTTAGTTTTTATACCCGGCTGGGTCAATAATTTTTCTGAACGGACCAAGCTCGGCTCGGAGCAGTTCTGGCCGAACTTTGAACTTTTATACCGAGCTAAAAGAAAAATTGTCTACTGATCACACTCGGCTTGAAAATTTCTTTCCGCCCGCAGAGACTTCTATTTATATTTTTTAATGAAATAATTGTATATAAAAAGAAAGAAAAAATAAAATTTAAATCTAACAAGCACAGGATATATATTTCCTGCTCAATGGTATTAAGAGTTTATTTTTATCCTTTTGCTTTAATAATTTTTCATTCATACAAAATGGCGATGGTGTAATACACGGTAGCAGAAAGTTCAAGACGGGAGATTGGCGTCGCAGATTTTCTTTTCTATTTTGCAGATTATCTTTCCATCGAACCTTTATTTCGCTTTCTATTAGTACTTAATACAAAAACTTAAGATTATTATTAATAAAATTAATAAAATGCATAAAGACATCACAGGTAAGTGATTGTTTGATTAATTAACCCTTCAATTGTAAAATATTTTACCTGGAGATTATTTTTTGCCTCTGAAGTATCTGTCGCAGTCACTTGGGGGAATTTTCTGCTACTGTAGTGTAATAATTATAATTATATCTTTAGTTTTCATTGATTATTTTATGTGTATTACAAATAAGTATTATTTTATTAGTACAAACACCGTCTGGGAGGGATCATGCCGGCCAAATTTAATTACATTTTATTTGTCACTAATTTTGAAAAAAAAAGTTACTTTAGTCACCTTAAATAATTTAAAATAATTAAACACAAAGAGAAAGAATAGTAAAAAATTCTTTTGTCATAATATCGCTGCTTCTCAGCCTATCCTTAATCCTACCCCTCCAAAAAATATAAGTTTTATTTATTTATTTGAGTTCGTGCATTTCAAATTTATATTATATGGTAAGACGGAAAAAAAAATGAACTGTTTCACTTGCCAATTTTGAAAAAAAAAGATATAAATTTATTTTTCAATATTGTATATTTCTTAATTGTTAAAATTTCTGAAATGCTAATGTGAGTTTATATGTTTAAAACTGTCTCGTTCGAGGAGTTCTAAAATAATTCCTAGTTTAGTTTATTTCATGTCTATATTCTTCGTTTTAAGAAACCGACCTGAGCTGCCGGCTACAGCAAGCACATTTAATCCAAAATTCTTGTTCTCTTTCCCCTGGATTTTGTTCAACCGATCGCTAATAAAAGTTAAATGTCTGACATAAGGGGGGGGGGGGGGATGTCCCTTTCATTTTTGCATATGAATACATAAAATTTGCACGTTTAATTCCTTAAGAATCTAATAGTTTTTCATCTGCCCATGAAATTAACGTATGTTTTATTATTATAAACTATTGCTCCTCGACCACGGCCCTTCAGAGGCTGCCGAGTCTTGAAAATTAGATTTTAACACCTAATTTGACAGCATTTTCTTAAAGATCTTTTGTTATAGAAAAATGAAAAACTGTACAATTTTTTGCTGTTTTAAGGCTATTATTAACTGCTCTGCTCAACAGGCGCAAAACGTTCTGATACATTTGCAAACTCATTTTTTAACGGAAAGATATAACATTGGAAAGCCTGGCCATGGAAGCGATTTGGAATTGAACTGTTTTTTCAATTTTTTGATCCATCAATTACCTATTGAGTTATAAGCGTTTTTGATCACGTGACAAACCCGTTTTTCGTCCGCTCTTGCATGATTTTTCTACTTTCGCGCGGAAATTCGGTTCAAAACGTCCACTTTGACGCTATTTTCTGAAAGATCTATTGCGTTTGCAAAAAAAATAAATAAATAAATAAAAAAAATAAATAAAAATAAAAAAAAATGGAAAAAACAGCTCAATAACATAGTTTCTGAACAACAACATCAGCTAGTTTCATGCATTTTCGAATAAAAATAAATTAAAACTTATGTCAGAAAGTTGCCCTTTTGGATTTGAGAACACTCTTAACGCGAATTATGCAATTTTTTTGAATTTATAAATGAAAATGAAAAATTATTTATTATTTTAGAAGTTAAATTCTTTTTAAAATCAATAATTTATTTATAAATTATAAAACTTCCCATTTCTAATTAAAGAAAAAAATTGTCAAAACTAGCAATTTGTGAAGGCCCCATAGTTTTCTCTTCTGTTGCCCTCACATAAATCCGGACCTATGTATCATTTTCTTAAGGGTGTATCCGGAAAAATATTTTCCCACCCTCAACAGCTCGAAATTTTATGAGACATTTTCAGATTCATTTTTAAAAGTAAAAACAAGAAACTTGCTGAGGTCATTTTTGGAGAGGTAAGAGGCTGTGTGATTTCATTTTTCACTCAGTTAACTGGAATTTGACTTTTAAACAATTATTTTCTCAGTATGACCATTTTTTTCATTTGCAGATCTCCCGCTTCGAAAAATTCGGTTCAAAACGTCAACTTTGACAGCATTTTTTAATTTTCTGCATTTATCAAAAAATCGAGAAGCACGGCACATTATGAGATTCTAAATAAGAGAATTTCTCAGTTTGATGCGTTTGAGAGCAAAAATGAATTTAAAAATAAATCAGAAAATAAGCAGTTTGGATTGAAATACTCCCTTAACCCTTTCCGGCACAGTGTGCTCGGGTCGGGATACATAATTTTAATTCCAAACTTACGAACGGCACCAGGAATATTTTAGGAAAATTTTGCTCTTACAATGAATAGTTAAGATTTGTTTTTAATTTTGTTTTTAGTTTCTAAAATTTAATTTTGTTTTTAATTTCTAAATAAGTCGTTTTAAAATTCCAGTGTCAGTCAATCATTTCATCATTTTACAACAAAAATTGCCCATGCCGGAAAGGGTTAAAGCCAGGCCTCTTTCCTTTTCAATACAAAAAGTTACACATTTTGTATGCATTGTAAAAAAAATTCCGGAAGGTTCCGGAAAAAGTGGTGGCATTAAGATGCCACGGCTTTTTGCTGTTACGTTTACATTTCAATTTTTCAGAAACATTGCATAATATATAGGGGAAGTTGGTCTAAAATGATCCTAGTGGGCAAAACGATCCTCATAGGTTTTCTTCCAGACAGGTCGCGCTATCTACAGTATAACACTTATACTAATTGTGTAAGGTGTAGAAGAAGCAATGGCGGTATTTCAGCGATCACAGTATTACGCGTCTGAAAAAAATTCTTTGAAAAAGTGGTTTTTATAACATCTGTTATAAGACAAGCTCTAACTTTCATATTTATTTAGATAGACAGTCTTTCATGCACAGAAATATGACTTCGTTTACTTAATAGAGTTTGTTTTTAGGTGTAAATTACACTTGCTAAATTTGTTATTTTTCTCGGCGTCATCCAGCTATATGACCTAAAATAGATGGCCATGTTGCCGGGTAAAATGATCTATTATGTGGATCGTTTTACTACCATTTCATTAGCTGAAACAAATCCGGTACTGCGTCCTAGCTATCATGGGAGCCAAATGTGTGATTGCCCCAAACCTCTCTCTTTGAGTCCACATGTTATCCTACCGATCATAATTTTCTAATATTCCATTTTATTGTTTTTTCAAAAATATTTGTGAAGCTTTATTTTAAAATTTACATAAAAAAAAATTATGTATGCTATTTGATTGCAAAACTTATTTTATTTCATTTTGTATTGTCATAATTACTTTTATATCCACTATTTTTCCGTTAAAAAATAATTTACAATGATTTTTAAATGAAGGATCATTTTGCCCTTGGGTGAGGGTAAAATAATCCTATGGACACGTTTTCAAAAATCTAATTTTTTCATTACTCAATTTGAGTTTAAAATATTATTAAAACGTTTATAATACAAAATATACTGTAAAACATATTAGCATAGGGCCAAAGTTTCATTTAAACAGTTATGTTATTTTACACAAGTTTTCCCCTTAAGGGGATCATTTTATATGAAAATCCTTTCATATGAAAATCTCTATATAATAAAAGGCAGTGTAACGCATCCGGGGCGAATCCATCAATCTTACCAGTCTCCGAGGGAGAGACTCAAGGGTGAAAGTTTCCATTCTCCTATTGGTTGACAAGAAACAAAGGTTACAAGTCTTGATAATTGAGCAGTGGTAGACACTACTTCCTAACAAATCAGAAGGCATATCGCATTTCACCACCAAAATAAATCGCCAAGTGTCACTTGAGATTATTTCAAGTATTAATTTGCAATCATATTAAATTTTCTTTGTGACACGTAAGGAATTTTAATTTATTTCTCATATAAAGTGATTCACGGAAAACAGTGATATGGTATTTTTAAAAATATCCCTTTTTCCCTGCAAAAAATTGATGAAACTGACTTTCTTTTTAAAAAAGTAATCAATTTAAATATTTTAGACTTATTATTTTGTAACTTATTTTTAAATTACACATTACTTATATTTTCCTTTTCTATATACAGGTGTATGTAAATTTAAACTTAAAAAACAAAACAAAAAAAAAACATATTCCATATTTTAAAAGTAAAAAATTAATATTTATACGAAAAGTAAAATTAATAATTTTTTATTTATAGCTTTGCATCAGGAGGACAGAAGCTTAGGGGATTAGACGGTTGGGATTCAACCCGAGATACTTATTTATTAATCAATATACATATTAAAAAAATTTGGAGGGGGGAGGAAGGGGGAGGGATAAACGATAAAATATAATTTCAAAGTGTTATTAAAAAAAAATAGTATTATTTCAATAGTTGCAGCAGACTGTTTTAATTACGCACTTTTATTGTATATTTATTAAATTTTTGTTTTATTAAGAAATCTTAATTTTCTTATAGTATATTAGCCGGAAAACCTAGTTTACCCAGAAATATTGTAAATGCTATTTGTGTGTTTATTAGAACATAAACTAGCCGAACTTTGCTCATCTAAACGCTTCCATATTGTCAATTATTTTTTATCATTTTCAAATTTTAAGTGAAAAACACAATTTTTACCCACCGTCCTAGGACGTGCATTTACACTGGTACTAAAATATTTTGATATGAAAGGTTTCGGAGTATTTATTATGGAATGTTTCATTTCTTTGTTGTGAAACGTAACAGCAAAAAGCCGTGGCATCACTTTTTTCCGGAACCCTCCTTAAAATTCAGATACGAATACATAATATAATAAACAATAATATGTATTTTTTATTTCTATCTTATTCTACTCTAAAAGAATACAATATTGATTGTAATCAGTAGAAATTTTTACAATAGAATAAAAATATTAAAAAACTTTTACAAACATTGCATACCAAATCTCCCCCCCCCCCCCTCCCACCGGAAAAAAAAAATCAAGGAACCCAGGTCCATGGCCCATTTGGCCCATGTTTTAATTAATTAAAAAATTCAGACTTGGATCTTTTTGCATCAAAAAATTATAAAATTTGCATTTTGATCTTTTTTATTTTGTACATTTATAGTAATATTTTGCAGTTTTTACATTTTTATTCCTAATAAATTCGTGAATGACTCGTATTTCACATCAAAGAAGATGCTTCAACTTTAAACAGCTATTACTCATACAGTTTTAATAGTAGAAAAATGAAACACTTTTTTGTCTTACTTCTTAGAATATTTTTACTAAATATTAATTATAGGACCGGAAAATCGTATAAAAATTTAAATTTCATGTTATTTTAAGAAATGTTTTTATTGAACAAAATCACTTTTAAAATACTTCTGTATCTCATTTAACACTGTTCTCAAATACAAGAGGGCAACTTTATGAAATAAGTTTTAATTTATTTTTATTCGGAAATGCATGAAACTAGCAAGTGTTGTTGTTCAAAAACTATTTTATCAAGCTGTTTTTTCCGGTTTTTTTTTTTTTTTTTTTTTTTTTTTTTTTTTTTGCGAAAGCAATAGATCTTTCAGAAAATGGTGTCAAAGTGGACATTTTGAACCGAATTTCCGCGAGAAAGTAGAATAACCTCTCAAGAAAAGGCGAAAAAACGTGTTTTGCCGTGATCAAAATCGCTTATAACTCTATAGGTAATTTATTGATCAAAAAATGGAAAACACACTTCGATTCGAAATCGCTTCAATGGTCAGGCTTTCCGATTTTATATCTTTCCGTTAAAAAATGAATTTGTAAATGTGACAAAATGTTTTGCACTTGTTCAGCAGAGCAGTTGAGAACAGCCTTAAGGCTGTTCTCAAATCAAAAAGGGCAACTTCCTGACATAAGTTTTAATTTATTTTTGTTCTAAAATGCATAAAACTAGCTGGTGTTGTTGTTCAGAAACTATATCATTAAGCTGTTTTTTCCATTTTTTTGCAAACCCAATAGACCTTTCAGAAAATAACGTCAAAGTGGACCTTTTGAACCGAATTTCCGCGCGAAAGTAGAAAAATCACTCAAGAGCGGGCGAAAAACGGGTTTGCCACGTGATCTATATTGCTTATAACTCAGTGGGTAATTGATTGACCAAAAAATGGAAAAAGCAGTTCAATTCCAAATCACTTCCATGGTCAGGCTTTCCAATTTTATATCTTTCCGTTAAAAAATGAATTTGTAAATGTGTCAGAACGTTTTGCGCTCGTTGAGCAGAGCAGTTAAGAACAGCCTTAAAACATTTTTGTAATTGAAACTATATGTCTATGCCTCACGGTTTAGGAATTAGCTATGGCAAACAATTGAGAGTGGACACCCGTATAGTAAAACCTCCGAATAGCGCACACCTCGGTACCCATGAATTCGGCTGTTATTCGGAGGGTCCTTTATTTAGAAATAAAAACTAAAACATACAAATATATATAGTTGTTATGGGATTGAAAAGGTGTTCGCTAAATAGTTGTGTCAAGGTAAAGAAGAAAATGAAACAAAGGAATGTTTTATCATTTTTGTTTATAAAAAACAAACAAACAAAGTCCCGGAATCTGCATAAAAATATAAGGCCCGGGGCCGATCCAACACGGAAAGAATGAAATCTAAGCCCTATTCGAATCTTCGGAACAATTATGCCCAGCCCTGTCACAAATCAAATGATAGAAAATTAGCACAAATTCGTGCTTCGGGTCCATTCAGACCTCCACCCTCTTTCCCCTCTCAGAATTAAGAAATATCCGAAAGGAAAGGAATATTTATTTCACGTTAGAAATTTTCTAAAATCAATATGATTTCAAAATATTTCTGAAAAGGTACATATAGGATAATTGAAAGACAAATGTTCACAAACTGAGTAAATAATAATAAGTAAAACTGAAAGTCATAGACATATTGCTAAATAGATATATCGGAATTACTGATAATGATAACTTAGCATCTCCCCTCTCCCCTTCCCTGTGGAAATGTCATCGCAACAATAAAACTATTTTATTTTCTGTAAAATAAAATCTAAAATTTTTATTAATAAAAGCAAATATACTTTCGAATATTGCTTACTCTCTCATACATAATCATTCTATGTACAAGAGAATATAAACAAAGCAAAATGCTGTATCAGATAATGTCTTTGAGAGGAGACAGAGATATATAGCTTCCTAGAATCTATTTTAAAGAATTTTACCGCAAAGGACCACACAACTTCGCGCTTCAGGCAGTATCGAGACTTTACAGGTTCTAAAATCAGACCATAAACGAATCAATCTCATATCTGACATGCTTGGCACCCTCCCACACCACTATATAGTGGCATCGTACATTTTAGGTAAGGATGAAATAACATTACTACAATAGTACTGAATAGCCAACGTCCGGTTCTTTCTTTTCTTTTTTTTTCTTCTCTTCCTTTTCAAAAATTATCTTGATTCGGTATCAGGGCCGAAACCAGGAAAAGAGGAAGAGGAGGCACGTCGTACCCCAGGCGCCAGAACAGAAGGTGAAGATCCAAATGAAAATTTTGTTTGTCGTTTTTTCTCACGTCTGTGTTTACTGTTTTTAGCACGATTGTTAAAATTGTCCTTTCTAGGGTACGTCAAAGAATAGAAAAATCCAAGGATGATATAGAATAAGGATCCTGTATAAAACGGAATTTTTTTCTCATTTCCTTTCGAATCCGTTTTCAAGGTTTTAATGAATCAATATTTGAGATAACTGATTACGTAGTTCAGTTTTGCGCATTTTATGATTACATATTTTAAATTTTGAAATAAGTCGGATATTAGAAACAGTAAAATTATCTTTGAAAAAAGCTTAGCGGAAGAGGGGGGAAGGGGGCGCCAAAATACCTGTTTGCCCTGGGTGCAAAATAGGCTAGTTTCGGCCCTGTCCATTATAACTGCTCTTTAAAAAATTCTTTTTTAATTCTTCATATTTTCACTAATAAAATATTTCTTAGGTGTGCAGTCGGAAGTCTGGGGGTTCATTATCCCCCCTGGACTTCCCTTCCCGCGCCCAAGCCCATGTAACACACATGTAACGTGTGTGTGCATACATTATCACAAATATAATACGTTTGTGTGTATCAAAAATGAAATGCTGGCAATATTTTTCATATTCCGAGATAAGAAAAAAGAAAGTTCTTAATTGTACCGTATAGAAAAAATAATCTATGATCACATTTCTTAGGCATTTTATTTCTCATGTTGTAATTTGAATATATACTCATTGATACTCAAAAACGTATTTATTTTCATCGGAAACATAGATGTGCTCAAACTCTTGTGAAAATCCAAACAACCCGATTTTGAAAAAAAAAAAAAAAACTATGGAAAGAAAATTAAAATCATTAAGACCGAAAACAGAGGGTAGCCGACAGGTTCTTCTCTCAAAGCTGGTAGACGGAAGGTGCTGGGTTCGAACCCAATCGCGCCCGTTGGCCTAATCGTTCGGAGTTTTCCTTGGTCTTCGAACCTTGGATTTCCTTGCGTAAGTACGGGTTAGATTCTCTTAGAAAGACGCCCCCGGAGGCCACCCCCCCCCCCCCGCTTTTAGGCCCATATCCCCCGTGTAGATAATCGGCCGTCGTAAATAACACGGACATCACCGAAAACAGAAATTTATGGACAACTTGACCCGATGAACTCTATTCAATGATCCCGAGGTGTCCACCATACAAAGGTTTTACTATACTTGAATATTAAAGGATGAATTTTATGAATATTTGAATAGTAAAAACTTGTTCTTTTTTCTATAAAAATCATAAAATTGGTATTAGCGACATAATTGTAGATTACTTTTCATAATTGGATTAAAACATAGTTTACTTTCCTTTCATTTAGAGCTCGGGTCGGTTTGCAAGTAGGGCTTATTCTTTTCGTGGGGTTCAGTTCGGGTTTTGGGTTGATTTCAAATAGAATTTTCGGATTCGGGTCGAGCTGAACCTGACCCGCGCATGACTATCTCTAAACATCTGAAAAAAAAAAATAGTAAAATTTATTCGTCGTAAGTGACGCAAAAATGTTAAGGCTGTTCTTAACTGCTCTACCCAACAAGCGCAAAACGTTTTGACACATTTAGACATTCATTTTTTAACGGAAAGATATAAAATGGGAAAGCCTGGCCATGGAAGCGATTTGGAATTGAACTGTTTTTTTTTTTTTTTTTTTTTTTTTTTTTCATTTTTTGATCAATCCATTACCTATTGGGTTATAAGCGTTTTAGATTACATGACAAACACGTTTTCGCCCGCTCTTGAGTGCTTATTCTCCGTTCGTGCGAAAACTCGGTTCAAAACGTCCACTTTGACACTCTTTTCTGAAAGATCTATTGCGTTTGCAAAAAAATGAAGAAAAAAACCAGCTCGATGACCGCTAGCCTTTTAACGACTACATAGGTCAAAAACAGTGTTGCTAAATCTGGCGGATTTTTTACTGAAAAATTTCGAGTTAGCACCATAAAATTTTTAATACTAATTTTCTTTCATTTTATTCACGAAATATTTATACTTATAATAATCAAAAAGTTCTATTCAAACTTTTTGGGAAGAATTTGGAATTTCATAATGATAGTTTTTATAAATAACGCATAAAAGGCATCAACAAACTGTGTAGATATTTATTTTTACGTCGATATGTTTAAAATTTTGTCTTGTGCTAGAAGTTCTGACAAAAAAAAATAAATAATTAGTCTATTTTCCATGTTTATATTGTTCATTTTAAATAAAAGTGCCATACACTGCATAGTACAGGGACCTCCGTTCCAAAATACTGTTTCTCCTGCATTTCTTTTTATCTATCCTATTCTAAACTATATTGATTTTTTAATGAATCGCTATTTGTATGTAAATATACGATTATTATGAATACCATTAATCCATTTACATGGCTTGGAGACTGAAAAATCTGAAAAACTCTATATCGAAAAACCTTCTAAAACGGAATCACACAGGAGAGAAAAAAAATCTTTATAGTTAAGTTCCTTTTTTACCAGGTCTATTTTCAAATCAAATTACTATATCCATTTTGAAGATCCAGATCCACCGCTCAAAAAAAATTTCCATTTAAAACAGGATCTCGTTATACACAGATTCTTATAACAGGTTTTACAGTACTGTATCCTCACCTCTAGAAATGTACTACTATTCTTTAAAGAGAATTTTAATTGTAGAATAATGGTAATTTAAAAATATATGTATTTTCGGAAAAAAATGTTGACCTAAGGTAGGTTGTTCCTTAAACAGATTTTGCACGAGACATACTGGGACGGGGCAATGATTTTCATACAAGCAGGGGCGACCGGGCCAGAAAATTTCTCTCGGTGTAGACTTCTAGGAAGAGTAAAGCACAGGTCCAGAAATAAGTCCGGTTCGGCCCGGCCCGGGCACGACCCAGAAAAACTGATGATCAGACTCGACCCGTGCCGAATCCGTTTAGGCCTCTAAAGTCTAAATGGCATTAGAATGGGAAAAACGTGTCCTTAACGGCTGGAAAATTAAAAAAAAATAAGTTATGAAAAAAATTGAGTTTGAGTTGTAAATTCGTTCAAACTCACAGATTTTTTGAGCTTTCGTTCAGTTCACATTCGTTTATCAAAAAGTGAGTCAAGTTCAACTCAAAGCTCACGGAAAGTGAACGAAACTCGTGAACTTCCGTTCAATGAACGCGTTCATACCCAACACTGAATAATTATTATTACTATTATTATTATTACTATTATTGTTATTATTACTGTTGTTAATTAAAAACTTAAATTATTTTTCGTGAAACTTTTAAATATCTGTATTAATATAATGACAGTTACTAATATATAGCTGATTCAAATATAAATAGCTATTGCTTAAATGATGCGATGAAATATTTTTTTCCGTTGCAGTTACCAATTAGATATAAATTTATTAATGATGTTTAATAATAATTATATAAATTTATTTGTAAATTTTAGCAAAAAAAAAAAAATAATAATAAAGATGAATAAAATTCCTAAATGCGAACGTTGAATTGAAAGGTATTCGATGCCACTATTATATTATTACTGTCACTACATACTTTAATACTATTTAATTTAAACACGAAAAATTAAACAAACTATTGCTTAAAAAATTAACAACTTTGAATTAAAAAAATAAAAGCCATTGATCTCACAAATTTTTGATTTATATCATTTTAAGTTAAACTTTAAGAAGAACGATTTATAATAATGAAAATGAAAAGCTTTTTTTTTTTAATTCAAATTATTGTTAATTTGAATCATTTTAATTTAAACTCTAACAGAGGATCCTTGCTTTTACTTCAGTAAGATGGTCACTTTTGAAGAAATCTTCATTTTATTTAATTGCAGAATCTTGCATTTAAATAGGCTGTCTAAAATACTGATATTCAAAAATACCCGTGGGAGCCATAACTAAGAGCTAAATTATTGTTTAAGTGTTCAAAGGTAATATGAAATTATTTCGAATACGAAAAATTAAAAACCATTGATCTCATACAATTTTTCATTTGAACATTTAAAATGAAATGAATGAATCGTTTAAATTGAAACGCCAAGTTAAGATGCATACAATTTCAAACAATTAATAATTTCGAATAAAGAAAATGAAAAACGTCGAACTCAAAATTTTCCATTTGAGTCGTTTTAATTGAAATACTAAGAATTAAAGTATTACTTAAAACTGGCAAAAAAATTAAAAGCCATTGTACTCAAAATTTTCAATTTGAATCATTTTAATTTAAAATGGACTAAGAGCTAAACCATTGCTTAAGATAAACATAAATTGAAACAATTAACAATTATAAATGAAGAAAATCAAAAACCATTGATCTCAAACTTTCCATTTGAGTCGTTTTAATTTAAATACTAAGAATTACAGTTTTACTTAAGATAATAATAATAATAATAATAATAATAATAATAATAATAATATAATAATAATAATAGTAATAATTAGGAACAAGTTTTACTAAAGAAATTTTGAAAAGCCATTATTCTAAAATTTTTCAATTTTAATAATTTTAATTTAAATTAAACTATAAGTTAAAGTGTTTTTTAATATAAAGATCATTTGGAACAGTTTTCGAATAGAGAAAATTTAAAACCATTGATCTCATACAATTTTTAATTTTAATCGTTTCAATTCAAGCTCTACGAATTACAGTTTTACTTAAGAGGAAAAAATTATAATAATAATAATTTAGAACAAGTTTTAATAAAGAAATTTGAAAAGCCATTGTTCTAAAAATTTTCAATTTTAATAATTTTAATTTAAAATAACCTAAAAGTTAAACTTTTTTTTTCTTTTTTTTAAGATAAAAATCATTTGAAACAGTTTTCTAATAGAGAAAATTCAAAACCATTGATCTCATACAATTTTTAATTTGAATCGTTTAAATTTAAACGTTAAGAGCTAAACTATTGCTTAAGATAAAGATAAATTGAATCTCAAAAATTTCCATTTAAGTCGTTTTCATTTAAACACTAAGAATTAAAGTATTACTTCAGCTAAAAAAAATTAATAATAATAGTAATTTAGAACAATTTCTAGTAAATAAAATGAAAAGCCATTGTTTTCAAAATTTCCAACTTTCTTCATTTCAATTTAAAGTTAAACTATTTCTTAAGATAAAGATAATTTGGAACAATTAACAATTTCGAATTAAAAAATAAAGGGAAAAATTGTTGATCTCAAAATGTTTCGTTTTAATTGTTTCAATTTAAATACTAAGAATTAAAGCATTGCTTAGAATTTAGAAAAAAAATATTTGAAACAATTTTTTGATAAAGAAATTGAAAATCCAAAGCCATTGTCCTAAAACTTTTCAATCTGAATCATTTTAATTTAAGTTAAATTAAGAGTTAACCTATTGCTTTAAGATAAAGATAATTTGAAACAATTAACAATTTCGAATAAAGAAAAAAATTATTTATCTCAAAATTTTCCATTCGAGTAGTTTTAATTTAAACACTGAGAATTTAATTTTTGCATGAAATAAAGAATAATTTAGATAATTTCAAATAAGGAAATTGAAAAGCTATTGTTCTTAAAATTTTCAGTTGAATCACTTTAATTTAAATTTAACACTAAGAGTTACACTATTGCTTGAGATTAAGATAATTTGGAAAATTTCCGAATAAAAAAAATTAAAACCCATTGAACTCAAAATTTAAAATTTGAAACATTTTAATTTCAAAATTAAGAGCTGAACTGTTGCCTAAGATGAAGACAATTTTGAACAATTTCGAATAAAGAAAAAGCTGTAAAAACAATCTGAAACATAGATGATATCATCGGCTAAAGCAAATCATTATCGACACGCATCTTACAAGAAGACTGCAAGAGTTGGCGTTTATCGCTTTACTGGCGGTCGTAGTTTTTATTTTCCAGCAGTCTAGTCTACACATGGAAACAAATATGATATAGCTGGATATAATAGTCGAACTCGGTTTTAACGAAGACGCAAATACTACAGCATTTCCTCATTGTAACAGAAGTGCCTCAAGTTACTAGTTACACAAAATTAGTCTGATAAAGATAATTTTCTTTATTTCTAAATTAGAAGGATGAAAAGTAATTACTGAGTTTAAGTAGTTTAATTAGTTGAGTTTAACTAGTAACTATTAGTAATTACTAGTTAATTACTAATAGTAGATTATCATTTACTTAATTAATTTTCCACTTCTGAATTATTTAATAAGAAAAACTGGTAGCAATGTAGTTGAAGGAATCATGTTTGTTATTTAATTATGAATTTAAATAGATTGTTTGATTATTTTTCTCTGAGATTTTTTTCAACGAGTACGAGATTCACATATCACAGTAGATATTTTTTAAATTAAATTTCGAAAGGGAAACTATATTGTCATTAGATTTAATTATTGAAAAGAAGTTCAATCATTTAAGAGGAATAGCTGTATAATCTTTTTAAGATGTTTCATTCAGTTGCATAACGTAGAACACATATGAATTAGTATATATTGCTTAGGGAAAGTGAAAAAAATCGGAAAGTTTTGTGTATGTTTCCAAAATTTATTATTCTCATACAATATAAAATTTCAGAACAAGCTAAAAATTCATAAAAACTCAAAGTATTATAACTCGATAAGTTTTGGTCGTACAAAAATATGAATTTTTACTGTTTTATTTGTCGGAGCATATAGAACGTTTTTCGAACGATAACTCATAAGACCCAGGGATCATATAAAAATTAAATTTGTAAGTTAAAAAAATATATATATTCACTTAAATCGATTTTCATATGACATTACATCGGGTTGCTACGCCAATTAGTATCTACATAAATAAAAGCCTAATGTTAAAATAAAATAGACAGTATCTAAAATAATGTTGAAAAGTGAAGATCTTTTCATTTTTCTTAACTGATTATAATTTTTTTAGAATAAATATTTTTGCCCATTTTTTTTACCCAAATCATTTTTTTATTTTTTATTATTTACTTATTTATTTATATTTATTTTATTATATTCATTTTTTTTAATAAGGCTATCTCTGGCATTTAAAGGCGGTCTTCGAAATTGGGTCGATTTTCACAAAACAAAAGTTTTTCCCAAATTCATATCAGTTAGCTTGGACAACTGCTATCAGGTTAGTGGTTAGTTCCTCTAAAGTAATAATGAACAATGAATTAAAATTACGTTTCTGAATAAGGGGGAGGGGGAAGCAAAAATACTCGAGATTTTCAATTAGTAAAAAACTTTAAATGAAACAATAGTCAAAAAACCTTAACAAAAGATCTTTGATGTGCTACATTCAATACCAATAAAATTAAAGTGCCAAAAACGGTTTTTCCACAAAGTAATTATTTAAACACAAAAGACTGAAAATAACTGGGTCAAAAAAAAAAAAAAAAAAAAAAAAAAGGGTAGAAAAATTAAAGGATTTGAAAAGAGCGAAGTCATGGAAAATAATAAACTATTTTATTATTATTATTATTTACTTGTGCAATATGAAATGTAAAATACGAAATTGTCTTTTTTCCTTAAATTTAATTTTCCTTAAATTTAAGTTAAACTTTTTCTAGATTTTAGTTGTTTTTGTTTTGTTTTGTTTTTCATTTTTGAGATATTGCGAATATCTCCTTTTTAATTACTTGAATTTTGAAAGTATAAATTATATTTTTTTTTTTCTATGCCAAATGAAAAAAAAAAAAAAAAAGTAAAAATAAATGGAATCAGATTATACTTATCAAAAAACAGAATTATAAGAATAAAAATAAAACTAGTCGGATGTGCCAATCCCAAAACTTTCTTCTTTCTCATACAAGGTTAATATTTCAAAAAGTTTTCACACATGTTAATACTTCAGTGTTATTACTTCAATATTACACCAACTTTGATTTTCATTTTAAGTTTCTACTTCATTTTAATAATCGGAATAAAAACGAGTTAATGTCAATCACGGTACTTAATAAACGAATTAAATTTAAAAAATCAAAAAACCCGACTGCGTAAAAAGCGAATTAATTAATTATTTCTCATCAGTGTGAAACTATTTTTCTTTTACAATTCCCACTATTAGCTCACACTCTCGCTATATACATCTTGTTCAAATTTTCGATTGTTAATAAAATACTTATTATTCATCCAATCAAGCTTAAATAATTTTTTTAAACTTGTAGTGGATGACACTTTATGTTGATCCAGTTTTTTCAAATATTAATTCATTAATTAAATTAAATTAATTAATTTTCAATAATCGAGAGAGCCCTCTTCTTGATCAAGGCATTTTAAGCGCCACTCAAGAGGAAAGAAGAATGGGAGAAAAAAATTTCACTTATCGACCTAAGTAAGAATTGACTTAAAGTATTTTTTTCATATTACTTGTTTCTATGACTTACCTATTTTTTTTCGTTTACTTGTATTGAGGACTTTTAAGTTGTGTTAAATTGTTAGTTCCTATCTATAAACACTGTTTTGATGAGGTCTATAGATGTCTATGATGGTTAGAATTGCAGTAAAGCTAGAAATCCACAATACATACACAACTTCCAGGTTGTATAATATTTTAACGGAGCTTCTGACTGTAAAATAGTCAATGAAACATCGTCTTCATTTTGAAAGACATATCCAATGATATGCTACTCAATAGGGTGCGTAATTTTTTTTTCGTCTCTATCGCCATTTTGTATTTTACGTCCGCCATTTTGAATTTATAAAAACAAAACCTAGTCTATAACCATCGGGCCGTTAAGACGAATTGATAGAGGCCTCATTCATTAAAATCCATCCAGCCGTTGGGATTTTTCGAGGGTATAAAGAAATCCACATACACAGATACGCGTGAAACACATAACCCTTCTTTTCAGTCGGGTAATAAAATCAATATTTTTTCTTTATTCTGTTGTACATCAGCTGCTTGAGAATCGCCGGGGCAGTTGGATGCGAATGGCTTGTCACTGAATGAACAGCTGATGTACAATAGAACTATGAAAAATGTAAAAAAAGGGCTATTACAGTGCCCTCTTCCGGCGGATTGTTACCAAATTCACGTGGGACCTGTTGGTCATAGCCATTTCACGCACAAAAAAATTTGTTCAATTCTATGCATAACTTCATACATTTTTCTATCCCTTTAAGCCCTGACCCACACAATTGTGTGGGTCTATTGATATATGAGTTAATTGGCTATATATGAGTTAATTGGCTTCAGATGTTTTGATAAGATACAACTAGGGGGCACCAACTACAATACAGGGTTAGATTTTCTTCGGACCCACACAATTGTGTGGGTCCGGCCGGCATTTACCATTTCCAAAATAGTTACAATTCCTAATATATAAAATTTTTATTTTTAAGTGATTTTTTTTAATTTATGTTTTTAGCAATTTATTTTTTATTAATTACATTTTTAAAGCGGATTAATTTTAAATTAATAGGTTTGTATTATTCATGATTTCTATTTAAAATGGATAGTATTAGATATATAATATGCACATATAACGAACTGTATGTTTCTGCTCTGAGTTATAGATGCCATTATGAGTTATAAGTTTTATATGAGTTATATGCATACCACGAGATAGATTTTTAAATTTGATAAATTAATTCCATTTTGTCGACACAGCAAGTAAACCACCAGGAATTAATAAGAAATTATGGAAAGTTCAGCAAATGTTCGACAGATTCCGTAGTGTCTGCTTAAATTTACCAGAAGATCAGGGGAAATTTTCCATAAATGAGCAAACGATTTTTTTTTTTTTTTTTTTTTTTTTTTTTTTTTTTTTTTTTTTTTTTTTAGGACGTGCCTCAGTAAAGCAGTATTTAAAGAACAAACCACACTCTGTGGTAACAGCATCATCTAGGATAGTTTTAAATTTTGTAGTATACCAGTGGGAAAGTACAGACCTAATCCACAAGGATCTAGGCTTAGGACCTGCTGTAGTCCTTAATCTGATTCAGACCTAGTTTTATGTACTTCGATCGGTATTTCAACAAAATATCGCTGCTGGAAAAACTAAAAAAAAAAAGAAATTCGAAGGATCAGGCACAGCCCAAACAGAGTGAAGGGCATATTATTTGTTAAAGGCTCTTAAGAGGGGTGCGAGCATTGAGCACGTCTCAGAAAATGAAATTGTAGTGAGCTGTCCAAAAACAAAAATTGTTTCAAACATTTTCATTGTGGCTGATGAAAATTATCTCAATAATAAACAACATTTTTGCTTAAACTTTTATTTTTAGATATTTGCACACATAATCCCAAACCACGTAATTGTGTAGATTTAGTCCAAAAACGGCTGCATTATGGCCGAACCCACACAATTGTGTAGGTCCTCCCTTGGCATAACATGACATCGGGTATTTAAAAAAAAAAAAAAAAAAAAAAAAAAAAAAAAAAATCAATCAATCAATCAAATACTATCCTATCGATAAGGGGAAACCACCCAAACTTTCAATTTCTACCAAAAAATCTCTCGGTCTTAAAAATCGCTATTACATCGCTATTACCGCTATTATCCCGGCGGAATATTTCCAAATTCAAGGAGGACATGCTAGTCATAGCCGAAAATATACACAAAATAATTGGTTCAATTCTATGTATAACTTCATACACTTTTCGATGGTACAATAATGAAAATGGCACAAAAATCGCTAGTACAGCTCCCCCTTCCGGCCGGCGGAATACTTCCAAATTCAATGAAGACCTGCTGACCATAACCAAAAACATACACAAAAAATTTGGTTCAATTCTATGCATGATGCCATACACTTATCGATGATACAAAGCGGACACGGACATACGAACGGACAGACAGACATTTTTTATAAAAATGTTTTTCGGGATCTCTAACCCCTAAAACATGTAAATCTATCGAAAACCGGAAGTCGAAAAAAATTTCGATTACTATACTTTCTACTTTAGAAAGAAGAAAGTAATAAGTACAAGATTTTACGGCGTTGATTCCTTTTTAATTCTTTTCATCATCAAACTTAGTAACAGCTGTTAATAAATAAGGAAGCCTGGCCTCTTTTCAATGAATTTATTTACATCCATTTTGATAAAGAAAAATTATTCATTTATTTGAACGAATTGCAGTTTAAAGGACATTTCACACCTGTGACAATTTTCCTTGTTTTGATTGATAACAACTGTTCAATCCTTCACTTTATAATTTTCGCAAATAAATCCACAACAAGAAATAAAAGAAAACTGCGTTAATGGTAGATTTTATTTATGCAAAAGTGTAGTTTAGTAAATACTTTTTAACTTTTAAATTACCCTCATGCTGAATTCTCCATACTAAATACATTACCTCCATGTTTACATACCTCCTTTCCTTATTTATATGCATACTTATTTCACGCATATTATAAAATACTTACGTGCTTACATTCATCAACTTTCAATACATGCCCTTTTTTTTAAATAAGTAAGAAACCTTCCATAACCCCATTTAACTAAAATTTAGTAAATCTGTTGGTGGTGAAAAAGTTCGTAATATGATTGATTTTTCAAGATTCGGGAAAAGAGGGGGAGGGGGTATTTATCCTAAATGACGTTTTTCCAGCTATTTAAAGCAATAATCAGTTGTGTTGCTTAATAATAAAAGAAAAGGCATGAGCCGTCGGACGTACGGTTGTGATAAAAACATCTGTCAGTTGCTGTTGTTTTTTTTCAATTTTGCACATATTTCTAAAACATGGACAAAATGTAAAGTTATACCCTTTAATAATTTAAAATGCCATACGCAAGGGTTATGGGGTTGTGTAAAACCGTGTAAATTAAATGACGTAGATCACGAGCTCCCCTCTACCTCCATGTTTTCATTTGGCGATTTTCTTATTACTTCATTGAAAGTTATTTCGAAAATTATCCACATTTCTCTTCTTAAAATTGTAGTTTGAAGTTGAAACTGATATCTGGAATTTTCGTGGTACATGACACCAAATATGTTTGGCAAAATCATGTTTCCCTTCGTGATCTCAGAACACATTATCGAACAAAAATCTGTAAAATGATTTCATTAGTTTTTCTGTAGTTACAATGCCGATGCGGGAAAGTGATTTTTAGGTGCGTTCGTGATTAAATACATAGCTCCTATAGTCGTCGCCTGGTTCGTCCGTCCGTATGTCTGTCTGTCCGCATATAACAGCGCAAAAACTACCCAACCGAATAGTTTGAAATTTAATATATATATAGTCACTGCAGAATTTTGTCGCGTCATTTTAAATTTTATGAATATCGAATCAAAACTTAAAAAGATATTAATAAAAGTTTTTTTCATTCTATTAAATCCTATCATACATAAGGAATTCAATGATATCCCATGATAGGTAATGATTCTAGGTTGCCATGGTCCTATTTAAGATGGAGTCATATTATTTCCGTATTATTGAATTTAATATAAATAATCGTAATAAATTTTGTAGTAATGCATTTTTGCATAAGAGTGCAACAGCTATTGCACCAAGATCTGAATATTTATTAAAACATAGTTATAGTACGAACAAACCTCATTTGACACACGTTTGACGTACAATTTCCTTCTTGTTTAATTTCTTAGTAGCAATACGTGTTAATATTACAATCACAACAATTTCTAATGGTAATTATAATGTGGCTACTGCATTTAAGATTCAAGGCGGTTACATTCAAACATGTATTTTTATTTAAAGATAAATAAATCATTATTCAGGTGTTTGAAATACTGTGCATGAACTTGCGTTTTATAATGAGCACGCGACGCACACTGGCAATTTTCCCGGAAATGCTGGCCAAAAGCAGGAAATAAAAGTTGCTTTCTTTCCGTACACGGTTTTTGTAGATTGCACTGCATCAATAGATTTTGATTGTAAATATATAAAGATTTTGAGAATAGCCGTCAAAGTATGACTACATTTAAGTACATATTTCTGCCCCAATTTTTTAAAATTTCAAAGTATTCAGTAGAAATAATGATTGAATAAAAAAATAAATAAATAAATAAAAATTAAATGCATTATTAACCTCACAGCATTATTTGCGTTAAACGCTATGCTTGTTAAAAATAATGTAATTTTAATATTTAATTATTTCACACAATAATGTATGAATCTATTTGAATTTTATACGAGGATTTTATAATTTTACCCACATATACCTGGTGATACTGTATATATATATATTTTTTAGAGTAATATGTACTTAAATGTAGTCATACTTTGACGGCTTTTCGCAAAATCTTTATATATTTACAGTTAAAATCTATTGATGCAGTGCAACTTTCTTGAAACACAATCCCTCTTCAGCGGTCGGAGCATATAAAGCAAATTTTATTGATCTTACCTGTATCTTTTTTTATCAATAATCTTCACGATACATTCCTATTGCATACCTTATAAAAATGCCTCTTGAAGATTACTGATAAAAGATACCGGTAAGAACAATAAAATTTGTCCTAGTATGTGTTCCGGCCCCTGCCTCTTGAAACACACAGACACAAACACAAAAGGTTGTTTTACAAAATATTGATCCATAGCAATGTAGCAACACAATTCTCTATATTGTGACTATTTACTTATTTTGAGAGAAAACTCGGGAAAGTATAAGCGATGAGAGTTTTGGCCACGATTTCGGAAACATCCGCAACTGTGTGCATTTAATTTCCTGAATTCAAATACTGACATATTATCATATGTAAGAGCATTTTATTGTTCTTCCATTCTCCCAAACTAAACAAAACCGTTTTCAAACAAAAAGCGTAACAGTTACTTTTAAAACTCTTTGAAAACAGTCTTTGAAATGTATGCTGTAAAAAAGAAAAAAAAAAAAAAAAAACAGAATAAATAAGTACACCTGAACCTCGCATAATTTTCTTCCAAATTGATTGATTGATGTATTAAAGCCACGCATGTTTACTTTTCAGACATGTGCCGGAAAAATCCTTCATGTCCCTTCCCTTGTCGGTCTGGTTTTTCGAAGGATATTGTGTCAGAACACTAGTCTGGTGTTTCCAGACCTTGAGTTTTTATTTTATTAAATGTTATGACTCAAACAAAATGGAGGAAATTTAAGTGCAAATTCAAATACATTTTGAGCATTCTTTTAAGGGCCGTTAGTAGTTTTAATTAGCGAAAAAAATGAAGAATTTAGCATGTTATGTTTATTCTCCATTACTTTACATTTGATGTAACTTTGACCGAATTTTAAATCTGTAGCAGTAATTACGCCTTTGAGGTTGCTCTGAGACGCAGACTTAAGAGGCTACTTCAGTTAAGCGAAAAGACCCGCTCGCTAATACTAATTCCATGAAAGTAATTTATAAAGATATTTCGTTTGCATTTCGATATTTTTAATGGATTTTTTTTTTCATTAGATAGCTGAGGTTCATCTGTACAAAGGAAGCTTTTTACTTTTACGATTTTGATTGCAGATTTTTTTTTTTTTTTTTTATGAGGATGTTTTTATTTTCGAAACCGGTTCCGAAAATGAAAGTGCCATCATCAAAAATACCTGTAAACGAAATCGAAAAAGTAAAAAACGGCCTTTGTACAGGTCAATCTCACCTATCCAATGCAAAAAAATATCATTTAAAAATATTGAAATACAAACGAGATATCTTTATAAATTTCTTCCATAGGATTAGCATTAGCGAGCGGGTCTTTTCCGGTGACTGAAGTAGCCCCTTAAATAATGCTTAAAAAATGTCGTGTAAATTTACTTCTTACTTTAGTTTTATTGAATGGTTTCTGAAACAGCTGTATATTATATTATAACAAGGGGATAAACCCAGACTTCCTGAATTACAGAATATAGGTGAAAATAGAGATCTGCACGAGCCCGGGCTTGGCCCGAGGCACGTACCCGGCCCGGCGGAATGGAAGAGAATTTTCAAACGGGCCGGACCGGCAAAAAAATTGAACGGCCTGCAAGGCCGGGCCGATAAAAAAAATTAATCGGGCCTATCGGCCCGATATAAGAATTTGAGAGTAGCAGATAAAATAAGAGGCCATTTCCAATAAATATGACTTTTTCGAGAAGTATAAATGTGCACTACGAGCCGATGCGAGTTTAACAACACCAATACAGAAATGTAACATGTCCATCGTAGAGATCGGCATTGTACAGTTACATGATGCCTGATCCCGGGTTTAATTTTTTCGGCAGACTTGTGCCGGGACGGAACTGGTCTTAATCGTTCTCAGGATGTGTAGGACAGGCATTATGTTTTGTAAAAGTATTAATAGAGATAATGAACTTCTGTTAACAGCATCTTTGGAAATGTACCTTAAGGTGGTTCTCATATTTACTGCTCAACAATGCGAAACTTTCAGACACATTTTTAACTATAAAGGCGTAAAATTGACAGGCCTGAGTATTGAAGGCATTTGGGATCGAATAGCGTTTCCATTTTTCATAAATTACGTACAGAGATAACAGATACTCTTGTCACGTGACTGTACGTTTTTCTCCTTTCCTGTGCTATCGCTTCCGGAAATTCGATTCAAAACGCTAACTTTGGCAGTATTTTCTGAAAGATATGTTACTTTTATCTAAGAAAAAAACGGCATTTACATGGTTTCTGAATAAGAATACCTGCCAATCTCATGCGTTTTCGAAAAGAAATGAATTCACAAATGTATCAAAATGTAGCTCCTTTGGATTTGAGAAAAGCCTTAAAAATGACAGAAATAATTTCACGAATCTACTTTTTATTATAAGCTTCAGAAGTTATCATATTTTTTAACCCTTTATTCTAAACTACAATAATCTTTTAATAAACCCTTATTTAAATTTTGAAACGTCTGTAGAGACGTTCACTAAAACACTGTAAGTAATCGTTAATGTTTACTATTGTATGTTTTCTATTTTGCGAACACATAGTAATTTAAAATATACTGTAATATGTTCCCATAAATATGCATGTAGTATTCATTAAAAGAACCTTAATTGTATGTCGAGAAAAAACGGAATTTTTTGTAGAAATTTAGTCGGGCCGGGCCTGTTTTCACTGATTTTTGTACGGGCAGGGCCGGGCCGAGAACGGTAAAACTGTAAACGGGCGTGCCGGGCTCGGGCCGAACTTTCAATTTTTACACCGGGCCGGGCCGGGCCGGGCCAAAATAGCTTTCCTTCAGGCCAGGCCCGGGCCTGGAAATTCCGGCCCGTGCAGACCTCTAGGTGTAAACCATCATTTATATTATTTTTGATGTCAACACCCTTTTTACTCTGCTGTATCAAAGGCACAGCAATGAATGAGATGTTTTTAGAAAGATTCTGCAAACGACTTTTAACGTAGGCATATTTACATATTGTTTTAAAAAAACGCAGTTAATCAAAATTTAATGGAAAAACGTATCAGCAAACAACCTCAAACATTGCAGCGAGAAAGCCTCGACTTTTTTTTTTATTATTGATAATTCTAATAGAATTTTGACAAAGTATTTTTTTTTTTTTAGCCAAAATGTCGTCAGCGTTACGGACGACACGTGTCTCATTTATAACATTGATTGATTGGCATTATAATTGGTAGCTATACCGAAGCAACAAAAGTTAAATTTTCATTTCTCCCTTTTTAGCTATTTGACACAGTATTTTTCAGACTTAATAAGGCAGTCAGAGTTAATTACCCATGTTTTAAAATTCAGGCTTCTTAACATTTTACTTTCATAAAAATGTATGTTTGATGTCTCAAAATCCAATTTTTAATTTGGCATGAAGTGGGACTTTATTTGGTAGTACTGTGATTTTTTTCATTTTTTATGAGGATTAAGCAGAACATCACGTACAATTTAAAAAGAGATCTTGAAGCATTAAGAACAGCCTAACTGGGGCCAGAATTCGAACCTAACCATTCTTGACCAGCGACCGGTGACTATTGCCCTAATCAGTGATGTATCACATAAATCCTTCGTTGAAGAAGCTGTATGTAATATTTAATTGCTAATACAGTTATACTCGCTATTAGTTCAGTAATATTAACACTATTTATAACAGTATCAAATGAAAACTTTTAAAATATTTTGAGTTATGGTTATTTTATTTGTAATTTTTAGCTTAAAACAATCACAAATCATTTACAAAACATTGAAGACTTATTCAATTCCTACTATTAGTTCACACTCTCCCTATATATATCTTGTTCGAATTTTCAATCGTTAATAAAATACTTATTATTCATCCACACAAGTTCAAATACATTTTTTTAACTTGTAGTGGATGACACTTGATGTTTATTAAGTTTTTTTTCACATATTAATTAATTAATTAAATTAAATTAATTAATTTTAGTTTTACATGGGAGAAAAAATGGCAGCCATTGGTTATTGAACAGTATTTAATGCATCACCATACCTATAAGGGGGACTACCATAGGGGGGGCCTTGTTTTGTCGCCAAATTCGGCGACCAAAATGAGTCGCCAAAAGTGACGCCAACTTGGCGATATCTCTCATACTTCGCCAAATTCCCATAGACTTCCATTGTAAACCAATAGCGTTTACTTGCTTATAGAAAATCAACAAATTGAGATTTTTTAATGCAACAAAAACTAATATTAGCTTAAGGGATTATATTAAATTTTTCTTTGATAACCTATGTAGGAATTGACTTTAAAAAGAAATTTTTTACGTTACTTGTTTTTTATACTTATTAGCTTTAAAAATTACACGTAAAATAAACATAAAGGAAATTTTTAAAAGATGTCATTTGATACCGACAGAAAATTACAGTAATTAATTCATCTATATAAAATAAAAAGAACGGGAGATCATGCGTACAGCATAGATTATGAAACACTTTCCAACACATTCAGAATACTATAACAAAACTTCCTCTTTTAATAAGTAGAAAAATGACGTTTAAATGAGTAGTTAGGAAAACGCATAAAACCCGATTTGAAAATCCAATTTCTGCTTATTACTATGAATAGTCGTTAAAATGTACTTTTTTGTGCAGCCCTGTACAAGATCTATAGATATGTATGCATACTACATAGTATGCTAAAAGTTAGTTCAGTTAAACGTATAGCACAGTTGAAAATTTCTAGTCAGCAATTTCAGCCAATAAACGGATGTTGTTGAGAACTTTTGTGCAACCCTGCATATGATCTATAGAATCTATGCACACCAAGTAATATTTAAAAAACAGTTAAAATTAAAAGCGCATGCCACAATTGAAAACATACTTCCAATCTTGGCTTATGCTGTTCCATTCCTCTTCGTCTGTGTTAAAATCATTGCCATTATTTCCATTTTCCTGCAATTGAATAACTTCAGCATCGTTTGAAGGAACAAAACCCGCTTTTCTAAAGCAGTTAGAAATTGTTGTGGCTGTTACGTTATTTCAAAAGGAAACCAACATATGCATAGCATCTAGAATCCAAATTTTCTTGAATTTCTTTTTCTACTCTAGTGATATAAACAATCTTCGCATCAAATCTTTCCTATACTGCGCATTAACTGACGTTATTATACAGAGATCTAATGGCTAGAGTTTGCTAGCACAATTTGCAGGGGTGGGGGGGGGGGGGGGGGATATAACTCGTATATGTGTCAGCAATGGGAGATCTGAAGAATGAGCGGGATAATGATCCGTAAATAGCAGATCTTTTCTTTTTTTAGTCATCTCCATATCAAATTCCTTCAAAGAGTCAAAAAGAAATTTTCGATGTCATCCAGGCTTTGGTGCTACTTGCATAAGAACGTGGCAATTTTTTCGCATTTTTTTTAAAAACTGTGGTTTCTTGAATTTAGCAATCACTATTGGCGGTAACTTTTCTAATCCGACTGCATTGCAACATAAAAGCGCAGTCACTCTTTTTTTGCTGCGTTTGCCACCATGACATGTTTCTCCCTTAAAATCCAGCGTTTTGTTTGGCAAAAGACAATAAAATAAAACTGTTTCATCACAGTTAAAATTGCTTTTAACACCAAAGTTTTGAATTAAATTTGGAAGGTCTGCTATCCATTCATTAACAGTTGCACCTGAAACGGCTGCGCTTTCAGCACTCAGACAATGATTTGTTATTTCTTATGTTTTTCTAGCCATCTCCAAGAAGCTGAAAATGTTTCGATTCTCATTTTTAATGACAAAGCGACAGCCTTTTCTTTGAATAACTCACAACTAGAGCCGTACCGAGTACTCGGTAAATACTCGGCCAATTTGCCGAGTACTCGGCCAATACCGAGTAGTTGTAAGAATTTCATTTTTTAAGCATATGAATTTAAAACTGATCTGTAAAAAGTTATTTGAATATTAATGCATAGTAATATATGCAATAATTCATAAAACTATTTACTTGGTATTTAACAACATGTCTACAAAATATAGAAAAAATTAAGAACAAAACCCCTCATAAAATAATTCCAGATTAAAATTTAGTTTCACATTTATACAAATAAAAATAAGTTCTTTTTAAATATATAGGAAAACAGAAAAGACTATTATTTTGGATAAAGAAACTGAAAATACAACAAATGTAATAAAAAAATTAATAATTAAATTTATTATATTTCAAATTATGGTGCAAAAACACCAAACGTTCTGCATTATCAGTAGACAGGGCATTTCTTTCACTACTATAAATTTGGCCTGCCTCTGAAAATATACGTTCAGAATAAACAGTGGTTGAAGGTGCACATAAGAATTTTTGGTACTTTTCAGTTAGCCGGGTGCCAGTGTTATATATGCATATTTATATACATACATATATGTAAATATACATATATATCCATATACACATATTGTATATATATACACACACATATATATGTATATATCCATATATGTATGTATATAAATATGTTATATTGGCGCCCGACTAACCAAAAAGTACCGAATTTTTTTGCAAGGTTGCCCATAATTGGAAAAGTTTTTTTTTTTCTCCCCCCACCATGCAAATGGAGTGTCAGTTTTACATAAGTCTTCTGTTAAGAAAGCCTGTATCGCTTTTTGTACCTCTTTTTATTTTTCTCTTTTTTATTTTTAATCAAAAGAAAATAAGGTACAGTTACAAAATAAATATGAAATGTTTTGCATTTTTCAATGAATTGTTACAGTAACCAATAAACATTTTTATTTTTGATAGACAGATTTCAGGTATCGGAATAAATTAGAGGGTTGACGAATGTTTTAATTTTATATTGGTTAATAATTGTACTTGTTATGTGTCCTTTTTTTTTTTTTTTTTTTTTTTTTTTTTGCTGTTTTGAATTGCCAAAAATTGTCTTTAAAAGGTGCACAAATAAATTTCAAATTTAATTAGTTAATTTATATATATATATTATATATATGTACACACAGGTATATATATATGTACACAGGTATATTTATATATATATATATGTACACACATATGTACACCTAAGCTCACATTATGTGCACATCAGCATTTTTTTTCCTTATTACACAACTACTCGGTACTCGGCTACTCGGCCAAAGTACTATTCGGTACACCACTACTCACAACTAATGGGTAAATTAGAAGCCCCCATTTCTCTGAACACTGGAGTAAAGTGGTTCGTAAAAAGCCAAATTTTCGATCCTGAATTCTTGATAGTTTCTTTGCTTGTGTAGAATATTCACTGTTCATTTATTTGATCGAGTCCTTGTTCTTTAAAATCCCCCTGAGCGTTGATTCTGGCAAATCGAATTTTTGAGCTAAACTTATTTTTGACAGTTTAGGATCATTTTCTGCTGCTTGTAATAACTTTTATTTTGAACGAAATTGTTAACTTACATTCGCTAATTGTTATTGAAAAAAAATCCAGATGTTACTGTAAAGGCAAGGAGGGAAGGGAACACGCACGTGGCTTACTAAAAATAAAAAAGAAAGAAAAGAAGGAACCATTAGAAATAAGGGAAGAGGGCAAAATGTCGAATTGTAATACCGTTTCCACTCTCTCAGGCGCTTTGCAGAACGGTTTTTTGACCTTAACATGTGCAGAAAATTCTTTATAGATAAAAGAAAAGTTTCGCACTTAACTCAGAGTTTGTGAATAGCACTGTAATTTCTGAGCATAACTGAGAGAGACATTCAAAGTGACGCTTATGAGTGAGATATCTATAACATTTTTTTCTCATTCCTCGTGGAGGAACCTTACGAAATTCGCGTATAACTGAGGGACGCGTATAACTGAGAGGCGCATAAATGAGAGGTGACTGTATTAGTTTTTATGGGTAAAAGTGTTTACATAATAATACTAATGTTTCTGTTTTAATTTAATCAGACAAGTTGTTTTAGCTTTTGTGCAATTTCTGATTTTTTTTTTTTTTTTTATCTGATCTGTGATAACAGGTACACTACAAAATTTCAAATTCTAGAGCAGGACAATCCCCGCCCCCTCAAGCCTCTTCCAAATGGCATTCCTGTATAATGTACAAATAATAATAAAAAAATATTGTAATTGCCTTATTTGTCTTAATTAGAAGCTAAATAACTAAAAGCAATTTAAAATTGAATTACCCCTATTTGTATATTGCCTACCCTATGTGGGAACTGAAAGAATAAACTGCATTGTATATATAGAATGAACATTAGTTAATTAATTAAATAAAAATTAAATATTTTTTTATCAATATAAAAAGACAACTCCTATTTCAAAAATTTGTTTTCTTTTAGTATTCTATTAAGCAGTTAAATCAAAGGAAAAAACTATTATTCAGAAAAATATCTCTTCTTCGCAAAGTTAATTCATGAAGTATTCTTCACCTTCTTTTCTTTTCTTTTTTTTTTTTTTTCTTTTGTAAACACAAAACACCGTAAATAATTCACGTTCACAAATCATCTTGTCTGTTCTAGTATTCATTTGCATTCACTTTATTTATTTGTTTGTCTTTTAGACGTTTCGACGTTATGACATGAAAATATAGAGGAAGTTCTAGTATTATAGAATACCATTTTATTTTTCTTTGTAAGTCAACATCAAAAAATTAATAAGATACGATAAAAGTTAGAAAAAAAACAAACTTTGACTATTTCTTAACACATTTTTAATGCGTTTAAAGTGGAAGAAAAAGTATATCAATATTTAGCTTTTAAAAAAAAGTTACACTTTTCGTGTAACATGGAGTAGGGTCATAAAGAATATTAAAATTGCAAGAAAACCACGATTGAGCCTACCCAATATTTTTCGTAAGTTGGCTCTACTGATATAGACAGCTTCATTTTCCTTCGTGAAAACGGTCTTTGTATCATTATTTTTTCATTTACAGACAGGGCCTCAAAAATAAATTCGAATATATTGCATTATGTGGCTATTATATCGTACGTGTGTTTTAACGGCACTATACATTTCCAAAGCGAACAAAAATTTTGTCTGTTTCTTAAAAAGAACATATGAATTCTGTTTTCAACATGCCTGTTAGTCTGTCCGTCTGAACAGGTTTTAACTTTCATTGAAATGCATGATTAAACATGAAAGTTAGATATTTGTGAAAACATATGGTGCCTAGGTAAACTTTTTTGGGGAGGGGGGCACTATTTCGGAATAGTAATCTTCTTCTTATTTAATCAGAGAATTCTGTAATTAAATAAGATGAAGACTACAATTCAGAAAGAGCTCTATTTAAAAAATGCGCACCTCTACGCATAGTGGAACAGTATGTACCAGACAGCAACATTTTCAGTATTGAACACAGGGCCACACAAAATAATTTTCGATTTCAAATGATTTAAGATTTTCTGTCGACTACTGAATGAAACCTGACCCTATTGGAAACGGTCGAAATTAATTTACTTTAAATCTGTTAATCAAAAAACTATTAAAACATGAAGGTAAAAATATTAAAATGCTTCCAGCTTAATAATAAATTTTTTACGGTCATTAAACATCTTCAAGTTCTTCCCATCAAACATTTACTTTTTTTATGTGTTTTTTATTGAAATATTCACACACCTGCACAAACTCATTTATGCACAAAAGTATTCAATGCTGCATTATGTTTACATAAGAAGGGTTATTGCAATTTCTGCAAAAAAAGCTTCCATTATTTTAAGCGCTTTTTTTTTTTTTTTTTTTTTTTTTTTTGGTACGCATACAACACGAATTCGAAGTGTGTTTAGCAAAATTATTCCCAGGTTTCATTTCTCGTGATTTTTTTGTATAAAAAATGTGTTAAGTTGAAAATCATGAAAATTTTCTAAAAAAAATTAAAGTTTTAATTTATTTTACACAATAAAGCAGATTTAATTTAATTTCTTACTTCGGAGTAATTGAAAATATTTTCATAATATCAACTGCCCCACCAGTGGCCGAGAGGTTCTGCTCTCAAAGTTGGTAGACGGGAGGTGTTGGGTTCGAACCCAATCGCACCTGTCGGCCTAATCTTTCGAAGTTTTCCGTGGTTTTAATCGAACCTTGGATATCCTTGAGTAACTGCAGGTCAGGTTCTATTAGAAAAACCCCCTCGGGGAGACGCCTATCTATATCCCTCGTGTATATAATCGGCCGTCATACATAACACTAACACCACAATATTAACTCGTTTTTAGAAGAGTTCGAATCAGAACAGGTTACGGTAGCTCTCATAAGTATTGTGGCATTGACATATTTGATTCTGTACCGTAATATACTTAAGTGTTGGAATGAACGCTTTAATTGTTGCTGCATTATACTCGTTCTTATCGCACAGGAGAAAAAAAAAAAAAATAGCATATTTTAAAAATAAGTCATTTAAAATAACAGTGTGTTGTGTTGTTTTTATGGCGGCGAATTAGCTATACGAGGGATATGGACCTGAAGGTGGGTGCCTGCCGTACGGGTCTTTTTAAGGGAACCTAACCAGTATTTACCCAAGGAAATCCAAGGTTCTAAGAAAACGACGGAAAACTCAGAACCACTACACCGACGGGTGCGATTGGGTTCCAGTCCAGCACCTCTCGTCTACCAGCTTTGACAGCAGAATACTGGTGAGGCCTTTAAAATAACAGAAAATTCACTTTCGGAATTCTATTTGAAAAATTCCATACAAAACCACATATTTTTAAAAATTAAGGTGGAGTGAGGTAAATGTAATCACAGTGGTAGTGTAACCCCTAACTTATTAATAAGTGGTGTTATTTAACCCTTCATCTACTGACGCTACTTATAAGTACCATTAAAATAACTTGTTATAAAATTCATTTAATTCATCGATTAGCTGTAATACAGTTTAGAATAGATACATTACTTTATCTTATTCCAAAAGCATTATTGATTACACAAAACAAAAATATTTTTAAAAAGATGATTTCTTTAGCCTGTGCATCTTTCCAGCTTTCTTGGCGTTAGGGGGGAAGGTGGGGGGAGATTTTCAATTCGGAAATATTTCTATATTTCTATTGTAAGAACATTATATTGGTATATTTCCTAACTCTACAAAATAGAAAAATATTTAAAATAAAAGATTTGAGTGGTGTTATAAATATTGCACAAAATCCCTATAAATTCAAATTTAATTAATCCTTCTAAATCCTTCAATCCTTCTAAAATCCTTCTAAAATTTATTGAATGATTATGTAAATCTTCTAATATAGTTTAAACAATTCATGAAAAATGCTTTAGAAGATAAAATTTTCGTGAATTCATAATTCAGTACATAAAGGGTTAAATCAACCAACCAGCAGGCATGCTTTTTCCAGTCTCTTTCACAATATTTTAGTGAGGATAGCCAAATAAGGCTCCAATGAACTGTTTTAAATACAATTTTAATAATAGCCTTACATTTTGATGTTTTTAATAGTGTCGGCTTTCTCAGATTTCAGCTTCCTGTTGCTCTCAAACACTGCTTGCCTCATCATTTATTTTAATATTATTTATTATACTCTATGTAATTCGAATGGAACTTCTTTCAATTTTTCCGACCACGGTTTAAGCGGCGCGCCGTTGTATTCCGCGTAAATTATAAACTTCACGCTGCAAACTGATTTTTGCAAAAGAAAAATATATTAATGAAAAGTTAGCGATTTTTACTCCTCAGTGTGTCCCTTCCTCCGATCAATGAATGAAATGTCGCATCACGACGCCGTTACACCAACAAAATTATCGTATCTAAATATCGTAATCATAAGTAACTCATTTTTGAGAGAAATACCACAACAAATAACGAAGCCGGTTAAAGTTAGGTTTAGCAGGTTTGATTTCCTATAAACAAACCAATTCTTGCCATCACAAAAGAGAAATAATCGCTTTTTCGACGCCACGTTACCTTAGCTTTTTATATAAACTATATTGCCATTAATGACCGGCAATTTTCAATTTTAGAAATTTTGTCGAATATTTAGAAATATACTTGTCAGATTCTTCTGGAATTTCAGGATTAAAAAGAACAACATGATTAAAAAGAGGGGCAATTAGGGGGCCAACAAAAAATAAAAATAAAAAATAATACTTGGGATCACCCTGTAAAATAAAATACACGAAATGATCTAACGCTACCGAATATAAATAAACAGACATTGTGCAAAATGTGTATTCTTTTATGTAAGAATAGCACGTATATTAATAGAGATATGGCGATTTATTTTTAAAAAATAAAAAATTCTTGCATGTTTTTTGCTTATAACATACAGGGTTTTCAACCAAATTTAACGCCGATTTCAGAAAAATTGACAAAATATAGTAGAAACAATATAGTGCAATTGAAATATAAATATATTAAATATTTTAGGAAATATGAGCAGTTGTATGAAATATATTTTATCCACGCATGCGCGAACGATAACAAGGATCATTTTACATAATTTAATAGTCAACTCTATGGAGCAACTTATTAAAAAAATCTAGTCAAATATCATAAAAATTCAGAAAGATATCGGTGTTAGAGTGAGCAAATTTTTAGTTGTTCTCTAAAAGCAGCTGAATGATAAGGGATTTTACACAAATTGTCATTTTTAATTAAATTTTTTTTTTAATTTTCATTTTTTATTAATGCTTTAGTTCTTCTCTAATAACCACCAGAACGAGCCTATACCATGATCAAAAGAAGTATCAAAATCGAAGCATTTTTTCCAAATCTACTCGTTGATAGTCCCTAAATACTAACTTTTTTTCTGAAAGTCAATTAATAAAAAATGACAATTTGTGTAAAATCCATTATCATTCAGCTGCTTTTTGAGAATAACTAAAAATTTGCTCACTCTAACGCCGATATCTTTCTGAATTTTTACGATATTTGACTAGATTTTTTTTAATAAGTTGCTTCATAGAGTTGACTATTAAATTATTTAAAATGATCCTTGTTATCGTTTGCGCATGCGCAGATAAAAATTATTTCATACAACTGCTCATATTTCCTAAAATATTTAATATATTTATATTTCAATTGCACTATATTGTTTGTACTATATTTTGCCAATTTTTCTGAAACCTGCGTTAAATTTGGTTGAAAACCCTGCATGTTAAAAGCAAAAAACATGCAAGATTTTTTAAATTTTTTTTTAAATAATCGCTATATCTCTATTAATATACGTGTTATTCTTACACAAAAGAATACACATATTGCACAATGTCTGTTTATTTATATTCGGTAGCGATAGATCATTTCGTGCATTTTATTTTACAGGGTGATCCCAAGTATTATTTTTTTTCTTTGATTTTTTGTTTACCCCCTAATTGCCTCCCTTAACAAATCGACATTGCTAAATATGAGGTCATACCTGTTCTTTTTAATCCTGAAATTCCAGAAGAATCTGACAAATACATTTCTAAATATTCGACAAAATGGCTAAAATTGAAAGTTGCCGGTCATTAATGGCCATATAGTGTATATAGATAGATATATATGAAAAAAATCTACTATAGTTTTCAGTTGGGAAAATATTTATATTCTGTAACCCGCGAATTCCCGGTCGGATAGTCTTAGTATTATTAAAAGAAAAATGACACAACAGAAGATTTTTATAAACTTCAATTATTTTGAGAAATAAGCTACAATTCTGAATTTTGTTTGTTTAAAACAGATCAAATTTATTTCTTTTAAAAATGTTAAATGATTATTGGATTTTCATGTACTTATATAATTTTATATTCGAAATATGGATTATATAAATAATTATGGAAAATCATATGAATTGTAACGTGCAAATATTTTACCCGAAATCGATTTTTATTAGTTTTTATTTCATTACAAAATTTCAGCTCATTCCTTCAAGTAGTATTATAATTATTCCTATCACTGCTACAGTTTGTTGAACCATATTCACTTTGAAACTGCTCCTAGAAACGCAGACATTTATAATTATTGAATATTTGCGTAGAAGTGTTTGGCAGCATCAGGAAAACTTTAAAGTTTGTTTCTATTTCATAATGGAGATGCCTTAAACTTTTCTCTCTCTAAACTTCTCTCCTATAATTTAATTTCATCATTCATATGACTTTACGGATTACATAATTCCCAATCAAATCGTATTTCCTGCTTCTTTTATGAAATAATTTATGATCTAGTTTTTTTTTTTTTTTTTTTTCATCTAAATATTATCCGTACCAGCGGATAGTAATGTTGTGCCGGCATGTACCAGCGTTGACTTTTTAGCGAAATTTTTATCCAAAGAGCTATAGAGGCTGTATCTATAAACACTATAGATCAGTAGTTTCCAAACTTTTTTTAGTCGCGCCCCACCAAAGCATCTTTAAAATCCCGATGCTCCTCCCCACCTCTCCCCTCTATAACATATAATTCTTATTATATAAAAATAATATTTTATTCAGACGGAGTAAGTCTAAAAGGGCGTTAAGGGGGCTGGTCACTCAGCTTCGGAATTCTCCGCCGTAATGTTAAGTCTATGGGCTTTTGATGCATTCGTATATTTAAAATATCTTCCCGGAAAATTCATATTTTTAACACCTTTTTTCTATGTACTCTTCTTAAAGGATGTCTCTTTTTTTTCTTAGTTTTCAAAATATTTCTAAAGTCTATGCTGAAGTTAATATTTTATGTGTTAAAAGCGGGCTAACTGCGAGTAAGATTTTAACATTTCCTATAAAATTAAGTCTATACTTTAGAAATATTTTGAGAACTAAGAAAAAATAGAGACATCTTTTAGGAAGTGTACACAAAAAGTTGAAGTTAAAAAAATATATTTCCCGAGGATATATTTTAAATATACGAATGCATCAAATGCCCATAGGCGTTACATTAGTGAGGGGAAATCGGAAGCTGAGTGACCAGCCCCCTTAACTATGATAAGTCATTTCAAATTCGTTAATTTATCAAAATGATAAACTTTTTGAAAAAGAATGCTTTAAACCACAACTATGAATGCAGTGGCATTATACATCTTCGTATCTACAACTAGAAAAGTTTTTTTTTTTTTTTTCTGCAACTTATCTCAGACACAAAAGTGTTTTAAATTTTTCTTTTATATCTTCTTGAAATTTCAATAGACTCCCCATTTTGCATTACATTTGATAAAATTGATACATTTCATAATTGGATTTGGACCTTCATTAAGAAGAATTTTTTTTAACATCGAGACGATATGAACAATGTAATTTACAAGCAGAATTTCCCGATTCTCACCTTTATCAATTTACAGTAGCCATTTTAATTTCCCCTATACTTATGTGATTACTTCTTTTCCCCATTATCCTTAGTTGGCCACCATATATTATCAGATTTAAAATTTTAAAATGCATATGTCTTGACGTATGTTTATATATTGCGTGTGAGGTCTGTGCAACAACCATATGAAGTTTACTTTTTATCAATTTTCTTCTGTAATGCTCATTTAGGGATTTATTAATTTTATAAAAGTAGTATCTTGTTTAGGCATTTCAAGCATATTTTAGGTTAAATGTGTTCAAAATAGTCAATTTCAGATATTTCCTTAAATAATTTCACATATAAAAGTTTCTTCTTGTGGCATATTGTACTTTAAAAAGGAATACAAGTTTCTTTCAATAAACGGCACGAAAAAAAAATGTGTAATATTAAAATAATATTATAACCAGAAAATTTTTTAATATTTTTTTATTTATAAAATGTGACTAAATTTTGTTTGTTGAAATCAAGAACTTAACTCTTAGCCTCCCCACCCTCCTTTTATTTTTCCCTGCTGCCCAAGGAAACGCACCTTGTCAACTACCTCATGTGTTCAGTCAGTGTTGCCAAATTGGGGACTTTTTTGTCCCCAGATTGTTGATTGTCACCGCTTTTTTGAAATAGAAATATTCTACATGTTAAAAAATAGATTAAAAATTCTGAAAAATAAGGCGAGTTATACAATTTTAAAAATGTGGTGACAGTCAAATAATCTGAATTAAAAAAGTCCCCAATCTGGCAACACTGTCTTCAGTATCCGGGGATGTGGGACATAGGTTCCGAACTCCTCGACAAAAGATCTTCACATCATCATCGAATTAAAATTCATTCAATTATTCCGGTTATAATTATGTTTTGAACTTTTAAATGGGAACTTTTTGAAAATTTGTTTTTATTCAGTTATTTTTAAATTTTTCATATATAATTTCTATTTTTAGTCTACAACACTACTTTTATTAAAATAAAAACTGATAGAAAATGGGTTAATAACAAATTTCAAATTGCCCCCCTCGAATGACTAATTTTCCCCCTGTGGAGCTTACGTCCCACGTTGGGAACCACTGCTACAAATGCTAAAATAAAAAATATTGTATAGTTATCATGCATACAATGTTTACAGGATTCCAGATGTCAATTACACAGACGATTACAAGGTCGACCAGAGCTGGCAAACTTTTAAAGGTTTAGTGTATACCTATTATCTCTGCCAAGAGAAATAGCATTAAAGAGACTTATCTTAGATAGCTGATGAACACTGTATGACATTTAAAAATATTATTACGTATTTTACAACATTTCATATATTAAAATTCATTCGGAATTGAGTTACAACTAATTATATTCAGTAAACTAAAACTATATTAAACTTACAATACTAAATTTACATATTTTACAATTATGTATTACATGCAAGTTTATTTAAATATGAATTATTACTTTAAAAAAAAAAAACTCTTTGGTAAGTCTTATAATACAGCTGAGACGTCTTTTCTTATATAGTCACTGACTAGTCTAAAGACTATCTATTGTCTGTCAACGAAAAAAAATATATATTAAAAAAATAGTGTAAAAAGAAAAAATAATAATTAATTTTACTCTCATACTTTCGCATTTCTACTGAATTTAAGTGAATTGACAGCCACAGCATATTCCATTTCTTTTAATATTATTGTTTCAACACCTCTTTTTTGTCGTATTATGGAGCTAAGGTCTTTTTTTTTAATCATTGTAGCGGAGTCCAATTCCGTGCTGAATAGGCTTCTATAACAATCAAATCGAGAAAAATACAACTGCGTCTGCCGTAATTCATCTGCACGGATGCGTAGTCAGCTATTGAAAGTTATTCTTTTGCTGTACCTATGCAAGCATCCGCGTTTTATCTCTCTTTCAAACTCGAACAGGTGTATTACGTGGTTCGATGAATTTGTATCCAGTAAGCCAGACCATTGTACGGATGTTTCTACGAATAAAAGCTTTCCCAGACATTTTTAACTCGATTTTTATTCAATACAGCTTTCATATTTTAATTCGTGAACATTCAAAATACAAATTCGTTTCCATTAATCAGTAGCTTAACTCTTTAGAGTGCGATTTAATTTTTTTCAATTTTGAGAAAAAAATTACTTTTACGTTAATAACGTTAATTAGTGGCCTATCCAAATTGATTTACTGAGGTTTAACGAAGATGTCGTTGTCTGAAATCTAACTAATGTGGTTATTTTGCGTACTATTCGATTCATATTCATATGACAATAGGCTGAGGAAGAACTTTTATAGAGACGTTTGGAAAATATCCTATTACAACAGGATTTAAGAGATATTACAACTTTCTAATATCTTTTTGCGTGATTCGTTCAGAAAAGTAACCTATATTTTAAACTTAAAGAGTGAAATATATGTTTAAAATAAAAGAATCGTCAACAGCCCAAAAAAGAATCAAGAAAACTTTTATTATTATTATTATTACTAAATACCAAAACATAAATGAAGTCATAATAAACAAGTTGGTAATTGCTCGTCAAACGTGGCAAATGAGGTGCGTTCGTACTATAACTAGTTTTATAATTATTTTTTGCACCCCATATTGTACTGAATGTATAATTGTTTGCACTTCATAAAGTGCATAGTCTGTAACATCATTAAAATGCACTTCCAATAATTTTTTCCCATTCCCCGTAATGTAGAGATGCACAACCTGTGACTTGCGGGCCAAAAGTGGCCCGCGATGGGTTATCGTGTGGCCCGCGATTTTCATCAATTTATAACTGGAAAAAATTGAAATTTTTGTCCATAGGTCGCAAGAAAAAATCATGAATTTCGTCACTTTGCCTCAGGAAAATTTGCAAATTTAGCAAATTTATCGTCAGTCATTTAAGTATCGCGAATTTTGTCGATCAGGCGCGGAAAAATTGCAAATTTTGTTGATAGAGGACAGAAAAATCGCGAATTTTGTCGATAAGGCGAGGAAAAATCGCAAATTTCGCTGATTGGGAACGAAAAAATCGTCAGTTTTGTTGATGATACGTGGAAAATTTGAAAATTTTATTGATTGGCTGCGGAAAAATCGTGAGTTCTGTCAGTCGTGAGAAAAAAACGCGAATTTCGTCAATTTGCGGCGGAAAAAAATGACAAATTTCGTCATGTCAGTTAAGAATCGCGAATTTTGTAGATTAGGAAAGGAATAACCTCAAATTTCATTGATCGGCTTTGAAAAATCGCGTTTCGTCTGTTTATCGCGAGAAAAACATCGCCAATTTCGTCAGTTCAGAATCTCAAATTTTGCTGATCGGGCTCAGAAAAATCGAAAATTTCGTCGATCAGTCTATAGGAAAAATCGCAAATTCTCGATCGGGCACGGAAAAATCGCGAGTTTTGTCTATCGGGTTCAGAAAAATCGCGAATTTCGTCAATTTACCGCTGGAAAAAAATACAAATTTAGTCAGATTCAGTTAAGATTTGCGAATTTCGCTGATCGGGAGTGGAAAAATCGAGAATTTCGTTGATCGGGCACGGAAAAATCACGAATTTTGTCGATGACGCGCGGAAAAATTGAAAATTTCGTTGATAGGCACAGGAAAAATCGCGAATTTCGTTGGTCGGGCACGAAAAAATCGTGAATTTTGTCAATCAGGCGCAGAAAGATCGAAAATTTCGTCTATCAGGCACGGAAAAATAACGAATTTCATCGATCATTCGCAGAAAAAAGTGAATTTTGTAGATAGCGTGCGGAAAAATAGCGAATTTTGTCGATTGGGTGAGGAAAAATCTCGAATTTTGTCGATTGGCTTTGGAAAAATTGCGAATTTTGTTGATCAGACGCGTAAAAATCTCAAAGTTTTTTTGATCGGTCTTGGAAAAATCGCGAATTTCATTGATCAGGCGCGGAAAAATATCACATTCCGTTGATTGGCTCCCTTGCTCTTCGTTCATAAAGTTCACGTTTTCTAACCACTTTCATGCCTATGTTTGTTTTTTAGCACTTATTAATAAAACAAAATATGCTCCCTCGAATAAAGTCAAAAACTATTATCTCTCCTTTCCTTGCTATATCTGTGTTATATATACGAACATAAACTGTTGATATATCGTTGCCAACTGAATTGGATATTTTGACTGGGTAAGAGAACCTAGAGGGGCAAAACTCCCCCTCCCCCTCTGAAACCATATTTTTATCTGACTATAGGCCACAATTCCCCTCCCCGAAATAGAATTCTCTCCGTGCTATTGATGTGGCCCTCGACGACCCAGTCATTTTTGTAAGTGGCCCTTCTCTCAAAAAGGTTGTGCACCGCTACCGTAATGTAACGGAATACTTTTGAGTGTCCCTGTAATTAAACTATACATCCGATTTTCCTAAAATTTAAAATAGCTCAACAAAATTTTGCAACAATCATATCTTTAAAATTTCAGACCATTCGGAAGGCTGTAATAGCATTAAAATGCACTTGCAATAATTTTTCCCATTGGCCGTAATGTGAAGAAAAACTTTTGACTGTCCCTGTAATTAAACTATGCATCCGATTTTCCTAAAATTTGAAATGGCTCGACAAAATTTTGCAACAATTATATCTTTAAAATTTCAGACCATTCGGAAGGCTGTAACATCATTAAAATCCACTTGCAATAATTTTTCCCATTGACCGTAATGTAAAGAAAAACTTTTGACTGTCCCTGTAATTAAACTATACATCCGATTTTCATAAAATTTGAAATGGCTCGACAAAATTTTGCAACAATCATATATTTAAAATTTCAGACCATTCGGTTGGGTAGTTTTTGCTCTGTTACATGCGGACAGACAGACGGACGGACGGACGGACTGAATGACGACTATAGGTGCTACGCATTTATATAATTACGAACGCACCTAAAAATGCATAGACATACACTATATGGCCATTAATGACCGTCAACTTTCAATTTTAGACATTTTGTCGAATATTTAGAAATATACTTGTCAGATTCTTCTGGAATTTCAGGATTAAAAAGAACAGGTATGACATCATATTTACCAATGTCGATTTGACAAGAGGGACAATTAGGGGCCCAACAAAAAATTGAAGAAATAAAATAATGCTTGAGATCACCCTGTAAAATAAAATGCACGAAATGATCTATCGCTACAGAATACAAATAAACAGACATTGTGCAATATGTGTATACATTTGTGTATTAATAGCACGGATATTAAAGAGATATAGTCATTTAAAAAAAAAAAAAAAAAAAAATTAAATCTTGCATGTTTTTTGCTTGTCACATACAGTGTTTTCAACCAACTTTAACGCCAATTTCGGAAAAATTGACAAAATGTTGTAGAAACAATATAGTGCATCTGGAATATAAATATATTAAATATTTTAGGAAATATGAGCGGTTGTATGAAATAATTTTTATCCACGCATGCGCGAACGATAACAATGATCGTTTTACATAATTTAACAGTCAACTCTATGGAGCAACTTATTAAAAAAATTCCAGTCAAATATCGTAAAAATTCAGAAAACTATCAGCGTTAAAGTGAACTAATTTTTATTTGCTCGCATAAACTAGCTGAATGATAAGGAATTGTCCTCAAGTTGTCAATTTTAATTTTAAATTCTTTTTAATTTTCATTTTTATTGATGCTTTAGTTCTTCTTGGATAACCACCAGAACGAGCCTATACCACGATAAAAATAAATATCAAAATCGAAGCATTTTTTCCAAATCTACTCGTTGATAGTCACTAAATACTAACTTTTTTCTGAAAGTCAATTAATAAAAAATGACAATTTGTGGAAAATCCCTTATCACTCAGCTGCTTTTAGAGAACAACAAAAAATTTGCTCACTCTAACGCCGATATCTTTCTGAATTTTTACGATGTTTGACTGGAATTTTTTTAATAAGTTGCTCCATAGGATTAATTATTAAATTATGTAAAATGATCCTTGTTATCGTTCGCGCATGCGCAGAAAAAAAATTTCGTACAACTGCTTATATTTCCTAAAATATTTATTATATTTATATTCCAATTGCACTATATTGTTTGTACTATATTTTGTCGATTTTTCTGAAACCGGCGTTAAATTTGGTTGAAAACCCAGTATGTTATAAACAAAAAACATGGAAGGATTTTTTAATTTTTTTAAATAAATTGCTATATCTCTATTAATATACGTGCTATTCTTACACAAATGAATACACATATTACACAATGTCTGTTTATTTATATTCTGCAGCGATAGATCATTTCGTGCATTTTATTTTACAGGGTGATCCCAAGTATTATCTTTTTCTTTGATTTTTTTGTTGGCCCCCTAATTGTCTCCCTAATCAAATCAACATTGCCAAATATGAGGTCATACCTGTTCTTTTTAATCCTGAAATTCCAGAAGAATCTGTCAAGTATGTTTCTAAATATTCGACAAAATGTCTAAAATTGAAAGTTGCCGGTCATTAATGGCCATATAGTGTATATACTACTTTTAGTACATGTAGGTAGTAAAAAAAGTAATTATTAAGACAAAATAATGTTCAATGAAAAGACATGTATAGATACTGTTAATAGTAAGCCAGACGCGAACGGTCTAAAATAAAGTTCTACCAATCGTAAAAAAAGCAGCGAATTTTCCAAAATCGGGCTCGGTGCCCACGGCAAGTTAATGTATTGTAACAGACTTTTTTTTCTCGAAAAATCTTTTAATTTTAGTCATGAAATTAGACATGATTTTCAAGATAAACATTGTATGTAAAATGCAATTGGTAATTTCATTCTGGACGCTTATAACTCACGTTCTGCGAAAAGGATTTTTAACTCCTTCGGGACCGGCGGTTTTCACACAAATTTTATTCGGTTGGCACCACTTTTTTTAAAAAAGTTACCTTTACTTAAACAATCACGAAAATACTCAAATTTAGAAATTAAATATTATTTTTCTTTTTTACTGGTACCTAAAATAAATTCTGTATGCTCTTTTTGAGAGTGTATATATGCACCCATGGCCACGAACGAGTTAAGTGAATTACGTTGTCAGTTAGGTAATTTTGGTGGAAAGTTTTAGCGTATAACACATCGTTCTACGTTGCTTGTGCTACAGATATGGGAGAAAGGTCTGTAATTAAGTCAACCCAATTATGAAAGAGAATTTCATACGCTTATAATTCACGTTCTGCGAAACGGAATTTTATGGGACATACATTGGTAGTTATGTAATTTTGGGGATCGTTTTAGTGTATGAAACATCGTTCTATGTGGCTCAGTTATGGAGCTATGGGAAAAAGTTCTACAATTAGGTGAACGAAACTTACAACAGAGCTAACTTCTTTTATGTAAAATGCAACATCCAACAGCGTTACGAAAAGTGGCATAAATAGCCGCCATTTGCATCCAAACACACTGCACTAGACGGGCTATGTTTGAGAATGTAGTTCGCATTACATTACGATGCGCAGCCATAAAGAAAGGGCAGCTGATGTCACAGTGGGAAAAATTACCATGAATCCACAGTAATTTCCTGTATGTACTTACGACTCTTACTATACACAAGAATTCAGGTGTCAGGACAGGAATTTGATTGGTCTACGATTAACATTTCTGTGGTAAGATTGGTCAACGTCGCCATGATGATTCCTGCAAGGATCGCTGAAGCGAAAATGTTGTTGGTAGATTGGTTGAAGTAAGTGTTTATTTGTAAACATGCCCTTTCTTTATGGACTTTACCCACGAGTGGAAACACTCACGTCTTTGTGGGTATGTATCCTCCGCATTATTGTACAAAGGGGAAACTGTGTTAACTGTTAGTGTACACACCTATTGGTGCTTTTCTGTTTTTCTTCTAAGTACCCGCAGCTGACATGTCATGGGTAAAGTCCATTGAAAGAGACAGGTCGTGGTACTCCACCGAACTAGTCTGTTTTTCAGCCTACCTCAACCTACCTTCAAGCCTCACCTAAACAGACCGCGATTAAGATTTTCATCGATTTTTTTTTCTTTTTTTAAATACTACTACTCATCCGAACTTTTCGAAATTTTTGTAGGTGATGTAAATCCGGTCTGCCAAGGTGCTCTAAAAAGGTTGTGGGGAAATACCGACGTTTAGTTATTTTTACCATACAAAAAGTATGGAGGTGTTGTGAAATGACCAGCAATCGCGATTTTTTTTCGAAAGGGTTAAAATTCGTTTTCGTATTTTACCAAAATCGATTGCACCGTCGAAGAGAAGAAGGTCTCAGCTTTAAATATGTATTTTTTGTGAATCAGTACTTCTGAAATTGAGCCTTTGGCGGAGGGCGGCGTCGTCAAAAGGTAGAAAAATCAATCGCTAAAACGAACCTTTTTGAAAAAAAAATTTTTTCAAATGATTTTTCGAACTGATTAGGCATAAAAGTACGAAATTTAAGAGTATGTCTTGCTTTTTTCCGTGTCCCGGACGGCTCGGTCGACGGGCGTTAAAATATTAGGCAAAAAAATATCATTTTTTTCCTTCTACGCACTCAAGATGGCAGGGACTGACTGAATATACCCGAGGAAGCTTGCCGATTTTCAGAAAATAGAATGCGTTTTCGATAAGATTTTAATTAATATCTCGTCTAATTATCAAAAAATTAAAAATCTGAGCCTTGGGTACATCAGGACCTGCCTTGGCCTATCCTCATCCAAATTTTCAGACGTATGTGAGATAGATTTCGCTGGCTAACGCCGAATGGCAGACAGAGCGAAACTCTCTTTTATTAATATATGTTATTATTTTTCCTCAAACAAAGATAAGCATAAAATCGTGAAACATGAATCACTTTTGATTAAAAAACAACATTTATTCCTCAAAAAAGGTATTTATTCATTAACTAATTGATTCAAATTAGCTTAAAAAAACATAATAATTTGGGGGGGGGGGGCAGATTTTCCGAAGGTAGTGCATCGTTTCTAATTCCAAAACATTAATTCTCATAGCAGTTGCTGCTAGCTAATTCAGTTAAATAATAGCGGACAAAAATATAACGCCGTGTAACATTCATTTTGGACTTGTATGCAGCTCATTTTCGAAATTGGATAGGATATTTCAAGGTCACTATAAAACAAATAAATTGGGACAATTATTTTGTAGAAATTTTAAGACAAGTATTTTTCTCCAGGGTATCGTTTTCTTGACTCAGATTTCATTTGCGTAATAAATGCAAAAGACATGCTTAAGACAATGAAAGCAGGCAGGATTTTCCAAATAGTATCATGCATTACAATGCCAGCCGTTTAGAATCTCAGATATTTTAACTTGAGCAGCTTTCATCGTTTGAATGTCACAATGAATTTTAAGTATGATACTTTAATTTTTACACTCCTTTGTTTAACTCAACCTGTTTTTTCGTATGTAAAGTTGGAATTTTGCAATCGATTTTTAACCCACTGCCTGACAGGTTAGAATTATACAAATTGTGTACAAAGATGGTTTCCTATGACAATACCAAATTTTAATACTTTTACAACTTAATTATTAATTGATACATTAATTTTAAAGCATTTTTCAATGATCCCGCCACATGTGATAAATTGCCAAATATTCTCTCTAGAGGTCTGCACGGACCAAAATTTTCAGAACCGGCCCCAGCCCAACTCATAGAAAAAAAAATAGGCCCGGCCCGGTAAAAAACTTAAAAGTTCGGCCCGAACCCGACCCGGCTCTGAAAAAAGTTAAAATCTCGGCCTGAGTGAATTTCTACAAAACATTGATCTTCACGTCGATTTTGTTAAAATTTGTCTCGTACGAGGAGTTCTGACCAAAAATATTTATCTTGACTTTTTTTTTTTTTTTTTTTTTTTAATCTTCACTTGTATAGAAGTGGCGCAGGCTGCGATATTTATTTCTTTAATGAATCTCTATTTCTTGCATGTTTCAGTTATCATTAATATTGTCAATCCATATTGCATGTATTGAAGAGTTAAAAATCTGAAAAATGCTATACAGTAAAATCTTCTCAGATGGAATTGCATAGAAAAGAAAAAAAAAAATGCTTTATAGATAAGTTACCTTCTTAGCAAGTGTAAATGTATTATATATTCTTTTCTAACGTATTAGTATATTAATTTTGCATGGATCAACACGTTTTTCAGTTCAAAACAGGGTTCCGTCATAGGCAGGTTCCTTTTCACACGTTTTACTACGTTTTAATTTAGCTATATTTTAATAAACGTAGAATTCTACTATTCTTTAAAAAGAATAAATTTTAATGTTTAAGTGTAGGATAGAGGCGATTTATTATATTTTAATAGCGAAATACATTTTTATGTATACATTTTTGGGGAAAATTTTTGGGCCAGGCCTAATTTAACTGACCTTTGAATGGACCAGGACACGCTGAGACAATGACTTTCATACGGACTGGGTCAAAACTAGGACTGAAAATTTTGGGCGTGAAACCAGTCCCGTCTCTGTACAGAAAAAATATGTTAGGCCCGGCCCGAGACTTCAGAAAAAAGTATGGCTCGGGTCCGGCCCGTGGAAATCTCTAATTCTCTTTAACTCCTACAATTACATGAGAGTTGAAAAAACGATGGATTTAATGATGCGTCAATAAACACTCGCCAAAATATGCCAAAGCTCTGTGAAAGTGCAATAATGAAATACTTAAAAGTAGAAAATAAATTATAAATAGCAAAACAAAGAGAGTAATATTAAAAAAAAACGCTTTTATCAATTAATAGTTTAATATTAATTAGTTGAGGATTATACATTAAGAAATCGATTTAGAAATTGAGGACTAAGAATGGAAAACGTTGAAAGTTCAGAAGAGGAAATTTTTCAAGAGAACGAAAAAAAAAGAAAAATTCGAACTTCTGGTATTTACAACGTTTTCCATTTCACTCCTTTTGGGTTCTTGGTGTACTTACAGCGTTTTCCACTTCACTCCTTTTGGGCTCTTAGTTTAACACTTTAAAATGTAGGTATCTAGCTTCTTTTCGTTTAGTGTTTAAATACCTAATATTACCATTTGTAAACACTTCTTTTATTTATTTATTTAATGTTTTTCACCTTGCTTTAAAATATCCCATTGATGTAAACAATAACAATATGATTAAGATGTGTAATAGCCACCAGTCGCCGAGCATCTTATCATTGGTACTTTCAGCGTTCTCCACTTCACTTCGTGTGGCACATTCAGCGGTCTCCATTTTACTTCGTGTGGCACTTTCAACCAGTGACATTTTTCTACTTTTTTTTTAAAACTATTTATACTAGGGTTGGTACTTCAAGGGTTCTCGTGTTTGTTAAACGTAGCATTTAACACATTTTTTCGTAAAAAAAAAGATTTTTTGGTACTTTTAGCGTTTTTTTATTCTTAGTCTTCAATTCTAAAAAGATAGTTTAAATTGTGTTTCTTTTTTCGAAGGTGCGTTCGTAATTATAGAAATACGTAGCACCTATAGTCTCGTTCGGTCCGTCTGTCCGCATAACCCAGAGCAAAGACTAGCCAACCGAATGATCTGAAATTTTAAATATATAATTGTTCCAAAATTTTGTCGAGTCATTTCAACTTTTATGAAAACCGGATGTATAGTTTAATTATAGGGACAGTCAAAAGTTTTCCGTAACATTACGGTCAATGGGAAAAAATTGTTGCAAGTGCATTTTATTGAACCGTCCGAATGGTCTGAAATTTTAAATACATAATTGTTGCAAAATTTTATCGAGTCAGTTCAAATTTTATGAAAATCGGATGTAAAGTTTAATTATAGGGACAGTCAAAAGTTTTCCGTAACATTACGGCCAATGGGAAAAAAAATATTGCAAGTGCATTTTATTGAACCTTCCGAATGGTCTGAAATTTTAAATATATAATTGTTGCAAAATTTTGTCGAGTCATTTCAAATTTTATGAAAATCGGATGTATAGTTTAATGACAGGGACAGTCAAAAGTTTTCCGTAACATTACGGCCAATGGGAATAAATTATTGCAAGTGCATTTTAATGATGTTACAGCCTTCCGAACGGTCTGAAATTTTAAATATATAATTGTTCCAAAATTTTGTCGAGTCATTTCAACTTGTATGAAAATCGGATGTATAGTTTAATTATAGGGACAGTCAAAAGTTTTCCGTAACATTACGGCCAATGGGAAAAAATTATTGCAAGTGCATTTTATTGAACCTTCCGAATGGTCTGAAATTTTAAATACATAATTGTTGCAAAATTTTATCGAGTCAGTTCAAATTTTATGAAAATCGGATGTAAAGTTTAATTATAGGGACAGTCAAAAGTTTTCCGTAACATTACGGCCAATGGGAAAAAAATATTGCAAGTGCATTTTATTGAACCTTCCGAATGGTCTGAAATTTTAAATATATAATTGTTGCAAAATTTTGTCGAGTCATTTCAAATTTTATGAAAATCGGATGTATAGTTTAATTACAGGGACAGTCAAAAGTTTTCCATAACATTACGGACAATGGGAATAAACTATTGCAAGTGAATTTTAATGATGTTACAGCCTTCCGAACGGTCTGAAATTTTAAATATATAATTGTTCCAAAATTTTGTCGAGTCATTTCAACTTGTATGAAAATCGGATGTATAGTTTAATTATAGGGACAGTCAAAAGTTTTCCGTAACATTACGGCCAATGGGAAAAATTATTGCAAGTGCATTTTAATGATGTTGTAGCCTTTCGAAGAAAATGAAATTGATATGCACTTATGAATTGACGTGCACTAAAATATACATTCAGTATACATTCAGTATGTGGTACAAAAAATATTTATAAAACTACACTGTAAAAAAAATAAGACCAGATTTCCTGTAGAAATCGGAAAAATAGTTACCCTTATCGTACCGGAAAATTTTCCGACCCAGCTCGGAATAAAATCAGTAAAATCGGAATAAAATCCGTAAAATTGGATTAAAATCCGTAAAGTACCGTTTCAATGAATGTTTCCGTTTTTGTACGGATTTTATTCCGAGCTGGGTCGGAAAATTTTCCGGTACGATAAGGGCAACTATTTTTCCGATTCCTACAGGAATACTGCTCGGATTTTTTTACAGCGTAGTTATAGTACGAACGCACCTCATTTGCCACGTTTGACGAGTAATTTCCAACTTGCTTATTTTCTGTTGAAAAAAAACAAGTTGGAAATTGCTAATCATTGAGAGGAAATTGAGAGCAAGCATCTTTAATAAATTCAGATGCTGCTCTCTCTGTCAAATGTAAAAAAATAAAATAAAATAAAATAAAAAGCAGTTAATTTTTCATAATCGAGTTCAATGGCCACGCTAAATTAATATAAGGTAACGGAAATTTTGGGGTAAAAACGTGAATTGCAATCGAAAAATTAGGCATGATTTTCTAGATGAAAAATGAAGGCTTATAAAAGAGTGGTTTTTAAAAATCTATTTTTACTTTTACTCTTATTTTTAATTCGCAGATTGCTTGTTCGCCACCACTTTGTTCAAATGGAACTGATTCGCCTTATTTTTTTTTTTTTTTATTCTATTATTTATTCTATATAAGGTGATTATTTCTACTTCGAAAAAGCGGTCATAATCAAGAACTCTGAAATATTAAAAGAGTAGCTAACTGGTAGCATTGGTAACTACAATTTCCCTTTCGAGATTCTTGGGGAGGGATGGCTGAGCAAAAATTGTCACGTGGGATTATGTAAATAAACAAAATGCCTCCTTGATTATATAGAACAAGAAAGAAAAAAGCATGTGACAAGTATAGATTATGAAACACTTTCCAACACATTCAGAATAATGTAACAAAACTGCGCCGTTTAAAAAATTAAAATATTGCGTCTAATTCAACCATATGGAAACGCATAACATATTTCAAAACCCAATTTCAGCTGTTCCCATCTACAATCGGAAAATTATCCGAATTTTTTCAGCAGCCCTGTATATGATACATAGATTCGTATCTAATAACTACCTGCATACCAAAATTTAGGTCACATAAGAAAGACATATACTTCAGTTAAAAATTCCCCTTCAGCAATTTCGTGTAGTAAAGAGAATGGTACGTGAATACTTTTGCGCAGCCTGCATATGAGCTATAGATTTTATATATAAAGAGTAACATGCAAAAAATTAGTTAAATTTAAAATTGCATACCGAATTTTAAAACGTAAACTCCAGCAACTGTTACCCAAAGACAGTACTGTAACTGATTTCTTTTGTGTGTCCCTGTAAATGAATAAAAAATGCTATCAATGTCCTGTTCTAAAGTGATCGTAGTGAAGTTCAGTGGTTTATATCAGCTTCAATACATTTAAAATAGCGTAATGTCATTAAAATACTCTGCAAACGATTGTTCCCCGTATACCATAATGTAATTCTTTTGAGTGCCCCTGTAAATGAACTATTAATCCTACATACTTCATATGCAATACCAAACATGCTTTGGTGACACTAAATAAGGTTTATCAATTGCATGAAAATCCGGTGTGGACAGACGGCCAAACGACCAGACAAACCGAATGCATAAACACGTTTCAACTTTGTTGGAAAGTCTTAAAAATACTGGTTTCCAGGGGAAGAGATGCCATTTTCCTCCCCTTCCCAGCCTATGCCCCTGGCATTTGTATATATAAAATTATTAATAGGAGGAACAGTATAAGTCATAATCAGGGACTGACAAAAGTTGAAAATTCTTAGGCGCCAGGAAAAATTCCTAGGAGCCAGCTTAAAGAATCATTTCTCTGACATTAACACATTCACTGCAAAATAGAACACTGGCTACTCAGAATCGTATTCGGCTATTTTTGAGAGATCTATGTGTCAATTTGCAGTGAACAAGTTAACTATTCAATAAAAAAAAATCAAACTGAGGAAAAACTTTAAGATAATACCATTTTTACATTGTAAAAATTAAATAGAAACAAACTATTAAATTAAACATTAAAGCAATAAAATTAATATCCTTACCTTTAATTCCCAACAAGAAATTATATATATAAATTAACAATGCCTTTGAGATTTTGATTACAAATACCATTTGTCATTTTTGTGAGATACATCTGACAACTACACATTTTGGTACATTCCACTTAATGAAACCTCATTTAATTTTCTTTTCATTTTCTGCCGGAGTATTTTTAAAGTTTTCTAATCTAAGCAGTGCTCTTTCAACATGCACTTTAGTTTGACTTAGCAAAAACTCGATTTCTGAAAAATTAGGGAGAGTTGCTGCGCCGATATGGTGTATTTTCTTGCACTGCAAATAATAGCGCTATTAAAAATAAATATTTTCGCACATGGGATTTTTTTGGTTAAAGGAAAAAAATTAAAGTTAATAAGTAGGTTAAAAAGTTAGTCGCCAATAGAAATTGTTTAGTCGTCCGGGCGACCTGGCGACCGGGTTTTATCGGTCATAATTTTAACAAAACTGCCAATAGATAACACGAGAAAATATTCTGTGAAATTAAAACACCTTATAATTTTTCTTGTAAATCTTTTACTTTCGAACATTTATGAAAATATGACTTAGACTACTACAACTTTTACTGCTTCATATATGAAATAAAACAATAATATTCCATTCTTTGTATCTCAAATAAATACGTATGGTATATGGCATACTTTATTTATTTAATTTATTATTTTTAAAATATATATATATTGTAAAGAAGAAAAGAAAGAAGTAAAAATACAAAATTGAATAACAATGTAATTGTGTAATTGAAAGTAATATCTTCTTTTGAATAAAAATAAATATTGCTCAATGCACTTTTCTTCAGCGTCGTTTCCCAAATGCAGCTCATTTAAAAATGGCAAGATTGTCGATCATCTGTTAATCAATAGATTATACCATCGATTAAAAAAAAAAAAAAAAAAAAAAAAAAAACCTAGAAAACAGGAATTCTACTTTTTCAAAATTTAGTGTCGCTCCCGATGAATATATACATATATATATGTGTGTGTGTATATATATAAATGTAGATAGTGCAAAACATATTTCAGTTTTAAGGCTTAAAACATACGCTTTCATTTTATATAAAATGACAATTGATAATATGTAAAATAAAACACTGATTTCCAGGGGAGAGATGCCATCTGCCCCCCCCCCCCCCTCCCAGCCTATTCTTCCAGTGGAATTTTTTGCATCCGCTGAAGAATTCTACTTTTACGATACAGTCTTAAACAATATCTATAGTAAAGTACACATACTTAAAATTAAACATAATTTATAGTAGCTCCATGTTTTATCAGAAATTATTATTTTTTCAAAATAGCACGTATTTTAATTACATTATGTTTTTCAGTTGTCATGCGGAAATGGCAACAAAAAGACATAATTACAATTTTCCCTTTACTTTCTACAGAAATGGATTACTTCAGTTGCCAACATTAAACAAATGGCGCTAAAAACTACAAAAAATTAATATCTAAAAAACAAAAATTGAGATGCAGTTTTCAAACAAAATGCATTTAAAAGTACTTTTTTCCCTATACGATGATATAAAAATTGAAAACGTGCTTTGCTTAGAAGTTTAAAAAATTACAATAGAGATTATCCCGTACAATGATACATCTGCTTTGTTTTACAGCTGACTTTTATAATGTAACGTTATTTTTTAGGGACGACAGTTTAATTTCTGACCGAAAGAAATAGCATATCGGGGCTAATACATAATTTTCCATTGTGTTTACAATACAGCAAAGAGTCTTTAACCTCTTGAGAACTGAAGTTAAAATAACACTACAAAATACGCAATCGTTTCTTTTGCACAAACAAAATGACACCTTAAATGACAGAAAGAGCCCATTTTCTGAAATTTCTACTTCAGGGGACTGGTCATTTAGGTTAACAAATACTGATCTAAAATTACTAGCCCCCTTAAAATATCAAATTAATTATGAATAATCTAAATTCACGCAATCAAAAATTGAAGAGCTTTAAACAAGTATATGATCTACAAATCCGCAAAACCTTATTTTATTATGTATTAGGGGCTATGCATATATAACGTATCAAAATATCAAAAGTAATATTGTCTTCTTGCACTTACCCCCTGCCCGGAGAGGATAACAGCAGAACTTATCAACCAAACAGTAATAGCTTATTGTTACATAATGCATTCAAAAGTAATATTGTCTTCTTACACTTGCCCCCTTCCCGGAGAGGATAACAGCAGAACTTATCAACCAAACAGGGATAGCTTATTGTTACATAATGCATTCAAAAGTAATATTGTCTTCTTGCACTTGCCCCCTTCCCGTAGAGGATAACAGCCGAACTTATCAACCAAACAGTGATAGCTTATTGTTACATAATGCATTCAAAAGTAATATTGTCTTCTTGCACTTGCCCCCTGCCCGGAGAGGATAACAGCAGAACTTATCAACGAAACAGTGATAGCTTATTGTTACATAATGGATTCAAAAGTAATATTGTCTTCTTGCACTTGCCCCCTGCCCGGAGAGAGTAACAGCAGAACTTATCAACCAAACAGTGGATAACATTATTTCTCATCCTTTACTGGTAAACACAAGTATCATTTCCAACATATTATGCCCCTGGTTTCTCTAACAACGAATTATATGGCCTTATAGTAGAAAAACAGGATTGCTAAACATTGGGGTATTACAAATTTTGGAACGAAATGATTTTATAAGCAATTAATGGCTTTAATAATAGCTTTATATTTTATAAAAACATATAAAAATATTAATAAATAAAAAGGTAACAGACTATTTGTATGTAAAGTTACTGAAAAAGAAAAGTTTAGTTGGATGAAAAAGGATAACGATATCAAAAAACAACCTCCCCCTCTCCCTAGCGATATCTTAGGATATCAAGTGCCAGACACCCCCTTCCCCCTAAGGTGATAACGTTGCATATGCACAGCCCCTTATATATTATTTTATAATCATATAGTATATTTTAGTAATAATTTGTCAATTATAAAAGACAAAAACTTCCTTTAAGAAAAATACACAAGAAAAACTAGTTTAAAATATTCATTTTCTGATGAGATACTTTAAAACCAAGAATGCAACCCATGTCCATATGTTTAACATTAGCGAGGGGAATTTGGGATCTCGCTGACAAACACCCTTAAGACCGAATACACATGATCGTATGGGTTCGAAGTTATTGAATTTCGACTTTCTGACAAGTCATTTAAGTCTTAAAAGATTGTGACACTTAGAAACACAAAATATAAAAAAGGCAGTTCTGAAAGAATAGTTGAACATATAAAAATTAATTTATCTTATTTTTAAAAAGATGGTTATCCTGCTACGAAAATTTCCCCCACCGGTCTTAAAGGGATATAATGCCAAAAGAAATAAAGGAGCAATATTTATAGTTTTATCAAAGCACAGCTTTAAATCCCAAATAATTTTGCTGCTCAAACAGAAATTATAATACGAACCCAGAACCTTTGGCTTCAATTTGCAATGCTCTTCCAATCGAGCTATCTGAACGACTTCCAACTGAGCTTTCTATTCTGGACGAATATCGTGTTGGCTGACATGTCGTCTAGATAGATCAGTTAGAAGAACGTTGTCAATAGAAGCCAAAGAAAGGTTTTGGGTCCGTGTACTAGCATTGGACTCATTTTCGCTCTGATGAAAAAATTTCTACTCGTATGAGTTATTTACCAATCAATTGATTGTGTTAAAAATATTTATAGTGTAATTACTCAACCAGAGTTTATTGAAGTTCCTTTACCTGCAATTTATTCTGTCGAGTTATTTCAAATAACAGGCCAGATGTCATGACCAAATGGTTGTTTTAATCGAATATTGTGTTGGCTGAGATGTCGTCCGCATATCTCAATTGGAAGAATATAGGAAATTGAAGCCAAAGGTTCTGGGTTCGAGTCCCAACCTGGTCACATTTTCGCTCTGGTGGAAAAATTACTAGTCGCATGAATTACCAATCGATTATGTTAAAAATATTTAAAGAAATCATAACGCTTTATGATATAAGAGGAGACGACTAATTTGCAATACACGTATCAAGAATACGTTAATTTTTATGCCTATATACATGCTCCAAAATGCATCCAAATCTATGCCTTCTCCACATGAATTAACTGCATCTATAGAAGTAGATAATGGATAATGCAATGGGGATTATAATCAAGAATTTATCTCAACTCCAAATTTTAGCTTGTCCCAACTTGTTAAAAGTTGAATCATGATGATGAAATGTTGAATCAGATGATGAAAAGTCATCATCTTCGAACCTTTTCTTTTTCTGCTAAAATATAGAGCAAAAAGCATTTCAACGTTTAAATACGACACAAAATATATTATCAACTGCCGTAACTAGATAAGTTTTGCATCATTTCTTTTACACATACCATCTTTCCCACAGAGGCGTATTAAATATGCTTTACTGTATTATGATTATGGGTTATGCGTGGATAGATGTTGACTTGTTCTGATTTAGACAATCGCTGGCTGGAACAATGGATTTCTTATGTTTAACGAGAAGGATGACTTATTTTATTTTTCAATTTTATTTAAATGTGTTTCTTTTAGTCTGCACCTCTCTCTCTCAGTGGGACAAGTTATTCATTTCTGGCTGAAGTTTTGTGTGTGTGATATGTGACAATTAATGGGCGCATTAAAAAAATTTCAGTTTAGGTCATGGTTTTTAAAATCTTGTACAATCTGAAATATTCTGTGTATAAAACCAATAGCAGTGTTACGTTTGAATAAATAAAATTCGAACTTTAGAACACTTTTGAAACATAGGGACATAGAAATATTTCAATTTTCAAGTTATAAGAAAATGTTATGTGTAACAAATTAAATACCAGTAATCTGAAAGACCATCTTATGCGTGTGAGGAATTATATAATTCATAAGATGAGAGAATTTTTGTTTACAAAATTTTGAATAATGTCAAATTTATCATTTATTTTTAGTAATAATAATCCAGATAATAATAAAATTTTTAACGGGTGATTTTTTTTAAGAAAGAAAAATCATGCGTCAAGCATAGTTTATGAAACACTTTCCAACACATTCAGAATAATGCAACAAAACTTCACCGTTTAATAAGTTGAAATAGGATGTCTAACTGATCCATTTGGAAAGGCATAAAACATTTGAAAACCCCAATTTCAGCAATTCCCATCTAGAGTCGGAAAATTATCCGAATTCTTTGAGCAGCCCTGTATATGATATATAGATTTGTATGTATAAACTACATGCATGCAAAAATTTAGTACAGTTAGGAAACACGTACCACTGCTGAAAATTGACATTCAGCAATTTCCGCTAATAAGGAAATTGGTACGCGAATTCTTTTGTGCAGCCCTTATATGAGGTAAAGAATTTATACACAACGAATAACATGCAAAAAATTAGTTACATTTAATAGCGCATACTGAAATTGAAAACGCACTTCCAGCAATTATTGCTCAAAGACAGTATACTGTAACCGATTTCTTTTGTGCGTCCCTGTAAATGGACGATAAAGACTATGAATGCCCTATTCTATAGTAATCATCTTGTAGTGAAATTCGGTGATTTATATCAATTTCAACACATTTGAAATAGCCTAATGTCCTCAAAATACACTGCAAACTATTTTTCCTCATTGACCATAATGTAACTGAATTCTTTTGAGTGCCCCTGTAAAGGAACTTTTAATGCTACACACTTCGTATTCAATACCGAACATGCCATGGTAAACATCATTAACATATATCAATTGCATGAAAATCCGAGTATATTTACGCGAGTTAGAGCACGGATAGACAAACAGAATTCGAAAACGCTTTTCAACTATGTTGAAAAGCGTGAAAAACAAATTAAATTACTTGATCTTATATTAAATTCATAAAACTGCCAGACACTCTTGGCCCACTCTCTATTAGCATACAAATCCCACCGCCTCAAAAATATAATTTTTCAAATGAAACGCGTGTACAGCAGAAACCTCGGGTACAAGTAAAAATTAAATTTGCGAAATCAAAAAACCCGACTGTGTAAAAAGCGAACTAATTAATTATTTCTCATCAATGTGAAACTATTTTTTATATTACTTACCTATTTTTTTTTCATTTACTTGTATTGATGACTTTTAAGTTGTGTTTAATTGTTAGTTCCTATCTATAAACAATGTTTTGATGAGGCCTATAGATGTTTATGAAGGTTACAGTTGCAATAAAGCTAGAGATCCTACCTACACAACTTCCAGGTTGTGTAATACTATTTAAACGGAACTTCTGACTGTAAAATAGTCAATGCAATATAGTCTTCATTTTGAAAGACCTATCCAATGATATGCCACTCAATAGGGTGCGTAAAAAAAAATTTTCGTCTCTACCTCCATTTTCTATTTTACGGCCGCCATTTTGAATTTATAAAAACAAAACCTAGCCTATAACCATCGGACTGTTAAGACGAATTTATAGAGGCCTCATTCATTAAAATCCATCCAGCTGTTGGGATTTTTCGAGGGTATAAAGAAATCCACATACCCAGATACGCGTGAAACACATAACCCTTCTTGGCAGTCGGGTAAAAATTTAAAATCTTTACTTTTTTTTTTTTTTTTTAACTGGTATTTACGTCGTAAAAGTTTTTAACTATTAAAGTAGTATCGTTTTTCGGTTCTCCTTACAACAATACTAGAAACAAAACCGTATAAAGAGGGGGGGGGGGGGGGGGATCGTCAAACAGATAGCTCTGCATTACTTGATGAAAATCATTGAAAGTGAAACATTTTAAGCATGTTTATTTATTTATTTATTTATTTATTTATTTATTTATTTATTTATTTGTTTGTTTTTTGTTAAATTTCTAAAAAAATACTGAACCACTTTTGATAAAATTTAAATGGGGCCAATTCGAGAGTATCCTCTTCCAATTAAAAAAAATCCCATTAATCAGTCGCGTAGTTTCGGAGCAATCGGTGAAAATATATTTTAAAAAAATTGCATACCCGTCGAATTGAAATGCCTCCTTCTTTTCTGGCAACCCTGTTAAAAATAATTTAGATTATTTCATTTCTTCCCTTTAATAAAGTTTCAAAACCATAATTTTTCATTGCATGGAATATTATAATAACTTTAAAATAAATATTTAGCTAATGTAACTAAGCGAGTTTGGTTTACAATTTTCCGTCTTCATTTCATTGTCCCGTAAAATTGAAGTTTTATCTACTTTATAGCCTGGCTAATGTATAATTGGTTTATACACCAATGTAAAAGTTTAAAAAGTTGTTTTAATTATAACTTGGTACACTACTAAAAAATAATTCCGTTAAAAAACCCCGCTTTTAAACATTAAATAGGTACTTTTGAAATTATTTTGAATAAACGTTTAACTCAAATCCAAAAGGGCAACTTCATGACGTAAGATTAAATTTATTTTTGTTCGGAAATGCATGAAACTAGCAGTTGTTGTTGTTCAGAAACTATGTAATCGAGCTTTTTTTTTTTTTTTTGCAAACGCAATAGATCTTTCAAAAAATAGTGTCAAAGTGAGCATTTTGAACTGAAATTCCGCGCGAAAGTAGAATAACCACTCAAGAAAGGGCGAAAAAAAGGGCGCTTGTCACGTGATCAAAATCGCTTATAACTCAATAGGTAATTTATTGATCAAAAAATGGAAAACACAGTTCAATTCCAAATCGTTTCCATGGCCAGTCTTTCCAGATTTATATCTTTCCGTTAAAAAATGAATTTGTAAATTTGTCAAAATGTTTTGCGCTCGTTGAGCAGAGCAGTTAAGAACAGCCTTAAAAAATTAATAAAAACGCAATTTTTAATTCTAAGTTTATTTTAAAATTGAAGTTTAGTGAAAAATAAAATTTAAAAATTCAAGTAACTAACAAATGAATTGTCTACGATCACTTTATTTAGTTTTATTTTATTTATTTATTTTTTTTTTTTTTTTTTTTTTTTACTGATGAAAAACAAAACCTTCTTATTTTCCATTCTTTTATTTTCACCACTTTTGTTTCTTCAGATTATTATTTTTTTTTTAATAGTTAATTCTCACACTATTTTGTAACTTATCGTCTGCTTCCTATAATAATAGATCGTAGTCGCAGTTCGCACAAGTGTCGAAAGTGAAAACTGAAAAGTTCCACTGATACGAAAACATTAAAACGTATATTTCGAGTTAATTTACAAAGTGAAAGTTTGTTACGATCTTTCCACTTTTGAATATATTAACAGAACATGATTGTATAGTAACGTATCGCCATTCTCTTTAAACCTGGAAGAGTGCAGAAACGCAATTGGAATAAAATTTGGTGGCACAATGAACACCCCCATTAAAAAAAAATCTGACAAATTACAGAAAGAAAAAGAAAAAGAACCTTGTACACCTTAACAATATATGTATAGTACATATTTTTAATATTTTTATTTTTATTTTATTTTTTTAATTAAGGGGCCGGTGGTTTTTGAAGTAAACAAGAATCGGCCAAAGATACTAAATTTTGTTTTTCTGTTACTTGTTAAGAATTAAAATATCAGTATCTTGTCATATATTTGACAAAAAGTGTCTTTCATACTTATTTTTAAGAATCAAGTAATGAAAATGAAATTAACATATCATAATGCATTGCAAATTGATTTTTTTCACAACAAATTTTTCGCAGATTAAATACATTTTTAAACGCACCATGTTTCTTACTTTTTGTTCAAAATTCTTAAATACCTTTTGGGGATTTGGTACATACTACAACAGGTAAGTGCATCTATTTTAAAATTTTAATTTGTTAAAGTGCTCAAATTTGTCATAAAGTCGATTAATGTGTAAATTTTAAATGAAAATCCAGTTTTGTGCCAGATTTTTTTTTAATCACTGACTGTCGGGTTAAAAAATTGGATGCACAATTTTTTAATAATAACACTTCAAACAAAAACATGTAAAAAAAAAAAAAAAAAAATGGGAAAATATTTTGTCAA